>JAAGEH010000032.1:16200419-16379351 GCA_011751065.1 Lasiurus cinereus
ATAAAGTTTTAACCTCTGAGGGCAAGGCAAAGTTTCAGAACCAGATTTCTTCAGCAGCTAAATTGTAAAAAACCAAAAGAATGGAGTTTTAAAGTCAAAATGTCCTCCAGTAGCCTGCACTTTAGATAGGCTGGGGAGAGGGGACAGAATTTGTACCACCTGAGTCAAATATATAAGTTTGCTTATTTTGTTTTTAAATATAGATACCTACTTTAATTACTTATATAATTTAGCTTTTTACAATATAATCATATTTTACAATATGATTGTAAAAATTGATTTGTAAATCAATTATGAAGTTTTAATTGAATAAAGTATTAATTATATAAAGGTCTCATATAAATTGAATTATAGGAGAAGCCAATATTTTTATAAGCAATTAGGTTTAACAAAAGCCAAAGTGAAAATTTGCTTACACCCTACATGCCAGTCCTCTGAAAAAGTTATTAATCCCTTTGAATATGCAAAGGAGTGAAAAAGAATACTGTTTAAAAGCAAATTTTAAGCTTAATCAAAAGTAGAAATTTAAAATTTTTGAAATATCTTCTGCTAATATTTACAGGGTAAATTGAAGGTTATTATTCAAGCATTAAATCTGATCATAAATATAGTCAACATAAATTTAAAGAGAGTCACTTAATATCCAGATATGTGGCAATATCAGCAAGGATCCAAGAAACAATCATGTAGGTTGCTTGGTGTAAAAAAAAAGAAAAAGTGTTTTTGTAAGAAACTTCCTTCATATAACCTAGAAGTTACTCTGAAAGGAAATAGAGGTTTCTTTCAAATGTCTGGAAAACTATAATTAAAAGTTAATTTGTTAAGCCTCAAAAAAAAAAAGTAAGTCATTTGTGTTTTTGCCTCCTTAAACAAAGCTTATGTAGGTATACTCAAGGACTGATAGCAGAAATTCAATTAGTGTCATTTACTATCCACAGCCAAGGACAAATAAGTTTAGAAAGTAAGCCTTATTTCAGACTGATTTAAATTGGCAAATTGAAATAAGTGAATATTCAAGAGAACTTAGTTGTACTAGGCAAGGAAACTATTCCTGGAACATTTACTAATTTTTTACTTATGGTTCATCTCATGGTAAAAGCTGCTTAACACGCAATAAGTCCAGAATAGTCATATTTGTATGCAAAGAATGGAATTAAAAGCTATCAAAGCTTCATTGCAGGATTTCCAAAAGTCCCTTAATAATATTTAAATCTTAAAAAGAAAGATAGTGAAAAAAATACCTTGTAGCTAAATTACATCAAGCCTTAGTTACTTAAATTTTTTAGTTTAAAATTATTTTTTCATTTGTAATGCTGATAGGAAGATACACATGATTTCAGAATAAGCCAAAGAAAAAATGATACTTTGGGCAAACATGAAAAGATCCTGAGTCTAGTTTATAGAAAGGTCCCTTTATTAACCTTTAGTTGAGAATATACTTGTATATTTCAGAAAACTCCTCCAAGCCTATGTGAATTCCTGCAACAATGGATCTGAGAGAGGAACTAACCAGACTACTTCAGCCACAGATGGTGGTGGCCCTAAGCAACACATTGATGAGACAAAGGAGAAACAGTCCAGAGATGGGGGATGGTGAAGATGCTTTGCCATGCTAGCAGTCAGCAGCTGTGCATCACTGCAAGTTGCCGAGGACCAAGCCAAAGAAGGATGGACCTGCATTGACATTGCTCACCATTTGTCCACCATCCAGAACTAGAGTTTCATTGCTGTCATGTCACAGGGAACCCATGAAAAAACTGTTGGACAGTGCTTGGGAAGAGTACCCATGAAAAAATTGTTGGACATTGGAAAGGGGACCCAAAGAACTGTTGGCCCACAAAGGAGCTTACTTCAGATTGATTCCTTTGATGCCTGGCAGCAATTTAAAGGGACATGATAGAACTCTATCCTTTACCTTAAATTTAAAAATCTTAAAAGGAACTGGACTCTGCAAATGACATACATTCTTGTTAAATTTATTAATTCAAAAGGGGGGACATGGTGGAAGCAAATTTCAGTAGTTGCATAATAAATGCGAGAAGTTCATCAGAAGGTTGATGGACAGTTTCAGCAGGGCTGAAAATCTGCACATATTATTGCCTGCTGCTGGAACAGCCAAAGGCAGTTCCCCCAACCTGATAATCTTTTTATTGTTTATCAGACTTTACCTTAGATACATATATAAGCTTTACTAGAGGGCAAGATGTGTGAATAAAAAGCCCTATGTGCAGAGATTCGAGGAACTTAGTCACTAGAACTAAACTTCCTCTGGTGCCCCAAAATGCCTCCCAAATTCATATTTCTTCTCTAGTCTCTTTATTAATTTATAAGCAGCCCATTTTCCAGATTTCTGAACCCTAGTAAATGATGTATAACACCCTGGCAAGCAGGTAAGAGACCAACCAAAGGACTTGTATGTATGCATATGAGCATAACCAATGGACACAAACCGCAGGGGAAGGAGGTGAGGGCATGTGCTTGGGGCGTGAAGGAGCGAGGGGGTGGTCAATGGAAGAAAAAGGAGATTTATGTAATACTTTAAACAACAAAGAATAAATATAAATTACATATATATATATATATATATATATTCCTATATCAAAGGTATTCTTTTAATGTTATTGGGCTTTATTAATATATTTGTTAAATGAATGAAACATCAAATTCTTGCAATTCATCAAATATTTTCATACAGGCTTTTAAATGTATTGAAGTCATCAGAGCACAGGTATTTATGGACTATTGGATACTACTCAGTGCAAAAATATGAATTAATACAGTTATATTTCCACACAGACAAAACTTCAGAGTGTGCATTACTAGCATTCAAGTAGCTGGCCAGTTCCTTCAAATGACATCACTATTCTGAGTAATTGTACATAAAAAATATTTTAGTAAATCATTTCCTTAAAAAAGAAAATGAACTCAAGATACAGAGATAATTTACTTCATCCCTCAACTATAAATTCTAATAAGCTGTGGAAGTAGCTAGAAGAAGTATATTAATTCTCCACTCTGTATTACATGGGTATGCTTATCACTTGGTTTCCAACTAATAGTTAACTGAAAAACTTCAGATGGCTCACAGTTCTAGTATCCTGGAGAAATAGAACCTTGCAGATGGTCCAAGGCACTGGTGGGTATGTAGAGGGCACACTGGTATCCTTGGTCTGGACTGGCCATGAAAACCCTCAAATACAAATATATCTTATTTACCACTAAACCTACTCACCATTGAAATTCTTTCTCCTCTAACCACTGTTATCTAGTAAAGTCTTAGTGCTGTATTACCTCACAAAATCCTTTACCTGATAGGACCACCCTTGAATGGTCAGAGAGATTTAATAATGTTCTAGGAAATGTCATGTCCTTTGCATCTGCCATGGAGTGTACCAACTTCCCTACATTTTGAGCACTTTATAGATCTTAGGAATGACAGATCCAGAGCCATCAGAATGAAGATGAAAGTTGAGATTCTGTATCCAATAAACATTCTGGGATATTAAGTAAGACAGGCAGCTAGAATTTTGTAGAGCTTATTGAAGCTAAGCCATGATAAGTGTCATTTCAGTTAAATGCACTCTGATTATGTGTGCAATACCATGGTATTATTAGCAATACCATGATAAGTGTCATTTCAGTTAAATGCACTCTGATTATGTGTGCAACACTCAAAAACTAAGAGATTGAGTGAGGGACTGGGGAGGCTGAGAATACGCTACTGAAGGACAGAAGCAAGAATCAAGATGCAATACAAAACCTAAAAGAGATGCTGGACCTCAGTATAACTTACCTTAGCTGGATGTGTTGACAGAATTGTCCACTTTCTTGGTAAGGAGAAAATTAGAAGTGAATGTCAGAAAGTAACTGTGGCAGGCTGAATGATTGTCCCTGAAGATAGCCAAATTCTAATCTCAGGATTTGTGATTATTACTCTACTAGAGGCTCAGTGCATAAAATTCGTGCATGGAGTGGGAGGTTCCCTCAACTCAGCCTGCACCCTCTCCAATTGGGACCCCTTCGGATTATCCAACTAACATTTAGGCCCGATCACAGAGATCGGGCATAAACTGACAGTCAGATATTCCTCTCAGAATATGGGAACACTGGCTCCTAATTGCTCACCTGCCTGCTTGCCTTATCACCCCTAACTGCCCTCCCCTGCCAGGCTGATCACCCCTAATTGCCCTCCCTTGCTGGCCTGGTTGCCCCCAACCTCTCTCTTTTGCCGGCATAATCTCACCCCTAGCTGTCCTCCTCTGCTGGCTGTTGACCACCCAGAGCACCCAGATTTGGTTCTGATTGGTTGGTTTCTATGCTGGTCAGCATCAGAAGCTTCACCTCCTAGACAGCCATTGGCTCCCACAGCACACAGATTTGGTACTGATTGGTCAGTTCCTATGCTGGTTAGCATCAGAAGCTCCACTTCCTAGGCAGCCATTGGATCCCCATAGCACCCACATTGGTTCTGATTGGTCAGTTCCTATGCCAGTCAACATCTCCAGGCCTATCTCTGGGCCTGATCAAAGAGACAGAGCTTAGAGGCCAAGAGAAAAAGAAAAGTCTGGCCGCTGGTGAAGATCAGAAAGAAAGAGGGAGAGCCCTGACTCGTTTGGCTCAGTGGATGGTGCGTCAGCCTGGGGATTGAAAGGTCCCAGGTTCGATTCCGGTCAAGGGCATGTACCTTGGTTGCAGGCACATCCACAGTAGGAAGTGTGCAGGAGGCAGTTGATCACTGTTTCTCTCTCATCAATGTTTCTAACTCTCTATCCTTCTCCCTTCCTCTCTGTAAAAAATCAATAAAATATATTAAAAAAAAAAAAAGAGGGAGAGAAAGAGAGAGATAAGTACATTGATCAACAGGCTGCAGATCAGACCCTAACTGACTTTCTGGATCTCAGCCACCTGGACAGTCAGCACTGGGTCACCAGGCCGCAGTTGAGCAACCCAGTGCTGATTTTTGGATGGTCAGCATTTGGTCATGAACAATCATTACAATCCTTGGCTTTTACTATTAAGATTAGAGGCCCGGTGTACAAAATTTGTGCATGGAGCAGGGTGTCCAATCTTGGACCTCTCGAAGGATGTCCTACTGCTAGTTTACAAGGATCAGGCCTAAACCGGCAGTCAGACATTCCTCTTATAATCCTGGACTGCTGGTTCCTAACCACTCACCTGCCTGCCTGCCTGATTGCCCCTAATCACTCTGCCTGCTGGCCTATTAATCCCCTACTGCCCCCCACTGCTGGCCTGCTCACCCACAAATGCCCTCCCAACAGACTGATCATCCCCAAGCCCCCTGTGCCAGTGTGCTCACCTCCAACTGCCCTCCCTGCCGCACTGCTCACCCCCATCTTCCCTCTCCACTGGCCTGCTCAGCCCCCAACTTCCCCTCTGCTGGTCTGTTCACTCCAAACTGTCCCCCACTGCTGTCCTGATCACCTCCAACTGATCCTCACTTACAGCCTGCTTGTCCCCAACTGCCCCTTGCTGGTCTGCTTACCTCCAACAACCCCACCCCCCACCCACCTAATCACCCACAACTGCCATCCCATCCTGACCTGATCACCCACAACTGCCCTCCCCTCTTGGCCTCTAACTGCCTCTACCTTGACCTTGCCACATGGCTTTGTCCAGAAGAATGTCTGGAAGGTCTCCTGGAAGGTCTTCCAGTCTAATTAGCATATTACCTTTTTATTAATATAGATATGTCAAAAGAGACTTTAAAGATGTGATAAACTAAGGATCTTGATATGGGAGGATGGGTCCTAAGTGTGATTGCAAGGGTCATTGTAAGCCAGAAGCTAGAGGATCAAAAGAAAGAGCAGGTCATGTGACAATGGAAGTGGAGATTGGAATGATGCGGCCAAAGGCCAAGGCCAAAGATGCGGCAGCCTTTAGAAGCTGGAAGCAACAAGGAACAGAGTCTTCCCTGGTTCCGCCAGAAGGAAACAGCCTGCTTACACCTTAATATTAGTCTCTGGAGCTATAAAAGACTAAAATGGTGTGTTTTAAGTCATTAGTTTGTGGTGATTTGTTACAATGGCAGCAGGGAACTAATATATCAATCATAGAAATGTTTATTATATATGTTTATGCTTAAGATAGCTAAACAGAAAACTTCAGCTCTCATTTCTCAGTGTAGATTCAATATTACTTATTAACTCTCACTTTTAGTATCTTCATAAAATTTTAGATCAACAAATTCTATCTAGATTTGTAGTATAGAGATCTGTGGAGGATATAGCCCCAGTCAAGGCCAACCCTGCTGACAAGAAGATGAAAGAGCACTGTCAGACCCTGTTCTATAAAGATCACCAACAGGACAGCAGAGACCAGTCCCTTTCCCAGCTCCCACCCGACCACACCACCAAGGATATCACGGGAACCTGGATCATAGAAGCTGTTTAACAAGAATCCCAAAGAAGCCAGCAGTGAGAGGCAGTTTGATGTAATAGTGTCCCGACCCGCGGGTTAAGTCAACGAGGACCCTAGAGGGGGAGTGGGGATGAAAGGGACAAGAGACACAAGGAATGGAGACAAGACAAACTTCTGATCAAGTCTCATTTATTCAATAGTAGATCGGGGTATTTATAGGGAGAAGGAGGAAGTTAGTGAAAATTCCTAGCCCTTAAGGCGAAACACCTGGTTTACAGGAAAGAGATAGGGTTTGGGGTAATAGAAACCTAGCCTGAGGTTAGTGCTAACGTGGCTGTCAAGCACAACAAGTTTCCCACATAATAGGACAACAGCAGACATAAAAGCATTTGATTCCTCGCTCCACAATGACCTGCTATATATTCTGAACTTCCATTTCATTTTAAAATTAGAAATAATAACATTTGTTACTGACTAGCTTTTTTGTGTGGATAAAATCTGATTATGGAAGTAAGACCCTAGCATGGTAACTATGACTATTGTTATTAATAACAAAATTTCATTTCCCAGCCCATATAGAATGTTACTGTCAGGAAGAGGACTGTTTCCCATGTCTCTGTATGATGCCTCTTCAATTCACCAAACCTGTCACCATTTCAGGATTACCCTAGGGCTCCTATGCATGTCACTTTCTGTCAGTTTTTTTGGCGGCTCCCCACAACTGCTGCCTGGACAGACCTCAGTTCACTGTGCCAACATTTGCACGACACCAGCTGCATGACATGTCAGGGGTGATTCCAACAGGGTTAGGGGTGGGAAGCACTGGGTGAACCAAACAATGTCCCTTCCTCAAGAAAATTATATTTTAGTGTGTTTAGACAAGAATAAAAATGACACTTATGGTGTAGAGTATGTGGAGAGCCATAAGAGGGGAAAAACAAGGCCACATCACCAGTTCACAGGCAGATGAAAGCTTCAGTAGGGTTCCCTAAAGAGAGCTGTGATGTACAAAGGCCCTGGAGATGCTCAGGGCCATGACAGATGGTAAAGGGATGAGGAAGAAGTGGGAACATCTGGGGCCTGCTTAAACAAGGGCAAGCAGTCTGCCATTGTGGCACTTAGGGACACAATAGACATGCTTATATCTACTGGCCTCAAAATGCAAACACAATTCCTCATTCAGCAGAGTGCAGCTTATTCTTTATAACCAATGCAGGGTATTGAGAATCAATGCTCAGCCCCTACTCTTCCCCTAGGTATAACCAACAAATAAATTTAGAGCTGATTTTTACTATTATGCGGAATATCTTTGGCTGCTTCTCTTAAACAATTGTATAGCCAGGAGTTGCCCACTGACATGAAGAAAATCCAGGAGAGATACTTTTCAGACTGAAGGAAGGCAGTCCCAGGATTCCCTTGGTGTAGTTCTGTGGAGGGAGCATGCCAATTTCAGGGATGCCTGGACCTTTGTTTTCCAATTCTGGAAATTAGAGAAGCAGGTCAATGTAGGATAGGGGACTCTGTAGTTTGTGGCCAGGAAAGAAGCCGAAAACTCCAACAGTAAGTTTACAAGAGGGGAGGGGGTTTGTGCAGGTGACCAGAGCTCAGCCAAGGAGAGGACTTGTCCCAGCAAAGCAGGGACCTACTGTTCAAGGTCCCTCCAGATCCACAAAGCCAGCACAGTGCAGCATTTGACAAAAATGCTTGGGGATGTGAGTATGAACTGAAGGGTGATCATCTTAGAGCCCAGTTAATATGGGATATTTCATTGAGACTTAACCAGGGAGTCCAGGCTGGGAGTCCTTCCAGCAGAGGAGAAGCATCCATCAGACAGTGTGGGACCACTCTTCTGGGTTACAACTACTTTATTCTGAGTATAGGAGCAACTGTGCTGGGCAATTTGGAGAAACAGAAGAGTATTTATCACATTTGTGCCAGCTGGCCAAAAAGTCCTGTCATATTCACAGGTATTCATTGTTTGATCACAGATTTTGTCATGCAAATTTTGTGCATGCCAGTATCAATGTCATCATTTCACAGAGTGAATTCCTAGCAGAGACCCTGGCTGCTAAGCATGCATGTCCAGCCACCCAACTCTGAAATGCTTTCTGATGAGGACATTGATGAACAAGTACTTGTTAAAGATCATAAAAATCTATGTAGGTTATATTAAATTTTTAAGTAAAGACCTTGTCAATTTATCTCATTTATATTCAATTCTAGATAAAGGTCCCTTTCCTCCATGGCTGCCTGTCACATATTATTTTTAATCAGGTAATTTAACATCAAATGACACAGATGTGGAATAAAGCAGATGAGTGTAAGGGAAAGGGGCTAACTGCAATTGGTCTTCCAGAATTCAACCCAAGCACTGAATGGACCATCTGCTTACACTCTTTGGAGTCTCAAATTCTCTGAGATCAATAACTATACTTTCTCACTAACCCTCCAATCTGTCTCCCCCACTGCACCCTTAGTGTGCCCAAAGAGTGAAAGATAGTGTCCCATACCTAAGACTAAGATGTTCTGAGACTTCTACTTTGCACCTTGTTGTCAAAAGAGACTATGGATTGATAGAGGAGAGGGTGTAATGGGGTGACAATAACCGGGGCTGCTGTCCTAGAGTGCCCTGTCTCCCATGTTGCCAGGGACAAAAACAGATAGCTGCCTGGAGTATGTTTTGGGTATATGTAAATATCAACATGTGAGCCTGAACGTGAGAGCAGTCTGGCCATCTGCCAAACAGTCTATGTGCAAGGTCTCCACTGCATAGTCAGGGTGGCAGATGGAGATGTGCAAGCAATGGGCATCTCAAGCATTCATACATTCCCAGAGCTGAATTTCTGAGCTTTAGAGGTTTTCCCATCACTATTACAATAAATAGAGAGCACAAGTCAAATAAACCATTGTGTTACCGTTTTATTGTTTTAAAATAATTCAGAAAAGGCCAAAATGCTATTAACAAGTAAAGCTTAAAAATGCCCAGACAATAGCATATGCAGATATCTTTTCCTTCTCTTATCCAAAATTGTTCTCTAGAAAGAAAAAAAAAAATGGCTGTTGAATAGACGGACGTGTCCCGAGCCTTGTTCCAGGGCAGATAGAAAGAACAGCTGAGAGTCGCACAGGGACTGTTTGTTGGCGAGTTAAGGGACAACTATACTCCAGGAGAAGATGGGGGACTGCTGGATGGGGATCCCCTGAAAGAGCAGCCCCCACTGCTGCTGGGCTCCCCCCTGCCCCAGAGCCACCAGCTCAGATGCAGAGACCGTGCCAACTTGAAGAGGAGGGTGGATGTTATCAGAAGCCTGAAAATCTACAACTATGGCACCCACCAAAGAGCTGCAAACCCCAGAACACCTGTTCCTAATTGCCGCAAACACATGGATTCAGAGGAGCTCTACACTCCATCATGGAAAGGTCAGATTTCGCCTGGGATAAGGTGAGATCCCTGGTCCCACAGAACAGAGAAATGTGTGCACTGTAGAAGCTGGAGGACCAGGTTAAGTCTGCACCCCATGGTTGTTGGGGCTGGCATGATACCTGGAATAAGGTTCTTAGAGATGCTAACAGAGGGGATCTCTAAAAGGCAACCCATTTTTATCTAACACAGAAGGACAGCCTGGGAGTTTTAAAAGTGTGTCAGATGCTTGAACAGGAGCGGGGGAAGGGGACTGCACAGACTTGCACTCTTTCCTCTTCAGATCCTTGCTTCTGATAGCTAAGCCCAATACATAGAATCACCCAGTTGGGGACATCCTAGGAGACTGCAGGGGAAAGTTGTTTTACTAGAATCTGGGCATCAGAGCAGGGAGAGACTGTAGGAAAACCAGCTCTGGGGCAACCCACTCCCAAAAACCAGTATTGAGTGCCATAGGGAAAGCAGGATCTACCTACTGGCTAGAGAGGACATAGAGACTCGGAGGTCAATCCAGAAATACTGCCACCCAGGAGCTGAATCACAAATTGACTCTTGTGTAATCACAAATGAAGAAATATAGAAAATTAAGACACACTGCCTGCTTAAAAATCAAGACTGGCTTACAACACTGAGGAGCAGTGGAATGCAGCGAACTGAAATACTGTCCTGACTGGGAAACAAGTGTGTCAAACAGAAAAATAGAGGAAGTTAATGACCTTCACTACTAAACATTTTATTTTAATTTATTTTTCATCTCTTATTTAAGAAAGTATTTTTTCTTTTTTCCTCACTTGATTTTACCTTTTTAATTATTATTTTTTTATTTTCAAACAGTATTATTACTATTACTATTTTACCCTTTTTTAAAAAAAGTATAATTTTATTTTCTCATTATTTTATTTTGGGATTAGTATTCTACATTCAATTTTCATCTTTCCTTAAGCATCATTTTACTCTCTGTCAACTCTACCTTTATGGCATCACTCTCTTCCTAATTTTTCTCTTTTTTTTGTCCTGTTTCTCTTAACCTTTTCCTACATTAGATTTTCCTATTCTTTCTTTTTACCCCCTATTAAAATTTCACCCTACTTATATATCTACTTTTCAATCCCCTGTTCTAAGTCCATACACACCCCTTTATTCTCAGTCCTCACTTCCAAAAAAATTGTTTTTCTCTCTGTTCTTTTGTTGTTGTTTGCTTGAATGTTGATTATATCAATTTTTATGCTTTTTTGTGAGATTGTTTTGATTATTCTTTTTTGGTTTTATTTTTTTGTTTATTTTTGTTTGTTTATTGCTTCTGTTTTCCCTCAGCTCACTTGATATCAGTTGTTGCTTGTAGATTGTATTAAACTCTAGGTACTTATTGCTGACATTTATTGAGATTAGTAGCTATTCTATTGGAGTTTTCTCCCCATATATATACTTTGTTTCCCTTTTCTTACTTACTCTCTTTCTTTACTCTCTTACATTTTTTCCTTCTCCCAATTTCATGTTGGCACTCTGCTGGTCACCTTTATTAGGGGTTATTAATATCATGAATATATATCTATCCAGTGCCTTGTGCATTGTACCTGCTAGTGTTGTATTTTTTGCCTTTAAATCAACGCAGGAGAGAGAACTACATAACCAGGCACCTGGAGAAGAGAAACCATGGGAAGACAAAGAAACAGCCCACATATGAAAGAAAAGTAGGCATCACCAGAAATGTAAGTAAGTAAAATGGAGGCAAGTAATCTGCCAGAGAAAGAATTCAGAGAAATGGTCATAAGGTGGCTGAAAAGAATGGAAGACAAATTTGACAATATGGGAAAGAACCAAGAGGAAATGAAGAAGAACCAAGAAGAAATGAAAAATAACATTGCTGCTATAAAGAACTCAATAGAAAGTATCAAAAGTAGACTAGAAGAAGCAGTTCATTGCATCAGTGAGTAGAAGAAAATGTAGGAAAAAATACCCAAGTAGAGCAGCTTCTAGAAAAAAAAAATGTTTAAAGCAGGAGGAGGCCTAAAGAAACTTTAGGACAATATGAAACAAAACAACATCCCCATAATAGGGGTTAGAGAAATAGAGAAAGCAGCAAGGAATAGAAAACCTGTTTGAAGAAATGACAGAATGACGACAGAACAGACAGACGCGTCTGGAGCTTTGTCGCAGAAAGACAGCAGCTGAGAGTTGCACTGGGAGTGTTTGTTGGCAAGTTAAGAATAGTTATCCTCCAGGAGAAGGTGGAGGACTACTGACCAGGCAGCCCCACAGCCACGGGGTTTTTGTCTGCTGAAGCCACCAGTGCGAACGCGGAGACCAAGCCATCTTTCAGAGGGAGGTGGATGTCTGCGGCGGTCTAAAAGCTGCAGCTGAAGCACTCACTGAACAGCCAGGGGACCACTCTCTAATTGGCGCAGACACATGGACTCAGAGGAGATCCACAAGGCATAAGGAAAGGTTAGATTTTTCCTGGGATAAGGTGAGCTCTCCTGTCCCGCAGAACAGAGACGCGCACACTGTGAGAACCAGGCTGTGGGAAAGCTGCTTCTGGAGAGGTCCACAGATGTGAGGCAGGGCATGATCCCTAAGTGTGGAAGCGGACTCTCAGAGTTGTTGACAGAGGGGAGCACTAGAAAACAACTAATTTTGATCTGAGACAGAAGGACAGCCTGGGAGTTATTACATGTTCCCGCTGCAAAATCCCCACAAACTGGTTTTGAGAACCACAGAGTATCAGGATCGGAGCACAGCCTAGAGAGGTCCTGTGCTTAGTCTCAGAGGTCACTTCCAAAACACTGCCACCCAGTGGATGACGCACAAATTGACTCTCCCATAACTACAAAAGAATAAAGAGAATAAGACCTCAGCAGGGGAACACAGGGAACTGCAATACCCTCCCTACTGGGAAACAGAAGTGCCAAGCAGAACAATAGTGGAAGTGAATGACCATTCTATTTTTTTTTCTTTTTCTGTTTTAACATTTTTTATTTTTCATTTTTGCATATTTTAATTAAAAAACTATTTTTTTCTTGCCTCTTCAAGTGATTTTACCTTTGTAATCATTGCATTTTTGTTTTCACTAGTATTATTACTACGACTATTTTAGCTTTTTGGAAAAAACCAAGTGTCATTTTATTTTCCCTTTATTTTACTTCGGGATTAGAGTTCTACATTCTATTTTCATCTTTCTTTTAGCATAATTTTACTCCAACTCAACTCTACCTTTATGCCAACACTTTCCTCCTAACTTTCCCCATTTTGTTGTCTTGTTTCACCTTCCCTTTTCCAACTTTAGATTCTCCCTATTCTTTCTCTTTACTGTTTAAAATTTCACCCCACTTATATATGTAATTTCAAATCCCCTACTCCAAGTCCATACATACCTCTCTTTTCTAGTCTTCACTATCCAAAAGTTGTTTTTCTCTATGTCCTTTTGTTGATCTTTGCCTGAATGGTGATGATATGGATTTATGGTACTTTTGAGAGATTGTTTTAGCTTATTCTACTTGTTTTATTTTGCTTTTTGTTTACTTTGTTTTGGTTTGTTTTTTACCTCTCTTTCCCTCGCCTCCCTCGATACCAGTTGTTATTTGTAGTTTGTACTAATCTCCAGGTACTGGTTGCCTGCATTTGTTAAGATTAGTGACTGTTCTATTGAAGTTTTCTTCTGACATCTATATTTTGTTCCCCTTTTATCTCCTATCCTCTTTCTTTTCTCTCTGACTTTTTTTCTCTTTCTCTTTTCTTCTTCTTCCTCTCATTTTTATTTTTTTTTATTTCTTTTGTACATTTATTTATTTATTATTTTTCTCCCTCTATCAATTTGATTTTGTCACTTCTTTCCTTTCTTTTTTCCTCATTTTCCTCTTCTTCTCTCTCTACTCACCCCTAATTTGTCTTTCATTGGTGGTCATCTTATTTGTGATTATTAATATTGTGAATACATTTCTGTTCAGTGCCTTGTGTGTTGTAACTGGTCGTGTTGTAGTTTGTGCCTTTGAATCAATGTAGGAGAGAGAACTACATAACCAGACACCCAGAGAAGAAAGACCATGGGCAGAAGAAGAAACAGCCTGCATATCACAGAAAGGCAGGTATCACCAAAAAAGGAAGTAAATGAAATAGAAGCAGAAATAAGCCTCCCAGAGAAAGAGTTCAGAGAAATGATCATAAGGTGGATGAAAAGAATAAAAGACAAAATTGACATTGTAAGACCCAAGAGGAAATGAAGAAGAAGCAAGAAGAAATGCAAAGGAACCTATAAGAAATGAAGAAGAAACTAGAAGAAATGCAGAATAATCAAGAAGTAATGAAAAATGACATCACTGCTATAAAGAACTCAATAGAAAGCATCAAAAGTAGACTAGAAGAAGCAGAGGACCCCATCAGTGAGCTAGAAGACAAGGTAGGAAAAAATACCCAAGTACAGCAGCTTCTAGAAAAAAAAAATCAAAAAGCAAGAGGAGAGCCTAAGGGAACTTTGGGATAACACAAAGCAAAACAACATCCCCATAATTGGGGTTCCAGAAAGAGTGGAAACTGAGCAAGGATTAGAGAACCTGTTTGAAGTAATAATGACAGAAAATTTCCCCAATATGGGAAAGAAAAAATCCACACAAATCCAAGAAGCTCACAGAGTCCCAAGCAAAATGAACCACAACAAACCGACACCGAGGCACATTATAATTAAATTGGCAAACACCGACGACAAAGTAAGAATCTTAAAAGCAGCCAGAGGGAAACAGAAACTTACCTACAAAGGAACCCCAATAAGACTAGCAACTCATTTCTCAAAAGAAACTCATCAGGCTAGAAGGGAATGGAAAGAAATATACAAAGCTATGCAAAGGAAGGGTCTGAATCCAAGAATACTGTACCCTGCAAGGCTTTCAATCAAAATTGAAGGTGAAATCAGAAGCTTCACTGACAAAAAAGGACTAAGAGAATATATTATCACCAAACCAGCAATGCAAGAAATGATAAAGGGTCTGCTATAATAAAAATAAATAGAAAGTGAAGAAGGAACTCTGGGGTAAAGACTAAAAATGGTGACAGATAAGTACCTATCAATAATAACTTTAAATGTAAATGGATTAAATGCTCCAATCAAACGACATGAGGTAACCTATTGAATAAGAAAACATGATCCATATATCTGCTGTCTACAAGAAACCCACCTCAGGAAAAGAGATGCACACAGATTGAGGGTGAAGGGATGGAAGATGGTATTTCACACAAACGGAAATGAAAGAAAAGCTGGGGTAGCAATACAGTGGTACCTCGAGATACGAGTGCCCCAACATATGAGATTTTTGAGATATGAGCAGTCAAGCGAGTGATTTTTGCTTTGAAATATGAGCAACAGTTGAGATAGGAGTAATCGCGTGGATCAGCTGGCTGCACAAGACCCACTAGTTTACTGCGACTCGAGCATCTCATAGTTTCCCAGACCTCAAGGTTATGGAATGAATTAAACTCGTATCTCGAGGTACACTGTACTTATATCTGACAAATTAGATCCCAAAGTGAAAGACATGACAAGAGATAAAGAAGGCCACTTCATAAAACTAAAGGGAACAATCCAACAAGAAGAAATAACTCTGGTAAACATATACGCACCAAATAAAGGAGCACCTAAATACATAAGAAATCTCCTGGAGGATATTAAGGGAGAGATTGACAGCAATATAATCATCATAGTAGGAGACTTTAATACCCCACTGTCACCACTGGACAAATCCTCTAAACAAAAAATCAGCAAAGAAACATCAATCCTAAATGACTCCCTAGACCAGATGGAATTAATTGACATCTTGAGAACATTTCACCCCAAAGCCACAGAGTATACATTCTTCTCAAGTACACATGTGTCATTTTCAAAGATATATCATATGTGGGTCATAAGAAAAGTCTCTTCAAATTCAAGAAGAAAAAAATTATATCAAGCATTTTCTCAAACCACAGTGGCATAAAATTGGAAATCAACTATAATAAAAACAATAGAAACAAATCAAACACATGGAGACTAAACAGCATGCTATTAAACAATGACTGGGTAACCAAAGAGATAAAGGAAGAAATAAAAAACATCATGGCAAGAAATGAAATGACAACACCACAATACAAAATGTATGGGACACAGTGAAAGCAGCCTTGAGAGGGGAGTTCATAGCCCTACAAGCCTACTGCAAAAAACAGGAAACAATATAATAAATTACCTAACCCTACAACTCAAAGAGCTAGAAAGAGAGCATCAAGAAAAGTCCAGTGTAAGCAGAAGGAAGGAAATAGTAAAGATCAGAGCGGAGATAAACAACATGGAGACCAAAGAAACAATTCAAAAGATTAACAAAACCAAGAGCTGGTTCTTTGAAAGGATAAACAAGATTGATGGACCTCTAGCCAGGCTCAGCAAGAAACAAAGAGAGAAGACCCAAATAAACAAAATCAGACATTAAAGAGAAGAAATAACTACAGACTCTGACGAAATACAAAGGATTGTTAAAAAATACTATGAATAACCCTATTTCAACAAATTGGACAACCTGCCAGACATGGACATATTCCTAGAAAAATATAACCTTCCAAAACTCAATCAGGAAGAATCTAAACATCTCAATAGTCCAATAACTATGGAAGAAACTCAAGAAGTCATCGAAAATCTTCCAGCAAATAAAAGCCCGGACCAGATGTCTACACAGGAGAGTTTTAGCAAAAATTCAAGGAAGAATTAAAACCTATCCTCCTCAGACTATTCAAAAATATCAAGAAGAAGGAACACTTCCAAACACCTTCTATGAAGCTAGCATCACCCTAATACCAAAACCAGATAAAGACAACACAAGGAAAGAGAATTATAGGCCAATATCTCTCATAAATATAGATGCCAAAATCCTCAACAAAACTCTAGCAAATAGGATCCAGCAGTACTTCAGAAAGATCATACACCATGACCAAGTAGGATTCTTCCCAGGAATGCAGGGATAGTACAATATCCACAAATCAATAAATGTGATGCATCACATAAACAAATTGAGAGATAAAAATCACATAGTCATATCAATTGACACACAAAAAGCATTTGACAAAATCCAACACCCTTTCTTGATAAAAACTGTCAGCAAAGTAGAAGGATCATACCTCAACATCATAAAAGCCATATATGATAAACTCAAAGCTAACATCATACTCAATGGGCAAAAACTAAAACCATTTCCCCTAAGAACAGGATCAAGACAAGGATTGCCACTCTCACCACTCCTATTTGCCATAGTACTGGAAGAAATAGCCTTTGCAATTAGACAAGAAGAAGAAATAAAAGGCATCCAAATTGGTAAAATAAAGTAAAGCTGTCCTTATTTGCAGATGACATAATCCTGTACTTAAAAAACCCGAAGGACTCCATCCCAAAACTAATTGACATAATAAATGCAGCAGGATACAAAATTAATAAAAGAAATCTGTGTCATTTCTATACACAAATAGTGAAATTACAGAAAGAGAATAAAAAGGCAATCACATTCACCATCGCACCAAAAAATTAAGATACCTAGGAAGAAACCTAACTAAAGAGGTAAAAGACCCCATATGTAAAAAACGAGAGGACAGTGAAAAAAGACATAGATGAAGATGTTAACAGATGGAAGAGCATACCATACTCATGGATTGGGAGAATCAACATCATTAAAATGTCTATACTATCCAAAGAAATCTATAGATTCAATGCACTACCCATTAAAATAACAACAACATATTTCACAGACCTAGAAAGAATTCTTCATAGATTCATCTGGAACAAAAAAAGACCACGAATAGCCACAGCAATTCTGAGAAAGAAGAATAAAGTAAGTGGGATCTCAATACCAGATTTCAAGCTATATTACAAAGCAACCGTTCTCACACCTGTTGGTACTGGCACAACAACAGAAATATATACCCATGGAATAGAATAGAGAATCCAGATATCCACCCAAAACACTATGCTCAATTAATATTTGACAAAGGAGGCATGAACATACAATGGAGCCAAGATAGCCTCTTCAATAAATGGTTTTGGGAAAATTGGACAGATACATGCAAAAAAAAATGAAACTAGACCACCAACTTACACCAAATACAAAAATAAACTCAAAATGGATACAGGACTTAAACATTAGATGGGAAACCATAAAAATACTAGAGGAATCCACAGGCAGCACAATCTCAGACATAGGCCAAAATAACTTCTTCACTGATACCGCTCCAAAGGCAATGGAAACTAAAGAAAAAATAAACAAATGGGACTACATCAAAATAAAAAGCTTTTGCACAGCAAAAGAGACCATCAACAAAAACAACAAGAAAGATCACTGTATGAGAGGACATGTTTGCAAATGTTATCACTGATAAAGGTTTAATCTCTAACATCTACCGCCAACTTATACAACTTAATAAAAGGAAGATAAACAATCCAATAAAAAAATGGGCAACAGACCTAAATAGAACCTTTTCGAAAGATGACAGAAGGAAGGCGAAGAGACACCTGAAAACATGTTCAAAGTCACTAATCATCCAAGAGATGCAAAAACTAGTAATTTATCCTAAGAAATTACAAACACCAATCAGAAAGGATTTATGCACCCCTATGTTCATAGCAGCACAATTTACAATACCTGCAATTTGGAAACAGCCTAGGTGCCCATCAGCAGAAGAGTGGATTAGAAAACTGTGATACATCTACACAATGGAATTCTATGCTTCCATTAAAAAGAAGGAATTCTTACCATTTGCAGCAACCTGAATGGAACTGGAGAGCCTTATGCTTAGTGAAATAAGCCAGTCAATGAAGGAGAAGCATCACATGACCTCACTGATTTGTGGATAATAAAGAACATTATAAATTAATGAACAAAAGGATAGATACAGAGGCAGTAAAGCATCAAACAGACTGTCAAATTATAGCAGGAAGATTAAGGAGAGGTGGGGTAGATAAGAGATCAAACAAAGGACATGGTCCGAAATCGGTTTGGCTCAGTGGTTAGGGCATCAGCCTGTGGACTGAAAGGTTCGATTCCGGTCAAGGGCATGTATTCTGGTTGTGGGCATGTCCCCAGTAGGGAGCGTGCAGGAGGCAGCTGATCAATGTTTCTCTCTCATTGATGTTTCTAACTCTCTATCCCTCTCCCTTCCTCTCTGTAAAAAATCAATACAAATATATTTTTTTTTAAAAAAAGGACTTGTCTTCATGCATATAAGCATAACCAATGAACATAGACTCTGGAGGGTTGAGGTAGGCCTGGGATGGAGGGGAGGCAATGGGGAGATTTGTATACATGTAACACAATAAAAAAATAATAATTATGACAGAAAACTTCCATGATATAAGAAAGAAAAAACCCATACAAATTCAAGAAGCTCACAGAGTCTCAAGCAAAATGAACCCCAAAAGATTGACACCAATGCACTTTATAACTGAATTGGCAAACAACAACTACAAAGTAAGAATCCTAAAAGTGGCCAGAGAGTGACAGAAAGTTACCTACAAAGGAACCCCCATCAAACTAGCAACTGATTTCTCAACAGAATCTCATCAGGCCAGAAAAGAATAGAATGAAATATTCAAAATCGTGCAAAGGAAAGCTCTGAATCCAAGAATACTGTACCCAGCAAGGCTGTCAATCATAATTGAAGGTGAAATCTTGATCTTCACAGACAAAAAAGGACTAGGGGAATTTGTTACCACCAAACCAGTAATGCAAAAAATGCTAAAGGGTCTGCAGTAAAATAAAAACAAAATAGAAAGTGAAAAAAAACACAAATGCAAAAAATAAAAATGGGGACAAATAAGTACCTATCAATAATTACTTTAAATGTAAATGGGTTAAGTGACTCAAAAAAAGATATAGGCCGAGACCGGTTTGGCTCAGTGGATAGAGCGTCGGCTTGTGGACTGTAAGGTCCCAGGTTCGATTCCGGTCAGGGGCATGTACCTTGCTTCTGGGCACATCCCCACTGTGGGATGTGCAGGAGCTGGCTGTTTGATGTCTCTCTCTCATCGATGTTTCTGACTTTCTATCTCTCTCTCTTCCTCTCTGTAAAAAAATCAATAAAATATATTTTTAGAAAAAGATATAGGAGAAGAAAACACAACCCATACATGTGATATCTACAAGAAACCCACCTCAGAATAAGAGATGCACATAGACTGAGGATAAAGGGATGTAAAAAGTTTTTAAGGCAAATGGAAATGAGAAAAAGCTGGGGTAGCAATACTTATATCTGACAAATTAGATCTCAAAATGAAGCACATAGCAAAAGATAAGGAAGGCCACTTTATAATACTAAAGGGAGAAATACAACAAGAAGTAATAACTCTGGTAAGCATATATGCACTCAATACAGGGGCACCAAAATTCGTAAAAAAATCTCCTAGAGGATATCAAGGGAGAGATTGACAGCAATATAATCATAGTAGGAGACTTTAATACCCCATAATCACCATTGGACAAATCCTCCAAACAAAAAATCAGCAAAGAAACATCAATTCTAAATGACTCACTAGATCACAAAAAATTAATTGACATCATCAGAACATTTCACACCAAAGCCACGGAAGATACATTCTTCTTAAGTGCACATCGGTCATTTTCAAAAATAGACCGTATGTTGTGTCATAGGCAAAGTCTCTTCAAATTCAAGAAGATAGAAATCATATCAAGCATCTTCTCAGATCCCAGTGGCATAAAACTGAAAATAAATCACAATAAAAACAATCCAAAGAAATAAAACACATGGACACTAAATAGCATGTTATTAAACAGTGACTGGTAACCAGAGAGATAAAGGAAGAAATAGAAAATATCATGGCAACAAATGACAATCAAATCTGAGACACAGTGAAAGCAGTCTTGAGAGGAAAATTCATAGCTCTACAAGCCTACTACAAAAACAAACAAACAAACAAGAAACAATGCTAATAAATAACCTAACCTTACAACTCAAAGAGTTAGAAAGAGAGCAACAAGAAAAGCCCGATGTAAGCAGAAGGAAGGAAATAATAAAAGATCAGAACAGAAATAAATGACATAGAGACCAAAGAAACAATTCAAAAGATCAACAAAACCAAGAGCTGGTTCTTTGAAAGAATAAACAAGACTGATGAGCTTCTAGCCAGGCTCACCAAGAAGCAAGAGAGTAGATCCAAATAAACATAATCAGAAATGAAAGAGGTGAAATAACAACAGACCTCACAGAAATACAATGGATTGTTTAAAAGTACTATGAACCACTCTATTCCAACAAACTGGACAACATGGAGGAAATGGACATATTCCTAGAAAAATATAAACTTCAAAAACTTAATCAGGAAAAATCTGAGCACCTCAATAGGCCAATAACTATGGAAGAGATTGTTTCTGGCAAACATAAGCTGGGGCCAGAGGGATTTACAGTAGAGTTTTACCAAAAATTCAAGGAAGAATTAAAACCTATCCTCTTCAGATTATTCCAAAAAATTGAAAAAGAAGGAACACTTCTAAGATCCTTCTATGAAGCCAGCATCACCCTAATACCAAAACCAGATGAAGGCAACACAATGAAAGAGAATTACAAGCCAATATCCCTCATGAACATAGATGCCAAAATCCTCAACAAAATTCTAGCAAATTGGATCCAGCAGTAAATCAGAAAGATCATTCAACATGACCAAGTAACATTTATCCTAGAAGTGCAACGATGGTAAAATATATACATACAATAAACATGATACAGCACATAAACAAATTGGGAGATAAAAATCACAAAGTCATATCATTTGATGCAGAAAAAGCATTTGACAAAATCCCACACCCTTTCTTTATTTTTTACTTATTTATTTTTTAAAATATATTTTATTGATTTTTTACAGAGAGGAAGGGAGAGTGACAGAAAGTCAGAAACATCGATGAGAGAGAGACATTGATCCTGCACGCCCCACACTGGAGATGTGCCAGCAACCAAGGTACATGCCCTGACCGGAATCAAACCTGGGACCTTTCAGTCCGCAGGCCAATGCTCTATCCACTGAGCCAAACAGGTTCAGGCAACACCCCTTCTTGATAATAACTCTCATCAAGGTGGGAATAGGAAGGATCATATTTCACATAATAATACTATATATGATAAACCCACAGCTAACATCATACTCAATGGACAAAAACTAAAATCATTTCCCCTAAGAACAGGAACAAGACCAGGATGCCCACTCTCACCATTCCTGTTCGACATAGTACAGTAAGTATTAGCCATTGCGATTAGACAAGAAGAAGAAATCAAAGGCATCCAGTTTGGAAAAGAAAATGTAAAGTTGTCCTTATTTTCAAAGGACATGACATGGTACATAAAAAACCCGATATACTTCATTAAAAAAACTTTTAGACTTAATAAATGAATTAGGCAATGTAGCAGGATACAAAATTAATGCCAAGAAATCTGGCATTTGTATACAGCCATAGTGAACCCACAAAAAGAGAGACTATAAAAGTAATCTCATCCCACCAAAATAATTAAGATACCTAGGAATAAACTTAACTAAGGAGGTAAAAGACCTATATGTGGAAAACTACACACCTCTGAAAAAAGATAGAGGAAGATGTAAATAGATGGAAGAACATACCATGTTCATAGATTTGTAGATCAACATCATTGAAATGTCCATACTACCAAAAGCAATCTATAAGTTCAATGCACTCCCCATTAAAATACTAACGACGTATTTCACAGACCTAGAAAGAACTCTCCAAAGACTCATCTGAAACAAAAAAGACGCCAAATAGCCACAACAATCCTGTGAAAGAAGAATAAAGTAGGTGGGATCTCAATACCAGATTTCAAGCTATATTACAAAGCCACTGTTCTCAAAACAGCCTGGTACTGGCACAATAACAGACATATAGACTACTGGAATAGAATAGAGAATTCAGATATCAACCCACAACACTATGCTCAATTAATATTTGAAAAATGAGGCATGAACATACAATGGAGTCAAGACAGCATCTTCAAATAATGGTGTTGGGAAAAATGAACACATACATGCAAAAATAATGAAAGTAGATCACCAACTTACACCAAATAAAAAAATAAACTCAAAATGGATATAGGACTTAAACATAAGATGGGAAACCATAAAAATACTAGAGGAATCCACAGACAGCAAAATCTCAGACATATGCCAAAGGAACTTCTTTAATCTTATTGCTCCTAGGACAATGGAAGCTAAAGAGAAAATAAACAAATGGGAATACATCAAAATAAAAAGCTTTTGCATAGCAAAAGAAATCATCAACAAAACAAGAAAACCCACTGTATGGGAGAACATATTTGCAAATGTTATCACTGATAAAGGTTTAATCTCCAACATCTACGGTCAACTTATACAACTTAATAAAAGAAAGATAAATGATCCAATTAAAAAATGGGCAACTAACCTAAATAGGATATTTTCTAAGGAAGAAAGAAGGAAGGCCATGAGACACATGGAAACATGCTCAAAGTCACTACTTATCCAAGAAATGCAAATCAAAATCACAATGCAATATCATCTCACATCTTTCAGAATGGGTATCATCAACAAATCAACAAATGACAAGTGCTGAGGAGGATGCAAAGAAAAAGGAACTCTCATGCACTGCTGGTGGGAATACAGCCGAGTGCAGCCACTGTGGAGAACAGTATGGAGTTTCCTCAAAAAAACTAAAAATGGAACTCCCATTTGACCCAGTAATCCCACTCCTTGGCATATATCCTAAGAAAATAAAAACACCAATCAGAAAGGATATATGCATCCCTGTATTCATAGCAGCACAATTTACAATAGTTAAGATTTGGAAACAACCTAGGTGCCCATCAGCAGATGACTGAATAAAAACTATGGGTCATCTACACAATAAAATATTATGCTGCTTCATAAAAGAAGGAATTCTTACCATTTGTAGCAACCTGGATAGAACTGGAAAACATTATGCTATGTGAAATAAGCCAGTCAATGGAAGAAAAATACTACATGGGGAGAACCAAGATTTCAAGCTGTATTACAAAGCCACTGCAAAAGTTATACACCTATACCTGCTGCCTCTCACAACCACACCAAAACTACAACTAAAAGACAAAATGATTATCCTCCAGAACCACAGGAAAGATGATGGAGTGGAAGTTCTACAACTAGAAGGAAAGAAAAAAGTGCATTGCAACCTAGTAGGACTTGCAGAGTCTCAGAAAGGCAGAGGTACAGAGATGCGGGTGAATCAGGCTGGTGTGTGCTGAGTTTTTTTTTGTCTTGTTTTGTTTGTTTGTTTGTTTGTTTGTTGTTTGTTTCACTTGGGAGGGAGTTTCAAGTTCCCAACTCTCTGAACTCCAGTTTCAGAGATTCTAAGGACCCAGACTCATACAGGGAAAAACTGGACTGTCTGCCATTGGGTCAGAAAGGGAGGGTGGCCGTCTTGCAGAGGTGTGCACAGGAATCATTGTTTACTGTGCTGGGGCTCAGAACGCAGGAAACGGAACATAACACAGCAGAGAGAGCTGACTGGCAGCCATTGCTGTTTGCAAATCCCTATCCTAGTGATTCCCTGAGACCCCCACCCCACCTAATTTACAAACCCACCCAGCTGTGCACAGTGGCTTTTGCATATGAATGGCCTGCCCTCTAGCAGCTTAACCTAACAAATTGCAACTGGGTAAGACAACTCCAAAACTTCCAAACTCCAAGCAAAGAGGAGAAATCTGCAGATCTCCCTGTAGCTTCTGCTGGGTGGCCTCAACCACTAGCTGACTTGCACCTCCTTGGAGATCCAGGAACCAGTGTACCTAGAGGTCAGTGTAAGGCGACAACAGATTTCAACTCCTGACATACATAAGTGACACATTCAAGAGGCAGACTCGGTGAGCACCAAATCCCTACTGAAGCAAGTCCTGCCCCATAAGGGTGTCTCCAGCACAGCAGTTCTTCCACTCATTGACACAGTTAATTCTCATAGTCAGTTGGCCTGGAAATCAACCTCCCAGTGTACGAATAACAATCAAGGCTTAACTACAACAAGATTGTGTACCAGCCCACAAAGAGGTGCACCAAGAGTGTCCACCTCAAGTGATTGGGAAGCAGAGCTACTGGGCCATAAAGGACAACTAGCACACAAAGCCACTCCATCAACACAGGGAAGCAGCCAAAATACAGAGACAAAAAATATGGCATGAATGAAAGAAATGGAGGAAAACAAACTACTGGACATAGAGTTCAAATCCACATTTATAAGGTTACTCAAGAATCTTCTACAAATCACCAAGAAACTTAGTGAGACCTCTAAGAAACTTAGTGAAACCTTCAAAGATCTAAATGAGAAATCAAAAACAAACAAAAAAAAAACAACGAAAAAAGACCAGTCAGAAATTAAGTATAACTGTCTGAAATAAAGAATAATATACAGAAATCCAATAACAGACTAGAGGACCCCATGAATCAAACCAAAGGTCTGAAATATGAGGAAGCAAAAAACACTCAATCAGAAAAACAAAGAGAGTCCAAAAATGCAAAGACAGTGTAAGGAGCCTCTGGGACAACTTCAAGCGTACCAATATCAGAATTATGGAGGTGCCAGAAGAAGAGAAAGAGCAAGATACTGAAAAAGTACTTGAAGAAATCATGACTGAAAACTTTCACTACCTGATGAAAGAAATGGACTTATAAGTTCAAGAAGTGCACAGAACCCCAAACAAAAGGAACCCAAAGAGGACCACACCAAGACACATCATAATTAAAATGCCAAGAGCAAAATACAAAGAGAGAATCTTGAAAGCAGCAAGAGAATAACAGTAACCTACAAGGGAATACCCATATGACTGTCAGCTGATTTCTCAACAGAAACTATGCAGGCCAGATGGAAGTGGCAAAAAATATTCAAAGTGCTGAATGACAAGAACCTACAACCGAGAGTCCTCTACACAGCAAAGCTAGCATTCAGAATTGAAGGTCTGATAAAGAACTTCACAGATAAGAAAAAGCTAAAGGAGGTCATCACCAGTATATGAAATACTGAAAGGTATTCTTTAAGAAGAGGAGGAAGAAGAAAAAGTTAAAGATAAAAATTATGAACAACAAAGTGATAACAAATACATACATATCAACAAGTGAATCTAAAAATCAAGTGAATAAAAAATTTGATTAACAGAATAAACTGGTAAATATAATAGAATTAGGGGCATAGAAAGGGAATGGACTGGCAATTATTGGGGGGAAAGGGGTGTGAGGGAAGAGATTGGACAAAAATCTTACACTTACGGATGAGGACAGTGGTGGGGTTAAGGGCATGGGGTGGGGGGGATCAGGTGGAGGGGAGCTATGGGAGGATAAAAAGAGGAACATCTGTAATAAACTGAACAATAAAGATTTATTAAAAAATACTACATGATCTCATTCATTTGTGGATAATAAAGAACATTATAAACTGATGAACAAAAATATAGATACAAAGGCAGTAAAGCATCAAACAGACTGTCAAATTACAGTCAGAGGATTAGGGAGAGGCAGTGGAGATAAGAGATCAACCATAGGACTTGTATGCATACATGTAAGTATAACCAATGGATGCAAGTCACTGGGAGGTGAAGGCATGTATGGGTGTGGGGTTGGGGGAGGCAATGGAAAGATAGGTATACATGTAATACCTTAATAAAAAGTAATAAAAAACATAAAATCATTAAAAAAAACAAAACTAAGTTGTTCTCTAAACATGACCAATAATGCTCTCACCCAGGTCCAAATCCACAGCCTATTGAAAAAGTTACTCCTTCCGATCCCAGACATAAAAGTGAAGTGCCAAGTATAGTCCCAAATAAACCCTGTTCTGCCTCCTCCTGCTCTCTTTTCCCACCTCAAAGCTGCACTGTCTTTTCTGCTCTTTCACTGGATTCTCAGCACTGCTGCGAGATTTGTTGCCACAGAACCACAGAGCTCAAAGCTAAAAAATACTGCATGGTTTTTTCCTTCACATCAACCCCCAAGGGCAAAATGTTACCAAACTTCTACTCATAGATCCACAACAGACTTTCCTCCTGGCAGGTGGCCTGAGCGCAGAAAGTCTCACATAATTATTGAGTCCTGTCATACACATCAGAGAATGGCATTGGGCTTGGCAGGTATATTACAGCTTCGGTAACATTTTGCCCTTCCAATAAAGCACTCATTCCTCTACTCAACTCTCCTTTCCTGCTCAGGACTAGAAGCCCCAAATTTATGTGTATTTATAAGCTCTCTCATGATGCACTCTCTCACTCCCAAGGAGCCTATACACCAAACCAGGCAGTATTCAGAGAGATGGGTGGGGCAGAAGACAGGGAAGAAGGCAAATGTCATGAAACTTTGTCTTCTCTGTGGAAATGTGATCTGGGTGGAGGTCTTGGTGAGGGTTCTAGTTTTAGTGCAAGCAAGAAGAGAGCTGTTCCAATGACAATACTTTAAAGCATCTACCTCCAAGGGTTGGCCTACCATGACCAATTTACAGGCTTTCTCTTCCTTTTCCACCCTAAAAGTACCTGTCCCCTGAACTATTCTGTTGGGGACCACCTTGGCTGGCTTTACAGGGTTACTAAAGTATCAATATTTCTTATATAACTCAGGTTACATTTTAACATCAATATCTTAACATTAAAAGTGTTAGCTAATGATAGAAATGTAGGATATTGACAGCTAACTAATGTAAGGAACATTCGAGAAGACAAAATAATGATGGTAGATGACTATCAACTGCTTGGTGGGTCCTTGTGTTTATTCTGAAGTAATAGAATCGGGAATATTGAACTGATTTTCCACAAGTCTTCCCATTACATTATTTTCCATCACAAATAGAAATGATAAAACTCTAGGAGGTGAATCAATTAAATAAACAATAGATTTTTAAAAAGTTGTTCCCAAACTTTTTAGTCAGTCTGTAAATGTGTATGTCACATGGTCAAGGATAAGTTCTTCCTACTGAACCAATTCATTAGGGCAGCTTGGTCCATTGGCCCTGTCCACCTACAGGAAGCAAGAGAATGACCACTTAATTATAAGCTATAGGAGTTTGCTCTCTACACCAGTCTAAAAATCCCGTTAAGAGTCATCATCACTTCTCTAAGCACCTCTTCAAAGGGTTCTCTAGACACACTGGACTGGATTTAATTGAAGCACTTTACTATACATAAATTCTATCAGTTTAGCTTTGTGAAAATTATGACATTAAGAACCCAGCTTCCCTGAGGAGCTCTGAGTGCTGATGTTCTTGATGTCTTGCATCTCCCAACTTGAGGAAGGATTTGGGTAAGTATGCCGCTTGTTTCCAGGTAAACTTGGCATTACTGTCACTTTCCTTACACTATTAGCTTTGACATCTTGCCTCCCAGATCTTTCTCCCTGACAAACAGTGTCTTATAGAGTGACTCCTAAGACCACATCCCCAACACAAACATCCTATCCAACTGAGAAAAGCGTCTGTCCTACCTATATAGAGAGAAGAACAAAGCATTTTGAAGGAACCATATCCCTCTACTACCATGTTTTTTAAATATCATCTTTGACAGCTCCAGAGAAGGTCATTTCCTCTCAAGTCTTCTG
Organism: Lasiurus cinereus; assembly: GCA_011751065.1. Lineage (NCBI taxonomy): Eukaryota > Metazoa > Chordata > Mammalia > Chiroptera > Vespertilionidae > Lasiurus > Lasiurus cinereus. The sequence continues at coordinate 16,228,808 of JAAGEH010000032.1, forward strand.
GCCAGATTCTTTCATTCACTTACAGTGGGGCAGAGTGGGAGTTACAGGTGTGCAGAGAAGATAGATTTTTCAAACATTTATTTTCTTAAAACTGTTTCCCTCTTATAGTGTGAATGGAATTTTTAAATGATATCTAAAGCACAGCAGGAACATAATGTAAATCTAGTGCTGGGAAATTCTTCCCTCTAGGCACTATTCAAAAGCCAAACTCATTTGAGAGAAGTTCCAGGGGTTCAGAATAGCTGAGAGGGCACTTGCTTGGCTTTGCCTGATTACATAAAGGAAAGAGAGAGGAGTGTATAGGGAAGGCACACTGAGTTCCTGAATGTAGAGCAGAGCGTGAGCTGTGAATCAGCTGTAGAGACACTCACTGAACACAAGCATTCAGACATGTCAGGATGCTAACTAGAGGCATATGTAGGTATATCTCGTGTTTCAGAGGCTTTCAGAATATTTCGACATGTCATTTGTTTCATTAAGATTTGTTTAAAAGAAAAAACACAGGAAGCTAACATTCACAGCTAAGGATTTTGTAAATACCATTCCTTCCACTGCAAGCAGTATGGCCTACATCAACACTTATCATGCATCAGCAATGCTTTTGAAAGAAATTATTCGAAAAGTAAAAGTTCCTATTATTTCAGAAAGCTTTTACCAAATATCTACTTTGATTTTACACTTCTGAACACATTAGCCATGACCATATCTTTTAGTGGAAGCCCTATCCTGAAATAGATGAGTGACGTTGCCATGAAACAAGAAGCTGTTGAGCAGAAAAGCACAAAGGTGACTTAGGACTGTACCTTCTATCAGAGGCCATCTTCACACTAACATAGTATGTGATAGGGGGCAAGCTGGAAGCTAATATAACCCAACCAAAGGGATGGAAACCTCTTAAATAGCAAAAGCAGCCGGATGTTCCCTTAAGGATGGGCTGGTTGTAGTAATACATAGAAAACATCAGAGATGAATGTAAGGTTGAGTGAAAAGGATTTTTGTGTGTATAGATTTTTTTTTCTTATCTAATACCATAGGATTATAATCCTTTCTCGCTCCATCAGCAGAAGGCATTAAAGATTGTGAAAGTTTTGTTTGTTGGATTTTAGAAGCATAAGCAAAGAACAAAGAACAGTGACAAGAGCAGTAGAAATGCAATTGATGAAAAATTTGAAGATGGGAAAGGAAACCTTTGTTCCCAATGATCAATTCAGTGGAAATGCAGAGCATGCTGTCCACTAGTACCACAACAAGACAATCCCAGAGCAGCACTGGGTTCCACCGTATCCTGGGGATGGGGATGGGGCCAGATCAACTTTGGACTGATTCAAACTAATCTTACAAACAAATTTCAAACAAAATTCCAAATCATAAAAACCTGGTACGTCCTTCCTTTTCTTTCCCTTCTTTCCCTTCCCTTTCCTTCTCTCCCTTCTCTTCCCTTCCTTTCCCTTCCCTTTTCTTTCAATCCTAGAGCTACCAGGTGAGCAGAAAAAGGACTAGAAGGAAGGGACCACAGATTCTCCAAGTCGGATGAAGAAGCCCAGGAAGATTAAAGGGACATCTCCAAGGAGGGTTGCTTGCCTATGGTGCCAGAGTTCAAGCAGGGCAAGGAAGTCACCTACATGGGATGAGGTGGGGGTGCAGCAGTAGTCCAGCCTAGGGATTGGAGCCAAGTAGGGTGAAAGGGCATCATGTGGGGATTGCTTCACTGGGGACTAGAAATGCACAAAAGAATTGAGCAAATAAGCAAATATGCAAAGGCAATAGGGTTTAGGTTTTTCACTGCCTGAGAAGGGAGTTTCAGTAGGGAAAGAGAAAGAAACTAGAATGAACCCCAGGGTATTGTATTGAAATTAGAGGTACTGATATGATTCTTTGGGATTTTCAAAACAGATGGCTAGACAAATAGACATAAATATAGATAAAGAGGTAAATGTGTGTGTATACTATGTATGTATTTCTATATATGTATGCATTAGTATATTGATATACATTTTTGCCTATACATATTTATACCCTATCTCTGTCCACTGGAAAGACAATTTTCTAATAACAATACAGACATCTCGAAGCAAGATATTGGCTTCTATATACCCTTCTCCACTGAAAGAAACCTGGGCTCCCTGGACACATGAACGATTCCATGTCTAGGGCAGGGCAAGCAATAGTCAGGCTAGAACAACTAGTTATTCCCAAAAAAAAGGAAGTGTTCAAATAAGGATTGAATAGTAGATGTCAAAGTGTCACAGAAACAAGTTGAAGGAGCTTCTGCTGATCAAATATAAGACAATTGGAGAATCAAAGTAAATAATATTAGCAATAAATCGTAGCCCAAGAAATTAAAAAGAAAAATATGAGTTTGTATTGATATACATAAATTGAGAGTTTATGGAATAACCAGATAGTTACATAGTTTCAAATTACACCCACCCCTTAAGATGTTTATGAATTACAAAGAGTAGAGGAATAAATTTAGTATGGAGAAAGCTGGCAGACACCATAATCAAGTGTGTAAGTGAATATCATCAGTGGAAGAAATTACATTTGTGTTCCACCTGGTAGGATGAATTGAGAAAAACACAGCATTACCTCAATATTTCCATCAAATGTACATGACTAAAATCTTATGAGAACCCATGCAACAAACCCAAATTGAGAAACATTCTACAAGACTGCAATCTTCAAAATGTCAAGATCTGGATCAAGAAGCAGACTGAGAAAATGTTTCAGACATGTGGCCTGACAACCAAATGGGATGCATAATTTTAGAGTGGATCTTTTTGCTATATCAGCCTCTATTGGGACAACTGATACAACTGCATAATCATTCTGATTGGTTGGTGGGCGTGGCTGGTGGGTTTGGCTTTGGGGTGTAGCAGAGGTATGGTCTATTTGCATATTACTCTCTTATTAGATAGGATGATATAGTCCTGGTGCATGGGTGGGGGCCGGCTGCTTTGTCTTGAAGGGTGTCCGGATCAGAGTGGGGGTTCCCTTGGGTTGTGGGGCAGCCTGGGCAAGGGGCCTGTGATGGTTTGCAAGCCAGCCATGCCTCTTGGCTACCCAAATGGAGGCCCTGGTATCTGGGATTTATTTATCTTCTATAATTAAAACTTTGTTGCCTTGAGTGGAGGCCTAGGCCAGCCAGGGTATGCTGAAAGCTTAGCTTCCTCCATTACCAGGAAAACCCGAGCCTCCTGCTTGTTCCATTGTAGCAGCAATCTTGGTTGGGTTAATTTGTATACATTCTCTTGATTGGCTGGTGGGTGTGGCATGTGGGTGTAGCAGAGTGGCGGTTAATTTGCATATCACTTTTTATTAGATAGGACAAGTGAAGTGTTCACAAGAAAATTGGGTTAGTGCAAAGAAGTATTTTTTGCATCTCTTTCAATTGATATGATACCAAGAGTAGTACATAATGATGTTAATTCCCTTTGTAACCTATATGTTTAATTCCCAAAATTTAGGTCAGAATCATAAGATGCTCAATAAATGGCTCCAATTGTCATGACTGTATTCCAGAAGTTGCTGTCTCGAATATTCACAATAATACAGTAAGGTACATATCAAGGAAAATATAATTACCACATGAGTGATAATATCTGCCACCTGTAAGTCAGAGAAGCTGAGGTTCTTGCTCAAGTTCACACAGCCAGAAATGTCCTTAATACTTTTTCTTCCTAACCCTGGATGGAGGCCAGATCAGCATCCCTCTTAGGGACCTCTCACTCAGTTAGACAAGCCCCACGACCTTGAAAAGTCCTAAATAAAAAATATAGAGGAATTTTCAGTGTCCCAAGGGTCAAAAAGAAGTCCTTTCTCCCATCAGAGCACATCTAAATTGAGCATAGTCCCTTCGGTGTCAAGGCACATCATTACTATTCCAACCTGGGAAGTAGATGAGGGTGTATCTCTCCACTTTCCTGCTAAAGAAATCACACTATTGCCCTGAGTCCTGCCTGCTTCCTAGCCTGTATGCATCAGAAAGAGATACACTTGTCCCCACTGGCTATGCTAGATGCACTCTACCTTATTTCTAACTCCTGCTAAAGGTTCCAGCTACTTCCTCTCGTCCAGAGTAAGCGTGACTGAGCAGAATTTGAGGCACTTGCCTTCTTATGTCTTCCTTATCCAAGAAATTCTAAAATCTCATCACATAAGACTTTATATAGCACATAAGCAGTGCTGAATAGCTAGGTTAAATGGTGTGCAATTTTGTGAGATGTACTTATACTTACATTAAGTCTTAGCAAATTTCCAAAGTAAAATGCCTAATCGCTATTGTTTAAAATAAGTCTGTAAACTGCTTATAACTGGATTTCAGTTCCTATTTTCATGTCCTGATTTGAAAGAGAAGCAATGACTCTTAACACAAGCATTGGTTTTGGATCAGCTCAGGTAGGTATTGGAATGACCCCATTGAGTAAGCAAAAGAAAAAAGAATAGGGACTTGTAAGCAGTGTAAATAGAGTAGGGCCCTAGCTGGCTTGGCTCAGGTGTTACAGAACTTACCAGGCAACCGAAAAATACACAGGAGTACAGTGGTACCTTGAGATACGAGTTTAATTTGTTCCATAACTTGGAGGCGTGGGAAACTATGAGATGCTCGAGTCGAGGTAAACTGGTGGGTCATGTGCAGCCGTCCGATCCTTGTGATTACTCCTATCTCAAATGTTGCTCGTATTTCAAAGCAAAAATCGCTTGCTCGGTGGCTCGTATCTCAAAAATCTCGTATGTTAGGGCACTTGTATCTCGAGGTACCAATGTACTCGGATATTCAAGATAAACCCATTTATTTTCAGATGTTTCACATGTATTAGTACAGTGATTCAGGGAAGCCTGTTTCCAAATCCCGAGCCTATGAATGTGGAGCAAGCTTTTCCTTTATATGCATTAGTTTCTTTATCCCCCAAATATGGATCAAACTTCTGGACCTTTCACATACTTTACAAAAGCCCCATGTGTTGAGATGGGGGACATGAAACCACACTTAAAAGCCTGGCCTGGCACCAGCACTAAGCCCCTCTAGGGGGTGTGTATGTTTAATGGTTTATGACCTTTGTAAAATGAAAGTATTTAGGTAAATAGGTCTTGCAAGACCAGATAATTAAGGAAGGGGCAGTGACTTGATTATAGGCTAACAAGAATGTGCATTAGGAATACTGATTAACTAGAAACAGAGTCAGGCTGCTAGCCCCCTCCTCCAAATTTATTTTAATGTTCCCCATCACAGTGGACAGAGCATCAGTTCAATTTGGTCAAGGGCACATGCCTAGATTGTGGGCTCAATCCCCAGTAGGGGGCATGCAGGAAGCAGCTGAACAATGATTCTCTATTATACTTCATGTTTCTATCTCTCTCTCCCTCTCCCTTCCTCTCTGAAATCAATTTTTTAAAATGTATTTCAAAATAAGAAGAAATGCAAAAGGTTAAGTAAGCAAAATGGACTTATTTCAACAGTTTCTTCCCAGGGCTCCAATGTTTATTGAAAATCTGCTACATATCAGGCACCTATCTTGCCTTTGAGTATACAGGGATGAGCATGACAAATAAATCACTGTCCGTGTGGAGAATCAATTGTTCAGTCATTCATTCAACAAATGTTTATTTGCTCATACAATATTCAAAGCATTGGGCTGATGTAGTTTGCTAAAAGCCCTACCGCTATCCAGCTCCATCACTTTCAGGCTGTGTAGGCCACCCACTCACCCCCTCCAGTGTATGAAAAGGAAAAGAGTGTGAGCCTCCCATCTTTCTTCCTCTTCCCCAACAATATAGAAGAACTAATCATCAGCCTTTCCATTGCAGAGAAGCACAGTAATATTGGGCTCCAGCCATATGAATATCTGGAAGGCTTTTTCATGAAGAGCAGCTACAGAGGAGTTGTTCAGGTTCATTAATGGAAATTGGGCTGTCTCCTTTACTCTAGATGAAGACTAGCATGACCTAAATGTAAAGCTTTAAACGTCCCAAAAGTGAAGCTAAGATTAGCCTCCTTCCTGCAGTTTGAGCACAGGGAAACCCACCATCCACTGGTTCCCATGGCCAATTAACAGGCCAGCCTGTATCCTGTCTCGCTGCAGTGAGGCAGCTCTCAATGAATTCTACTATATTTATGGCAAAGACAAACTTCTAGAGTTGTTTGGGATTTATTTCAGGCCCTTTTTATGATGGGAAAGTAAAGCCTTCCTATTTATACAAGCCACTGCGTGTTTACTGAGGGATTCTCACAATACTGCCAACTGGATAGCGTGGGGCTGGCCTAGTTTTAAAGAGAATCTTAATTAGTAACACCAGCAAAAACCCCATTTGGACCAAAGTTTCACGTTCCAAAAGTTTTCATCTCAATTGCCTATGGCTTATGAATGACTATTTCTGGAGCTGTCTAGTAAAGAGGGAGTAAGAGACTCCGATACCATATATTTACATCATTATATCAAAGTGTAAAACTCAGGCAACTCTGAATCACAGGTTGGAGAATGAGAATGAGTCCATAGAACACTGTTGGTCCAGAGCTTTGGATTTTTTTGAGATGTTTTCTGTCTTAAGAAAGAGCTTACCAAGAGCCCTTGTCTGCTTTCTTGGCCAGGGAACAGGGTGTTATCCAAACTTGGTTGAGAAAGAAAATCTTCAATTAGAATTATTTATCTGCTTTGTAAGTTGGCATTTCTCAAACATTAATGTGCATATGAAGCACCAGGTGATCTTGTTAAAATTCAGATCTTTATTCAGGAGGTCTGGGGTGAGGCCTGAAAACTTTCATTCCTAAGAAGCCCCAGGTGATGCTGATGTCAATGCTGATGTTCACAGACCACACTTAGATGGCAAAGTTCTCTATGAGTGTGACAAATTGGCACCACCCCACTCAGAAGTTAGAGGGAGGGTGCAATTCTGGAGAGCAGAGTAATAAAGTTCAGCAGCCGGGAAAAGAAATGTACTCTGCTTCCCGCAGCACTTAGTTTACCTCTGGATTCTTCCAGCCTCTCATGAAAGATGTCCCCCAACAACGTTCCATCTAATCTCCAGAAACACCATTTTCAGCGTCTTTTCTCCAAGATTGCTCAAGTCATAGGTTGCTAGAGAATGGAGAATTCCGTGTATGATTTAGATGTACTATTAAAATCTTACTTTGGATTTTCTTCACTAGTACAATTAGAGGAAATGTGCCTGTGTGACACCAGTGTAGCAGAGCCTGTTATGAAGACTCTTCACCTAAGACTTGGGGCTGCTGGAGTTATGGTTCTGAGATTTTTAGTATCTTTCCTGTTCTCCATATGTTATTGACTTGTATGTCACTGATTGATTGGTCAGACCTGCAAATGGCGGATCTGACTTTATATAGGAAGGAACCCCTCTTCAATCCTACCTCACACTCTCCTTCCTATCTAATTCTTAGGGGGAGGAGTTATGAAATATTTATTACTAGCTAATTTAAAGCTGCTCATTTTTTCTTTTCTTTTCTTCAGGTAAACGTGCTCTACAAGATGGTCAGTACCTAACACACTCTTGCCCAGGGATTTAAATAATAGAAGTGAAAAGTTACTAACCCACTAAGCAAAACACTTTCTTGCTTGTTAAGATGCAAAAATAACTTAGGATGAAAATGGAGTATTTTTTTAGACCTATGTACAACTCTTCAAATGTGGCTATGATTTGAGAACTGAAACCACACACATCTGCAGTCTAATGCCCAGACCTAGTAACCAAGCACAGTTGTTTCATGTAAGTCCATTGAATGGTGTCAGTTCCTCTTCTCACTTTAACTTCATTTTCTTAATCAGTTTCTTCTTCTAACCCCTTTCTTAACTACAAGATAAAGCTTTTCAAATGAACATCTTTTCTTAAGGAAGCAAGGATTGAAATGGAGAGGGTTGAATAAAATAAAAACAAGAAAAGAAAAACAAAAACAACTATTCATTAGTATATGCAATGAAAGGAAAATGTGAGAACTACTGACTAATTTTGGTTTGGGGTTGTGCTTCCATAGAGGATCATGCTGCATTCTGCTTTATCCACATCTGGGCCTGAAGGAGATAATCCTGTGAGGAGAAAGGCCTGCTATGCATCTATAAGCACTTAGTTGCCAATTGAGATGGCTCCTCTCTTGACATTTAAATTCTTATTAAATTCAAAAAATTTTTGTGTGCATGGGAAAGCCTTATATGGGGAATGAACAGAGATTGAGGTTCACCGAGGAATGTTCCCAGCTATATAGACCTGGTACTCAAACTATCTTTTGGGAGCAGCAACCTCAGCACCATCTAGGAGCTTGTTAAAAAAGCAGAATCTCCTGCCCCACCCCTCACCTATGGAATCATAATCTGCATTTTAGCAAGGTCTCCATGGGATTCATAAGTGCATTAACCTTTAAGAAACAGAGCTATATAGTATTTGTGTTTATGTGATATAACATTTTGGCAACTCTCATTTGAGCAAGTTTATTTGCTCAAGGAACCAAAGCTGGAATTGCAAATGAATTGGCAACATAGCTTGCAACTGCAGCTCACAGTCTCTAGTTTGGGAAATAAGACTAGGTGCCCCTCTTTTAGGTAGAGTCTTTTAAAGAAAATGAGTGTTTGATTTAATGGCCATGACAATTCTAAATTTTTTTTTAATGTTTTCTAGGACAAACTGAAAAATGTCTACAAGTTCTCTTAGATGGACTGATGGATTGAATTTTACCACATCTCATATTACATTTATAGCATAATACTCAAGTGATCCAAAGTGTCATGGGTAAGTAAAATTCCTCACTCATTAAAGCAGTTTTGCAATATTGCTTTTTCTATGGGGCAGGAAAGAGTGAATCATTGCAGAAAGAGAATTTTCTGCCTGTTTTAAAAAATCAAATACATTGTGTAATGATGCACAGTCTTTTAAGGATTACTACATTTTCCTGATGATATAGGTAATTGTGAAAAAAAAAATTGAGAAAATTGTTCCAGAAAAACCAGCTAAAACAAATTTAAAAATCAACTATATTTTCTCTTATACTACAATGAAGAGCAAGCTAAAACAAACTGTGGGTATAGCGATATAACTAACTTATGGCGTTCTCAGGTAGAGAGCCACTTAGGACATGGTAGAATCAGAAGCAATGCTTCTGATTTTATTGCTTTAATAAATAATAATGTCTCAATATAAAAGAAAGATTTGTTATTTGGTATTAGTATTTTTCAAAAAATGAGTTTAAAAATAGTTTAGTATTAGTAGTCTTTAAAATAATCAGAGTTTAAAAATAAGATTCCTAATGCTGACTACCAGCTCATTCAGAAACTGGCATTTCACTATCTCCTGTCTTTTATATAAGAATACCAAAAATACATGTAGTTGGGTCAAATCTTTTTCTTTCCTCTGGCTCAACTAATTAATATAGTTATTCCTCTTTATTCTCATATACTATTCCTAGTTCCTAACTAAAAGTCTTTCAATTGCATTTGCCAATGTGTATGTTATCTTACAATGGAGATAATCTCACCAATGCATATTATTTTATATATGAGTATTTTTATTATATGCAAACAGTGTTGTATTATATGTTTTAAAAATATGAATACTCCTGTTTAATAAACTCATAGATTCATGTGGTTATATTGACCTTTGATGTTAAATCCATCCTTCTTGCCAGGCTGGCTTTGCCCTTACCTAATCCATGAGACAGACAAGCTGCTGTCCAGCTTTGGGTAATGACACTCTGAGTAATGAGAATCTCAGCCTTGTAAAGGGGCCTTTTCATTCTCCTGAGCTAATATGCCACCTTGTATGCGATCCATCTTATTAACTCTGCACCAGGACTCATGGCAGCACTATGACACAGTGGATGTCTTACTAGGGATGGTTCTGCCATCCAGTCTCCCAGGCTGAGATTTAAGAATTGGGTTTTTAATGACCTACTGCTTTTAATATCTCTGACTATTTTTTTAGCATTATTTTTTCTGATTTACAGTGGTACCTCGAGATATGAGTTTAATTCGTTCCATAACCTTGAGGCGTGGGAAACTATGAGATGCTCGAGTCAAGGTAAACTGGTGGATCGTGTGCAGCCGGCCGATCCTCGCGATTACTCCTATCTCAAATGTTGCTCGTATTTCAAAGCAAAAATCGCTCACTCGACGGCTCGTATCTCAAAAATCTCATATGTTAGGGCACTCATATCTTGAGGTACCACTATATTTCCTTAGGCAAAAAAAAAAAAAGACAAAATAAACAAGTGGGATCAAACTAAAAAATTTTTGCACAGCAAAGGAAATTCTATGTAATAAAAGGCTAATATGCAAATTGACTGAACAGTGGAACTAACACTAGCTATGACATGCATTGACCACCAGGGGGCAGATGCTCAACCCAGGAGGTGCCTCCTGGTGGTCAGTGCACTCCCACAGGGAGTCATAAGCTAGACTCATGGCTGGTGAGCAGAGCAGCAGTGCCAGGAGCCTTTCCTACCTCCATTACAAGTAGGCAGTAAGGAGCAAGGGATCCCAGACTGCAAGAGCCCTGGACTACAAAACAGATGTCTGACTGCCTGCTTGGGCCCGGTCCCCAAGGGTATCGGGCCCAAGTCAGCAGGTGGACATCCCACAAGGGTCTTAGACTGCGAGAGGGTGCAGGCCAGGCTGAAAAACCCACTTGCCCTATGTTAATTATTGTATGAGAGATTGGGGGTGGAGATGAGGGATGAGGGGAAAGGATAAGACTAAGTTGGCTGCCTAGTCTGTCTTTCAACTTCTTCATCTAAGTAGTGAAAACAAAACTCTTTATCATTGCACATTAAGATTTTAGGTAAATAAAGCTTACCTTTTTTTGTTGGGTTATCATTACCATTCTTTGATAAGGGTGGGTCATGGTTTAGAACCTTCACCACCATCATCAAAGTAAATTATTTCTTTACTAGAGGCCCAGTGCATGAAAATTTGTGCACTTGTGTGTGTATATGTGTGTGTGTGTGGGGGGGTGGTCCCTCAGCCCAGTATGAGCCCTCTCATAATTTGGGAGCCCTCAGGGGATATCTTACTGATGGCTTAGGCCCATAGTCTGGTCTCCCTCTGCAGGAAGCAACCAGGCAGGCTGGTCAGGGGAAGGTGCTACCATTGCTATCCTCTTCCTCTGTCCACCTGTATGTGCCTTGACTGGCCTGGAGCTGTCTGCTTACCAGCCTTACCCCCCAGTTGACTGGTTGTTCCACCTTTTGGTCAATTTGCATATTACACTTTTATTATATAGGACTAGAAGCCTGGTGCATGAAATTCATACACTCTGGGGGGGCGGGGTTCCCTCAGCCTAAACCGTACCCTCTCCAATCCTAGAGCTCTCAGGGGATGTCCTACTAATTGCTTAGGCCTGTTCCCCATGGTTCTCTGCTCTCTGCAGGGAATACTTGCTCCACATTACTGCTACTGCCAAGCAGGCCATGCTGGGTGTTGCCTGTGGACTATGCTTCACTGCCCTTGGGTCGCTGAGGTCTGCTGAGAGCTACCTGTGGGCCACACTTGCCTTTTCCCGGGTTGCTGAGGTGACAGCCAAGCAGGCTGTGCTGGGAGCTGCCTCCTCCCTGCTGTTAGTCTCCATGGAGGCAATGTGTTTCATTTGCATACTCACTCCCCGATTGGCTGGTGGATGTCTCAAAGTGATGATCAATTTGCATATTTCTCTTTTATTCATGTAGATAGACATGGCCTACCTCCCATTAGTGTCACCAGGGTCAGGTGGATTAGGGAAAGGAAGCCAAGTCCCAGTGTTCAGTAATACTATCCACTAAAATTAGTTGCTATTTTTATAATGTTTACAACAACTCTGGCTGTCACAAAGCAGACACTTGCAAATTTTAGCATCATCATCATCATGATTATTATTGTAGAAATGTTGTACTTTGTTAGCTATTATAGGGGTTTTCTATTGTAGGCAAAAAATCTATCTATATAAAAACCTACTATGCAAATTGGCCCTTTAGGAATTTGACCAACCGGGAGTTCAATCACTTGCTTTGACATGTGTTGACCACCAGGGGCTGGCACAGAATGAAGGAAGGCTCCAGCCAGCAGCCAGCAGCCAGAGAAGGACTAGGCCCCAGCTGGCAGCTGTGGAAGGGAGGCCTTAGGTGGCAGTGGAAAGGCCCTGATCAGCCCTGATTGCCAGCCAAGTCTAGGAACCCCAATCATGTACAAAATTTGTGCACTGGGCCCTAGTATTCTAATAACTATGTATGGTACTAGATGCATTACTGGAAATATTGGGGGAACACTTTGTAAAGCATATGATAGTTTGAACACTATGCTCTATACCTGAAATTAATACAAAATAATATTACATGTAAACTTAATTAAAAAATGAAAAATAGCTCACTGCCAACTTATCTTTATTGGTTTTGCTTCCCTCAGGTTATTTTCCCATTTATAAATCTTCTTGGGCTCCTCAGTTTCTGCTGCCATTTCTCTCCTGGCCACTTACATACCAATCCCTCTTTTTCATACCCTCCCACACCTGCCACTCACCTTGCTGGTTCCTGCCATCATGGCTTTGTTCACACTATTTTTTTCTCCTGACACCTTTCCTCTGTCTCCCCCAAGACACTGAGCAGCTGCCATTTCCTCTAAGAAGTGTTAGAAACTCATGGTGTGAGAGGAACACAGTCCATGGAGAAGAGCAGCTGAGGAAAAATAGTCCCAATATAAAAACCCTATTCACAGTTCTTAGTTGCAAAGAACATATCAACTTTAGTTCATTTAAGCTATAAAGGGATTTGATGTAAGGCTATCAAGAAGTTTATGGACTCTTTAAACAAAACTAGAAAATAAGGTTTGGCAAATGGACTGTAAAGGAACAGAGGTAAGTACACCACAGGGCCTTTTCTATCACCCTTGCAGCACCACCGGAAGAGACTCAGCACCATTTCTGTCTCTGTCGTGAGGCTGGTGCCACTGGATTCCTGCCAGCAGAGTTGCTTTTTCATTTCTTTCCCAATGCTTGACTTGATTCCTCAAGGTCTGAACCAAAGCACGAGTGCCTGATATCCAGGCCTGGGTCTTGTAACTGCACACATTTTCTAGAAAGAAGGGGAAAGAGAATAAATGGCCCTGAAACATTATTAGGCAGAAGTGAAGCCCTACCTTCTACCTAGCCTTTCAGGATTGGGAGGTTGGAAGTGTAGATAGTGAGAAACATTTACTAGAAGTAGTTAGAAAATGAACTACCCGTATTTTCCGGAGTATAAGACTACTGGGCGTATAAGACCACCCCCAAATTTTCCAGTTAAAATATAGAGTTTGGGATATACTTGTCCTATTAGATGACACCTGGCATATAAGACAACCCCCGACTTTTGTAAAGATTTTCCTGGGTTAAAAAGTCATCTTTTACACCAGAAAATATGGTAATTTTTTAACTAGATCCATATTTCTCAGCTCAATGTACTACACATTGAAAACAATCTCAATCAGAATTATTGGTGACAGATAAAGAACAGAGATACTAAGAACTGTCTTGGTCAAACAGCCAATGGTCAGCCCAATGAGCTGCTGTTGGAGAGATAGTTTAGGAGGGGAGTGGACCCTGGAACTAGGTCTTCCCACTACAGTGAGAGAGGCTCAGGAGGTCACATTACCAACTGGAAAAGTGTAACAGGAAGGAAAGCAGCTGGCACAGGACCTCCAGGGTACAACTAGAGAGCACATGTGGGTCTCCTGCCAGCAGTCGGCATCAGTCTCAACAGGTCAGAAGAGTAAGATGCCACAGACTGTTGTGTGCTTACTCAATATACAATCTCCCCTATTTCCTGGTAACAGCACATTAACCCTATTCAATTAGCAGTTAAGAGTTGGCAGAGGACATATAAATGAAAACCACTGAATGGGATTTCTGGGAGTCCTTCTACAGCTGCTTGTCCTTTCCTTTCTTCTTCCTGGCTAGAATACGGACATAATGGCTGGAGTTCCTGCAGCCATCTGAGAAAGCTAAAGACCTCAGAATCATCCTAAAGCCAAATAAAAAGATAGACAGAACTTGAATCCTCCATGACTCTGAAAACATCATAGGAGTCCTGGACTGCTTACCTCCAAGATTTCTTTATGTGAGTGAACAAATTCTTAATTTTTAATGTCATTTATTTAGGTCTGTCAGCTCAACAATCCTTACACACAACATGGACCAAAAGGAGCAGAGAGAAAAGTGAAATTAAGAAGTCTAAGCAGAGGAACAGCTGCAACTGTCAGAAGAATTAAGAAGGTAAGTAAGAAGTTGGTTTTAGTCATCACCCTGCATGTAGCATATGACTCCCCAGCCAAGCTTCCAGGGAACTGGGCTGCCAATCATGTTGCCTGGATGGAACATAGTCTAGTTTTGGTAAATACAAAACCAGAACTGAGTTTCAAAAACAAATAAATGCACAGTTATTAGGACCAGATGTGGCCCAAGGTAAAAAATGCATGAGTAGAAAAAGGGATTTGATGCCAGGTCTTTAAATCCGTGCTACCTGAGATCAGAGACCAGGTTGAGAGCCAGCATGAAGGCAGGTGAAGAGTGGCCTTCATTGTAGTCAAAGGTCATGAAGGACCTGAGGCTGAGGGATAGGCCAAGCCAAAGAGTTGTCTTTCTCCCACCCCATCCTCCAGGACAGTGAGGAACCAGGTCTGCACAAAGGGGCCAACTCACAATATCTCCTCCCATGAGAAACTTCCTCAACCCCCATTCCCAGCTGGACCTTTCCCTTAAAGAGGGTTAGGACAGAGGAGAGATGCAGCAAGAAGCTACCAACTGCTCAGGGATGGAGAATCAGAGAGGGGTCTTGGAGGAAGAGGAGACTGCTGACTCTTCCTGGCCCTTGCTCTTGGTAGACCCATGGAGGAAGCTCCATCTGCAAACCTTGTCTTCCTCTTGTACTTGACTCTCATGAGGACTAGTGCCTCTGAGGATAGTTGAACATTTTTGCAACATTTATATTAAGATGCTTCAGCTGCACAAAAAGCTATACCTAATTAAAATGCCTTAAATGTGAAGGGTATTTATTATTCCTCTTAGCAAAAGGCCTAGACGGTTTGTTTCTGGTTTAGTAAATTCAGCAGGACAATAAGTCACCAAGGATTTAAATCTTCCATGCTCAGCTCACTGACTCTCTAGTTCAGCCTTATCCACACGACCTCAAAGTGCTACACAGTTTACAGCATCATACCTATACTATACTGAAGCCTTTCTCAAACTTCCGTTGGGTTTACTTGGCCAGAGTTAGATCATATAACTTGGGTGCAGGAGAGAATGCCGAAATAAATATTCAGCTTTTTTTTTTTTAAGTCTTTTTTTTTTTTTACAGAGAGAAAGGGAAAGAGATAGACAGTTAGAATCATTGATGAGAGAGAGACATTGATCAGCCGCCTCCTGCACACCTCCTACTGGGGGTGTGCCCGCAACCAAGATACATGCCCTTGACTGGAATCAAACCTGGGACCTTTCAGTCAGTAGGGCGACGCTCTATCCACTGAGCTAAACCGGTTTTGGCTTTTTAAAGTCTTTTGGAGGAGTGGCTTCTGCCAGCAGAGAAGTGGGCAGAAATGGATTTTGAAGGACAACCAATGGTATTGCCAAGGAGACAGCAGGCACTGCTTTAGAATAAATGAATAGCTAAAATTTGAGGCCCTAAAAACTGTCCAGAGACTTTAATGATGATAATTTATCAAAATGCTTAACAAAAGTGGGACAGAAAGAATCTGTTGTTCCCCTTTTTCCAATCTTGAAGGAATGATCGATCGGTCAAGGTTCACTGCATTACCCATTGGTCAAGGCTTTGGACATATAGTCCTGGCACTGAGAAGTAACTTTGGGCATTACAAGTCATTCAAAAACTCTTTTATCAGCCCCCTCACATCACCCCTCCACAAAATCACTGCAAGCCATGTGCTTCCCTAGAACATTCTGACCATATAACCCCATAAGTATCTCCTACATATAAATTCTAGAGCATCTCTTAGAGTAACTAAAATGCTCTCACCTGAAATTTGAACCTCAAATGAAGTAATAAAAATACAGGAAGTGGTTGAAGCTACTGGATTCAGATTTAGATGCCCCATAGGTACTTTAGTCCATGTTCTTCTGGATCCCTGGTTGTTCAAATATTTTGGTTGTTTTTTAGATGTGAGCCCCTCAGTATCATTTCAATAAATTCCCTTTTAGATGAAGACAGCAGAGCTTCTATTGCCTGTAGTCAGAGAATTCTGCCACAGATGGAATACCACCTGTTTTCAGGGGAACAGAGAGAAGATATAACTCTCATTAAAAAAAAAACACAGATCTATTTCTATTCACTAAAATATGCCAACTTTTGAATTACTTTCATGTTACTCAGGCCACATTTTAAATACTAAAATCAGCCCATTGTGGTGAAAAAATAAATAGCTACTTAAGTTCTTGCACTAATGGACACCCTTAACTCAACCCAGGCCTCTAGCTGACATCTTAGCAAACAGGTATGTACACCATCTTGCAGCCCACTATATTTGTGTGCTAAAAAATTGCCTGGCAAGCAATGTATAAGCTTCCTTCTGTGTCTAAGTAAAGGAGCACATTAATTTTATCAGGGCATTCAGAGCTGGGGTTATATGCCTGCTTGTCTCACCTCCCTCTAGAGATATAGGCAAACAATGTCTCTCAATTGTGAAAAACAAAATGGAAAGCAATTACTATTAGGAATATTAAACTTTAATCTTAGCTTTCTAAATGACACTAAAGTCCTTTTTCCAAAGAGGTCTTCAATCAGGTGCTCGCTCTTTATTACAGAGGAAATCAAGGGTGCCTCTGTTAAGCAGGGATTATGAGATCAAGTCTGTAATCAACAGTCAGCTCTATGGAAGTAACAATATTTTATTACCTGCATCAAACTAATGCACCATTATAATGATCTGATCACTGTTCATTCAAACTAATAACCCACAAAATATCAGCCTCTAAAACAAAGCTGAGCTTTGTTATAGGCATGGAAAGCACAGTGCAGGATCATGTCACAGACCTGGGGAGTAAATCTTGCATCTGCAATTAAATATCAATGTCTCATCATCCTTTGAGGGAAATCTGGAAAGAAACTTGTATATTATGACAAGCTCATTATGAGAAAGGTCCTGCACTGGGCACTGTGCTATTCTTCTGACATCTGCATGTGAATTATTGTAGTATAGCCACTCAACCCAATGTTCAATAAAAGAGGGTTTCTTAGCAACCAAAACAATACGATTGTGCAGCTAGAGAAAAAGCATTAGATTAGCAGAAAACCCAGATCCAAGTTCTGAATCAAGACTTCCCTCCAGATACATGCTCTGCCCTTGACGTGCTCTGCCCACAAGAGGCTCTTCTCCTGGCTGGCATCCCACAGGGGTGGGTGCGAGGTGTAGCACCACCACCTATGCTGGAAGAGGGATAAAAGTGGTATAGGGAGTCCAGAAGGAATTGTTCCAGAAGGACCTACAGCACTGTCATTGGCACAGAGCAACCTAAGGGCCCACATTCTGGGACCCAATTTTTGGCCTCCTTGTACTTTCTCTGATTCTGGAACCAACTCCAACTTATGCTTCTAGACACCACTCTGGTGGATATAACATGGTGTCCTCAAAAATCTGCTCTTTCCACAGCTTGAGTCCCTGCCCTGGGGATCTGGTGCTGAATTTTGGGATGATTCTGTCTGGGAGGAGGGACTTAGACTGAGATTCTGCACAAGGACCCGTGGAAGCTCTGGATGAGATCTGCATGGAGGGGAAGGCTTCTGCGGAGTCCTTGCTTCCCTCCCTCCGTTGCCACTTTCCAAAGGGTGATCTTGTCCTCTTAGAGTGTACAGTCTAGGAGAAAATGGGTCATGACATAGAGTGAAGGCCAGAACTGGGGATACTATGCACAAGGAGGAGAAGTGTCAACATGTTTACTGAAAGGATGAAGGGAACAGGAAGGTAGAGTTAGGTTTATAGCAAGCCAAGTTCTGAAGAAGTGGGAACTAAAAAGTACAGAGCAAGTGGACAACATGGTAGCTCCATTCCAAAGTCAGCTCGCCATGCTGGGCTCAGGCAAATGCTGTTGAAGCAGGAATTTTAGGAGGATATAGGCAGGCTTAGGGATTTTTTAGAATTGGTGGGCTGTGAGACCAACATGGGAAAAAGCATGGGACTGCAGACTGAGAGAAGATACATTTCCCTAAGACAAGGAAGCCAGGTGCAGTTACATTTCCATAAGACAAGGAGGCCGCAACAAGTATATTTACATAAGACAAGGGAACTGGAAGTAGCCAAGAAAGGTCATATTTATAAAATGAAGAGAAGGAAGCCCTTCATTCAGAAGGAGGAGAAGAAAACCCAAAGGGAATAGGAGAACAATGGGAAAGGAGTGGGGAGAACCTCATACATCCTTGTGAGGTTCAACCTTTGAGCCCAGGAGTTACTATGGTAACCAGTCTGGGGAAATAGTGAAATAGTGTCCAATCAGAGGAGATATCAAGGAACCAGGATCTGCAGCCTTTATAAGTAGTTGGGAAGAGGAACCTAATGGGACTCTTCCCCCTCTTCATGTGGGAGTCAGTTCAGGGATCCTTCTCCACCTCCCCACATGGGAGTTAGTTTTGTGGGATTCTTCCTCCTCCTTATGTGAGAATCTGTACTTGTTCTTCAATAAATTACCACCTTTGCTATACCACTTTTCTGTCCGTGGATTCATTCTTCGATTCCGGTAGACAAAGAAAACCGGGTTCCAGTCCAAAAATTTTGTATCACTGTGGCCGCTTGTCAGACCATGGGATATTGTCAGAGCTTTCCTTTCAGGCAGTGTGGTCTGTTGGCCCAAATGTGTCACATTTTGCTTGATGGTGGATTTCCTTTTATCTCGGAGTAACTTGTGGCTAAATCTTATATACATAGTTTGTGAATCAAGCATCTAAAGAAAATGAATGAACCTGTCACTGGGGTTGTTTTCAGACCTGCAGATCCCAGGTTTGAATGGGGGTCACTGAGGTCTTTTCAAGTGCTAACATTTTCTCACACATGCCTTTTCTTTTTTATTGTTTCCAGACATGAAGAAATATAGGAACACTTTCCAGGAAGTTAAGACCCTTAACAGACAGCTCTTGGAAAACTTGATGAAAAACAAACAACTTAGAGATGGCATTTACTCCCCATGGTAATATCAACCAATTTTTTCCCTTGGTTTCCCACCCCCACTCCAGCTCTGCTCTTGACCCTGCATTGCAGGTTGCCATTCTCTAGTGTCCCTGGCTCTCTTCTGGGCAAGGAAGGTGGGCTGTGAGACCAACATACCAAATTTCCCTTTGAAATTTGGACACTGTACCAGGCAAACATCATTTTCAATTTTCCAATTTCCTCTGTTAGCACATTTCTGCTAAGTATAATCTCTGGAGATCCATGGATACAAAGACCACAGTACAAATTTAACCAAAATTCCCCAGAAGGAAGTCAAGAAAGTGGATAGAATACCAAGAAAGTGATATGAGTTGCTCTGGGCAGTTGTGAAAAGAGAAAATAGAATACTGCTCCTGGGTCAGTGTTTAGAAAACTCATGCCCAATTAGTTGGCAAATCTGACCATGGCATTTTCTGAGACAGACACATCCAGCATTGCTGTGTTTTCTTTTTAATCTTCTTTAGTGTTAGCTACTCCCTCCTTTAATGTTGGGGCTAAGAGTGGGGATTAAATATAATAATCTACTTTTTTGGAATTATGTTGTGGAGCACACATTTGTTCTCTCAATCACTACTTTTTTTAATTTGATAGGAAATGTCAGGAAGAATTAGGTTAAAAAGGTTTCTGAAGTGAAGGCTGGTCAAAGAGAAACAGCAGGAGTCCTTTATTTGCCTGTCTGCTCTGAGAGACCAGTGGAGTGTGATTATGCAGTTGGATCCAGGACAAAACAAGGTGGGTGGCTGGCCAGCTTAAAGAGGAAAATGTATGCAAGGCAGGCTTTGGGACTTGTGAGCTATTTTCTGTAATCCTCCTCAAGAACAGTAGCATACATTTGGGAAGAATTTGAGTCCTGAGAGACAAATAGAAATGAAAACTCTCCTGAGAAAAAATGAGAAAGGGGCAGCCTTTAGGAAGGGCTGTTTAACCAGATCACCAGCCTGGGCTCTATACTGTGACTGCATGGCCACCAGTGAGCTCAGTGAGGCTTTCTCAAGGCTGCTCTTATTCTGCGGCCACCCAATTGAACTGAGAGAAAGCCAGGTGGCTTGGTGGCCAGGCAGAGCCTTCAGTGACTGACTGCTCCAGTAACTCTGCTCTTGGAATCTCTAGTTCCCTCATGTCAAGTGGCAGATAGAAAATATATGCCCTTTACAAGGATGTAGAACTGTAACTCCCCTACATTGCTGGTAGGATGTAAAATTAGACAACTGTTAGGGTCACCAAAGGAAGAACTCATGAGGCCAAAAGGAGTAAAGAATTATGGATGTATTAGGTCATCTGGATACCTAGATGGGCTGAGCCCCAAAATGGTGCCAGCCCCCAAAGACTGGGAATTGGGTTTTTAAAGGACTTTAAGTGGGCTCTTTCTGGGCAGAGAATTCTCTGGATTCTAGGAAAACTCTGGAGAGGAGAGATACTGGTCTTAGCAAGTGGCATAGTCTAAGCAAGTGTAATAGCCATTGTGAAGTGGCCTAAAGCTCAGTTCCCAGAGGAGGGAGTATCAATTCAATTCTTTGATCAGATTTAACATTCCAGCCTTTTTGTTTTATGGAATAGGGACAAAGGCCATAGCTTCCGTATTTACTTTCTGCTAAAGTGGGACTTCAAGATCACAGGCGGATGGACTTTGATAGTAATTGGCTGGATGAGGGGTCACAACAGCATGATTTTCCCAAAAGACTTGCTGGTGAAGGCTTGAAAATGGAGGTATTGAGTAATGGGAGGTAAAAGCTGCTCCTGAGGCTGTCACAGCGTCATTTGTCTGGTTTTGCTTCATTTTTGGGGCCTGGACCTGAAATACAATTGAGGCCTAGATGTTATCTACAGGGAGGAAAAGAACAGGGTCTTAGTTGCCTGACTAATTATTCCCTAGGGGAGAATATGTTACCCTGAAGGCAATGTTCTTGTTTTTCCAGTTTTGCCCCTTGCTAATATCTAGAGCTCCCTGACCCAGTAAGTGCCTATACCTGTACCAGGAACATCATCTTTGCTCTGGGGGCAAAGGGACAATGAGGCCTGGTCACAAAAGGAGGTTATGATGGTTTTTAGAGGTGGTATTTCCTGAGTACAAGTAGAGCCTGTAACCTGGTGGAGACAAACTTTTATAAATTTTAATATTACTGGGACAAAAGCTAAAAGAATAATTATGATAAATAGTCTGGTAGAAGGAAAGAGATATTAGTTTGGAGGGCTGTAGTCTAATATACCAAAATGAGGTTTATCCTCAAATCATTTATTCTTTTAAGTGTCCTTGATTTAGAGAAAGTAGGGTTTTCTAAATGGCTTCAAACTGCTTGGCATCTAGATTTTCTAGATGGCTGCAAACTGTTGTTTTACTATCTCAGTTTTTCTATTTTGCTTGTCCTGGCTTACTGACCTGTGTCATTTCTATAACTTCCTTTTAACATTTCTCCCTACAAACCTTCTATAATGTTCACAGACATTTTTACAACTTTCACAAACTTTCTTACAGCTTTCACAAACATTCTTGTGTATGTGAAAGGGGCCACATGCTGACCTGACAAGCTCAGGGGTGGCCTGCATGACAGTCTTGCAAACTCAGAGACCTAAAGTAACCACAAAGGATGGTCTGAAATTAAACTTTAACTAAACGCAGTTATGGTGGGCAGTTACATCCTAGGCTGGTA
Source organism: Lasiurus cinereus (assembly GCA_011751065.1). Lineage (NCBI taxonomy): Eukaryota > Metazoa > Chordata > Mammalia > Chiroptera > Vespertilionidae > Lasiurus > Lasiurus cinereus. The sequence continues at coordinate 16,250,607 of JAAGEH010000032.1, forward strand.
TCTTCAATGACAAGGTCAACCTTTACCCTAACTAAGTCTATCTGTCTCTTTGCATCTATGATAACATACCCTTGAAGTGTCTGGGTAACTTGTAACTTCCCTTTTCCTAGAGCCCCTGGAGCACAACCACATGTGGTGGGCACCAGGACAGATACCACAAATTCCTTCATTATCATATTAATTGTTCCTACACCCACCAAAACACGTGTCCATGATATTACTTTTTATCCAATCCCAGGGGTTTCCTCTGCTTTGCTTTATCCCACCTCCTTAATGTATCACCAATGAATTTCATGTAACCCACTTATGACCCTCCTTTGATTGCAATGTATAAATACAAATGTAACCCGCATTCTCCCGAACATTATCTCAATCTCAATTCGTTGAGGTTCTGCTTCCCTGCTTATGTCGACAGTTTGGCTCAAATAAACTCACAAAAATTCTTTACAAGTTTCAATGTGGTTTTTTTTTTCATTAACACTTATAACTTTAACTCACTTTTTCCTTCAAAATGCATGTCCTTGCTTTATACCTTCTATTATCAAAACCATACAATTTTTTTCCAATTTAATTCAAATTTTTAACTCTTAGAAATCTTAATTTTCCAATGATCACCAAAAAGTAGCCCTGACTGGTTTGGTTCAGTGGATAGAGCATCAGCCTGAGGACTAAAGGGTCCCAGGTTTAATTTTGGTCAAGGGCATGTATCTTGGTTGCAGGCACAAGAAGGTATGCAGGAGGTAGCTGATGGATGTTTCTCTCTCATCAACGTTTCTAACTCTCTATCTCTCCCTTTCTTTCTGTACACAAATCAATAAAATATATTTTAAAAAAGTAAATAGCCAACATTTCTTAGATTAACATTTATGAATACACTTTAAACACACTCTTACTTTCAAGAAAATATACATTCAACAAAGTACAAGAGACCTTCTGTAATAAAAATTAAGAGCAGGTGAATTAAAAACCTGTCTAACCCTAGTTGGTTTTTCCAGTGGATAAGGGCGTTGGACTGCAGACTGGCAGGTCTTGGGTTTGATTCTGGTCAAGGGCACATGCTCAGGTTGTGGCATGCAGGAGGCAGCCTATCAATAATACTCTCTAATCATTGATGTTTCTATCTCTCTCTTCCTCTCCCCTCCTCACTGAAATATATATATATTTATATAATATATATATAATATATATATATATATATATATATATATATATATATTAAAACATGTCTAGCAATCAATGTTTCAGTATTTTATGCTATTTTAAAATATTTAGATGTTGCCAAAACTGGTTTGGCTCAGTGGATAGAGCATTGGCCTGTGGACTGAAAGGTCCCAGGTTTGATTCTAGTCAAGGACATGTACCTTGGTTTCGGGCACATCCCCAGTAGGGGGCGTGCAGGAGGCAGCTTTTCAATGTTTCTCATCAGCGTTTCTCACTCTCTATCCCTCTCCTTTCCTCTCTGTAAAAAATCAATAAAATATATTTTTAAAAAGAAATATAAAATATTTAGATGTTTACCATTCAACCCAGCAATGCTCCAAAGCCTTTAAGTTAGCAAAGACTTTGGAAAATTATGTATAGGCCTATGAAGCTGGAGAAAAGGTGGGGGAAGAAGGGAACAGCCTGTTCGCAGGCTTCTAACTGCTTGGATTTAAAACTGCCACATTTTTCCTTAAAGATAACATGCTAAGGTTTGGGTGATAATGAGTTCAGTTTCTGATAGTATCCAGATTATTAAGTAAGTATACAGTTTTGCAATAAAGTTGTTTTTTGGGAAAGGGGTGGGGGGTTGTAAGAAGGCACTGAGGTGAGAGCAGTTTTCAGAGCATTAAAGGAGTGAGAATGCTGGCCTTGGGATCTGAAGGCTCGGTGAGGGAGTCCCTTTGCCATGTCATGTCATAGAAGAGGGCATGTATCTTCAATGAGAAGACTGAAGTTGAGAACTCAGAGGCAAGAGTAGCCAGCGAGCCTGAGAAAGAAGAGTGTTTTTTGTTTAGAAGAAGGGACAGTTATGAAGGAGATAAGGCATTGACAGTCTAAGAAATGGTGTGGCTTTGTGGGGTGAGAGTGAAACTGAGGTAGGTGACTGTCCTTTGGGACAACTGGGTTTTATGAGGGGAGGGGGGTACACCAAGGTAGAACTAGAAAATGAATGGAGGTATTTAGTAAGATGCAGTGTAGAAGTGAGTTGGCTAATGATTGTGGCTAATGACAGATTAGTCAATCTGTCAACCACTATTAGAGACTGAGGATGAGACAAGGGTCACAGAAAATTTGGAGAGGGCAGAATAAATGGTCCCAGTATCAATGAAAAAATATATTGGCTTACCTGCCACCACAATCATTACCAGAGGCTCTGTCCTGGTGATGTAAGTCTGTGGGGCCCTGTCAGGGCCTGGGCAATTTTAGTCTTCAGTGGCCACTCCCAGGAGGTCTAGGAGCTCCAATTCAGATCCAGAGGACAGCCTTGCTGGACTGGCTGAGGTCTGACCTGGAGGGCCAGACTACAGTCTCATTTCCAGTGGCCTTCCCTTCCACACTTTGGACAGGGCTTAGGAGGTGGTCTCAATTTTGAGCAGGACTTAGTCAGTGTCCTTCCTTGTTGCATCTGAAGCATGGGCCCAGAGGAGGCTTAGCCTCTGATTTACCCTTGGTAGAAGCTGAAAGGTCTCCTTCTGGGTCTCAGCCTTGGCCTGATCTTGCCTTTGTTTTTGGATTTGGGTCTCTTCATTTCTATTATTAAAAACCTTAAAGGTCAGGTTAAAGAGGTCTTTTGAAGGGTTTGTGGGGCCTGTGTCTATTTTTTGAAGTTGGGGGCTGATTAGGATATGGATGTTCAGAAGAAGTGATTTCTTTGGGAAGGTGGGGTCCAAGGTGGTAAATTTCTATAAGGCCTCCATGAGGCAGAAGAGAAAGAGAGCTGGGTTTTCATCAGGTTCTTGAGTAATTTCATTAAGTTTGTCATAGTTGGGCAGCCTTTTGAGTCCAACAATAAGACAGGTTATCATGTGGCTACAGAGCCAGTACCCTGGATAATTTATCTGATAGTCCCACCTCAGAGACTATCAGTTCAGGGGACTGCATCAGAGTCAACCAAGTTGGCCACCAAATCCTGTCTTTGGAGGGCATCAACATGGTGAGCTGTTAGTCAGATGTGCTCCTTCTCCTCTGGGGTGAAAGAGGAGGACAGGATGATTTAGATGTCATGCTAAGTCAGGTCATAGGACTAAGTCAGGTACCTATATTCCTTAGTAAAGGTGGTCAGGTTAGTGGAAATACCTGAAATGCCTCTCAATATGTGTGAGGACGGACGTGGAAAATGGAATGTGTACCCACACAATAACCTCAGTTCCTGCTACCTCCCTCAGGAGTAGAATGGGCTTGGGAATAGAAGAGGCTGTTGAGGAAGGTGGTCTTTGGTTGGGCTGAGAGCAAGTGTTAGGTGGAAAAAGACTGTTTTGGAGCTTGCGTCCTTGGGATTTGGGCTCTCAGGGGCCAGGGAGAAGGTGGTTGCTGGTTATGAGAACCTGGGTTTTGGGAATATACTGCAGATGAGGGAGGAGATAGGTAAGGATGTCAGTGGTCTGCGAAATTGAAAGTAGATTCAGAATCAGGAGTGTTAGGGGTATGATGTTTTGTGTGAAGGAGAAAGTTCTGATGGGTAGAGCAGGATTGAGAGAGGATTGGGACAGAAGGATGACAAAAGCCTGGATATAGGGAATCTCTGGCCTTTTTCCATTGTAGTGACAGCAATTATCTAAATTGTGCATTACGTTAAAATTAAAAGTGCCGGTTTCTGTTCATTGAAACTTATTAGCTAGTTTATATTGTGGCCAAACATTGTTAAAGAATAAAATAAGAGTATTGTCATCCTGTCCTCTTCCCTCAAGCTATTTTGGGCTTGTAACCCCATTGTGATCTCTCCCTCATCTTGGAACCCACCCACTTCCTATGTGTTCCACACATCTCAATGCTGAAGTTCTCTCAATTTAGCACTTTTATGGGTATGGCCTTTTATTTTAGCTTAATTGTTTTCTAACTCTTTCATGTCGGAAATAACATCTCCTAAACAGTTAGTTGTTTGAAGGCAGAAACTGTGCCTGAGATATTTTCTTTTTTTAAACATCTGGTCTAGTGTTCAGCCTGTAGTACCTGCTCAATACTTATTGAATAGATTTAAACCAGTTCTTATACCTTAATCAGAATGAAATTGATTCTATCATGTCTTTCTGCACTGCTTGTTAGCAGGAAATTATGGGATTGACAAGCTGATCAGTTCCCAAAGAGACCTTCTTTCAATTAACCAATGAGTCAAGGACACTTCAGGGAAGCCACCATGAAGAAAGCACCATGGAGATATGAAGAGACACAAAGTCCAGTCTGCCACTAGGCACCAATAAGATGTGAGCACATGAAAACATTGCCAATAATGAAAAACCAAGTAAGAGAGTTCATGATAGGTAGAATATGTACTTGGAAGAGCTCTATGTGGAGAGAAGTCACAATATTAGAGTGTCCCAGGAGAGCTCTATAGGAGGGAGATAGAAATTGAGTCTTCAAAGGGTGAATAGGCTTCAGGCTGAGAAGAGGGGAGAGAGAAACCTTTCAGCCTAGAGTAATGTTATGGATCCAAGAATCAGACAGGAATGCAGATATGATTTGCTAAAAGTTTAAAGATGGGTCATGACACAAAAAAAGGATGAAAATGTAGTCTGGGTCATGGAGAGGCTCAAAGCCAAGCAAAGAAAGTTTGACATAGATCACCAAGACCTGAGAGACTCTTGAATTGCAGAAAAACTTGGGAATGTTGGCTCTGAGGGAGGTTATCTTGCTTCATGATATAGCCCAAACTAGAAAACTCAAATGTAGACAGCACTGGACAACCTGGTCTGACCACCAGCAACTGTTCATGGTCAGTGTGGCTGTGTTCCTCAGCCCTTATGTGTCCACCTGCACTAGACACTCCTCACTCAGTTTGACATTGCTTCTACATGCTGTTTTCATGGAGGGAGCCCTTCTTGTTGCAAAAGAAACAAAATAAAAACAAATGCAAGGAGTCATTTGGGAATTCCTATATCATCTGTGCAAGCTGGTAATGGGCCAATTTTCTCATACCTGGATCCATAGCCTCACTGGACTGCAGAATCAGGAAAAGTAAAGAATGAATTAATAGATGTTTCTTTTAGTGTCTCCCTCCAGACAGTTTCCATTTGTTTCCAACAGGTTGGAATTAAATTACTCTAAAACATAACTTCTTCCCAAGAAGCCAGGTAATTTTTATAATGTATGATACTTAAAGAGAATAAATGCTTCAAAAATAAATTATGATTTTGAAGTTATTTAAGCAACTACCAGATAAACATGCTGGGAAATTCTCTCAGAAACAACAAAAACTAAAAATAAGTAAAGATCCTGACCATGTTACCCTGGTCCTCAAGGAACAATGGTGCTAGCAGTCATTCATAGGCTGGCAAGGTGAGAGGCTCTTCTGGGAGCAAGGGAGGTCTCTGCTCCTGGAGAAAGAGTGAAATCCACAATATTAGAAATATTGTTGGTTATAGCATCTCAGCTGGGTGCAGAAACTCTAAAAGTGTGATGAATTAGAGGCCAAAGCTCTCAACAGTTAATTTACAAAAAAGGCTTCTGCTGGAGGAAAGAAAATAGGAAAGTAGGGCCAAAAGGTGGGAGATTAAGAGCACATTTACTGTCTGTTTAGGATCTAGTTTTTCTGAACATTTCTATCAACTCTCTTCTGAGTCTAATGCTAAAAGTACTTAAGGAGATGCCTTTACAAAGGAAGATCAACTTTCAAGGTACAGTGGTACCTCGAGATACGAGTGCCCTAACATACGAGATTTTTGAGATATGAGTCATCGAGGGAGCCATTTTTTGCTTTGAAATACGAGCAACATTTGAGATACGAGTAATCGCCCGGATCGGCCGGCTGCACACGACCCACCAGTTTACCGAGACTCAAGCATCTCATACTTTCCCATGCCTCAGTGAGCGTGCTTGTTTACCTCATTGTCAAAGCATCTTTTGTGCATTTACATACTTTATCACATTTCTTTTTATAACCATGGGTCCGAAGAAAGCGAGTGGAAAGGTCAGTGCTCAGAAGAGGATGATGTCTATTGAATTAAAGCGTAAAATCATAGAAAAATATGAGCAAGGTGTGCGAGTGGCTGACTTGGCGAGGCAATACAGGTGGATGTAGTACTTCAACGATATGCACTGTGCTTAAACAGAAGGAGTCCATAAAGGGTATAACATCAGCTAAGGGCGTTACAATAATTTCTAAGCTTTGTAGCTCTCTCCATGAAAAGATGGAGAATCTACTGATGGTGTGGGTGACGGAGAAGCAGCTTAAAGGAGATACATTAACACAGGGCATCATATGCGAGAAGGTGCGAGCGATTTACGGTGATTTGCTGGAGCAGACCCCGCACACTTCCACAGACGAAGCATCGAAAGACTCATTTAAAGCCAGTAGAGGCTGGTTTGATAACTTCAGGAAAAGGTCCAGCATTCACTCCATCGTCAGGCATGGTGAGGCAGCAAGTTCGGATGTGAAGGCAGCTGAGGATTACCTCAAAACTTTTTCTGAACTGATAGAAGCCAAAGGATATATCCCCCAGCAAGTCTTCAACTGTGACGAGACAGGGCTTTTCTCAAAGAAGATGCCGAATACGACTTATATAACGGCAGAGGAGAAGGCTATGCCAGGCCACAAACCCATGAAGGATAGGCTAACTCTCGCACTGTGCGCCAATGCGAGTGGCGACTGCAAGATCAAGCCTCTGCTTGTACACCATTCGGAAAACCCCAGAGTCTTTTAGTCACATAAGATTTTAAAAGATAAACTGCACATTATGTGGAGGGCAAACCCAAAGGCATGGGTCACCAGGCAGTTCTTTGTGGAGTGGGTAAACCTGGTTTTCAGCCCTTCTATTAAGAAATATCTACAGGAAAACAACCTAACCATGCAAGCCCTCCTCATCCTCGACAATGCTCCTGCTCACCCACCCAACCTCGAATATGAACTCCTCGAAGAGTTCAAGTTTATAAAGGTTGTCTACCTACCTCCCAACACCACTTCTATCCTGCAGCCCATGGATCAGGAGGTGATTTCTAATTTTAAAAAGCTCTACATCAAGCACCTGTTCCAGCACTGCTTTGAGGTGACAGAGAACACAAACCTCACCCTTTGAGAGTTCTGGAAGAACCACTTTAACATCGTGATATGCCTCAGAATTATTGATCAGGCCTGGCTGGGTGTTACAATGAGGACTTTGACCTCTGCATGGAAGAAGCTGTGGCCTGAGGCCATAGCCGAAAGGATCTTCGAAGGATTCAAACCTGAGGTGCCAGTGGAGGAGGAGATAGTGTCTCTGGGAAAATCCATGGGCCTGGAGGTGGATGAGAGAGACATGAATGAGCTCTTCCAGGAGCACTCTCTGGAACTCACCACGGAGGAGTTACAGGAGTTGCAGTCTCAGCAACATGTGGAGGTTCTCCAAGAAATTGGTTTCGAGGAGGAGCCAGAGGTGGAGGAGATCTCTACAAGTGAGAGAAAGGAGATCTTAGGAATGTGGGAGAGGGTGTCACACTTCGTGGAAAAGAAACACCCTGAAAAGGTTGCTACTGGTCGTGCATTGGAGCTGTTCAATGAAACTTGCCTCACCCTTTTCAGAAACATTCTGAAAGGGAGGAAGAGGCAAACCTCGTTGGACACGTTTTTTTTTGAAATCGGCCAAAAATGCAAAGACCAGTAACAATTAAGTTCAGTGAAGATTAGTTAAGTTACATTCAGTTTAGGGATAAAGTGTAGCATTAAGAGTGTAACAAGTAGGTAAATACACTTTATAAAATCAGTTTATTCCTTTACATTCTCTTTTATTATGTTTTTATACAATATTTGTCATTTATAAATACATTTTTCTTATTCAAAAACATGTAACAAGAACAGCTGTGGTGGCATTTTGGGGGCTGGAACAGATTCAGGGCATTTCAATTGATTTCAATGGGGAAATTTGCTTTGAGATACGAGCAACTTGATATATGAGCAAGGTTACGGAACGAATTAAACTCATATCTCGAGGTACCACTGTACTTATTTTGTCCTAAGCAAGGAATCAGAGTTGCATTATCAAGTAATTATCTTAACTCTATGACATAAATATTATTATGATCTCCATTTTACAGATGAGGGTACTGAGGCTTGGAGGAATTAAAATTACCCAGAGAGGAAGTGGCAAAGCTAGGATTCAAACCCAGGTCAGCTGACTCAAGCCATGCTCCTTGACTCCATACTAAATTGTGTCATATGCAAGGCTGAGAACAATACTACCCAGAACATTGGGCAATGGAAGAGACACAATAAGCTCCAGTGAGGCCCTTAGGGTTCCAGAAAATGAGGGCTTTGGCACAGAAAGCAGCAGCAGCAGAGAGAGTGACTCCTTAGCCCACAGAGAGGAGCAAGACAGGCCAGACTAAAGACCAAGAGAAAATTGAGGGTGCCAGAGACATTAGGGCTGGAAGTCTTTAACATGTAGATAGCAGTGGAAAAAAACTGTGCAGGAAGGAAACAGAGAGAAGAGGAGAGGGGCCAGGACAGATCTCAGAGGAACACCAACATTTCTGGATTAGCAAAGGGGTCTCAAAATTAAACCCAAGAAGGAGGGGGTCAAGATTTCATCAACCCAATTTTATTAAAACATGTTGAATTTCATTAGGGATAATTTCCACATAATGTCATCTATAAGTATTTGTCTTTTAAAGTTTTTCTACTTCAGACTCACATTAACATTTTTTCCACCATTCCCACCCTCGCCTTACCTTCCTCCTCTATCTCAGTGTTTACAGAAAATTCAAGTAGAATATGATTTCACTCATACGTTAAATCTAATAAACAAAGTAAATCAACAAGCAAAATAAAGACAGAATCCAGATAGAGAGCAGGCAACCAGCTGTTGGGTTCAGGATAGACGGATTGAGCAAAAAAGAAAAGAAAAAACTCAGACAACAATATGATGATGCAGGATTGGGGGATGTGGAGGAGGGCATGGGTGATAAATAGTGATGGACAGAAACTTGATTTAGGATGAACACACAATAGTGTGTACAGATTATGTTGTAGAATTGTGTGCACCTAAAACCTAAATAATTTTGTTAACTTGTATCAGTTCAATAGATTCAATAAAAAGGAAAAAAAAAAGGAAAATTAGAAAGAAAATACAACAAAAAAGTTTAATTCCTTTAAATAAAGTTTCACACAAAACATTCACTCAACAATCATTTATGGGTGCCTACTATGAGAAAAGAAGCAAAGATGAGGAGCCAGTTTAATTTCATGGTCAATTATTTTCACGAAGTTAACCTAACAGAAGTGATAGATGTAGTGTCTCTGGGGACATCAGAGTGTGATTCAAACCTGGAGTACATTTGGAAAAATAAAGCAGAGATCTTTGGTCAAACCAAAGTGTAGTGGAACATTAAGTAACCAAAGAAGGACTTATTTAAGGTAGAAGTAAAACCAAAGACAGAAATAAGCCTAAATCAAAATACTAGGATTAAACAAATCCTTGAGGTTAACTGGTTGTGAGAACCATGCCAGAGATGACATATAGTCAAGGCCTTGTTCTTAATATGCTGGATGGCCAAGGCTACTCTGAACATGGGAATCTTAATCAGAATGTTCAAGGCTAAGATATCATAAGCAGGTGCAAGGCCACAGTAATCTCATGGTATACTGTGCCCTACTATGACCCAAATGATTGATGTCACTGTTGGCAATTGGCCTCTTTTGTCTAAGTGGTATAATACATTACTGATCAGCCAGTGTATGGCTGCTGTTGCTAGAGGAGTCCAGGAGTGCAGGAAAAGCTGGGGAGAGGGGAGAGGCCAGAGATGCAAGAGTGGAGAGCTCAGGTGCTGTACTATGTGAGACAGTGAGTCTAGGGGCAGCTTGTGGCTTCTCAGATAATAGCTACCACTATAGAGACTACGACTGCCTATAGGAAAGATATATTAGTGTATTAGCCAGTGTGCGGCTTCCTATATGGGACTTTGCTGTGAAGCACTGTTTTGTCTGATGGCTATATGGCCACTAGTTTCTACAATAAAGACTTTCTTATATATACCCACAACTTCTCATGGCTTCTCCATCTACCACCTACCATCTAAGAAGGTCCAGCCCCTGGCAGAGGGTCTTGGCCCTGATAGTTATTGCAATGGGCAAGGTTTGAGAAGGAACCTGCCCTGACAGTTGGCATAGTCGAACAGAATTCTGAAGAATATATGGACTCAGAGCACCATTATTCTGGTGAAAGGATCAATATGCATATTAAGCACCAGAATTGTGCCTCAGAGCTAGCCCAAGATCAGGGATTCAGTATGCTTTAATGATATTGGAGTGCTCCAATTATTATTATTATTATTATTATTATTATTATTATTATTATTATTTTCTTAATCCTCACCTGAGGATATGTTCATTGATTTTACAAAGAGAGGAAGGGAGAAGGAAAAAGAAAGAAATATCAATTGGCTGCCTCCCATATCTGCCCTTACTAGGTATGTTCCCTGACCTGATATCAAACCGACAACCCTTCTGGTGCATAGGGCGACACTTTAACAAACTGAGCCACTCAATTATGGCAAGGGCTCCAATTATTTTTTTTAAACACTTAGTCCTGCAGCATATGGATGAGTTATTTTCTAAGGGGATGCAATCTCACCTTCAGTTTTACCAAAATGGAACATAACATGTGTGTTCCTAAAAATCCTAATATTTATGCTGTGTGTTTTTTTCCAGTTGATGGTTCAATTTTTAAGGAAAAATCACAGATCTTAGCAAAGAAAAGTTTATAAAGAAAATGGCAAAGAGAAGATGAATGATGATTAAAGCATCCTAAAGATGGAAAAGAAGAACAATAGTGGATCCATTAAAGTTCCACTGTGGTGACAGTCAGAATGTGCAATCCTTAATATAGAGATTTCTTTAATGTAGGCTGTTAACCATGCCCGCCACTTTAGGCCTTTGTTCTCCTTTGTAAGAAACTTTTAATCAGAGAAGAAGCAGCATTTCTCTCCTTTCAAGGATGATCAATACTCCCACTCTTGCCAAAAGGCTATCAGCCTGAGCCAGCATTGTTGCTAGTCTCTCTAATACTCAACAAAAGGAAAATTGGCACTCTTAGCAGAACATGAATTTTTGATGGTCTCCTAATAGCCACATTATTAAATAGTAAACATAATGCTCTGGACTCCTCAGCTTCTTGTCATCTCTAGAACCAAAAGATTGCATAGGCCTTCAGGGATCCCAAATTTCTTATCCTCTCAAGAAGGAACTGAAAAACTTGTATCCCAAATCCCTGTACATTACATGAGTTCTCTTTGTCTCTGTCTCACCATCAATTTTAGCTCTAGTGAAAAATATTCATCTTGTAGGTAACACAGAATGGTTACTAGTAGGAAGAGATTAAATAATTCCTAGATAGAAACTAATGGGCAATGACCTGGGGTGGGAAGGAGCAGTGAGGAGAGCTATTTCAGGTACAGAGTAAATGAAACTACTACTGCAAATCTATAAGTAAGAAAACTCAAAAGTTCTTATCAAAGGTCACTCAGTTGGAGATAGTATTAATACTCTTTCTTTGGGCTTCTTATAACCTACCATGGTATAATAAGACCCTTAAGAAAAGGAACTGGTTAAAATATGATACATTTTTACCTGGCCAGTTTTGCTCAGTGGTTAGAATATCGGCCTGTAAATTGAAAAGTCATGGGTTCAATTAAAGGTCAAGGTCATGTACCTCAGTTGCAGGTTCAGTCCCAACCCCAGTTGGGGCACACATAGAAGGCAATTAATTGATGTATCTCTCTTACATTAATGTTTCTCTCTCTCTCTCTCTCTCTCTCTCTCTCTCTCTCCTCTCTTTACCCCTCCCCCCGCCTTCCTCCCTGTCTTCCACTCTCTCTAAAATAATCAATGGAAAAAAATAGCTTTGGGTGAGGATTAAAAAATAAAATAAAATAAAATATGGCACATTATTATTCTACATCAATAATATCCCCAACTTTGGTTATTACTCTTAATATTAAGTGGCATATTAAAGTGTATCAGAAAAAAGATCCTCACTTGTAAGAACCTTCATGATCTGCATGGTGTGATTCATTAAGAAAACAATTAAGTGAGATCCCAGCATGGCAGCCAGAAGAATGGCAGTGAGGGAATATGAGTGAATAAAGGAATGAGAGGGGAATGTGTAGAAGTGGTGTGTGTGTGTGTGTATGTGTGTGTGTGTGTGTGTATTAGTGAGGGACAGTTAGATCTTGCAGGAGTCTCAGTGACTGGCAGACTGTGCTCTCATATAAGTGGAGTCCCTGCTACTGCCATAGGTACTACCAAGCTGGCATGGCTCAGGCACAGAGCCCATACCATCTTGAAGCAGGGGGCAGTAGAAGCCAGGAGTACAGTCACACCAACACCAAGACTGCCCTCAGACACCACCCTGAACCCACTCAGTGAGTTGTTCACCAGCCATAACTGGCAAGGAACCACGGCAGTGCCCCTGCAGTGAGTGGTGCCCTACCTCACTGCTGGCTCCAAGATATTGGCAGTAACCACAAGCCAGAGAGACCTCTCATGTCCTGCCTCCCTACTGGGCTCCTGGACCCCATGCTCCTAGATCCCGTGCTTCAGGACCACTCACTCCAGGACCCAGTGCTTTGAGTGTAAGCCAGAGGGACCACAAGCCTCTTCTGCCCAGGCTGTAGTACCATACAAATGGGTACAAGGCAGGAAAACCTGGGACAGTGACCTGCTCGGCCCCCAGAACCAGGTTGATGGGGAAAGCGAGAAGGTCTTAGGGAACCACTCTGTTTAAGGCACTGGGGTACACAGTGAATTGCATGCCAGAGGTCTCTAGAACTTTACATGGAGTTGAAAACAAGAGGAAGTGTACACATGTCCTCACCGACCCTAAGCACCTGCAGCAGACAATTGAAGGAACAGAAATACAATTTAGAGCAAAGATAATAAAGGTGTGAAACACAAGGCAAACCCAACCTCTGGGAAAAGGATTCCTGGACTATTGGACTGCTAGGAGCTTCAACTTCTTGGGACCTCAAGCAGGTTTCCCAGGGCCAGAAACTGACAGTAACTCACATTACATAGAAACAAATACAAAGGGACAGCAAAAATGGGGAGACAAAAAAATTCCCTAAAGGACAGAAAAGAAGGCATTTTAAGAAAAGGAACTAAATGAAACAAGCAATTTGTCACAGAAAGAATTCAGATTAATGGTTATAAGGATGCTTAAGATTCTGGATAAGAAATTCACCAACATGTGTAAGGATCAAGAGTAAATGAAGAATGACATAGCTGCAATAAAGAACACATGGAAAGTTTCACCAGTAGACTAGAAGAAGCATAGACCAAATCAACAAGTTAGAAGACAGGCTATTCAAAACATCCAATCTGAACAGTAATTAGAAAAAAAATTAAAAATCAGGAGTAGAGTTTAAGGGAGCTTTGGGATAATATGAAAACAAGTAAGATCTGCATAATAGGGGTGCCAGAAGGAGTTGAATTTGAGCTATTTGAAGAAATAATGATAGAAACTTCCCTGACTTGGGTGGAGGAGGGGAAAAGGGGAGTCACACAAGCACAGAGAATCCCAAACAAGATGAACCCAAAAAGACCAACACCAAGACACATCATTATTACAATGTCAAATGTTAATGACAAAGAAAGAATCTTAAGGGATGCAAGAGAGAGAGACAGAAAGTTACCTTCAAAAGATCTCCCATTGGATTATCAGATTATTTCTCAACAGAAACACAACAGGACAGAAGGGAATGGAATAAAATATAGAAAGTAATGAAAAGCAAGGGACCAAATCCAATAATACTCTATCTAGCAAGAACATCATTCAGTATTGAAGATGAAATTAGGAGCTTTGTAGTAAAAAACAGGCTACAGTAGTTTATTACAACCAAACCAGCGATGCAAGAAATCCTAAAGGGACTGATGTAAGAAGTAGAAATAGAAACAGAAGAATAAACACAGACATAAAGAATAAAAATGGCAACAAACAAATATCTATCAATAATAACCTTAAATGTAAATGGATTAAATGTTCCAATTAAAAGACATAGGGTGGTTGAATGGATAAGAAAACATAACCCATATGTATGCTGTCTACAAGGCCTCAGAACAAAGGACACACACAGTTTGAAAGTGATGGGCTGGAAAAAAAAATCTTAGGCAAATGGAAAGGGAAAAGAAGCTGTGTAACAATACTTATATCTGACAAAATAGACCTGAAAGTGAAGGCCATAACAAAACATAAGGCCACTTCATAATATTACAGGGATTGATACAAGAGGATATAACTCTGGTAAACATATATGCACCTAACATAGGAGTACCCAAATACATTTAAAGAAAACTTCTGGAAGATATCAAGAGAAAGGTTGAAAGCAATACAACCATAGTAGGGGACTTTAATACCCCATTGATATCACTGGATAAATCTTCTAGACAAAAATCAACAAAGAAATTCAATATGACCCACTAGATCAGATGGAACTGACATCTTCAGAACATTTCAACCCAAACCTATATACATTCTTCTAAAGTGCACATGGGACATTTTCAAAGGTAGAACACATATTACAACACAGTGTAGGTCTCTTTAAATCAAGAAGATTGAAATAATATCAAGAATTATTTCAGGTCACAATGGCATAAAATTGGAAATCAACTACAATAAAAAGCAATAGAACAAATGGATGCTAAATAGCATGTTATTAAACAATGATTTGGTTACCAAAGAGATCAAAGAAGAAATATGAAACGTCTTATTTCTGACAATGAAAATAAATGACAATGAAAAAACAACAATTCAAAATATATGGGACACAGTGAAAGCAACCCTGATAGGGAAGTTCATAGCACTACAGGCCTACCTAAAAAAAACAAACAAACAAAAAAAAAAACAAGGAAAACTGGTAGTAAGTTATCGAACCCTACAACTAAAAAATTAGAAAGAGAGCAACATGAAAAGCCCAGAGTATATAGAAGGAAGGAAACAAGAAAGACAGAGCAGAAATAAATGACAAAGAGGACAACAACAACAAACAATATAAAAGATCAATAGAACCAAGAGCTGGTTCTTTGAAAGAATAAATAAGATTGATGAACTTCTAGCCAGGCTCACCAAAAAGCAAAGATAGAGTACCTAAATAAGCAAAATCAGAAATGAAAGAGATGAAGGAACAACCCACCCCACAGAAATACAAATGATTGTAAAAACAAACAAAATAAAAGAAAACTATGAACAACTCTATTCCAACAAACTGAATAGATAAAATGAATATATCTTTAAAAAAAAATCTTCCAAAACTCAATCAGGAAGAATCAAAAAAACCTGAATAGGCAGATTACTAATGAAATTGAAGCAGTAATAAAAAAAAAACTTCCAGAAAACAAAATCCCTGGTCCAGATGGCTTCACAGGGGAGTTTACCA
The DNA here is from genome assembly GCA_011751065.1 of Lasiurus cinereus. Lineage (NCBI taxonomy): Eukaryota > Metazoa > Chordata > Mammalia > Chiroptera > Vespertilionidae > Lasiurus > Lasiurus cinereus. The sequence goes on from JAAGEH010000032.1 coordinate 16,266,144, forward strand.
AGCATTCAAAGAAGAACTAAAAACCTACCATCCTCAAATTACTTCAAAGAATTCAAGAGGAAGGAAAACTTCCAAGCTCTTTCTATGAAGCCAACGTTACTGTAATCCCAAAGCCAGATAAAGACACTACAAACAAAGAGAATTACAGGTCAATATCCCCAATGAAAATAGATGTTAAAATACTCAACAAAATATAAGCAAATTACATTCTGCAATACATTAAAAAGATCCTGCACCATGACCAAGTAGGATTTATTCCATGAATGCAAGGCTGGTAAAATATTTGAAAATAAATAAAAGTGATACATCACATAAAAAAATGAAAGATAAAAATCATATGATCATATCAACTGATGTGGAAAAAGCATTTGACAAAATCCAACACCTTTTTTTGATAAAAACTCTCAGAAAACTAGAAATAAATGGATCATACCTCAACATAATAAAACCTTTCTATGACAAACTTTCAGCCAATATCATACTCAATGGGCAAATACTAAAACTATTTCTTCTAAGAACAAGAGCAAGACACAGATGCCCATTTTCATCAATTCTGTTAGATATAGCAATGGAAGTACTAACCATAGTGATCAGACAAGAAAAAGAAATAAAAGGCAATTAAATTGGAAAAAAAAAGTAAAACTGTCATTATTCACAGAAGTAAAACTCACATGATATTATACATAGAAAACCTCCAAAGACTCCATCAAAAACTACTAGATTTAATAAACGGCTTCAGCAACATTGGAGGATACAAAATTAACACCTAAAAATCTATATATCAATAATGAACTCAAAGGAAGAGAAACAAACAAAAAACCCTATTTACCACTGCAAAAAAAATTAAGATACCTAGTAATAAACTTAACTAAGGAGGTGAAGGACTTGTATTCAATAAACTACAGGAAATTGGAAAATGAGATAGAGGAAGATATAAACAAGTACAAGAATATACTATGTTCATGGCTTGGTAGAATCATTAAAATAATTAAAATGTCCATGCTACCTAAAGCAATCTATACTTTCAACAGAATCGCCATTAAAGTAACAACAGCATATTTCAAAAATCTAGAAGACACTCTCAAAAAAGAAAGAAAGAAAGAAAGAAAGAAAGAAAGAAAGAAAGAAAGAAAAGAAAGAAAGATCTCAAATAGCCACAGCAATCTTGAGAAAAAAGAACAATGTTGGAGGGATCACAATACCAGCTATCAAGTTATATTACAAAGCCACTGTTCTAAAAACAGCCTAATACTGGCACAAGAACTGACATGTAGACCAACAGAACAGAACAAAGAACCCAGACATCGACCCAAGTGATTATGCTCAATTACTATTAGACAAAGAAGGCAAGCACATAAAATGGAGCCTTCAATAAATGGTCCTGGGAAAATTGGACAGATACATGTCAAAAGTGAAAATAGACCACCAACTTACACCATGTACAAGAATAAACTCAAAATGGGTAAAATGTAGGATGGAAAATCATAAACATCTTATAAGAATCCATAGGCAGCAAAATATCAGACATATTACCTAGCAATATATTTATTGTCACATCTCCTGGGACAATGGGAATTAATAAGAAGATAAAAAAGTGAGATTACATCAAAATAAAAAGCTTCTGGACAGCAAAATAAACCATCAACAGAATAACAAGAGAGTCCACTGCATGGGAGAACATATTTATCAATGTAACATCTGATAAGGGTTTAATCTCCAAAATTTATAGGGAACTCATACAACTTAACAAAAAGAAGATAAATAATCCAATCAAAAAATTAGTAAAGGGCCTAAATAGACACTTCTTAAAAGCAGACATATAGAAGACCAAGAGGCATATGAAAAAATGTTCAAAATCACTAATCATTTGAGAGATGCAAATCAAAACAACAATGAGGTACCACTTCACCCCATTCAGAATGGCTAGCATCAACAAATCAACAAATGATAAGTGCTGGCAAGGATGTGGAGAAAGGGGAACCCCAGTACACTGATGGTGGGAATGCAGACTGGTGCAACCACTGTGGAAAACAGTATGGAGTTTTCTCAAAAAAATTAAAAATGGAACCTCCATTTGACCCAGTAATCCCACTCCTAGAAATATATTCCAATAAATCAGAAACACTAATCAAAAAGAACATATGCACCCCTATGTTCATAGCAGCACAATTTCTATTAGCTAAGATTTGGAAACAGCTTATATTCCCATCAACAGATGAGTGGATTAAAAAAACCATGGTACATCTACACAATATACTATTACACTACTATAAAAAAACGAAAGAAAGAAAGAAAAAACTCTTACCATTTTCAACAGCATGGATGGACCTGGAGGCATTATGCTAAGTGAAATAAGTCAGTTAGAGAAGGATAAGCATCACATGATCTCACTCATTTGTGAAATATAATGAACAACATAAACTGATGAACTAAAATAGATCTAGAGACATAGAAACATCAAAGAGATACTCAAACCTCAGAGGGAAGGCAGGGAAGAGTTTGTGAAAGTGGGCTGGGGGAGTGGGGGAGGATAAGAGATCAACCAAAGAACTTGTACACATATAAGTATAACCAATGGACACAGACAATGGTTCAGTGGGAGGTGGGTTAAGTCCGGGGCTGAAGGGTGGGGACAGGCTGGGAGAGGCCAACGAGGCAAGGGAAAGGGGACATAAGTAATACTTTCAAAAATAAAGAATTTAATTTTTAAAAAAGAAAAGAAAAACATGAAGCCCAGCCAGCATGGCTCAGTGGTTGAGTGACCACGTATGAAACAGGAGACCTTGGTTCAATTCCCAATCTGGGCACATGCCCATGTTTTAGACTCCATCCCTGATGGGGGGGACAGCCTACAGTGATTTTTCCTCACCCTTCCTCTCTGAAATCAATCAATATATATATTAAATTAAGCTTCTATACATTAAAATTCATTTATTGTACTGTTGTGGTATTGCTATACTATAAAATGTATAATAAATATTTTAAATAAATCTTTACTGTTCAGTTTATTACAGATGTTCCTTCCTCCCCCCAATAACTCCCCTCTACCTGATTCCCCACCTCCCATCCCATGCCCTTATTCCCTGCCACTGACCTCATCTATAGGTGTAAGATTTTTGTCCAAACTCTTCTGGTACCCCTCACACCCTCTACCCCCCAAGAATTGTCAGTCCATTCTCTTTCTATGCCCCTAATTCTATTATATTTACCAGTTTATTCTGTTCATCGGATTTTTTATTCACTTGATTTTTAGATTCACTTGTTGATAGGTATGTATTTGTTATCATTTTGTTGTTCATAATTTTTATCTTTACCTTTTTCTTCTTCTTCCTCTTCTTAAAGAATACCCTTCAGCATTTCATAAAATCTTGGTTTGGTGCTGATGAACTCCTTTAGCTTTTTCTTGTCTGTGAAGCTCTTTATCTGACCTTCAATTCTGAATGATAGCTTTGTGGGTAGAGCACTCTTGGTTGTAGGTTCTACCTATTCATCACTTTAAATATTTCCTGCCACTCCCTTCTGGCCTGCATAGTTTCTGTTGAGAAATCAGCTGAAGTCATATGGGTATTCCCTTGTAGGTAACTAACTGTTTTTCTCTTGCTGCTTTCAAGATTCTCTCTTTGTATTTTGCTCTTGGCATTTTAATTATGATATGTCTTGGTGTGGTCCTCTTTGGGTTCCTTTTGTTTGGAGTTCTGTGCACTTCTTGGACTTATAAGTTCATTTCTTACACCCAGAAGGGAAAGTTTTCAGACATTATTTCTTCATGTAGGTTTTTAGTACCTTGCTCTCTCTCTTATTCTGGCACCCTTATAATTCTGATGTTGGTATGCTTGAAGTTGTCCTAGAGACTCCTTACATTATCTTCACATTTTTTAACTCTTTTTTCTTTTTGTTTTTCTGATTGGGTGTTTTTTGCTTCCTTATATTTCAGATCTTTGGTTTGATTCTTGGGGTCCTCTAGTCTGCTGTTGGATTTCTGTATATTATTTTTTATTTCAGACAGTGTATGCTTAATTTCTGACTGGTCCTTTTCCGTTCTTTTGGCGTTGTTATGAAGTTCCTTGAAGGTCTCACTAAGTTTCTCAGAGGTCTCACTAAGTTTCTTGGTGATTTGTAGAAGATTCTTGAGTAATCTTATAAATGTGGTTTTTAACTCTATGTCCAGAAGTTTGCTTTCCTTCCAATTTTTTTCATTCATGATATGTTTCTTTGTCTCTGCATTTTGGCTGCTTCCCCGTGTTGATGCAGTGGCTTTGTGTCTAGTTGTCCTTTATGGCCCAGTAGCTCTGCCTCCCCAATCACCTGAGTTAGACACTCTTGGTGCACCCCTTTGTGGGTTGGGTACACAATCTTGTTGTAGTTAAGCCTTGATTGCTATTGGTACACTGGGAAGAATTGATCTCCAGGCCAATTGACTGTGAGGATTAACTGTGTCTATTAATGGAAGAACTGCTGTGCTGGAGACACCCCTATGAGGCAGGACTTGCTTCAGTTGGGGCTTTAGTGCTCACTGAGCCTGCCTCTTGAGTGTGTCACTATGTGAGGAGTTGAAATCTGGTGTCGCTCACTGATCTCTAGGAACACTGGTTCCTGGATCTCCAAAGAGGTGCAAGTCAGCTAATCAGCAAGAGCTACAGGGAGATCTGCAGATTTCTCCTCTTTGCTTGGAGTTTGGAGGTTTTGGAGTTGTCTGACCAGTTGCAATTTGTTAGATTAAGCTGCTAGAGGGCAGGCCATTCATATGCAAAAGCCACTGTGCACAGCTGGGTGGGTTTGTAAATTGGGCGAGACAGTGTCTCAACGAATTGTTAGGGCATGGCAAATAGCACTGGCTGCCAGTCAGCCCTCTCTATGTCTCCTTGTTTCTGCTTCCCCATGTCCTGTGTCCTGTGTCCCAGTGCAGTAAACAATGATTCCTGTGCACACCTCTGTGAGAAGGCCACCCTCCCTTTCCAACCCAATACAGATGCAGACAATCCAGTTTCTCCCTGTATGAATCTGGGTCCCCAGAATCTCGCCGGAAACTGGAGTTCAGAGTAGTTTGGAACTCTTAACTCCCTCCCAATTGAAAAAAAAAACAGCGCACACCAGCCCAATTTGCACGCGTCTCTGTACCTCTGCCTTTCTGAGCCTCTGCATGTCCTACCAGATCTCAATGCACTTTTTTCTTTCCTTCTTGTTGTAGAACTTCCACTCTGCCAGCTTTTCCATGGTTCTGGGGGATAGTCGTTTTGTCTTTTAGTTTTAGTTTTGGTGTGGTTGTGAAAGGCAGCTCATATAGGTGTATACCTTATGCTGCCATCTTCGTTCTCCTAAATATTTTTTTAAAAAAAAAACTTAAGTCACACATGATAACACTATATCCCAACTATGTTCTAAGATGTGTGGACCTAACCAGGCATGAAGGCTTGCTTAGGTCCATACAGTCTTTTGGGTGATAGACAAAATGTCTATGGTCCAGGCAATCATCCTGAATGGAGAGGTAACTTAAGACCTGGGTACTATAAAGGGGAGCCTCTAAAGAGTTAGTGTAGTTGACTGAGAGTCCTGACTGCTGCATTCTGAAGTTCATCTTTATCTTTGTATCAAGGCTGTATTTTTCATGATCTTCTCTCAGGCAGCAACGCAGCAGTATACTAGGGCAGACTTGTTCCTGGGCTCTTCTGAGAGATGACTTTGACTCAAAGACTCCCTATGGGCCCTTAGCAAGCTTTTTTAGGTTCATTTTAGTCTGTGGCAGTTCTTCCTTCCCTCTCTCTGCATAGCAAGTAAATTGTATGATCAGATGTCTCTTCTAGATTCCACTGGCTCCATCCCTGTGATACCTCACCAGCTCTCCCCAATTAATCTAGCATATATCCAATCTCATCTTGGTGTGTGCTTCTCAAAGACCTAGACCAGTGGTCGGCAAACTCATTAATCAACAGAGCCAAATATCAACAATATAACAATTGAAATTTCTTTTGAGAACCGAAAACCGATTTCTACACATGGGCCACAAAGTTTCAATTGCACTGTACACACGTGCCAACACATGGTATTTTGTGGAAGAGCCACACTCAAAGGGCCAAAGAGCTGCATGTGACTCACGAGCCTCAATTTGCCAACCACTGACCTAGACTAATGCACATATTATTCCACTGAGAAAAGATCATGTCCACATATCCAATAAAAAATACAGGTTTTGTCACCACCACCAAATAACTTCAACAGGTAATTCATTAAATCTCGAGATAAAGCAAATTGTCTTCCAAGAACTTTAGTGAAATTTCTTAGGGTTTTTGCACCTTCTGATACCATTGCTCCCTTCCTCCACCCCCAATCTTTTAACTAATCTTACTATCCATTTCATCTGCTTACGTGATATAGTTAATTTTCCTCAAATGCTGCTCTTATCCTATCACTCCCTTGCTTGATCCTCTAGTCAGTAGTTCTCAACCTTTCTAATGCTGTGCCCCTCATGTTGTGGTGACCCTCAACCATAAAATTATTTTTGTTTCTACTTCATAATTGAAATTTTGCTACTGTTATGAATCATAATGTAAATATTTGTGTTTTCCGATGGTCTTCGGCGACTCTGCTAGCGGTTCTCAAGCTGTGGGTCAGGACCCAAGTGTTGAGAACTGCTGCTGTAGAGCAGCTTTCTGAGGGCATGGCTCCTCAGCCAGCATATTTGGTGGCTATTTGTCTCTTACATTCTTCATTGTTCTGGGTCCAGAACTAGGATGGGCTTCTTCCTCTATCCTGATATAGCTCCAGGCTTTTCTTCTCTCACAAAACTCTCCTCAATCAGCTGAAACCGGTTTGACTCAGTGGATAGAGCATCGGCCTGCGGACTGAAAGGTCCTGGGCTCGATTCCAGTCAAGGGTATGTATCCTGGTTTCGGGCACGTCCCCAGTAGGGGGCGTGCAGGAGGCGGCTGACCGATGTCTCTCTCATCGATGTTTCCAACTCTCTATCCCTCTCTCTTCCTCTCTGTAAGAAATCAATAAAATACATAAAAAAAAACCTCTCCTCAATCATTGATTTTTATCCATCACATTACATCATTCTTCCTCATTTCTCAAGGATTTCTGTCCTGGTTGCTGTCACTTTTACCAGTGCTATTCTTGTCTTCATTTATGGTGATATCAGTATTCATAATGATAATATCATCCTTGCTTCTCTCTTTCTTAGACATCTGTCTTCCAATTATCTTTCATGTGTCTTAATCACTTGCTCTAGGACCTGTCATAACCAATACTTTAAGCCCTTTCATAATCTCAGTGTCTACGTGGCTCACCACCCTGCTTTCCAGTCTTTACACAAATGAGGTGTCAATGAGGCACTCCCAGGACTAGCTATTCAATATTGCAACCAGCCCCTGGCCTTCACTTATATACCTGCTCATTTTTACTTTGCTTGTTTCTTCCCAGCAAAGCATCACTTTTAATATACTATAACATTTACTAATTGAACTGGTTGCTTAGTGTCTGTTTCCCTGCACTCCCCCAACACACACTCATATGTAAGCTTGATGAGGAGAGAGATTTTTATCTGATTTGTTCACTAGTATATCCTGAGCACCTCAAATAGTGCCTGATCCAATCAATGAATAGGTGTGAATGAATGAATAAATGGATGTTCAGAAGCCTGACCCCTGGAATGTTGATTGCTGAAGGCTGGGGTAGCTGTAGAAATTTCTTAAAATAAGACAATAGTGAAATTTGCTGCATTGATGGACCCTTTCTTTCACAAATTATTTCTTTGTAGCATGTGATGCTGTTTGATTGCATTTTACCTACAGTGGAACTTCTTTAAAGTTGGATTCAATCCTTTCAAACCCTGCCACTGCTTTATTTTCATAACTTCGCTAATTGTTTGGTACACAGGGCCTAGCCTTCAGCCTTTCTTGACTTTCAACATACCTTCTTCACTAAGCATGATCATTTCTAGTTTTGATTGTGTTTCAATAGTTTTATCTCAGAGACTAGGAAGACTCAAGAAAAGGGAGCTAGATGGAAATGGCCAGTTGGTGGAGCAGTCAGAGCATATACAACATTTAGTCTATTTTCTTATGTGGGAGTGGTTTATGGCACGTTAGACCAATTAAAATAGCAATGTCAAAGATCAGTGATCACAGGTCACCATAACAAATATAATATTAACTAATGGCTTGGTGCACAGATTTGTGCACATTAAAAAGAAATTATTTAGAAGAAAGACTCATGCAGTAATTACATTACTGCAAAAATTTACATGTCAAAATAGTAGATATAATATCTATACAGTAGGTCCTCAGGTTACGTCAGAGATTTGTTCATACAGCTCAATGTAACACAATTTTTGCTGGAAGTTGGAACTCACCTATATAACCACCTACATCACTCACATGGAGCACATACATAGCAGCAATAAAGTGAAACAGTAAAAAAAAAAAATTTAAATTAAGATAATTCCTGGCCTTTACTTGTAACTAATAAAAAACATAAAACACATATGTACATACATCAAAATGATGAAACTTTATATATATACACACTAGAGCCCCAGTGCGTGGAATTCGTGCATGGGTGGAGAGGGAGTGTCACTCAGCCTGGCCTGCACCCTCTCCAATCTGAGACTCCTTAAGGGATGTCCAACTGCCTTGAGGGACTTCTAGCTCACAATCCAGGACTTCTGATTCCTGCCTACCTCTGCCTGATTGCCCCTAACCGCTTCTGTCTGCCAGCCTGATCACCCCCTAACCACTCCACTGGCAAGCTGATAAATGCCTAACTGCTCCCTGGCTAGTCCGATTGCCCCTAACTGCCATCCCCTGCTGGCCTGGTCACCATTAACTATCCTTTCCTGCAGACCTGCCCCCCCAATGGCCCTCCCCTGAAGGCCTGGTTCCCCCATAATTGCCCAACACTGCTTGCCTAGTCATGCCTAACTGCCCTCCCTGCAGGCCTGATCACCCATAACTGCCCTCCTCTGCAGACCTGGTTGCCCCTAACTACCCTCCTCTGCTGGTCCAGTCACTCCTAACTGCCCTCCCTGATGGCCTGATCACCCACAACTGCCCTCCCCTGCAGGCCTGATCCCCCCAACTTCCCTCCCCTGTAGGCCAGATAGCCCCCAACTGTCATCCTCTGCAGGCCTAGTCACCCCAACTGCCCTCCTCTGCTGGCCTGGTCACCCCTAACTGCCCTTCCTACAGGCCTAGTCCCCCCCACAACTGCCATCCCCTGCAGGCCTGGTCCTCCCCAACTGCCCCTCCCCTGTTGACCTGGTCTCCCCTAACTGCCCTCCCTGCTTGCCTGATTGCTTACAACTGCTCTCCACTGCAGGCCTGGTCCCTCCGCTCCAATGGTCCTCCACTGTAGGCCTGGTCACCCCCAACTGCCCACAACTGCCCTCCCCTGCCAGCCATCTTGTGGTAGCCATCTTGTGTCCACATGGGGGCAGCCATCTCTGACCAAATGGGGGTGGCCATCTTGTGTCTTGGAGTGATGGTCAATTTGCATATTACTCTTTTATTAGATAGGATTTTATTAGATAGGATATACATAAATGGGAGATGGTGATATAACCACAAAATGAGTCTGACATAACCCAAGAAATGCATGTACAAACAGAAAAATATGCAAATTATCCAAGACACCATCACAGTAACAGTAACAACCAAACAGCAGGTTGGCAGGTTACATGGGGTGACTAGGCCAGCAGGGGGGTTAGTGAGGGATGTCTGAAGAGCAGGCTGTATGGGGTGATCAGGTCAGCAGGAGGGGTAATTGGGGGTGACCAGGCATGTGGGGAGGCAGTTGGGCAGTAAGGGGCAACCAGGCCAGTGGAGGGGGGGGCTGTTATGGCCAAACAGGCCAGCAGGGGGGCAACCAGGTTGGCAGAAAGAGGAGTTGAGAGTGACCAGGCTGGCATGGGGGGCAATTAGGGGTGATCAGGCCAGCAGGCAGAGGTAGTTAGAGGTGATCAGGCTGGAGCCAGCAGTTAGGAGCCAGCGGTTTCAGATTGTGAGAGGAATATCCAACTGCCGGTTTAGACTCAATCCCTGGGATTGGGCCTAAACCGGCAGTTGGACATCCCCCAAGAGGTCCAAGATTGGAGAGGGTGCAGGTTGGGCTGAGGGGACCCCCGTCCATGCACAAATTTTGTGCACTGGGCCTCTAGTAGTATTATAATATTAAAATACAAAATATTTTAATATGTATTGTACACGCACAAGTTAACGTTTATTTTTAAATTGCCAGTGCATGTCATATGTACCAGCCAGTTGGTCAGTCGGATAGACATATGCTTAGTCACTTAGCCTTTTATATAGAGAGATGAAAAGTGTGAAATATTGTGAGAATTGTCACAGTGTGACATAGAAACATGAAGAGAGTAAATGCTGTTGGAAAGATGGTGTCAAAAAACTTGCTCCACACAGAGTTGCCACAGACCTGGAGGCCCATTGTGCTCCTTGCAAGGCTACCGCTCAGCATCTAGAAAGTAGTAGACAATGGTTAGAACTGAATTTCTACCTCCCCTTAGAGACCATAGAATTTTATTGTGCTCTGCATACCTTTTTACTTCAGATCTCAAAAGAAGAAGCCCAAAACTATGAGGTCACCCTCATTGTGCAGCCTGACATCCCTAAAGAGTTTTCCCTATTTCCCATGCATTTCTTGCTCAAAATGCACCCACAGCCTTCCCAGGGATGGCTATGTTTCACTCACACAGCACATATTTCAGTCTTAGAAATGGGGTAGGTATCTCTCTCATGCCTCTTGACATTATTCCTCTCTTTTCCCTAACCCCTCACCTTTTTGAACCTGTTTATTAGCTACACTCTATATTACTTCACTTTTGTTGCAATCTTCTGAAGATTATAATTTTGTGAAGATCTTAATACTTGAATAACTATTTTACAACCATGTTGTTGTTGATTTCAATACCCACAAAGAAGATCCTCCTAACATACTGGTCTCTCAGTTCCTTAACTGCTTACCTCCATTGTTCTTGTCTTACCGCACATCAAGTGAACCAATTTCTCCACATGGTCACACCTATCAATATCCCCCCATAATGTCTATTTAGAACACTACTCCATGACCATTCTATTCCCCAACTCCAACTATTCTTTAACTCCAAATCATTGACCAACATTGTTTTGTGTCCTTACCTGACTCTTGTCCTCATTTTTCTCCTTATCCAGCTGTGATTATTATGATAATAAACTTTCTTGTTCCTCACTTCCTCAGCCACATTCACTAAGCCTGGTCTCCTTACTATTTGAATAGATCCAGCACACTGTTGCCTCAGGGATCTACATCTGCCATTCCTTCATCAGTTTTACTCTTTCTTCAAATAACCACAGGGCACCCCACTCCTTCATATCTCTGCCCAACTTGATCTCTGTCTACTCTGCTTGAAACAGTAGTCTCTTGGTTCTTTTCATTTTCTATCTCCTAAACTTACCATGTTTTCTTCATGCCAAGTCTCACCCTCTTACTGTTATATAGCTACTCTCCATTAGAATAAGACTTAGTCACTAGAGTATTCCTAGTTTTTAGTATAGCAACTGTCATAAAGTGGCAGCTATGAGTGAATGAATGAATGAATGAATGAATGAATATGAAATCATTATTTTTCCTAAACTGACTCCACATTTCAGGTCAAAGTGGTATCTTCTTTAAAAATCAAAATTAGCCTCTTCATGGCCTTACAGTTACTTTGAACAAATCACACAAACAGGATATCCATGATTTTCAATTAATCTATAGGAAAACCTAAGAAGACTGAAGCTAGGAGCAGAGAAATACCAGCATAGTATATGCAGTAACCAATCAGAGATTAGAAGTCCCTGATGAGCTATCCCCTAACGAGCGGGGAGAACATTTCCTGGCTTACAGGAAGGAGAGCTGGAGCCAAGGGAAGTGCCTCATTCAGCTGGATTTGTTATTGGAAATGCGTTTCCTTAGGTCAGCCAGTCCTGGCAGACAACGAGTCTGTGACTGTCTGTGTCTCTTCTCTGGGGGCAGATCAGAGGAGAGGGACGTAGAGCATCAACTCCTGGCTCCTGACTCAGAACTCTGCAGTCCACTTAAAGGAGGAGGGAGGAGATGCTCCCATACCCACAGAGGATAGACACAACCCTTATATCAGCCCCCTGATGTACCCAAACTCTGCTAGCAGCTCTAAAACACAAACCACTCTCAGGAACTGCCAGTGTTTCTCTCTGATATACTGTAACTGTGTTTGATTAGGATCTTGAGTGAAATAAACCATTTGTTTCACTGGAAATGTTTCAAAGCTAAAATGTATAATTCATATTCTGCCTCTTTGAATTTTACTTATCCAACTCTGCAAATGGATCATTTCTCCTTGACTAATACTTTGTCATCTCTTGACAATAAAATAAAATAAAATACAAAGAAAAATAATAAGTAAAGAAAAAAAATCCTCACAAAAAATGATTTACTTTCTTTTCCCCCAAAGTGAAAAGCTTAAGAATTTTTTTTAATGCATGTCTAGCTTGAAACCTGCTTGCAAATGTCTTACAACATTTTGTAACAGGGTTTTCCATCTGTGCTAAATACAGCTTATGATTTAATGTAAATTTTTATTGTTTCACAAGCTCCCTGCAGTCTTTTCTATTTTGTTTTAGCATTTGGTGTCTCTTTTGCATCTGCTTTAGAAATCGACTTACTAGGAATGGTTTTCTTCTTGCTGTGGCCACTCTGCATCCATTGCATCCTACTTTCCTCATGTTATAGATCCTACTCAATTTATATATTTGTTAATATATAAATGGCTTTAACATAATATGACTCTTTTCTCAACATGAAAGCCTGGCTTAGAAATGAATATCTTCTTGTATAAGAGGTTTAAATGATGAAGCAAAGGATCTAAAACATGGAGTGGTTACCAACAAGGAACCCACTGGGTCTGCAAATCCACATGGAAGTCTGGCATTGTCAGTTTCAATAGACATTTTACATTTGCAACACACTGGGCCTAAAGTGTGAATAAACCATTACATTTATATCACAAACATACATATCACACACACACACACACACACACACACACACACACACATATATATATATATATAATATAAACAAATGTAATTTTCTAGTGTATATAAATAGTAGTATGGTTAATAAAATAAAATTTATTTTCAAGGCCTTGCAAATTTCATAACTCTTTATTCATTATATTGCATTTATTTTCCCAATCAATATGTTACCATCAAATAAAAAATTTTAAATTGTTATAAATGAAAAACTTTTCTTTAGATAAAACCTTTACACCACAAGGATGTACTGCACTCAGGACAATAGGTGTGTGTTCTGATTGAGCTGCTCACCAGTTGGCAAATCACAAATTTTTGGAGTCTCAGTTTCCATGTGTGTAAAACTAGGCTGCCATGGGGCAAAGTTTAAGACAGCAGCAGAGTATGTGGATCTTTCTGGCACTTCCTCAAAGAACCAAACTTAAAACTAAATGGGGGAATATTCACCCTGAATTACCAGCTGAAGAGAAGACTTTTAAATAAAGAAGGGCAGAAACCACTGGTAGAAGGGTAGGGGTCTCAAGAGGGGCTGGCCCAGCTTCCAGAAGCAGCAGGCCAAGAGTGAGGAGGAGCCCCCCTGAAAAGAGAGAGGCCTGGACCCCAGGCCTGAACCGCAGATAGCCAGAGCTGGGAAAAACCACCCACACAGTAACTAGCCACAGGGCTTCTATCTGCCAAAGAGAATCTAATCTCTTGAAGACAAAACCATTTCTTATAAAGTGTTGGTATACAGGATTTTTGTTCCTGACCGTTCACAAGAGGTTTCCACCGAGGGATGGTGGTGCAGACTGGAGTTGCCTGAGGTAAGACGGGGGTAGAAGGAGTTGGGGAAGTTGCAGTGCTTTGTTGTTATTATTATTATTTTCTCTCTCTTTTTTTTTCATATCCCTATTTTGTCTCTCGCCTTTTTTTCCTCTCCCTTCTTTCCTTTCATAATCCTTTCTTTTCCCCTTTTCTCTTCAAGTATTAGTTTCATTTTTATTTTATTTCTTTTTCCTTTATTAATCTTGTTTTCTTTTTCCTAACTCTCCTTTCTTTTGTGGTTGTTTTTTTACTATTATTATTAAGTTCTTTTGTATGCTTTTTATTTGTTTCTTGTTTTGCTTTATTTTGTCCTGTCAGCACATGTACAGCAGTTTGGACAATGTGGTTTGGATCTGAGTTTCACAGTCAGTCAACCTAAGACCAAAAAAATCAAGACCCAACTACAATAGTAGAGCTTAAATAACCCACAAAAGGGATACTACTAGAGCATACAGCTCAGGATTTTAAGGAGACTCAAATCTGAGTCCTAAGGACATTTACTATAAAAGGCCACACCATGAAGGCTGGGAGTCATAGCAATTATATCTAATAAATAGACAAACAAAGAGTCCATTAAAATGGGGAGGGAGGAGGACAAAAAACAATCTCCAAATGAAATTAAAAAAAAGAAATCACCAGAAAAAGACCTAAATGAGATAGAGGTAAGCAATGCATTAAACACAGAATTCAGGGTGATGGTTATAAGGATGCTCAAGATATTCACTGAGGAATACATTAAACTTAATGGGAACTACAAAAAAATTAATGGGAACTATATCAGCATTAAAAAATGACATAGAAACAGTGATAAATAAAGAATACTATATCTGATATCAGTAATAAATTGGAAGTAATTATAAGCAGGCTGGATAAAGCAGAGGATTGAATCAGCAATTTGGAAAACAAGGTAAAAAAAAACCAACAACATAAAACTCAATCAGCACAGCAAAAGAAAAATTACTTTAAAAACATGAGAAGAACCGAAACCGGTTTGGCTCAGTGCATAGAGCGTTGGCCTGCGGACTGAAAGGTCCCAGGTTTGATTCCGGTCAAGGGCATGTATCATGGTTGTGGGCACATCTCCAGTGGGGGGCATGCAGAAGGCGGCTGATCAATGTCTCTCTCTCATCAGTGATTCTGACTTTCTATCCCTCTCCCTTCCTCTTTGTAAAAAATCAATAAAATATATAAAAAGAATAAATAAAATAAAAGCATGAGAAGAGTTTAAGAGAACTTTGTGACAATGTGAAATAGAATAACATCTGCATCTTAGGGGTAGCAGAGGGAAAAGAAAGTGAGCAAAGGATAGAGAATCTGTTTGAAGAAATAATGACAGAAATTTCCCTAATCTGGTGATGGAAAAAAATCATACATGCTCAGGAAGCACTGAGTCCCAATAAAGATGAACACAAAGAGATCCACAGTAAGACACATCATAATTAAAATGTCAAATGTTAAAGCTATGGAGAGAATCTTAAGGGCAGTGAGAAAAAAGACAGAGAGAGAGAGAGAGAGAGAGAGAGAGAGAGAGAGAGAGAGAGAGAGAGAGAAGTACAGGAAAAAAAGGGCAATACATGAGTCCATATCAATAATAACTTTAAATGTAAATGGATTAAATGACCCAATCAAAAGACATAGGGTAGGAAGAAACCAAGATGGCGGCATAAGTGAACATCTAAACTGCTGCCTCACACAACAATTTCAAAACTACACCTAAAAGACAGAATAGATATCATCCAGAACCATAGGAAAGCTGGCTGAGCGGAAATTCTACAACTAGTAGGAAAGAGAGGGGTTCACAGAGACTCAAAGTAGCTGCAAAAAGTTGAGGTACAGAGACGCACACATGGAGAAGACAGGGCGGCAGAGTGCCTGGCTGGCTTCCTTTAGCGGGAGGGAGGTGGAAACTCCTGATTGCACTGAACCCCACTTCCGACTGCACTGAACTCCAGTTCTGGGTGAGAGTCATACGGGGGAATTTGGACTGTTGTGAAAAGGGAGGAGTGCAGTGAAACTTAGGGGAGCTGGGAAAGACAGAGGTCTGGAGGTGCACACAAATGTGTGCACACAGAAGGCTGACTGCTGAGTGTGCTGCTGGCTTTCTCTAGCGGAAGGAAAACAGAAACCCCAACTGCGCTGAAATCCAATTCTGATTGCACTGAACGCCAGTTTCGGGAGAGAGCCTGGGGACCCAGACTCATATGGCTCCCAGGGCACATGGGAACTCAGACGAGCCAGAAAGGCAGAGATCTGGAGGCATGGGAGTGTGACTGTGCACAGAGAGGGCTGCAGTGATTACCAAGGAACACTGACACCCAGGGGCTGACAGGAAGCCAAGGTTGTCTTCTCATCCCTGAGACTCTGCCCCATCCAAGCATAGCACAGAGGCTTTTGTAATCTTGCAAGTCTTAAGGCGGAGTCCAGCACAGAAGTTCTCCTGGCACTGACACAGCTATTCCTCATAATCAATTGGCTTGGAGGTCAATTCCCCCCAGTAATACCAACAACAATCAAGACTTAACTATAACAAGGCTGTACACACAGTCCACAAAGGGGTGTACCAAGAGAGTCCACCTCAGGTAACCGGGGAGAAAGAGCTACTGGGCCATATAGGACACCTAGCACACAAAGCTACTCTACCAACTCAGGGAAGCAGCGAAAATGTGGAGACAAAGGAACAGATCACATACGAAAGAAATGGAGAAAAACAAATGAATGGATATAGAGTTCAAAACCACACTTATAAGGTTTTTCAATAATTTTCTAGAAAAGATGGATAAATTTAGCGAGACCCAAGAGGAGATGAAAAAGGACCAACTAGAAATTAAACATACACTTACTGAAATGAAAAATATTATACAGAAAACTAACAGCAGACTAGCAGACTGCAAGAATCAAGTCAAAGATTTGAAATACAAAGAAGCAGAAAACACTCAACTGGAAAAGCAAGAAGAAAAAAGAATCCAAAAATGTGAAGATAGTGTAAAGAGCTTCTGGGATAACTGCAAGTGTACCAACATCAGAATTATGGGGGTGCCAGAAGAAGAGAGAGAGCAAGATACTGAAAACCCATTTGAAGAAATAATGACTGAACACTTCCCTCACCTGGTGAAAGAAATAGACTTACAAGTCCAGGAAGCATACAGAACCCCAAACAAAAGCAATCCAAAGAGGACCACATCAAGACACATCATAATTAAAATACCAAGAGCAAAAGACAAAGAGAGAATATTAAAAGTAGCAAAAGAAAAACAGTTAATTACCTACAAGGGAGCACCCATATGATTGTCAACTGATTTCTCAACAGAAACTATGCAGGCCAGACAGGATATTCAAAGTGATGAACAGCAAGAACCTACAACTAAGATTACTCTACCCAGCAAAGCTATCATTCAGATTTGAAGGTCAGATAAAGAGCTTCACAGATAAGAAAAAGCTAAAGGAGTTCATCAGCACCAAACCAGTATTATATGAAATGTTGAAAGGTACTTTTTAAGAAGAGGAAGAAGAAGAAAAAGGTAAAGATAAAAATTATGAACAACAAATACATACCTATCAACAAGATAATCTAAAAATCAAGTGAATTAAAAATCTGATGAACAGAATAAACTAGTGAATATAATAGAATCAGGCATAGAAAGGGAGTGGTCTGACAATTCTCAGGGGGAAAGGGCTGAGGGATACAGCAAGAGACTAAACAAAAATCATATACCTATTGATGAGGACAATGGGGGGAGGTAAGGGCAGAGGACAGGGTGGGAGCCTGGTGGAGGGGAGCTATGGTGGAAATAAAAAGAGGAACAATTGTAATAATCTGAACAATAAAGATTTATTAAATCAAAATATAAAATAGCTGAAACGGGTTTGGCTCAGTGGATAGAGTGTCGGTCTGCGGACTGAAAGCTCCCAGGTTCGATTCCTGTCAAGGGCATGTACCTTGCTTTCGGGCACATCCCCAGTAGGGGGTATGCAAGAGGCAGCTGATTGATGTTTCTCTCTCATCAATGTTTGTAACTCTCTATCCCTCTCCCTTCATCTCTGTAAAAAATCAATAAATTATATTAAAAAAAAATATATATATATATAATAAAAAATAAAGACTGAAAAAAAAAGATATAGTGCAGCTGAGTGGATATGAAAACAGGACCCAAATATATGCTGTCTACAAGAGACCCACCTTAGAACAAAATCTTTCAGAGGATGAAAGTAAAGGGATGGGAGGAAATTTTTCTATGGAAGTGAAAACCAAAAAAAGCAGTGAGAGCAATACTTACATCTGACAAAAGAGACTTCAAAACAAAGGCCATAAATGAGACAAATATGTTCACTACATAATACTAAAAGGATCAATCCAGCATCAGGATGTAACCCTGGTAAACATATATAGATCCAATATAGGAGCACCTAAGTATATAAAAAAACTTCTGGAAGAGTTTAAAGGAGAAATCAATAGCAATACCATCATAGCAAAGGACTTTATCACCCTACTGTCTTCACAGGATAGATCTTCCAGACAACAAATCAGCAAGGAAACAATGACCTTAAATGACACAGTAAATCAAATGGATTTAATTAATAATTAAGGAACATTTCATCCCCAAACTGCAGAATATACATTCTTTTCAGGTGCACGTGGAACATTCTCAAAGATAGACCACACATTAGGACACAAAATAAATATTGACAAGTTCAGGAAGATTGAAGTTATATTAAGCATCTTCTAGGATCACAATGATATGAAATTAGAAATCAACTGCAATAAAAATACTCAAAAACATTTAAACACATGGAGGCTAAACGTATGTTATTAAACAATGAATGAGTTACCAATGAGATCAAGGAAGATATCAAAAACTTCCTGGAAACAAATGAAAATGAACATAAAACAACCTAAAATCTGTGGGACACAGCAAAAGCAGTCCTGAAAGGGAAGCTCATAGCACTACAGGCCTTAAGAAACAATAAAACTTTCTAATAAACTAACCCTACAATTAAAAAAAATTAGAAAGAGAATAACAGAAAAGCCCAGAGTAAGTACAAGGAAGGAAATAATAAAGATCAGAGCAGAAATAAATGATGGAGAGACTATAAAAAAATACAATATATCAATTAGACCAAGAGCTGCTTCTTTGAAAAGGTAAACAAAATTGATGAAACATTAGCCAGACTTATCAAGAAACGAAGAGAGAGGACCCAAATAATTAAAATCAGAATGAAAAAGGTTAATTAACAACAGAAATACAAATAATTGTAAAAAATACTATGAACATTTATATGCCAACAAGCTGGACAAACGGCAAATTAGAATAATTCCTGGAAACATACAATTTTCTACAACTGAATCAGGAAGAATTAGAAAACCTGAGTAGTCTGATAACAACTAATGGAATTAAAGCAATAATAATAATAATAATAATAATAATAATAATAATAATAAAGCTCCCAGCAAACAAAAGTGCTGCACCAGATGGATTCATGGGAGAATTTTACCAAATATTCAAGGAAGAGCTTGCCACCTATCTTCCTCAAACTATTCCAAAAAAATTCAAGAAGAGCAAAAACTTTCAAGCTCTTTTTGCAAGGCCAGTAATATCCTAATTCCAAATCCAGATAAAAGCACTACAAAGAAAGAAAACTACAGCCAATATCCCTGATGAACATAGATGCTAAAATCCTCAACAAAATATTGTCAAATTTGATCAAGCAATAAATTAAAAAGATCATACCCCATGAACAAGTGGGATTTATTCCAGGGATGCAAGGCTGATATAATAATTGCAAATCAATAAATGTGATACATCATATAAACAAAATGAAGGATAAAAATCACAATATAATATCAATAAATGCAAAAAGCACTCAACAATGTACAGCACTCATTTTTTGTAAAAAGTCTCAGCAAAGTGGGCATAGAGGGAGCATACCTCATATAATAAAGGCCATATATGACAAACCTACACTCAACATCAGACTCAGTGGGCAAAAACTAAAAGCAATTCTCTTAAGAACAGGAACAAAACAGGGATGCTTATTTGAACCACTCTTATTCTACTTAGTATGAAAATCCTAATAATATAAATCAGTCAAGAAGAAAAAAAAGTCATCCATATTGAAAAGGAGGAAGTAAAACTGTCATTATGCTCAGAGGACATGATATTGTACATAGGAAACCCAACAAACTCCACCAACAACTACTAGATTTAATAAATGAATTTAGCAATATAGCAGGATACAAAATTAAGATCCAGAAATTGATGGCATTTTTATAAACCAATAATGAACTCTCAGAAAGGGAAACTGAAAAAACAATCTCATTTACCACTGCAACAACAACAACAACAACAACAACAAAATAAGATACTTAGGAATAAACTTAACCAAGGAGATAAAAGACCTATACTCAGATAACTATAGGGCATTGAAAAAACAAACAAACAAAAAACAAAAAAACAGATTCCTTGGCATTAATTTTGTATCCTGCTACATTGCCAAATTTATTTATTAAGTCTAATAATTTTTGGATGGAGTTTTTAGGGTTTTCTATGTACAGTATCATGTCATCTGTGAATAATGACAGTTTTATGTCTTCTTTTCCAATTTAGATACCTTTTATTTCTTCTTCTTGTCTAATTGCTATGGCTAGCACTTTAAGTACTATGTCAAACACAAGTGGTGTTGTTCTCTTTCTAATTTTTTTAATTGTAAGGTTAGTTTATTAGAAACTTTTATTGTTTCTTTCACTGTACACAAAAACAAACTTTGAAATGATTAAAGAACTTAAATATAAAATAGGAAACCATACAAATCTCAGATGAATCCACAGGCAGCAAAATCACAGACAAATGTGAAGCAATATCTTCACGGATACAGCTCCTAGGACAATGAAAACTAAAGAGAAAATAAACAAATGGGAATACACCAAAATAAAAAGCTTCTTCACAGCAAAAGAAACCATCAACAAAACAAGAAAGCCCACTGCATGGAAGGACATATTTGATAATGTTATCTCTGATAAGGGTTTAATCTCCAACATTTACAGGGAACTCATACAACTTAACAAAAGGAAGATAAACAACCCAATCAAAAAATGGGCAATGGACCTAAAAAGATAATTTTAAAAGAAGATATAAGGAAGGCTAAGAGACATATGAAAACATGTTCAAAGTCACTAATCATCCAAGAGATGCAATCAAAATGACAATGTGGTACCATCTCACATCTGTCAGAATGGCTATCATCAACAAATGAACAAAGGACAAGTGCTGGCAAGAATGTGGAGAAAAAGGAACCCTTTTGCACTGCTGGTGGGAATGCAGACTGGTGCAGCCACTGTGGAGAACAGTATGGAGTTTTCTCAAAAAATTAAAAATGGAACTGCCATTTGACCCAGTGATCCCATTTCTAGGGATATATCACAAGAAACTAGAAACACCAATCAGAGAGGATATATGCACCCCTATGTTCATAGAAGCACAATTTACAATAGCTAAGATTTGGAAACAGCCTAAGTACCCATCAGCAAATGAATGTATTAGAAAACTGTGGAACAGCCACACAATCGAATACTATGCTGCTATAAAAAGGAAGGAACTTCTATCATTTGCAACAGCATGGATGGAACTGGAGAGTATTATGCTAAGCGAAATAAGTCAGTCAAAGAAATATAAATATCACATGATCTCACTCATTTGTGGAATATAATGAACAATATAAAGTAATAGATCCAGAGACAGAGAAGCATCAATCAGATACTCAAACCTCAGAGGGAAGGAAGGGGAGGATGGGGGTAAGGGAGAGAGATCAACCAAAAGATATGTATACATGCATATAAGATAACCAACAGACAAAGATACCAGGGCGGTGATAGCATGAATGGGGATGAGGGGTGCAATGGGGGATAAGGATACATATGTAATATCTTAATCAATAAGGAAAGAAAAAAAAAAGAGAGATAGAGGAAGATACAAACAAGTGTTAAATTATATTTTGTTCAAGGATTAGAAGAATTAGCATCATTAAAATATACATACTACCCAAAGCACTCTATATATTCAATTCAAACTCTATTGCTAGTAAAATACCAATAGCATATTTCACAGATTTAAAACAAATATTCCAAAATTTATATGGAAACAAAAAAGACTCCAAATAGCCCCAGCAATCATTAAAAAGAACAAAGGTTGAGGGATCACAATACCAGATATCAAGTTATACTACAAAAGCACTGTAATTAAAACAATCTGGTACTAACACAGACACAGGCATATAAATCAAATGTAACAGAGCAGATAACCCAGAAATGGACCCAAGCCATTGTGCTCAATTAGTATTTAATAAAAGAGTCAAGAGCATACAATGCAGTCAAGACAGTCTCTTCAATAAATGGTGTTGAGAAAATTTGACAGATAGATGTAAAAAAAAAAAAAGAAAATCAGATCACCAACTTACACCATACACTAGAATAAGCTCAAAATGAATAAAAACCTTACATGCCTTACATGTAAGTTGTAATGTGAAGGCTAAAAGGATAATTACAATGTAACATTGATGTTTGGGTTGGGGGAGGGGCTAGTCATCTGAATCTGTGCAGTCACTTAATGTACATTCTTGATAACCTATAATTAAGTCACTGCCCCTTTCTCCACAATCTGTTCTCGCAAGACCTGTTACCTAAATGTTCATTTTAGAGAGTTCATTCATGAACTATACACAATCCCCAGAAGGGGGTTTGGCGCTAGGCCAGGCCTTTAGACATGGTCTCATGGCCCCATCCCAACACATGGGGCTTTTTGCAAAGCCTGCGAAAGATCTGCCATATTTGGGGAAACAAAGAAACCAAAGAGGATAAAAGAAGAGCTTCCACCATATTGGTTTGCTCAGACTTTGGAGGCAACTCCTCTGAGATCACCTGCATAATAAAGCTGTATAACTCCATTTCTCTAAGTATTGTTTGGGTTTCTTCAGTTTTCTACAACAGTGAAACCATAAAAATCATAGATGAAAGCATAGCAAAATCTCAGACATCTCACATTACAGACTTTTCACGGATACATCTAGAGCAAGAGAAACAAAGGAAAAAATAAAGAAGTGGGACTATATCAAATTAAAAAACTTCTGCACAGCAAATGGAACCAGCATCAAAGTCAAAAGGGAGCCCACTGTATGGCAAAACATATATGCCAATGATACATCTGATAATTTTCAGATGTATAATATATATATATATATATATATATATATATATATAAAAATATATATATATATATATAATTTTCAAAATATATGAAGTACACATACAACTCAACAATAGAAAGACAATCCAATTAAAAAATGGGCAGAAGACCTTAATAGACATTTCTCCAAAGAGAATATACAAATGTCCAAAAGACATGTAAAAATTCTCAACATTACTCATCATCAGATATACAAATTAAAGCTAAAATGAGTTATTATCATCTCACACCTGCCAGAATTGCTACCATGAATAAATCATCAAACAATTGCTGACGAGGATGTGGAGGAAAAGGAACCATAGTGGACTGTTGTTAGGAATGCAGACTGGTATAGCCACTGTGGTAAATGGTAATGAGTTTCCTTAAAAAATTAAAAATGGAAAATGCTGTTTGAGTCCATAATCCCTTTTGTGGGGATATATTCTAAGAATCCTGAAACACCAATCAGAAAAAATATATGCATCCCCATGTTCATAGCAGAATTATTTAGAATAGCTAAAATCTAGAAACAGTTTAAGTGTCCAGCAGTAAATGAGTGGATTAAAAAAAAATGAGTGAAATGCTATGAGGCTGTAAAAAAGGAAGAATGTCTTACCCTTTGTGATAGCATGAATAGATCTTGAGATTATTGTGCTAAGCAAAATAAGCCAGTCAGAAAAACACAAATTATCACATGATCTAACTTATATGTGGAATCTATTGAATAAAATAAACTAATGAACAAAACAGGTCCAAAAGTATTGAAACGTGGAACAGACTGTCAGATTTCAGAGGGAAAGCAGTAAAAGGAGGAATGATGGATGGGAAGAAGTTAACCAAAGAATATATATGCATATATGCATAACCCATGGACACAGGCAATAGTGTAGGGAAAGCCTGGGGTGGGCAGGGGCTGGCGGAAGGGGAGCAAAGTGGAGAAAATGGGGCATCTGTAATACTGTCAACAATAAAAATAAATTTTGAAAAATTAGACTATCATTTCTCTATCATGCTTCACCGGGTTCAGGAGGTCCCAAAACAAGAGAGTGTTGTACAAAATTTAAAGTGCTCTGTGAATAAAGGAGCAAGGGGCAGCTGTGAACTCTTATTGCAGATTTTGTGAAAATGCTTTGGATGCTAGCACCAGAGGGGAGATTTGTGGACTCAGATGGGAGGCAAACCAAGCAGATGAAGTTATGTGCAGGGCAAATTCCCTTTGAGGTTTCACAAGACAAGTTCAAAGGTTTGCAGTATGCCAAAATATCCCACATTCATTGGCAAATCCTAATCTGACCCATCTCTGGGTTGTTAAACTGATGTTTTCACCCATTTCATTACAACGTAAGCAATTGTGATAAGTATGTTGCCACTGACAACTAGAGCTGAATAAAAGCAATTGGGATCTGAACCGAACCCCAAAACCAGATCATTAGCCAAGCTTATGACTGTTTTAGAAATTTGTGATGTTCTCTTGCCCATCACTTGCCAGCAATATGTGGCACTCTTTCCCCCTTGTAGTTTGCAGTAGGCTGGGCCCTGAGCCATGTGAGACTGTTTTTAATGGCAAAATCTTCAGAGTTGTACTTAAAATATTTGCATCATAAAACCCCTTGTGGAAGCCAAACTTCAGTTTCAAGAGAAGCCTCACAGCAAGCAGCAAAGTTGCCTCAGAGATGGAGGCTCTTGTCACCAGCCCTCCCCTACCTCCTCCAGCAGTTGATCCAATGGGGTTGGTGCCACACAGGAGACAGTCCCAGTGTCCTGGGACAAAGTCCAAATAGCTTTTATAAGCCAACAGTGTGAGGTGATAGCAATTAGTTGAGCGATTCAGAAAAGTGTGTTTTCACACATTTAATTGATCCTGTGAGCAAATAAGTGCTGAGGAAAGATGAGTAATTGTTCAATCTCCTGGAAAAAGGACTTTGTCTTGTTTCTTGCACTTTTCTCCTGTGTCCAGGCTAACATGCATATAACTTGCTTTAAAAAATTAAAAATGAAGAAAAATGGATCCTTTAAATATAAACTCAAAAAGGAGAAAAAAAACTTGTGAGAAAAGGTTATTATCTTCCTTAGCAAAGGATGATTCAATAGAATCAAATGGAATAGAACCAAATAGAATCCTTCAAAAATAAAATTTTCTAATATAGGAGCTAACCTGAAGAAACAAGATCTATGGATAAAGGACACCCATAGGTTTTTACTTCATTGAATGGGATATGAAAGCCAAGAGAAAAGGGAGAGCAGAGAGATGAGTGCAGGCTTGTAAGGTGATGTGTTTTTGCAGAAAGAACTCATCTGACAGGAAACAAATTCCTTCTATGTGGAGTGCAATGATAATTTTTCCCTTTTTGCCATGAGATCGAAACTAAAATAATCAACTTCTTGTTTAAAAGAAAAAGAAAAGGAAAACTTATGCTTAGAATTACAACCCTCCTCCTCCACATACTAAAAGAAAAGTCATTTTAATTCAGTGAACTTTGTGATCTAATCATTACTCAAAGCTGAAGGTAGTTTTCCATTAAAGCACCTCGTCACTCTCATTTTCTGACCTGTGAAGAATCTTATTAGCTGCCTTATTAAGATGATATCCTGTCTCTGAAGTAAAAAAGGTAAATTATCTCCTTACCTGACATGTCATCATTAGAGTAATCTTTGTGGGGGGAAAAGGGTTGTTAAGTAGACATTTAAATTTATGGCGCACTCTGCCATGCAAAGCAGAATGTTAGTGATGGAGTGGACATAGAGTACACTAATGTGCACTCTCCATGACTAGCAGAGCCAGAAATAAAAGACTATCTCCTTCGTTTTGGTTCTGACTGCGGGCAAGACCTGGGTTTTAAGGACTCAGAGGATGAAATGAGGAACACATTAAACCAGACAAATACTAAGTGTATCCTAAGTGTATCGGTTAATAATGTGGACTTTTTTTCAATAGATGGAGTTACACATAGTTGATATATATGTGGTTTAATATGTATGCTATTTTGTTGTATTGACAATAAGCTTCAGCTTCATATGTCAAATTTTCTGAAGATGTTAACATCATAGATATTTTTACACTTAAAACTGTCAAATTTCATGCTAAGAAAAGAGCATTTTGGGAAAGTTTTAATTCATTACTTTATTTTTAAGAAAAGTGTTGCTGAATACTTTGGGAAGCTTATGGTGAACATGCGCCATCTCAAGATACTTGTGAATGCTGGTTTAAACGCTTTAAAAGTGATGATTTCAATGCAAAAGACAAAGAATGACCAGGTCAACTGAAAAAGTTTGAAGACCAACAATTACAAGATGCATGTCAAACTCAAAAACAACTTGCAGAAAGATTAAGCTCAGCAAACAATTTCCGATCATTTACAAGCAATGGGAAACATTTTAAAAGAAGGAAAATAGGTGCCACATCAATTGAACGAAAGACAAATGGAAAAGCGCAAAGTCATCAGTAAATTGTTGCTTCAACTACACAAAAGAAAGTCTTTTTTGCATAGAATTTTGACTGGCGATAAAAAGTAGGTTTATTTTGAGAATCTCAAATGCACAAAATCATGGATTGATCCAGGTCAAACATTAACATCAACTGCAAGGCCAAATAGCTTCAGAAAGAAGACAATGCTCTGCATTTGGTCAGATTAGGAAGGTGTGGTGTATTATGTGTTTCTAAAACCAGGTGAAACCATAAATACTGAGTGCTATGGACAACAAATAATCAATTTGAACCATGCTTTGACAGTGAAATGACCAGAATGTGCCAGAAGACATGGCAGAGTAATTTTGCTTCATGATGATACACCATCACACACTTCAAAACCAGTTAAAGACATGTTAAAAGATCTTGCTTGGGAAGTATTAACCCACCCGCTATATCCACCAAGACCTACTCCTTCAGATTGTCACTTGTTCTGATTGACGGCACAGGTACTTTCTCAGCAGCACTTCAAAACATACAAAGAAATGAAAAATTGGGTCTCTGAATGGTTTGCCTCAAAATAAGAAAAGTTCTATTGAGAAGGTATTTCAAATACTGAATGATGGGGGAAATGTATATCTAGTGAGAGACATTGCTTTGCATAAAGCACTTTTGAGGTTTCTCTTGATATTATCATGTTCTCTTTGATTATAAAATCCACATTATTATTAACCAATACACATAGTATAGACACATAATTATAGAAATACTAGAGACCCAATGCATGAAATTCATGGAAGAGTAGAACTTCCTTCCCCCAGCTGCCAGCACCTGCTTCCCTCTGGCACCCAGGACTCAGGCATCCCTCCAACCCCGGCTTCATCTGGAAGGATGTCCAGTCTAATTAGGATATTACTCTATGGTTATTATAGATTATTAGATGCTACATATGCTTTTATATGTCTATACAAACATGTACTCTCTAATAAAAGCAATTCACAGAAAGGGAACAGTTCCCAAGATGACCAGAATATCTGGCTAAGTCTCGAGCAATGACATGGACAGAGGAGCTTCAGCAATCTCTGGGCTTACATGGCGACAGTCACTAAGCACACTGGTGACAAAGTGGTCAGCTCCATTTGACTATTTTCTGCCCCCTTTCATACAGGGCTTCCAGTGAAACAAATTTCTCCTTCCTGTTCATGGGACAGCAATGCCATTGTGGGTGCTTTGACCTCTGAGCATACTGTGTTCTAACAGACCAATGGGTGGTGGTGCTTAAATTACATATAATGTAGGTACATTATATAATATAATACTATATATTATATATATTATGGGGGTGTCCTTCAGCCCAGCCTGCTCCCTTGAGAAATGTCTGACTGCCCGTTTAGGCCTGCTCACCTGCCTGCCTTCCTGATTGCCTCTAACCACTTCTGCCTGCCAGCCTAATCACTCCCTTACCACTCCCCTAACAGCCTGATTGATGCCTAACTGCTCACCTGCCAGCCTGTTTGCCCCTAACTGCCGTACATTGTGGGCCTGGTCACCCCTAACTGCCCTCCCCTGCAGGCCCAGTCACCCCCAACTTTCCTCCTCTGCCAGCCTGGTCACCCTCACTGCCCTCCCCTGCAGATTTTATCACCCCCAACTGCCCTCCCTTACAGGCCTGGTCCCTCCCAACTGCCTTCCCCTGCTGGCCTGATCACCCACAACTGCCCTCCCTTGCAGGCATGGTCCCTTCCAACTGTCCTCCCCTGCTGGCCATCCTGTGGTGGCCATCTTGTGTTCACATGGGGATAGGATTTTTTGACCACATGGCGCAGTCATCTTGTGTGTTGGAGTGATGGTCAATCTGCATATTACTCTTTTATTAGATAGGATAGAGGCCTGGTGCACGGGTTGAGGCCAGCTGGTTTGCCCTGAAGGTGTCCTGGATCAGGGTGGATATTCCCTTGGGGCTTGCGGTGGCCTGGGTGAAGGGCTTGTGGTGGTTTGCAGGCTGGCCACATGCCCTGGCGACCCAAGCAGAGGCCCTGGTATCTGGGATTTATTTATCTTCTATAATTGAAACTTTGTTGCCTGGAGTGGAGCCAAGCTTTCTGCTGCACAGCCATTGAAACTTTGTTGCTTTAAGCAGAGGCCTGGGCACTTGGCTTCCTTCTTTGCTAGGGGCAACCCAAGCCTCCCTCCTGCTCTCTCTGTGGTCATAGCCATCTTGGTTGGGTTAATTTGCATATTCACTCTGATTGGCTGGTGGGCATGGCTTGTGGGTATAGTGGAAGTATGGTTAATTTGTATATTACTCTTTTATTAGATAGGATTTCTATAATTTATGTATAATTTTTTTAAGACTCTATCATCTTAATGGACTAAAGTGGTGATAATGTAATAATGAGACCATCTTTTCTGAGGGACAGTTGAGTGACTCCTCATCCATCCTCATCCAAGAGTGGCTGACCATTTCATGACTTGGTGTGTCCCCTGTAGGTATGGGCAGAGCACAGTGCATGTGCAGACCACCTTAGCCTGGCCTTCCATAGCCACACTCTCCCCATGATTCATGAAAGGCCTGGTGAAGTGTTCTGGAGCCACAGGTCATCAGCTCATTTGGACAAGACTGCCTCGTGGTACAGAGTCTCACTTCTGTGATGACTCATAACAATGCCTACTTCTAGTATGGCTCATATTGTCAGTTTTAATCTACAAAGTCCTTTGAGATTTGGGTCCCCACAACATTCAATATTACCTCTCCTGCTCTACTTCTCACTGCCAGTTGATATAAAGAACCTGCCACTTTGGGCATTTGCAATGGATGGGCCTCCTGGTCAGTGAGAAAATTAACAAATTGTCTATCTTGCTTTTCTACTTTCCACACCTTGCATGCATATCAGAACCAATGATATGTTATTACTTGGCTTGCTATACATCTCTTCTTAGAATCCTGAGGTGATAGAATTCGGATCTCATGATAGGATGAGGGCTGCTGTGACAAGCAACTAACTGTGGCCAGGCACTCCACAAGAAGGTATTTTTGACAGGATTTAGCAAAGCTTGCCTTTTGGGTAGGGATCATGTCAACATTATGTGAAAGACATACCTAGGATCATCAAAGCACTGTACAATTATTACCAAGTGTCCACCTGAAAAATTTAACAAAATCTTATTTCATAATTTGGGAAATATAAATCAGGTTAATATTGGAAGTTAACTAGAATTTGGACATTTCTCTGGGCTCACTGTATACAACCAAAACATTTGGTTTGCTGAAATGATGCAAAGCGAGCAAAGGGCAATAATAGAAATATTTATGTAGTTTTCTGTTTTAAGTTTTGAATTGAGCTCTAATGTATTGGTTCTTTCAATTCAGAATTCCCTATGCTTCTTTTGGGAGCCTGGGCCTTCCATGGGACTCATTAAGAAGGTTCCCCCAATAATGCTAAGGTTGTGGGTTCAATTCCTAGACAGAGCACGTACAAGAATTAACTAAGGAATGCATGAATAAGACAAACAGATTGATGTTTGCCTTCAGTCTCTCCCCATTCCTCTCCCTTTCTAAAATCCAATTTAAAAAATGTTTTAAAAGAAGGTCCCCTTTTCAACTAAATATGAAAAAAATACCCCACATCTGCTAATATACAGGGTGTCCCCACAAAATGTATACATACTTAAATAGCTGACAGCTCAATTTTGAAAATGAAAAATGTTTTAATAAATACTGCCTGTATAATTATCCAAAGTGTGTATATACATTTTTTTTGGAACACCCTATATATTAAAAAATAACTCCAGGTATTAGGAGAGTTTCCACAATAATACTATAGACACCACAAACAACAGGAAGAAATATGCCTTTTATTTTAAGTTTCATATGTACAGAGAAAGTTCTTTCTCAAGCTTAGGGTAGGCTGTGAAAAAGAGCCCTGTCATTCAAGGTTACCACGTTTACATTGGTAACACCTCTGGAACATCACTGCACATTATGAACAAATAGAACATTACACAGAAATGCAAAAGAGACATAGGTACGTGTATGGACACTTCACACATTTTCTAAAAACAGGTGGACACAAAATACAATGTGCCAATAAAAAAAATAGGCATATCAGTACCTGTCTCTTTCCCCCCCACCACCCCTTTTTCATTAATACATGGATGTGGAGCTTTTATCTCAAGCTTTTCACATTGGGATTCGCAGGCACTTTAGCAACTCAGCCATGGTTTACAATACATGATTTTGAGACCAAAAGATGAAAACACAAGAGTAGATGAAGTCCAGTAACCTACATGTACGTGAAAATATTGGCATGAGAAGCACTTTTGTTCTCCTTGTGAAGTGTGACAGGTTTTCCCTTATTTGTCTTTTCTTTTCAATAGCAGAATTATTTAGTAACATGGATGGTATCACCAGGCAGACATATAGCATGTGGATGCATTAGACACACGTCAATTCCTATCGACTTGGGAATGGTAAAAAGCAGATGAGTTTTTAGAATCTCCAAATGAATGACCTATCTTTGTCCCACTCTATGTCCTTCCTGCCAACCTGTCAATCAAAAACTAATTAAAATAATTACTTGGGTATAATTGACTAGAACCTCATCCTGGGGGAATTGTTTCCTTAGCTACCACCTCCCACATCATGATATACACAGGGCAATGGGCAGCCCAGACCCCGCCAAAGGTCCCTCCAGCTTTCCCTACATGGTGTGGTGACTCAACACATGTGTTAGGAACATGACTACACAATAATATTTGTAATCTCAGAATAGATGATCACTTTATTGGTAATGTTTAGTTATAAGGCAGTTACAAAAGAAGCCCCATGAAAACCCAACAGTGATGGAATATGGCTTAACTTCTTAATAACATGAAGGAACTTTCCTGTTATGAGGAGCAGAAAATGAAAAGGGAAAACCATTCCAATTATAAATGACTATGCTATGAGGTACTGTAAAGCCTCAATTTCTGGAGTATGTCACCCAGTTTCATCCACCAGAAACTGAGAGTTGCCTCACATCTCAGAAAATTTAAAAGGAATAGAGAGAGAACAACATTACCTCAGCTTCAAGGTAATTTGTCACCACTAGTTGTATGGGGCTATGACACAAATCCATGAACATCTCTTGAGTCAGGGCAAGAATTCCTGGTCCTCCTGAGAGATGCTGTGACAAATGCTTCAAGCAGATGATTGTCAGATAGTGGGAAATCCTTCCATGAAATACACTTGAGACATACTGGCAAAGACATTAAGGCCTTCCATTTCTTTGCCCATACTGCTTAAAGGCACTGATACCAACAACAGAAATATTCCATAGTACCAAGGAGGTTTTTAGAAAAACTCCCCAAATACAAGTCTCCATAGAAAAATGTCCTTTATTGCATGAGTGAAGCATCCGCTCTTCTCCTGCTCAGGAATAGAAGGGTCTCCCTTTTTCAGGAGTCTGGAGTCTGCTCAGCCTAGCGACCTGAGAAGGGGATGGGGGCACATCCTGCCGGAAGGGCCCCTTAGGGGGAGTGTAACTGGGGTCCTGGGCTTTCTTATATGAGTCATAGCTGTTGAGCCCCTCAGGAGCAGGCTGTTTTTTCATCTGTTGTTCTTTCCGCCTCTGTTCCTGGCGAAGGAGCTCCTGGGTCTCCAGCATCACCCTGGCATTGAAGCCGTGCCCGCCCAGGTAGCCGTTTCTGGAGCCTTGGTAGCTGGAGTACCTGAGGCTATCCTTGGCACTCTGGAAGCCATCCCCAGGTGAGTAGTTCTGCTCCCAGGAATCCTGTGAGACAGAGCTGGCATTTTTCCGGCTTTGCCTAGAAAGCAAAGCCAAAGGTCAGTGTGAGATTGGGAGAAAAGGAGACAAAAAAAGAGGAGGGAAGGAGTAAGAGGGCATATGCATTTCAATATTTCAACAACCAGTACTGTGCTCCAGACACTGTGATGGAGGCTGGAGGAAGAAAATGTGACTGTCAGCAAGCTCAAATCGTAGACAAGTGAATAAACAAGGGCTAAACAAGAGAGAGAACTAACCAAAAACTATTCAGAAATAGGGTCCGTCTACTGTGTCTGGGAAGTACTGTGTATTCTACTTAGGGAACATATATTTCCTGCAATTCAGACACATTCACAAAATGCTTTAGAGGAGGATTAGAGATTTGGCACCATCTACTCTAGCAATGATTGCTTGTTTCAGAACATTACAATTCGATTCTACACAAGCAAAACAAATACTTTACACAACTGCCACCATGGTGCCAGAGATGCCAGCTAATAGGAAGTACATGTAAAGGATTACAATGTGAGTCCAGCTATGAGAGATTTAAGTCTTGACTCCTTTATGATTAAAAATGCAACAGGCAGTCGGTTCTCAATCTGTGGTTCAGGACCCATGAGTTGAGAACTGCTATCAGGGTCGCTTAAGACCATAGGAAAAACACAGATATTTATAATATGATTCATTGACAGTAGCAAAATTACAGTTATGAAATAGCAATGAAAATAATTTTATGGTTGGGTGTCACCACACATGAGGAACTGTATTAAAGGGTTTCGGCATTAGAAAGGTTGAGAACTACTGCAAAGGTTTGTTAGGAATGGAAACTCATGATGTGGAAGAATTTCTTTTAGTTAAAATTTTCTTCAAATTAATTGTATAGAAAAAAAGGAAGCAGACCTCCCTGAGGTTTAAAGTAAGGTTTGTGGAGAAAGTACATACATGTAGAAACATACACATGTATACACACACACACACACACACACACACACACATGCTTCCTTGGTAAGAAAGCTAGTGGTACCCACAACTCTTAATTAAGACATGGGAAATGAGCAGGTCACAGAGAAACGTAAGAGTGCAGCAGACAATAAGAGTTTCCAACACTAAGAAACCCATCACCTGGGTATTAGGCACAATGGGAGAGTGGCTTTGGATCATATAAACATATATTCACATCTGAAATCTGCCATTTGCCAGTTGGGGGATCCTAGGAGAGTTATGCTCTTTGGGCCCAACTTGTCTCATTTGTGAAATAGGTATAGTAGCTAATCTCATAGGGTTATGAGGCAGAAATGAACAAAATAACACATGAAAAACATTTAGAAAGGTATGGCACAGAGTAAATGGCTAACTAATAGAGGTTGGAGGAGTAGTTTCAAAGTAACATCACTTTGCCTTCAAAGAGAAGGCTCTGGGTTTTGGGAAGCACCTTTCTGACCAATGAATAGAAATATTAGCTTTCTTTACCTTTGTCAGAGAAATTGGGTAGAAACAAGGATGAGAGAAAGGTACTAGAAAATAACTGAAGAATCCTCACTAAGTAAGGGCAAGCCCACACAGTTCCACAGAGATGAGAAGGAAGCTTTCTAATGTCCCATGATTGCCCAAAGGCCACAATAAGAACAGCAGCAAGAAAACATTAATGTCCATCAATGTGAATTTCTTTATAATCAACATGCAGGCTTGTTTGGACTTGGAATGAGCCCACTAGAGATTTCTGAACCCACTGAAAGCACACACACCTGGTTTGTCAATGATTACAATTATCTCCAAAGTGGTTTGGAGGCCATCATCATGAGGAGGACTCACAGCTTGTGGAAAGCTAGTTAGCCAGAGAGGTAAGGAGGATGCAGAAAGATGGTGAAAGATATAGAGACCAAGGCTAACAAGTTGACAAGCAGCTCAGAGACATAATAAATGGGCCTTGTGGGGAGACTACTCAAGGTGTGAAGACATAGTAGTGAGACTTACAGAGCAGAGAAGTGAGACATCAACAGATGTGAAACCAAGGAAGAGGGAAAGATGAAGAAAAGATGGGAGACAGCAGGAAAACTTTAAAAAATTAATAAAGGATCTTAAGTTTTTCTACTGATGATTATGAACATTCTCTGTTTGAGAGTTGCCTTTTGGATACTAAATATAAGAACTGATTTAAGACTAAAAAATAGATTTAAAAAAGAAAATAAAAATGAAAACTGATTTAGGAATTTAAAAAAAAATAAAAAAGAAGTCTTAGTCTGATTGAGAATTGAGTGTGGAGCCATTCAGTACCCCTTTCCTTCAGAACCAGTGTTACCACCTGGCTAATGTTTCCTACCGACATTTCAAAATGAAACTTGAATTTTGCTAATTGGCTTCTTTAATTACAGTTAGAATTTCAAACTACTCTGGCTCATATACATCCCTCTAATTCAAACCACCTTATCTACTGTGACTGAGACAAAGTCTTGACCATTTGTTTTACTTTATGTTCCACTTGGCAGCTGAACTATTTGTGTGTGTGTGTGAAATCTTTTTTGGTATCAAATGCCATACCAACTTGTTTAGATAAAACCCTGCTAATTGTCAACATCCGAAAAGCAGAGGTCAGTGTCTCTGAAGAATATCATATGTTAGCAACATGGACTGGACTCAAGCTCATACAATCTGCTGCAGTCCTCCTCTGACCTCCTGTTTGGGTACTTTACCAAGTTCAAGTTTCTGCACACATCTGCTGTGGAGTGCAGCCACTCTGCCAGCAAGCCAGTGGGATGCAAGGCTCTGCACTCTTAATCTTCCTCACACATGTGAAAATTCACATTGAGAATGATTCTCTAAAAGAAGAGTACCATGACATCCCAGTTACCTAAATGTACATAACTCTTTCATTTTGGGTTTTCTATTTTTCTCATATCTGCTCAGAGTAAAATGGCTAATAATCAGAGAGTCACAATATCAGATAGAAAGTTTCAGTTATTTAGAGAAACATGAAACAACACTAGTAGTACCAATAGAAGAAATCATCTTCTACATGGAAATAAGATACTTCTACCAGGTGCTTCAGGAGGAGAGGGAGAAAGAGGAAGGGAGGCAGAGTGAGTTGGTAGAAAAGGACAAGTGGTGAGTGAAGAAGGTGAGAGACATGCCAGGACAAAAGGATTTGTTTGGAATATTGACTTCCTGTGGAATGTGACCAGGAGAAATTCAACAGAAGCATTGATCTGTGTCCTCTTCCTGGGGAACAGGGCCTAGTCTCTCCCCTACGAAGGCATCCACCCCTGCAGGCCATCCGGCCACCATATCTCTCATGTTCTGTCCTTAGTTCTGTGCATGTCAACTCATTCTTTTCTTATATACACTACTAGAGGCCCAGTGCACAAAATTCATTTGGGAGGATGCAGGGGGTGGGGGTGTCCCTCAACCCAGCATGCACCCTCTCCAATCTGGGACCCCTTGGGAGATATCCAACTGCCAGTTTAAACCAGCAGTCAGACATCCCTCTCACAATCTGGGACTGCTGGCTCCTAACTACTTGCCTGCCTGCCTGCCAGATTGCCCCTAACCACTTATGCCTGCCAGACTGATTGGCCCCTAACCACTCCCCTGCCAGCCTGATTGATGCCTAACTGCTCCCCTGCTGGCCTGATTGGCCCCAATTGCCCTCCCCTGCCAGCCTGATCACCCACAACTGCCCTCCCCTGGCAGACTGATCATCCACAATTGCCCTCCCTTGCTGTGATCTGCCTCCTCCTCCAGGACCGGCCTCCTTTGTGCCACATGGAGCCATGGGACCCCCAGGCCTCACCATGTGGAGTGGCTACAGGGCCTTGCCTCTGCTGTGTGCACGGCCATCTTGTGGCAACATCACACGCAAGGGCCACCTAGGCTTTTGTTAGTATAGAAATGATAGTTTTCTTTCACTTCTTATAAATACTTTAAACACAACTAAAATACAGAAAGCCAAACTATTTGCCAACAGATTAAAAACCCAGTTCCTGCACAGACAATATATTCCTAAAGCACGTTGCAGTCACACACACAGGCCTTTATGTGCTACGGGCCACCTTTATGGTTGTGGCATCAGGGCCATACCCAGTGTGTTAATTCATCTTCTTTATCATGCTCATCTTTTTGACTACTGCAAACCAAAGGGCTGGTAGAAGGCACTCACATGGAAGAAACTATGTATAATCCACAAGGCATCGAGCAGCTGATGCACTGGGCTGAGTCATACAGGGACTCCTTCGAAATGCTAAGGGCAGTAGAGCACAGAGGGGGACTTTACACCTATATCTGTCAATATACCAAACTTGGGAACAAAAGCTTTGGTGGCAATGAGATATGGAAATCAATGATTATAAAGGACATGGGCAGGTTTGTGTTTGAATTCCGTGCTAGCTGTGTGACGTTAGGGTAAGCTGTTTAATCTTCCAGAGCTTTTTCCTTGTAAGACAAGATGATCTCCAGGTCCTGTCCTTTCTTAAACTTCAAGGACACTTACTTAGAATGGGCTAAATAACTGTTAATTATCCTATTTAAAAGAAAAGATAATTCTCTATAAAAGAAAAAACATAACTTATTACTCAAAGGAAATATAATTTTATGAACTGAAAAAAAGAACTAAATGAATGAGTTACTATAGTAATGGCACTCACCCTAGTATAGATTCTCATTCACATCCACATTCCCCTGATGATCTGGGTCAATGTAGTCAAATCCTTCACAATTAATATAATGATTATTTAACATTTAAAGGGACTCATCTTTATTATAAGTTGAATCAAGATCACTTTTATATTGGTCAGTTAAGTTTACATAAATAAGCATTTGTTCCCTCCCCTTCCCTCAAATAAAAGTTGTTCTGTTCAAATTCACAACAGTTAATAAAAACAAGGTAAGTGGAGCATTTTTTTTAATACCCAAAATGTTTTTGTCACCTGGTTTGAAGTAGAAAAACAAATGCCTATAAGATTATGATTACTAAGAGTGACTTATTTTGGGAAGTTTGGAAAGCTGAATATTTTAAAATATTTTTATTCTTTACTATCCTCCTATATAATAAAGAGGGAATATGCAAATTGACCATCACTCTGCCATAAAGATGGATGTGCCCACAGAAGAGGTGGGGTTTCCATAACACAAGATGGCTGTACCCACAGTAGAGGCCAAGTTCCCATAAGGAGCCTTAACAAACCATCAGCAGGGACCTGAAGCTGCCCCCGCACCCCACCACCCCCACGCAACCGTGCCTCCCTAAGGCTTGACAGAGGACTTCAGGCCGTATCCCCCTGCCTGGCAGGGTTTGACACGGGGAACTTCAGGCTGTGCCCCTTCCCCAGCACCAAACCAGGAGACCTGAGGCCGCAACCCCACTCTGGCACCAGGCCGGGGGACATCAGGCTCTGTCCTCCGCCCAGCAGAGCTTTATAGTGCACCTCAGGCTGCACCTCCTGCCTCGGCACTGGGCCAGGGGACCTGAGGCCACACCTCCCACCTCCCCCGGTGCCAAGAAGGCTCCACCCCCTTCCTGGTGGGGCTTGATGGGGGACCTGAGGCTGTGCCCCCACCCAGTGGGGCTTGATAGGGGCCTCAGGATACATACCCTGCCCAACAGGGGATTCCAAGCCACATCCCCCATTTGGTGGGGCTTGAAGGGGGTGGGACAAGCTGAGTCTGGATCTAGCTCAATGGAGTGGAGGCTGGCTGGGTCTGGGTCTTGTGTGATTTTGAGGTACACATGGGTGGGCAGGGACTTAACTTTGAGTCCCGTGATGTGCTCCAGATTCTGACAGGAGGAAGATTTTCATATACTTTTTACTAATTTTCTTTCATCTCTGACACTTCTATTATAGAGAAAAGGCAAACAGCAATATTAAAATATTTCCTGTAATTAATACCCTTTTAATGTGCACAAATTTAGTGAACCAGGCCACTAGTGTATATATGAAATATTCAGATGGAAAAATGGTTGTTGTTTCATGTGTGAGGACTCAGTCACCTGAGCACTTTCTAGGCCTGACAGAGCCCCCAGAGCAGAGGTACTTCCATGGGGCTGTCAGGTAATGAGATGGGTACACTGGGATCCTCTGAGAATCAACACAAGCAAATGCAGTTCATAAGTACTCATCTGTCAATGCACTGCATTTGCATTATTTGGCATTTAAGTGATGATGTTAGCATGTCCTGAAATACCTTTCTTTATAGTCTTCTTGACACACAGTAAGATGTCCTTGAAGCCAGGCAACAACTCCTCCCATCCACTTGCGGTTCCTCTCTGACCATTGTGGGTATGGTGGAGAAGCCAGGGCAATTTTGGAAGGACAAGTGTATGTAAGTACTGTACCTCGGCAGAGAGCTGTACTGACGCTGAGCCTGCTGGAAGCTCTCACGTTCCTCCTGCCGCTGGCGTTGCATCTGTACCTCCACGGACACGGAGTGTCTGCCGCTCTGTGCCGGAGGTCGGGAGCTGGGCTGCAGGAGGATAATGCAAAATAATTCACAAGAAGGGAATCACATAGTTTCTTATAAACTGACTTAGAAACATTTAGAAAATTCTTTGAAATTAAAATAAAACCAACGGCAATTTTCTCAAGTTTGAGAAAAGAAACATTTATCTAATTGCTCTTATGAGCCCCAAATATTGAATCATCTTAAATTTTAATTATGGCTTTAGAATGGTTGGAAATTGAGAGGTCAACCTTCCTAAGTCTTCCCAATGAGGTGTGACAAATTTAATACCAAGCAAATAAATAAAATTGAAGGTTGGCTATGCTGGCAAATGTTTTCAATAGTTATGTATTTTAGTTTAACAGTATGACATAATACAAATTGATCCCCCTTTTTCTAAAGAATGGCAGTTAAGCCTTGGTTGGTGTTCCTCAATGGTTAGAGTGTCGACCCAGTGTATTAGAGTTGTAGATTCTATTCTGGACAAGGGCACATACTTGGGTTGCAGGCTTGATCCCTAGTTCCTAGTTGGGGCACGTAAGGGAGGCAACCAATAGATGTTTCTCTCTGTTTGTGTCTCTCTGCCTCCCTTCCACTCTCTCTCTCTCTCAAAAAAAAATATATATATATATATTGATATATATATCAATAGAAAAAATATCCTCGGGTGAGGATTAACAAACAATGTAAAAGAAAAAGAGAGAAAAAAAAAGAATAACATTTATACTTGAAGCAACTTTAGGTGAAACTATCTATTGTTAGCCATATACAGGTGTTCTCTAGTCCAGGAATGATAACCAAATGGGGAATAGAAATGCTTATCAAATTAATAAACCTGAAAGCTAATAGCTACTTGAATTGGTTATGAGACAAGATATTTTGCCTTAGTGATTAGGAAGTGGCATTTTTACCTAGGTTAACTGTATTCTATAGAGAAATGTTCAATCCTGCTGGCTAATACTTTGGTCAGCAGTCATCTGCTGATTGTCTCTCACTCAAATCAGATACTGGATGTACACACACTGTGTTGCATAGATCTAATCCTGTGGATGCTCTGGCTTCTCATTGGCAGGTCTTAGCTTACCTTTTAGATTTGGCTTTATGAAATAAATAACGCCTCTAATGCTACAACAATACCTCTAATGCTACAAACACCCCACGATGGTTTATCATAGCATCAGTGGCTCTCACTCTTAAATAATCCTTTTGGTGCATGCTAACTTCTATTCCTCTTGGTGTTATGCAACAGGCATATTCTGAGTGAAGAATGTCTATTAAAAACAAGTTATAAATTTTCTTTTAGAGTTGAAAGCCAATGGCAGACTTTGACTTCATAATAATTTTCTAAAATAATAGAGTTATAGCATTCATTTGGAGTACTGTAAGAAAACATGTGGGCCTGTAACTTAAACAATGTTTTGTGTGAACAGAAAGCAATCATCATCTATTGTTCACTCTCTGCCTGACAGCATTATATTATTTATTGATAAGCAACAATATGGCAATATACAGGACAAAAATTTCAAAGCATATGGGCATATCCAATAAACATAATAAAAATATCCTGATACAAAAATAAAGTAGTAAAGTGAAGATTACCCCAAGTTTTACAAGTGGGTATTTACAGCCATACTCATAGGAACAAATGTATGTCCACAGACCCTCTCCACAACATGGGAGTCAATACATCAATGGTGCCTTTAGCAAGGAGAACGCTTCACTGAGTGAGTTCTGCTAATGCAAACAAAGCATCAACCAAGTGTTCATCAACTACATTGAAGAAGACCAACATTTTCTTCCATTGCACTTGAAGAGGCTGGCTAAACAGAAAATCAAGCTGTTCTAGTGTTCACAGGAAATCCTGAGAGAAGCTACTGGACAGAGGGAAAGCAAAGCAAGAAAATACTACACAATATGCCTTCAAAAACAACCATATTTCCCTTTTCTTTTCACTCAGAATAAGTTATATACAGGTGTCATGCAGCCTTAAAAGAGCTGGCATTCTGCAGCAAGATTTAGTAACTAGTTTCATAAGCTCATGCTGTTTGTGGTACATGGCTGTGGAAATGTGAAAAAAAATGCAAGGTCTTATAGAAATTTCAGGTGTATTTTTTTAATCCTCATGGAGGATATTTTTTTCCATTTATTTCCAATGAGAATAAAAGGGAGGGAGGGAGGGAGAAAGAGAAGAGCAGGAGGAGGAAAGGGAGGAGGAGGAAGAGGAGGAGAGGGGGAGAGAGAGAGAGAGAGAGAGAGAGAGAGAGAGAGAGAGAGAGAGAGAGATTAAAGTGAGAAATGAGAGACATATCAATTGGTTGCCTCCTGTATGCCCCCCCCCAAAGGGGGCTGGGGATCAAATCTGCAACCAAGGTACATAACTTAGTCTGGGAATCAAACCTACAGCCCTATAGTCTGTGGGTCAATGCTCTAAACACTGAACCAAACTGGTCAGAGCATCAGGTGTACTTTTAAGTTGTTTCTACCAAACCTGAAAATTTGATTCTGATAGAGAAAAGAAAAGAAAAAGAAAAAGCTGAAGGGCTTTTGTTTCCTTAACTGTGTGTTTTCTGATACTGTTCATCTCAAACATTATGAGCAGTAAGCATCTACTTGGATCTTGATGAACTTCAAAATGAAATTATTATGAGATGGGATCTGAAAACTTAAAAAATGAGTGAATGAGTTTGGTATCAGTATATTGACATATTTCATACTATTGTGCTCACTATGATGAAATATGAATCTGAAGCTTACCATTAATATTTTACTCAATTTTTCTTTTCAGAGCATACAAAAGGGTAGGTTATTTAAAAGAATCACTCTTATCTTTAAGAGGAAATTTTATTGTGCCAGAGATTTCAAGGATGATTGGATACATGACCAGCTTAAACCAACAACTTACTAAGTCCACCTGGAAAGCTTTATATTTGGCCTGAATAGAAAATAATCTCATTCATTATTTCAATGAAAATCTCATAAAAATGTAAATTGTGGGAATAGAACTATAATCTACAATCCTGATTTTTCAATATGTAGTTTTCCATGTATAAGGCAGAAACAGAATAATGTGTTGATAGTCCCAAATTACAAAAACATAGACAAACATGAAGAAATATTTTGTAACTCCAGAGAGAAGTGTCTGTGTTCAAAGAAAACAGCATCAACAGCTTTAACAAAAAAGTGAGATCTATATAGGGAAACATACACTTAAAGCATACTTGAAAAAATTCTGGAGATTCATCAGATAACAAGAAATAACTGTATTTCAAGAGAGCAAATTACAAATAACCCTGGTCTTCTTACTGATGATATTGATGATGATCAGACTGATGATAGAGGTTGCAAGATAAGATAATCCATGATTATCTATTACATAGTGTGCTGGAGGAGTATTATATGTGAAGCTCTCCATTGCTGCTGTTTAAATGATAGTGACACTATGCACATAAGTTAGCACCAAACTATTAGTATCTATCATGATTATTAAAGAGGTACTATTTATACTATATAAAAATTATATAAAACTTGAGAAAGATACAAGATTTTTGTATCACTTACTAGTGTAAAACAAAAAAGTCATTAACAAATATTTTATTTAAATAAAGTCCTATTTTTCCAAAATAAAAATATACAATACAAAAAATAAGAATATAAAATCAAAACTGCTAATTCTTACCTAGAGTGTAAAATTGGTCCTTTTATGATCTGGGAAAGATGGCTATGGATTAAATGTCAGACCTGCACTGACATTCCCCCAGAATCAAATTGGAATTACAATTAAAACATAGAAAATTTTGGGGGTAGGAAGATGGCTGGCAACAGGAAAGCAGATGGCAAGATAGTGCGTGAGTGAAGGGAGACTGTGTGGTCACATGAGGAGTATTTGTTGGTGAGTTGAGGGACAACTATGCTGCAGGGGACTCAGGATAACTGCTGGACAGGGTTCCCCTGACTGGGCAACCTCCACTGATTCTGGGAACTCTCCTGGAGTGAACAGCTCTGATGCGGAGACCATGCCATTTTGAAAGGGAGAGTGGATGTTGTTGGAAGCCTGAAAATACGGAGTAACTACAACTATGGCACCCAGTGAACAGCTGTTATCCCCCAGTGCCGCGAGCATGCATATTCAGAGGAGCTCTATGCTTCCTCACAGAAAGGAAAGAGATAACTACATAACCAGACACCTGGAGAAGAGAGATCATAGGGAGACAAAGAAATAGCCCACATATGAAAGAAAGAAGTATCACCAGAAAAGGAAGTAAATGAAATAAAGGCAAGCAGCCTGCCAGAGAAAAAAATTCGGAGAAATGATCACAAGGTGGATGAAAAGAATGGAAGACATTCAACAATATGTGTAAGAACCAAGAGGAAATGAAGAAAAAACAAAAAGAACTGAAAAATTACATCACTGCTAAAAGAACTCAAAGAAAAGTATCAACAGTAGACTAGAAGAAGCAGAGGACTGCATCAGTGAGCAGGAAGACAAAGTAGGAAAAGATAACCAGTAGAGCAACTTCTAGAAAAAAATTTTAAGAAGCAGGAGGAGAGCCTAAGAGAACTTTGGGAAAACACAAAACAAAACATCATCCACATAACAGGAGTTCCAGAAGGAGAGGAAACTGAGCAAGGAATAGAAAACCTGTTTGAAGAAATAATGACAGAAAACTTCCCTGATATAGAGAAGAAAAAACTCACATAAACCCAAGAAGCTCATAGAGTCCCAAACAAAACAAACCCCAAAAGAATGACACCAAGGCACATTATAATTAAATTGTCAAATACCAATGACAAAGCAAGAATCTTAAAAATGGCCAAAGAGAGACAGAAAGTTACCTACAAAGGATCCCCAGTCAGATTAGTGAGTGATTTCTCAACAGAACCACAGCAGGCTAGAAGGGAACGGGATGAAATATGCAAAGTCATGCAAAAGACAGATCTGAATCCAAGAATACTGTACTCAGCAAGGCTATCAATCAAAATGGAGGGTGAAATCAGGAGCTTCACAGACAAAAAAGGACTAAGAGAGTTTATTACCACCAAACCAGCAATGCAAGAAATGCTAAAGGGTCTGCTGTAAAAAGAAGAAATAGAAAGTGAAGAAGAAACACAGGCATAAAGAATAAAAAGGGTGACAAACAAATACCTATCAATAACTTTAAATGAAAATGGATTAAATACACCAATCAGAAGACATAGAGTAACTGATAGGATAAGAAAACATGACCCATATATCTGCTGTCTACAGGAAACACAACTCAGAAAAAAAGACGCACACAGACTGAGGGTGAAGGGATGGAAAAAGGGTCTTCAGGCGAATGGAAATGAAAAAGAAAAGCTGGGATAGCAATACATATATCTGACAAATTAGATCTCAAAGTGAAGGACATATAAAGAGAGAGATAAAGAAGGCCATTTCATAATACTAAAGGGAACAATTTAACAAGAAGAAATAACTCTCATAAGCATATACACATGTAATACAGGAGCATCCAAATACATAAAAAAATTCCTGGAGGATATCAAGGGAGAGATTGACAACAATACAATCATAGTAGGGGATGATAATGCCCCACTATCACCATTGGACAAAATCCTCTAAACAAAAAATTAGCAAAGAAACATCAATCCTAAATGACTCACTAGACCAGACGGAATTAATTGTCATCTTCAGAATGCCACAGAATACACATTTTTCTTAAGTGCACATGAGTCATTTTCAAAGATAGACCATATATTGGGTCACAAGCAAAGTCTCTTCAAATTCAAGAAGATAGAAATCATGTCAACACCTTCTCATATTACAATGGCATAAAACTGAAAA
Source organism: Lasiurus cinereus (assembly GCA_011751065.1). Lineage (NCBI taxonomy): Eukaryota > Metazoa > Chordata > Mammalia > Chiroptera > Vespertilionidae > Lasiurus > Lasiurus cinereus. The sequence continues at coordinate 16,310,624 of JAAGEH010000032.1, forward strand.
TCAACTACAATATAAACAATCCAAAAAAAATCAAACACATGGAGACTAAATAGCATGGTATTAAACAATAACTAGGTTACCAGAGTGATCAAAGAAGAAATAAAAAACATCGTGGCAACAAATGCCAATGAAAACACAACAATCCAAAATCTATGGGACACAACGAAAGCAGTCTTGAGAGGGAAGTTCAGAGCTCTACAAACCTGCTGAAAAATAAGAAACAATGGTAATAAGTTACCTAACCCTACACTTCAAAGAATTAGAAAGAGAGCAACAAGAAAAGCCTAGTGTAAGCAGAAGGAAGAAAATAATAAAGATCAGTGCAAAGATAGACAACATAGAGACCAAAAATAAATAAATGAATAAAATAAAAATAAATACAAAAAGTCAACAAAACCAAGAGCTGGTTCTTTGAAAGAATAAACAAGACTGATGAACCTCTAGCCAGGCTCACCAAGAAGCAAAGAAGACCCAAAGAAAAAAATTCAGAAATAAAAGAAGAAAAATAACAACAGAACCCACAGAAATACAAAGGATTTTTAAAAAATACTATTCCAGCCGAAACCGGTTTGGCTCAGTGGATAGAGCATTGGTCTGCGGATTGAAGGGTCCCAGGTTCAATTACGGTCAAGGGCACGTACCTTGGTTACAGGCACATCCCCAGTGGGGGGTGTGCAGGAGGCAGCTGATCGATATTTCTCTCTCATCAATGTTTCTGGCTCTCTATCTCTCTTCTTTCCTCTCTGTAAAAAATCAATAAAATATATTTTAAAAAAATACTATTCCAACAAACTGGACAACATGGAGGAAATGGACATATTCCTAGAAAAATACAACCTTCCAAAATTGAATCAGGAAGAATCTAAACATCTCAATAGGCCAATAAGTAGGGAAGAAATTGAAGCAGTCAGCAAAAAGCTTCCAGCAAATAAAAGCCCAGGCCCAAATTAGTTCATAGGGGAGTTTTACCAAATATTCAAGGAAGAACTATAAGCTATCCTCCTCAGACTATTCCAAAAAATTTAAGAGGAAGGAACACTTCCAAGCTCATTTTATGAATCCAGCATCACCCTAATACTAAAACCAGACAAAGACAACACAATGAAAGAGAATTACAGGTCAATATCCCTCAAGAAAATAGATGCCAAAATCCTCAACAAAATTCTAGCAAATTGGATCCAGCAGTACATCAGAAAGATTATACACCACGACCATGTAGGATTTATCCCAGAAATGCAAGGATGGTACAATATCCACAAATCAATAAATGTGATATATCACATAAATAAAATGAGATAAAAAAATCACATAATCATATAAATTGCTGCACAAAAAGCATTTGACAAAATCCAACACCTATTTTTAAATTTTATTTATTTATTTATTTATATAAATCTTTATTGTTCAGATTATTACAATTGTTCCTTTTTTTCCTCCACATAGTTCCCTCCACCTAGCTCCACCCCACCCTCTGCCCTTACCTCCCCCGCATTGTCCTCATCCATAGGTGTACAATGTTTGTCCAGTCTCTCCCTGCACTCCCCTCACCAGTTTCCCCTGAGAACTGTCAGTCCACTCCCTTTCTATGCCCCTGATTCTATTATATTCAGCAATTTATGCTGTTTATCAGATTTTTAATTCACTTGATTTTTAGGTTCACTTGTTGATAAATATGTATTTGTTGTTCAAAATTTTTATCTTTACCTTTTTCTTCTTCTTCCTCTTCTTAGTGTTGAACTCCATTAGCTTGGTGTTGATGAACTCCATTAGCTTTTTCTTATCTGTGAAGCTCTTAATCTGCCTTTCAATTCTGAATGATAGCTTTGTGGGTAGAGTATTCTTGTTTGTAGGTTCTTGCTATTCATCACTTTGAATATTTCTTGCCACTTCCATCTGTCTTGCATAGTTTCTGTTGAGAAATCAGCTGACAATCATATGGGTGCTCCCTTGTAGGTAATTAACTATTTTTCTCTTGCTGCTTTTAAGATTCTCTTTTTGTCTTTTGCTCTTGGTATTTTAGTTATGATGTGTCTTGGTGCGTTCCTCTTTGGATTCCTTTTGTTTGGGGTTCTGTGTCATTCCTGGACTTGTAAGTCTATTTCTTTCACCAAGTGGGAGAAGTTTTCAGTCATTATTTCTTCAAATAGGTTTTCAGTATCTTGCTCTCTCTCTTCTTCTCGCACCCCCATAATTCTGATGTTGGTATGCTTGAAGTTGTCCCAGAAGCTCTACACTATCTTCACATTTTTGGATTTTTTTTTCTTCTTGCTTTTCCAGTTGAGTGTTTTCTACTTCTTTGTATTTCAAGTCTTTGACTTCATTCTTGTGTTCCTCTAGTCTGCTGCTAGGTCTAATATAAAAAAATAATAGGTATAATATTTTTTATTTCAGTCAGTATAGTTTAATTTCTAGTTGGTCCTTTTTCATGTCCTCTTGGGTCTCACTAAATTTATCCAATTTTTTTCTAAGAAATTCTTGAAAAACCTTATAACCGTGGTTTTGAACTCTATGTCCAGTCATTTGTTTTCCTCTATTTCTTTTGTTTGTGATCTGTTCCTTTGTCTCTGCATTTTCACTGCTTCCCTGAGTTGGTAGAGTAGCTTTGTGTGCTAGGTGTCCTATATGGCCCAGTAGCTCTGCCTCCCCAGTTACTTGAGGTGGACACTCTTAGTGCACCTCTTTGTGGATGGTGTATACAGCCTTATTGTAATTAAGTCTTGATTGTTGTTGGTATTACTTGGGGGAATTGACCTCCAAGCCAATTGGTTGTGAGGATCAGCTGTGTCAACACCAGGAGAACTTCTGGGCTGGACTATGCCTTAAGATTTGCAAGCCTGGAGAATCCAAGATGGCGGCATAGGTAAACACCTATACTGCTGCCTCGCACAACAATTTCAAAACTACAACTAAAAGACAGAACAGACATCATCCAGAACCACAGGAAAGCTGGCTGAGTGTAAGTTCTACAACTAGAAGGAAAGAAAGGGGCTCACAGAAACCCAGAGGAGCTGCAAAAAGCTGAGGTACAGAGACGCGCATATGGAGAGAGCGGGTGCATGAGTACCTGGCTGGCTTTCTCTGGCGGGAGGGAAATGGAGACTCTCAAAGGCATTGAACCCCTTATCCTACGACACTAAACCCCAGATCCAGCCGAAACTCATACGGGTTGAGTTTGGACTGTGAAAAGGGAGAGGTGCACGGAAATTTAGTGGAGTCGCAAAAGATCGGAGGTCTGGTCGCGCACGGCGCTGCGTGAAGGACAGATTGCTGATTGTGCTGCTGGCTTGCGGGAGTGGGCGGGAGACAGACCCTCCCAACTGTGCCACTTCTGAGTCCACTGGGCCACTGTTTTGGGCGAAACCTCGGAGACCTAGACTCGTGTGGTCCTGGCGCTCAGGGGAGCTAGAAAGGCAGCGGTTAGAGGCACTGCGGTAGCTCGGGCACAAGGACCGCTCCAGCCATTACCCAGTCACGTGAGACTCAGGGGCCGTGGAGGGCGGGGCCGACTGGAAGGCAAGGCGGTCCCTTAAGCCCTGAGACTCCACCCATCCCAAGCTCAACAGAGCTTCTGCGGTTTTGCAAGTCTGGTTTCACAAGGCTGAATTCAACACAGAAGTTTCCCCGACATAGTGAAAATGCCGAGACAAGGGAAGGGATCACAAACAAAAGAAATGGAGGGAAAAAAACGACTGAATATAGAGTTCAAAACCACGCTTGTAAGGTTTTTCAAGAATATGCTAGAAAAGATTGATAAATTTAGCGAGAGCCAAGAGGAGATGAAAAAGGACCAACTAGAGATGGAAAAGGTCCAACTAAAGATGATAAAAGACCAACTAGAAATTAAACATACACTGACTGAAATAAAAAATATTATACAGTGTCCTAACCGCAGACTAGAGAAAGGCAAGAATCAAGTCTAAAATTTGAAATATAAAGAAGCAGAAAACACTCAACTGTAAAAGCAAGAAGAGAAAAGAATCCAAAAATGTGAGCGTAATGTAAGGAGACTCTGGGACAGCTTCAAGCGTACCAACATCAGAATTGTGGGGGTGCCAGAAGAAGAGAGAGAGCAAGATACTGAAAACCTATTTAAAGAAATAATGACTGAAAACTTCCCACATCTGGTAAAAGAAATAGACTTACAAGTCCAGGAAGCACACAGAACCCCATATAAAAGGAATCCAAAGAGGACCACACCGAGACACATCATAATTAAAATACCAAGAGCAAAAGACAAAGAGAGAATATTAAAAGCAGCAAGAGAAAAACAGTTTATTACCTACAAGGGAGCACCCATACGACTGTCAGCTGATTTCTCAACAGGAACGATGCAGGCCAGATGGGAGTGGCAAGAAATATTCAACGTGATGAATAGCAGGAACCTACAACCAAGAATAATCTATCCAGCAAAGCTAACATTCAGAATTGAAGGGTAGATAAAGAGCTTCACAGATAAGAAAAAGCTAAAGGAGTTCATCAACTCCAAACCAGTATTATATGAAATGCTGAAAGGTACTCTTTTAGAAGAGGAAGAAGAAAAAGGTAAAAGACAAAAAATTATGAACAACAAATACATATCTATCAATAAGTGAATCTAAAAATTAGTGAATTAAAATTTTGATCAACAGAATAAACTGGTGAATAGAATAGAATCAGGAACACAGAAAGGGAATGGACTGATAATTCTCAGGGGGAAAGGGGTGAGGGGTGTACAGGGAGAGACTGGACAAAAATCATACACCTATGGATGAGATCAATGGGAGGGAGCTAAGGGCAGAGGGAGGGGTGGGAGCTGGGTGGAGGGGTGCTATGGAGGGGAAAAAAAGAGAAACAAATGTAATAATCTGAATAATAAAGATTTAATTTAAAAAAAAAAAAACCTGGGACCTTTCAGTCCACAGGCCAATGCTCTAAAAAAAAAAAAAAAAATTGCAAGCCTGCAAAAGCCTCTATGCTAGGCTTGGTTGGGGCGAGTCTCAGGGCTTAGCAGACAGCCTAGGCTTTCCATCAGCCTCTGGTCTCAGTGTCTCTTGGTAATCGTTGTGGCCCTCTCTGTGTGCAGGCATTCGCACCTCCAGATCTCTGCCTTTCCATGCGCTCTGGGAACCCATGTGAGTCTGGGTCTCCAGGGTCTTGCCCAAAACTGGGGTTCAGTGCAGTATGAGCTAGATTTCAGTGCAATTAGGAGCTTCTGTCTTGAATGGGGTGGAGTCTCAGGGCTGAGCAGACAGCCTTGGCTTCCAGTCAGCCCTGCCCTATGTAGCCCCTGAGTCTCAAGTGTCTCTTGGTAATCACTGCAGCCATCTCTGTGCACATGCAGGCACAAATGGCCCTAGATATCTGCCTTTCCGGTTTCCTTGTGCTTTGGGATCCATGAGTCTGGGTTCCCAGAGTCTCACCTGAAACTGGAGTTCAGTGCAGTCAGAAGTGGAGCTCAGCGCAGTTGGGAGGCTCTGTCTTCCGCCCTCTAGAGAAAGCCAGGGGCACAATCAGCAGTCCATCCTCTCTGTGCGCAGTGGTGTGCACGCTCCCAGACCTCTGCCCTTTCACAGCTCCCTCAAATCTCTGTGCACTCCTCCCTTTTCATGACAGCCCAGACTCCCCCTGTATGAGTCTCGCCCATAACTGGGGTTCAATGCAGTAGGATAAGGGGTTCAGTGCAGTAAGGAGTCTTTGTCTCCCTCCTGCCAGAGGCAGGCAGCCAGGCTCTCCGCCACCTGCTCTCTCCATGCACGTGGAGAGAGCTTTTTACAGTTCTTCTGAGTCTCTGTGAGCCCCTCTCTTTCCTTCTAGTTGCATAATTTCCATTTAGCCAGCTTTCCTGTGGTTCTGGATGATGTCAGTTCTGTCTTTTAGTTGTAGTTTAGAAACTGTTGTGCGAGGCAGCAGTCTAGGTGTTCAACTATGCCACCATCTTGTTTTCTCCCCCAACATCCATTTTTGGTAAAAACTCTCAGCAAGGTTGGAATAGAAGGATCATACCTCAACATAATAAAAGCCATATATGACAAACCCACAGCCAACATCATACTCAATGGGCAAAAATAAAAGCATTTCCCCTAAGAACAGGAACAAGACAAGGATGCTCACTCTCACCATTACTGTTCGACATAGTACTGGAAGTATTAGCCATTGTGATTAGCAAAGAAGAAGAAGTAAAAGGCATCCAAATTGGAAAACAAGAAGTAAAACTATCCCTATTCGCAGATGACATGGTATTGTACATAAAAAACCCTAAAGACTCCATCCAAAAACTAATAGAGTTAAATCAATTCGGCAATGTAGCAGGATACACAATTAAAACCAAGAAATCTATGGAATTTCTATACACCAATAGTCGTTCTATACAGAAAGAGAGACTAAAAAAGCAATCCCATTTATTATCGCACCAAAAAAATTAAGATACCTAGGAATAAACTTAAATAAGGAGATAAAAGAGCTATACATAGAAAAGTACAGGACACTGAAAAAAATAGATAGAGGAAGACACAAATAGATGGAGGAACATACCATGTACATGGATTTGTAGAATCAATATCATTGAAATGTCCATACTATTCAAAGCAATGTATAGATTTAATGCACTCCCCATTAAAATACCAATAGTATATTTCTCAGACCTAGAAAGAACTCTTCAAAAATTCATTTGGAGTTAAAAAAGTCTCTGAATAGACACAGCAATCCTGAGACAGAAGAATAAAGTATGTGGGATCTCAATGCCAGATTTCAAGCTGTATTACAAAGATACTGTTCTCAAAACAGCCTGGTACTGGCACAAGAATAGACAATGGAATAGAACAGAGAACTGAGATATCGACCCAAACCACTATACTCAGTTAATATTCAATAAAGGAAGCATGAACATACAATGGAGTCAAGACAGTCTCTTCAATAAATGGTGTTAGGAAAATCTGACACATATATGCAAAAAAATGAAACTAGACCACCAACTTACACCATACACAAAAATAAACTAAAAATAGGTAAAGGACTTAAACATAAGACAGGAAACTATAAAAATACTAGAGGAATCCACAGGGAGAGAAATCTCAGACATATGCCAAAGCAATTTCTTCACCAATACCGCTCCTAGGGCAATGGAAACTAAAGGGAAAATAAACAAATGGAATTACATCAAAATAAAAAACTTTGCACAGTAAAATAAACCATCAACAAAACAACAAGAAAACCCACTGTATGGGAGAAAATATTTGCATATGTTATCACCAATAAAGGTTTAATTTCTAACATTTACAGGGAACTCATACAACTTAGAAAAGGAAGATAAATGATCCAATAAAAGAAATGGGCAAGGGACCTAATAGATACTTTTCTAAAGAAGACAGAAGGAAGGCCAAGAGACATGAAAATATGATCAAAGTCACTAATTATCCAAGAGATGCAAATCAAAATGACAATGTGGTACCATCTCACACCTGTCAGAATGGCTATCATCAACAAATCAACAAAGGACAAATGCTGAGAAGGATTCGAGAAAAAGGATCCCTCATGCCCTGCTGGTGGGAATGCAAAGTGGTGCAGCCACTGTGGAGAACAATATAGAGTTTCCTCAAAAAACTAAAAATGGAACTCCCATTTTGACCCAGTAATCCCACTTCTAGGAATATATCCCAAGAAACTAGAAACACCAACCAGAAAGGATATATGCACCCCTATATTCATAGCAGCACAATTTATAATAGCTAAGATTTGGAAACAGCAGGCTAGAAGGCTGGCAGGCTGAGAGGTAGGAGGGAACTCTAGGCTACAGGAGAATCTGTCCCCTCAGAAAATAGAGGCCTAGAACCCAGAGCACCAAAGTCATTCCTATAATACCCAGATGTGAAAGGAGGCAGGGCTGCTGGCCACAGCAGAGCCTGGAGCCAGTAGATCAGAACGGATTGGAGAGAAAGCTGCAGTTCATTGTTGTTGCTGTTGTTGTTGTTGGTGGTGGTGGTGGTGGTGGTGTGTGTGTGTTCTCTAAACTCAGGAGCTCAGGATTATTCATTTGCAACTGCTCACCCAAGCTTTGGTGCAGGGAGGAGACATGGACACATGGTATCTCAGGAAAGGCTGGGATGGGAAGCATTGTGAAAAGACTTGGTAAAACAGTAGCCAAGTCATAGGCCCCCAAATGGAAAAAGCCACTTTTTCTGAGAGGACCTCACCTTTCCCAACAACCAGAGGGGAATCCTCTCCCAATAGCAAGAGGGGAAGTAAAGAGAAAAACCTTAGGTGAATAACCTGCTCCACCCTCATGCACCCTGTATGCCACATTCTGCATTTTGAGCTTTTCAGAAGAAACAAAAGCAAAGGCCTTGCTTATGGCTTTGAACCATCTCGGGAGTCATCAGTGAGTGGATTGGAGGAGGGGCCCTCTACTCCACCACCTTGATAACTAGACTGATATTTTCCCACACAGAAGAACTGATAAAAACTCCAGGTTTCCAGCTGACCTCATTGGTCTCCATTCAAGGAACCCTGTGCAGCCAAGAGCAGAGTAATATTTTGTGCCACTTGCAGAGAAGTAGCTCTGGAATAGGGAAACACACCCACCATATTCCCTGAAAGCTAAAAGGAAACTCCCTTGTCTAAAGCAGACTTTTGAGTGAATAAGATTGACAAAGGCAGGCATAGAAGGAGCTCAGGGAATCAAGGAAAGTTTGCTGACCCAACCTGGGCCCCATGCTGCTCACAAACCTACTTTAAAGGGCAAATTGGGCCTTCCTGCTTGCAGCCAAGTCCTGTGGAGACAAATGCAGCAGTGGATCGCTTGGAGCTTCATTGCTAAAAGCCAAAAGACAGTGGCTGACAGTGGTTAGCACCTAAGTACCTAATAGAAAGCCTAGAATTGGCAGACAACAGAAGAGTGGGATCAAAGCAAACTCCCATGAGGCATTAAACTGGGCTGAAACAAATGCCACTTCACTTGTTTTTTAACTTGAAATTTTTTTTCCTTCGTTTTTCTCTTTTTTTGCTTTTTCCCACTTTTTAAATTTATCTTCTTTATCTAACTGCTTTACTGATTTGTTATTATTCTAGTCTTTGTTTTTCATTCATATATCCCATTTATCATTCAAAAAAAATTAATATACGTAGGAATAAACTTAATCAAGGAGGCAAAAGGCTTGAACTTAGAAAATTACAGAACATGAAAGAGACACAGGAAGATATAAACCATGAAAAGATATACCATGTTCATGGATTGATACAATTAACATACCTAAAATGTCTATACTACCCAAAGCAATCTATAGATTCCCCTATTAAAATACCAACAGCATATTTCACACATCTAGAACAAACACTACAAAATTTTATATGAAATAAAAAACAACCCCAAATAGCCACAATAATCTTGAGGGGAAAAAAATAAAGTTGGAGGAATCACAATACCAAACATCAACTTATACTATAAAGCCACTATACTCAAAGCCACTTGGTACTGGCATAAGGATAGGTATATAGACCAATGGAACAGAACAGAGACCCCAGAAATCAACCCAAGCCATTTTGCTCAATTAATATTTAACAAAGGAGGCAAGAGCATACAATGGAGTCAAGACAGTCTATTCAATAAATGTCTTAGGAAAATTGGATAGATACATACAAAAAAAATAGAACTAGACCACCAGATTATACCATACACACACAAAAAAAGCTTAAATGTATGTCATCAAACCATAAAAATCCTATAATAAAACATAGGCAGCAAAATCTCAGGCATCTCATGTTGCATAATTTTCACAAATAAATCTCCTAGAGCAAGAGAAACAAAGGAAAAAATAAACAAGTGGGACTATATCAAACTAAAAAGCTTCTGCACAGCAAATGAAACCAGCATCAAAATGAAAAGAGAGCCCACTGTATGGGAGAATATATTTACCAATGATACATCGGATAAGGGGTTAATTTCCAAAATATATAAAATACACATACAAGCCAACAAAAGGAAGGCAAACAATCCAATTTAAAAATGAGCAGAGGACCTGAATAGATACTTCTCCAAAGAGGACATACATGAAAAAAAATGCTCAATGTCACTAATCATCAGAGAAATACAAATTAAAATGACAGTGAGGTACCACCTCACACCTGCCAGAATAGCTTCCATCAATAAATCAACAAACAACAAGGGCTGGTGAGAATGTAGAGAAAAAAGAACTCTTAAGTACACTGCTGGTGGGAATGCAGACTGGTGCAGCCACAATGGAAAACAGTGTGGAGCTTTCTCAAAAAAAATTAAAAATGGAGCTACATCTGGTCCAGGGATCCTACAAAGAGAGATACTGTGGAAAATCCATCCGAGGAGCTCTTTTCAATTCACCATTTTCAAAATGTTCTCTCTAAACTCTATGGAATGTACCTGTTTCTGGGCTTTTGTTCAAAATGATGTTTGGGCCTGAGGGAACTGTTTTGTGGCACAAAAGGTCTTTGGAGGAGCAGAGGTCCAGAAAATCCTAAGAATCCACAAACACCAAACAGAAAGAATATATGCACTGCTATGTTCATAGCAGTGTTATTTACAATAGCTAAATTCTGGAAACAGCCCAGTGCCCATCAGTTGATGAATATATTTAAAAAGCAATGATACATTTACACAATGAAATACTATGCAGCTGCAAAAAGGAAGGATCTCTTACCCTTTGAGACAGCAGAGAGGGACCTGAAAGATGTTATGCTAAGCAAAATAAGTCAGTCACCAAAAGATAAGAATCACATGATCTCATTCATATGTGGAATCCAATGAACAAATTAAACTGATGAAAAAAACAGATTCAGAGACTTGTAAACATGGGACAGACTGACAAATCTCAGAGGGAAGTGGATGGGGTATAGAAAGAGATTAAACAAAGAATTTACATATATGCATGTATGCATAGTCTATGGACAGACATTAGTGTGGGTAAGTCCTGAAGAGGGATGAGAGTCGAGTGGAGGAGGTCAATGTGTTGGAAAAAGGAGACAACTATAACACTTTCAATAATAAAGATAAAAATTTTAAAAACCTGCTTATAGTTGATAGACTAAAGAAAGAACAAAAATAAATACAGTACAAAGTTTCAGTACTAATGAAAACTAGGTAATATAATATTTTAAAGGTTAATATAAATGTATACATGTCCCTTATGAAATAAAATCCATTACTGTTTTATTAATATTTATATAAAATATTGAATAATTTTAAAATACTCTAAATAACAAAAGATTTTCAAATTTCCACATATGTGCAATGGCAAGTATAGAAAACAAAAACAGAATATACAGAGTGTGTGTGCGCTTTGCATCAGCATCTATTGTGAAGGTGATGATGAGAATTATGAGACTGGCAATAGCAGAAAGAATATTGATATCCTCTTTAGATTTATAATCTTTATTTTAGCAATTCAAATATGCTGTAACCCTAATATGCTGATATAATAATGGTAATTAAAGGATTTGGTAGAGGGAAAAATAATTTTTATGGTACTGAATCATATAAAGAGTATAAGTAGTTTATGCTGTTAAAAATGGCCATTGCTATTATAGGTCATTATTTCCTATAGCAGACTTTTTTTTATCATTTTAGTATAACATTAACTTTTGTCTACCTCTATTCCATTATCCACTATATTTAGACAACTATTGATTGAACTCTTATAGGTTTTGAATGTTGAAAAGCTTAATTGCTACTAATAATGTAATCATTGAGAAATCTGCAGAGCATGACGATTTCCCTCACAATGTTTTGGTTTCAATATAGTACTACTGTCTTCATCTTATCTTTCCCAACCAGTGTTTAGACCTATTTCTCCCCATTTAAGTAGCAACTGCATGGAGAACAAAGGTGTGGCTCTACACATACAAACATACCCCCCTCTGGTGCTGCAAGCTCATGGCCAAATGCAGCCTGGCAGCCCACAGGTCTCGGAGGCTTTGCTCAGCTGGATGGGGCCAAGGCTATAAGAAGAGGGGTCAGCTTTGCAGCAGCATAGAGGTTTGTGCCATGACTAAAGGGTACCCCTTTGCTGCAAGAATGGTTTTCTCCAGGTCAATTTCCAAGGGAGGTAACTTCCACCCAAATTGAACTGGAGCAATACTACTGCAAAGTTACCACCTAAGAAGACATTTTTTTAGTTAAAGTATGTATACTCACTGTAAGGAAATAAGAGCATATACATTTGAAGTCTTAAAAAGATGGAAACAAAAAGAAAACCATTATTGTCTCAAATTCCCCAGGTATAGCGAAGGCAATCTAGGGGTGCAGGGTGGCTGTCGGCAGTATACTATAGATTGGCTCTCTAATTGCAGCAGGCAAAACTCTAAAATGGTAAGAGAAGCCATAAAAAGTCCAAGAAGATTCTTTAAAAAAATTTTAAAGACAGACAGCTAGGAAGAAAGCTTGGGGGAGAAGAGGATATTCACATCGCATTGGATCAATTTTCTATCTGCAGGACTAAACTACTCTCAGTCATTACCAGCCTCGGATGGGAAGGATTTAGAAACATAGCTATTAAAGGCTCCATTATCCCATCTATCAGTCCTCTCAGCCAGCAAGTCTCCTTGTGGGCAGTACTAAGTGTCTGCAAAGTTTGAACAGCATACTATACTTATGTCTGCAGCCTGCAATTTAATTCTTTTAAAAGCAACACTAAGTTCTGTCCTTTTCTGAGCTCTGTGATAATGACCCTAACCTCGGCTACTGTTCCATTAACTTAGGAAAGATTTAAAGCAACTTGCTGCTTTACTTATGTTGCACCTGGCACTACGTGGGGAATAAGTTGTTTTTTCTGATTCTTCTCTTACTCAACTTGGGAGAGAATTCAGTTCAATTATGGAGCTAAGGAAATTTTCTGGGCCTCTGCTCTTCTAAAGACCTTTTGTGCCACAAAACAGCTCCCTTGGGCCCAAACATCATTTTGAACAAAAGCCCAGAAACAGGTGCATTCCATAGAGTTTAGAGAGAACATTTTGAAAATGGTTGAATTGAAAAGGGCTCCTTGGATGAATTTTCCGCAATATCTCTCTTTGTATATAAAGTAATTGGCTTGGATATTTTTCTATATGACACATCTGGTTGCACTTTGTGTGTGGGTATTTCTAACAAGCATGGCAAATTCAACTAATATGGTTTAAGCTGTACACAGTTTGAAGATGAGCTTATGGTTCCTTAAAACTAAAATGATTCTCACCCTTTCCAAACATAGTGACCTGTCAAGGTCAAAACAAATACGGGAAAAGAAAAAACACTCCAAGATACTCAAAGTTCAGTTTGTAAAACACATAATAAATACCATACACTAAGCTGCATTTTGAATAAGCAAGCAGCTCCTATTAGGGTAACAATGAGAATTGGTATGAAAATTTATACACTAAGTTAAATTATAGTCACTTGAATCTCTTTTATATGGTAAGTAAAATGGAGAGTATACTGCAAAATCCCAACTGTTTGAAAATAAGATAAATAAATAAAAAGAAAAGGTCAATTTCTGACCCCACAATTTAGGAAATTATTCCATTCCTAAAGTAATCAGCCTGTCATCCAAAGAATTCCCTTCTCATTAATTACAGAAAGTGATAACTTCAAGTCAAATTGTCTGTCTAAAGTTGCTATGGCATTTTGCTATATAGTAATTTGGCTCATGACTTTCAGTAGTTGCATTTCTAAATCCACAAGATTTTGTCAAACATTTTTCTTAATGTGATTGTTCATATTAAGTAGATAATATAGAAACGTACTCACAGTCCTCATTCAAACAAATAAAGAAACCAAAATCAATATAAAATCTTTTCCACCTCTTCCAGTGAAAAACATCTAGAGTTAAGAGTAGGAAATGCTCCTTTACCCTAAAAACAAACTTGGAGGTGAAGCATGTGAATACAATGTCACCAACCAAAAATAAATCCAATTAATCTTGGTTCCCAAACAGACCTTTCTCTATTTCTCAAAGTTATCCATTTAAAATGTATTCCAACAGCCCAAGTGCCCATCAGCAGATGAGTGGGTAAAAAAACTATGGTACATTTACACAATGAAATACTACACAGTGGTAAAAAAGAAGGAATTCTTGCCATTTGCAACAGCATGGATGGACATGGAGAGTATCAGGCTATGCAAAATAAGTCAGAGAAAGGTAAGTACCACGTGATTTCACTCACATATGGAATTTAATGAACAACAAAAACTGATGAACAAAATGGATCTAGAGACATAGAATCATGAAGACCGATGAATTTCAGAGAGAAGACGGGGGTAGGAAGGGCTGGAGGGGAGAAATTAATAGGATACTTATGTGCAAATATGCACGGCCCACAGACATACATAATAGATTGGCAAAGGTTTGGGAAGAGTGGGTGCAGGGTGAGGGCGTCAATGGAGAAAATGAATCACAAAGCAGACATCTGGAATACTTTCAACAATAAAGACAGATTTAAAAACTAATTGTTGATAGATATGTAAAAAGATAAAATAAAACAGCTGAAGAAAGAAAAAAAATGTATTCTAACTTCAAAGAAGTGTTATTTTAGGTCTCCCTAACCACCCACAACTGATTTGGCATGGTTGCTCTGTGCTTAATAATCTGTGCATAACCTTATCACAAACCGAACAAAGAGTTCTAAGGGCATTCTTTTTTTCTCATCTTGCTGTTTCAGCACCAAACCTAATGACTAGAACAAGCTGTCCTGTACTCATTACTCTTTTCAAATATACACAGTTAAAGATGGCTTGAGCAAATATATATAGGTAAGGATGTTTTCCAAATACCACAAAAGAACCCTGCTTTAAGAAATCTAGTAGGCATAGATTGAGTCAATTATGCCAAACTACATAAGTAGATTAAAAAATTCTGCTATGTTGTTACATGAAAATGACTCAATTTACTTGATCAACTAGAAAAATAAACTATAAACTTAATTAAAAATTCCATTATTAGTAATCTTGTTGCAGAGGATAATTAGAGATTTTCTTAGATATTAAACCTGCTGGATTTTTCCCATAACATCCCAAAGTTGGGTTAGGATTGATTTCAGGAGTTTTTACTAGCGGATGCTGGCCTCATATTGCCAATTGCCTGTTTTAAGGCCCCATCTTCCTCACCTGAATTACACCCAAATCCTTCACACTAGTAATGGTCTTTCCATTGTTTGGTCTTCTCCTTGCATTCACAAAATTCATCTTCCACCAACTCCAGTTTGATCAGTAAATCCCATGATAAAAAACCTTTATAGCTCTCTGGCCTTGTGTAAAAGCATATTGAGGGTGCTGGATTTTAGATGATATAAACTCTACAGCAGTGCTTCTCAAACTTAAAGATGTTTTAGAAGGATTTGGATGGCTTGTTAAAATACAGATTCCTGGGCCCCACTCATAGAGGTTCAGAACTAGTAGATCTGAGGCGAATAAGAAGGTACATTTCTAACAAGCTCCCAGCATCAGGGAAGGTGCTGGTTTGTAGGCCACACTTGGAGAAGCTCTATTTCCATCTTTACTTTAAATGCTCAGTTTCCTCTTAAGTTTTCATTCAAACAAAGAGTTTATTTGTCACCTATTCTAACACTCAAATAAGGTCTACAAATAAGAAAACTGGCGCCTGGAGAACCAGGTCACCTGGTTAGTGGAAGAGTGTTCTGTCCATCCATCTTCAAAGCTTCAATCTCACATTAAAGGCTCCCAATATATTTCTACTTTTCTTTCTTCTTTTCTATATCACTAATCTCTCAGTTCTGTGTTAGCTGGGTCATTTATCCTTCCCCAAACAAAACAGATTTTTTTTTTTTACTTCAAATCTTTCCTACCACCATTTTTCTTTCTGACTCTCCCCCCCCCACCCCTAATATCTACTGTAGAATTATATTCCCAACACTTTGAATTGAACTCTTTAACTTTTTTGACCCTACTATCTACTTCAGGAACTTACATGCATGGATGACACATCTTAGACCTCAACATCACCCTTGCCTGCTGTCCTCTCTTGCTTTCTCCTAGGCAATCAAGATAATCCTTCCGTGAGCAGTACTTACCACCCTACTCAGACTGGATGAAACTTCACTTGCAACCTCACCAAGGTTATAGAGCGCCTGCCTCAACTTTCTGGCAAGTCTGTCTTGCCAATCTCCTTCATAGAATTCCTAGTCCTCTAAGCATTGTTGGTTATGGTCACATTACTATGTGGATAGAACCTTAATAATATCCTCAGCTAGATTTTCTTGCCTCAAGCAGACAATTTATTCACCCCCAAAAGACTCTTCCTCAAGCTTCCAAAGATATTCCTAAACATTCCCATCATCTTGAACCCCCAAAAGTCTGCTCCAATACTTCCCATTCCCATCATCTCTAAGGTAAAACACAAAATGGAAGCCCAAGTCTGGGGCAAGACTGAAGAGGGTTTATTAGCATGACACACTGTATCTACAAGCACTGAGAGGCCATTCAAAGTTTTACTTTAGAAAGATCACTCTGGTGGTCGTGTGGAGGATGAATTAGAACAGGGTAGAAGCAGATAAATGAGAGGGATTCAGCAATTATACAAAGAGGCTGTGGAAGAATAAAGAAATAAGAATGATTAAAAACTGTATTTTCATACAGTAAGTACACTACAGGCATGCATTGAGCTAATTTATTCAGACTCTGATTCTGAGGAAAATATATATAGAAAAACATTTACTGAACTTAAAAAAATGTATAATTGAGACTAAGAATAGTTTTGCTATTCCTTGTCATAAGGCAAATGAAAGCTATTGTGCAATAGACAGATGGTGCAATGAGATGTAAAATGAAATTAGCAATGATGAAACCCACATGGAAATGAGGGGAAGGTCGATATGTTAAAAGTCAAAGGAATTTGGCTCCATCTTGTCTCGCTTCATAAAAGAGTGAGGTCATAGTTTAGTGGCTATCATTGCAGAAAGTTGCAGAACTATCCATTGTGTCAAAGACCCAAATACTCACCCAGGGTTGTTCAAAGCTATAAGTGCGTCGCCGATCTTCTACATCTTCATCTTGCTTTGCTTGCTGGAACT
This sequence comes from Lasiurus cinereus, assembly GCA_011751065.1. Lineage (NCBI taxonomy): Eukaryota > Metazoa > Chordata > Mammalia > Chiroptera > Vespertilionidae > Lasiurus > Lasiurus cinereus. Next base: position 16,327,625 of record JAAGEH010000032.1, read on the forward strand.
CCTGCCGTAGACGCTGTATCCGATCATGGTTGCTAGTAGATGACCTGTTGCTAAAAGAGAGAATGGGCAACAATGAACACTCTTCACAAATACAATCTGTGCCTTGCAGCTACTAGGGAAAAGGGCATCTTGCTGGCAGATGATACTATTTAAGAGGAAGTGAATTTTAAAAACAGTATCAGGGTTTTGAAATATGTTCTCATTTTGATTAAGACTTATTGAAGTTATTTCAGACAAATATTCAAGAGGAAGAGTAGTATTTTTAGACATCCCCTTTTCACAGGAATGTAAAAGCCTCATTTCCTTTCTGTAATATGGCAAGATATCCACAGAAAAATTTTGTGGGGAAAATATTGCATTAAAAGACAGAAATATGAGGGTCCAGGCTTGGCTCTACTGCCTTCTTAGACTAAGGCACTTAATGCCTCTAAGTGCAATTTCTTTAAATATATCAAATTAAGATAATAATCATGTTTTGCTCTAAATATCAAGCTGTTAACATTCAAGTAAGATAATACCGTACAATATAGCCTTACAGTATTATTTCATAATGCCATTATATAAAGTTCCTACTTATGCATTATCTGAGGTCTATACACAAAATGCAATTCTCAGAGCATAAATGCAAAGCATTTTAAAAAATAACTTCAGGTGCTAGCTTGAATCAGTTCATAATGATGTTGCCTTTTTTTTATATATATCATTGAATTTGACTTTATTCTCACAAATGCTTATAACATAGGCTCAGAAGTCAATATTATACACCTACACATACACACACACCAATGTTGAAACTATCATTCAAAGAAGACAAGTTACTTTTTAAAAGCCTCCCATTTGCCCAGTATGGAAAGTAAGACAAGAATCCAGATTTTTCTGAGTTCTAGAGTCCAGTCCCCAACCCACTATACCATGTGTCAGTTAGTTAAACACATATTGTATTCCAAAATCCCCTTTTACAAAAATCATACAAATTTTAAAAACAGTATTTTGAAAGAGTAATACAGTGGTACCTCGAGATACGAGTTTAATTCGTTCCGTAACCTTGCTCATATATCAAGTTGCTGGTATCTCAAAGCAAATTTCCCCATTGAAATCAACTGAAATGCCGTTAATCCGTTCCCGCCCCCAAAATGCCACCACAGTTGTTCTTGTTACGTGGTTTTGAATAAGAAAAATGTATTTATAAATGACAAATATTGTATAAAAACATAATAAAAGAGAATGTAAAGGAATAAACTGGTTTTATAAAGTGTATTTACCTACTTGTTACACTCTTAATGTTATACTTTATCCCTAAACTGAATGTAATTTAACTAATCTTCACTGAACTTAATTGTTACCGGTCTTTGCATTTTTGGCCGATTTCAAAAAAAATGTGTCCAATGAGGTTTGCCTCTTCCTCCCTTTTAGAATGTTTCTGAAAAGGGTGAGGCAAGTTTCATTGAACAGCTCCAATGCACGACCAGTAGCAACTTTTTCGGGGCGTTTCTTTTCCACCAAGTGTGACACCGTCTCCCACATTCCTAAGATCTCCTTTCTCTCACTTGTAGAGATCTCCTCCACCTCTGGCTCCTCCTCGAAACCAATTTCTTGGAGAACCTCCACATGTTACTGAGACTGCAACTCTTGTAACTCCTCCGTGGTGAGTTCCAGAGAGTGCTCCTGGAAGAGCTCATTCATGTCTCTCTCATCCACCTCCAGGCCCATGGATTTTCCCAGAGACACTATCTCCTCCTCCACTGGCACCTCAGGTTTGAATCCTTCGAAGGTCCTTTCGGCTATGGCCTCAGGCCACAGCTTCTTCCATGCAGAGGTCAAAGTCCTCATTGTAACACCCAGTCAGGCCTGATCAATAATTCTGAGGCATATCACGATGTTAAAGTGGTTCTGCCAGAACTCTCTAAGGGTGAGGTTTGTGTTCTCTGTCACCTCAAAGCAGCGCCAGAACAGGTGCTTGATGTAGAGCTTTTTAAAATTAGAAATCACCTCCTAATCCATGGGCTGCAGGATAGGAGTGGTGTTGGGAGGTAGGTAGACAACCTTTATAAACTTGAACTCTTCGAGGAGTTCATATTCGAGGTTGGGTGGGTGAGCAGGAGCATTGTCGAGGATGAGGAGGGCTTGCATGGTTAGGTTGTTTTCCTGTAGATATTTCTTAACAGAAGGGCCGAAAACCAGGTTTACCCACTCCACAAAGAACTGCCTGGTGACCCATGTCTTCGGGTTTGCCTTCCACATAACTTGCAGTTTATCTTTTAAAATCTTACGTGACTTAAAGACTCTGGGGTTTTCCGAATGGTATACAAGCAGAGGCTTGATCTTGCAGTCGCCACTCGCATTGACGCACAGTGCAAGAGTTAGCCTATCCTTCATGGGTTTGTGGCCTGGCATCGCCTTCTCCTCTGCCGTTATAGAAGTCCTATTCGGCATCTTCTTTGAGAAAAGCCCTGTCTCGTCACAGTTGAAGACTTGCTGGGGGATATATCTTTTGGCTTCTATCAGTTCGGAAAAAGTTTTGAGGAAATCCTCAGCTGCCTTCATATCCGAACTTGCTGCCTCACCATGCCTGACGATGGAGTGAATGCTGGACCTTTTCCTGAAGTTATCAAACCAGCCTCTACTGGCTTTAAATGAGTCTTTCGATGCTTCGTCCGTGGAAGTGCATGGGGTCTGCTCCAGCAAATCACCGTAAATCGCTCGCGCCCTCTCACATATGATGCCCTGTGTTAATGTATCTCCTTTAAGCTGCTTCTCCGTCATCCACACCATCAGTAGATTCTCCATCTTTTCATGGAGAGAGCTACGGAACTTAGATATTATTTTAACCCCCTTAGCTGACATTATACCCTTTATCAACTCCTTCTGTTTAAGCACAGTGCATATCGTTGAAGTACTACTCCCGTATTGCCTCTCCAAGTCAGCCACTCGCACACGTTGCTCATATTTTTCTATGATTTCACGCTTTAATTCAATAGACATCATCCTCTTCTGAGCACTGACCTTTCCACTCGCTTTCTTCGGACCCATGGTTATAAAAAGAAATGTGATAAAGTATGTAAATGCACAAAAGATGCTTCGACAAGGAGGTAAACAAGCACACCCACTGAGGCGTGGGAAAGTATGAGACGCTTGAGTCGCGGTAAACTGGTGGGTCCTGTGCAGCCGGCCGATCCGAGCAATTACTCGTATCTCAAATGTTGCTCATATTTCAAAGCAAAAAATCGCTTGCTCGGCGGCTCATATCTCAAAAATCTCGTATGTTAGGGCACTCATATCTCGAGGTACCACTGTAGTAAATACCAAAAGTAAATCAATCTTAAACCTCCTGCCACTTTTTGGTTCATTCCATTCCCTGAGCACTAAATTGCATCCTATTAGAAAAGCTATTTAAGCACACTAGGAATATACTGTCTCCCCAAGAAGACTTCAGACCTGTTAAGAATAAGGATGGAGTTTTATATTTATCACATTTACCCTTCAAATTGCTAGCAGAATGGTAAGCAGTAAGTTATTAGGAAGATGAAGTCTCTTCATTGAAAACAGGTTGCCCTGGATACTCAGTGTGTTACTGAGTTCCTTTGGCTGCATACATTTCTGAGTGATGAAATTTATGTGGTAGCTTGGAAAAATAAAAGTCTGTTATGGTAGAGTAAATACAATCTCAAATCAACATGTCTTTGTATAATTCCACATATTTTGAAGAACTGCAAAGGCTTAAAAATCTGAAATTAAAAATGTTCACATATAGGACCAAAGTCTTAACATCTTCCATAAATGTGGGATACTCTGTCACCATTTAATCTACAGGGTTGGTCCCTATCATCTTTATGTTTTTATCAGTTTCATTAGAGTTTCTGGAATATCTTGCTAATATATTCAATTTGATTTTTTTAATTTAATAAATATTTATTGTTCAGATTATTATAATTATTCCTCTTTTTTCCCCCATAACTCCCCTCTACCTGGTTCTCACCCTACCCTCAGCGCTTACCCCCTGCCACTGTCCTCATCCATAGGTGTACAATTTTTGTCCAGTGTCTTCCTGCATCCCCTGAGAATTGTCAGTCTACTCCCTTTCTCTGCCCCTGATTCTATTATATTTACCAGTTTATTTTGTTCATCAGATTTTTTATTTCACTTGATTTTTAGATTCACTTGTTGACAGATATGTATTTGTTGTTCACCATTTTTATCTTTACTTTTTTCTTCTTCCTCCTCTTCTTAAAGAATATGTTCCAGCTTTTCATATAATACTGGTTTGGTGGTGATGAACTCCTTTAGGCTTTTCTCATCTGTGAAGCTCTTTATGTGACCTTCAGTTCTGAATGATAGCTTTGCTAGGTAGAGTAATCTTGGTTATAGGTTCTTGCTATTCATCACTTTGAATATTTCTTGCCACTCCCGTCTGGCCTGCACAGTTTATGCTGAAAAATCAGCTGACGTCGTATGGGTGCTCCCTTACCAGTAACTATTTTACTCTTGCTGCTTTTAATATTCTCTCTTTGTATTTTGCTCTTGGAATTTTAATTATGATGTGTCTTGGTGTGGTCCTCTTTGGATTCCTTTTGTTTAGTGTTCTGTGTGCTTCCTGGATTGAAAGTCTATTTCTTTCACCAAGTCGGGGAAGTTTTCAGTCATTATTTCTTCAAATAGGTTTTCAGTATTTTGCTCTTTCTCTTCTTCTGGCACCCCCATAATTCTGATGTTGGGATACTTGAAGTTGTTCCAGAGGCTCCTTACCCTATCTTCATATTTTTGGATAACTTTTTCTTTTTGCTTTTCCAGTGGAGTGTTTTTTTGCTTCTTTGTATTTCAAATCTTTGACTTGATTCTTGTGATCCTCTAGTCTGCTGTAAGATCTCTGTATAATATTTTTTTAGTTCAGCAGTGTATGTTTAATTTCTAATTGGTCCTTTTCATATCCTTGAGGGTCTCGCTAAATTTATTGTTTTTTTTCTAGAAAATTCTTGAAAAATCTTATAACAATTGTTTAAACTCTACATCTAGTCATTTGCTTTCCTCTATTTCTTTCATTTGTGATCTGTTTCTTTGCCTTCACATTTTGGCTACTTCCCTGAGTTGATAGAATAGCTTTGTGTGGTAGGTGTCCTATAGGGCCCTCAGGCTCCCCCAGTTACTTGAGGTGGACACTCTTGGTGCACCCCTTTGTGGGATGTGTGCACAGACTTGTTGTCATTAAGCCTTGGTTATTGTTGGTATCACTGGGAGGAACTGACCTCCAGGTCAATTGGCTTGAAGATCAGCTGTGTCTATGGTGCGAGAACTTCCATAATGGAGACACCCTTATGAGACAAGACTTGCAAAAGCCTCTGTGCTCAGATTGGATGGGGTGGAGTCTCAGGGCAGAGCAGACAGCATTGATTTCCCATCAACCCTGCCCTAATAGGCCCCTGTGTCTCAGTGTCCCTTAGCAATCACTACAAGCACGTCTGAGAGAAAGTCACCCTTGAATTTCACCTGCTGCCAGACAGTCCAGTTTCTCCCCAGATAAATCTGGATCCCCAGAGTCTAGCCCCGAACTGGAGTTCAGCACAGTCAGGAGCTTTTGTCTCCCTCCTGCTTGAGAAAGCCAGGTGTGTACTCAGTTGCTTGACCTCTCTGCATGTGTATCACAGTACCTCTGAGACTCAGTGTGCTTTTCTCTTTCCTGACAGTCCCATTTTACCCCATATGAGTCTGGGTCCCCAGAGTCTCACCCAGAAATGGAGTTCAGTGCAGTCGGGAGCTTTTGTCTCCCTCCAGCTTGAGAAAGCCAGTGTGCACTCAGTTGCCAGTCTTCTCTGCACGTGTGTCTCAGTACCACTGTCTCCTGCAGCTCACCTGAGTCTCGGTGTACTTTTCTCTTTCCTTCTAGTTGTAGAATATCCACTCAATCAGCCTTCCTATGGGTCTGGATGATGTCCATTTTGTCTTTTAGGTATAGTTTTGAAATTGTTGTGTGAGGCAGCAGTTTAGGTGTTTACCTATGCCACCATCTTTGCTTCTCCATATCTCAATTTGATTATTTTCCCAGTCAATAAAAGGTTGTTTTCATTCTGACATATCTTTTGAATTGATTATTCTGAGAACATTAAAGGTGAATGGGTCTCTAAAATGTGCTTCTTGACAAAATGAGGCTTTAGCCTATATTTATGTACAGCTTTAAAAGTTGACCCCCACACTCTTGAGCCAGGTAGATTACTTTTCCTATTGGCTTTTAAAACATTTTTTTGAACAGATAAATTATCAGTACTGGCTTCCCAATGTGATGCCCAGTTTCTCTCCATGAAATTGTGATGGGGTAGTCATGAGAATCGTTACACTCACAAAGAGATAGAAAAGTGAACATTCATTAATCTCATTGCCATCTTTTCAGCTGTTCTGGGCATACTTCATAACTTTTATAGGAGAATTGTATGAGGCTTGACCAACAAATATCACTACAAACATGTCTCTATTATTTTCATGGAGCACAGATGGCTTTAATCCAATAATTACTAGGTTCATGAAGTCCAAGCATTTGATGAAAATTGACTTCTAACTATTTGTGAATAATTGAAAATGTATCTCCCAACAGAAATTGACCCAGTATTCTTCATTTGAAATTCTGGCAAATTCAGTGTTTTTCACAGTATTAGGTGAGTTTTGGAAGTCACTTCACCCTTATTTTCAAATCTGAGCAGTTGGTGAGACCACTGTTGCACATTCTTTTCCTTTTCTCCTATGCTCTAGAGAATGCCAACCAACTTGCCTAAAACTAGGAAAGCCCCTCCAAGGGTTGAAATTGGAAAGCAGGCTGCAATGGTTTTCATGATTAATGAGGACTTCCAAAGATTGGAAGGCCATCTAGCATCCTTGGGGAATAACATTGGCATCTGAAGGTAAAATCCTGGCTTCAAGAGATGAAACCATTGCAACTACTCAGTTCTGTTTTTCAGGCTCATCTATAATGACTCAATAATTCATACTTAGACTTCTAATGTTCTTGGTTAGCTCTTCTGCCAAGAAAGCCAAAAGAAATTTAAAATTCTCATTAGCACTGATGGCTACCCACCCTAACCAACATATATTTGGGTTCATTGACAACTTAAAGTTGCTCATTATATTTTTAAGAAGACTAGAATAAATATACTATCTGAATCAATCTGATTGGAGAGTGGGACAATAAAACTCAATGAGGAGTCAGTAAATAATCCTATATAATAAAAGAGTACAAGGCAAATTGACTGTAACTCTGCTACAACCCCAAGCCATGCTCACCAGCCACGCCCACCAGCCAATCAGAGAGAGCATGCAAATTAATCCAACCAAGATGACTATGGCCACAGAGAAGCAGGAGGGAGGCTTGGGTTGCCTCTGGCGATGGAGGAAGCCAAGCTTTCCGCAAAACCTGGACATCCAGGCTTCCACTTAAGGCAACAAAGTTTCAATGGCTGCTGCCACAGAGCGGGCAGAAGATTTGGCTCCACTCCAGGCTACAAAGTTTCAATTGTAGAAGATAAATAAATGCCAGATACCAGGGCTTTCGCTTGGGTTGCCAGGGGTCTTGGCCAGCCTGCAAATCACCACAGGCTCCTCACCCAGGCCACCCCACATCCCAAGGGAACACCCACCCTGATCCAGGACACCCTTCAAGGCAAACCAACTGCCCCCCCATACACCAGGCCTCTATCCTATTTAATAACAGAGTAATATGCAAATTGACCATCACTCCAACACACAAGATGACTGCCCCCGTGAGGTCAAAAGATCCTGCCCTCATGTGGACACAGATGGGCAGCAGGGAGGATAGTTGGGAGAAACCAGGCTTGCAAGGGAGGGCAGTTGTGGGTGATCAGGCCTGCAAGGGAGGGCAGTTGGGGGTGATCAAACCTGCAGGGGAGGGCAGTTAGGGTTGACCAGGCCCACAGGGGAAGGCAGTTAGGGGCAAACAGGCTGGCAGGGGAGCAGTTAGGCATCAATCAGGCTGGTAGGGGAGTGGTTAGGGGGTGATCAGGCTGGCAGGTGAGCATTTGGGAGCCAGCAGATTGTGAGAGGGATGTACGACTGCCCATTTAGGCCCGATCCACGTAGGATCGACCCTAAACGAGAAGTCAGACATCCCTCAAGGGGTCCCAGGGATGAGAGGGAGAAGGCTAGGCTGAAGGACATCTTCCCCCCACCCCCACACACACGCATGCACGAATTTTGTGTACCAGGCCTCTATATATATAAAAGCCTAATATGTAAATTGTTCCCTTGGGAGTTGGACTGAGAGATGAGTTTAATCACTCATTATGACGTGTGCTGACCACCAGGGGGAAGCACAGAACGAAAGAGGGGCCTGGCAGGCAGTCAGGGAAGGGAGGCCCTGGCAGGCAGCTGGAAGGCTCGCTCTAATCAGCCCTGATCACCAGCCAGGCCTAAGGAACCTTATCCGTGTACAAATTTCATGCACCAGGCCTCTAGTAATTTTTAATAATAGTTAACAGAAAGGAATTGTGAGGATAATAAGGCAGTAAAGTCCAATACTAACACTTAGTTTCTTCTTATAATTGGTATTTAAAGCCCAACTAAAACTTAATTTCACACACACACACACACACACACATCTCAAAATGCATACATACTTTAACAGCTGATAGCTCAATTTTAAAAATAAATGTCTTTTAATTAACACTAGTTTTATAATTATTCAAAATGTGTGTATGCATTTTTTGGTAAACCCTATATGTTAGCTAAATAGAGTGTTAGTTTTAGTTGAGAATAATCTGAGTTAAGGAAGGGTACACTGGATCCACACTATGGAGATTCCTAATCTGGCATGCGTGTCAACACCTTGACATATAAGGAACTCTAAACTTTCCCATCCATAATTACCATGGGATGTATCCTCTCCAGTCAGAGGCAGAACACAAAGTGTACTAGGCTTTAGAACCTTCAGATTGGCCTACTGCAATGTGCTTCACAAAAGGGGCTGAATGTACCAATTCTTGCCAACTATAGCCATGGTACCTGTCCTGTACCTGTGCTCCACAGATGGCAACCAACCATCTCCTTAGGAAGAGTGAATGGGAAAAGTTTTATGGCACTTGTCATCATGTACACACATTACATGAGAGTTGTCTCCAGTGCTTGTTAAAAAATACTGACTCACTGAGATTTCCCTGGATATTTTCCGACTCAGTAACTCCTGTGCAGTGCCCAGGAATCTGCATATATTCAAAAGCAATGGAGGTACTATGTGATGAATTCTTTGAAAATAATGCCCACAGGCTTCATAGTCAGGACAAATTCCAGTGCTTGGGGATCATTAACTAAAGAGTGAAGGAGACCCCACTGGCAGCACCAATGTGTATTTGGTGACAAATGGGAATAATATGCTTGGTCTAGAACAGAGGTTCTTACTTGGTTCTAGTAAATTGTTTCCCTGAAGATCTGGTAATGGCTTCACTTTCCATTTTTTTCAAGAAATCAGAACTACAGTTTTTGCCCAAAATTTAAAATGTTAGTTTTTTTTAAAGATCCTAGATGAGCCCCCTCCCCAAAAATGTCTGTTGTGTACTATCTTGCAACTTTTACTTTTTATTCTGCAGCTGCTGCTAACTTTATAGTTGCCTTTCTAGGCTATTTCCTTTTACTGCATCAAGACAAGGCCAGTGGACCCCTGATCACAGTCCCAAAAAGCAAATGTTAAAACAATGGGCATTGTGCATATAGTCTTGCCTCTAATAAGTGTTTGCTCTCTCTGATCTGTCAAACCCTGATTACACTGACTGCCCTGCAGGCTTGAGTTCTAGCCTATCTTTTCAGATGTGCATGTTCTGAGAGAGAAGAGTTTGTGATGTAACTGATTCTTTATGGAGTAAGAGCACTTCAAATTTACATTTTTAATTAGGCAAAGGAAATATGAAAAATTGAACTAAAGAACACAGCTTTAAGATTCAGAATTAATAGAAGGGAAAACAACTACTCCTTTTTTTAAAAAAGGGAGGTATCATCTTGGTATACACTTTCCATGGAAGAAAAAAAAGGGGGAGGGGAAAAAAGGGAGGGAATAAACCTTAGCAGGCTTTCCATGGTCCTCATAGAGGGAGATAGTTATAATCTCTATCATAAGAGAAGAGAAATTACCAAAGAAAAGGATAAGATAAATCTGCTTGTCTCTTTCTGAAATAACCTCTCCTGATCTTTCCATTTTTATAATTCTACTAATAAATCTAAGAAATCAAATTCCACTTTCTTGATACCTTTCCTAACTACTCCAGCCCATGTTCACTTGTTCTTTTCAATTCTTCAATAATAAGTATCCTCTGACCCAACATTGTGTTTTAGAACTTACATGTATATTTCTTTCTTAAACTTATACCTTTATCACAACCACTTAACATGTATATATTTTGTATGTAGCATCTCTATGGCAGGGAAAATTGTTCAGCAAATATTTGTGATGGACAAACTTTAATGTGGGTACGTGATTCCCACCTCTTGCTATTCACACATTTGTGCAAAACCCCACCCTTGAGTATAGGCAGCCTGTGACTGCTTCTGTGCAGTGAAATACAACAAAGGTCAAGGAATATATATGATCACATTGTTGTGCTTATAGAAGAACAGTGTCCATCTTAATAGTCCTTCTGTCTTGAAGATGAAAACTACCATGGATCTTATAGTTGCAGAATGCTGCTAACAACTTCAGGAGAAGGAACAACACTTCCTCGCAGGGCCTCCAGGAGAGAACCCAGCCTGGCTGACACTCTGAATGCACTGGATGAGACCTTGAGCAGAGGATTCAGCTAAGCTGTTGCTAGATTCCAGATCCACAGATACAGATATTCTAGGTGTACCAGTTAATAATGTGGATTTTTTTTCAATAGATGGACTTACATATATATTGATATATATGTGATTTGATATGTATTCTATTTTGTTGTATTGACAGCAAGCTTTAAAAATTCATATGCCAAATTTGCTGAAGGTATTAACATCAGAGATATTTTTACTCTTAAAAATGTCGAATTTCATGCCAACAAAAGAGCATTTGTGGGAAGTTATAATTCATTACTTTATTTTGAAGAAAAGTGCTGCTGAATACTTTGGGCAGCGTATGGCGAACAAGCTCCTTATCAAGATACTTGTGAATGCTGGTTTAAATGCTTTAAAAGGGATGATTTCTATGTGAAAGACAAAGAACATCTAAGTCTACTGAAAAAGTTTGAAGACCAACAATTACAAGCATTATTGGATGAAGATGTATGTCAAACTCAAAAACAACTTGCAGAAAGATTAAACATTGCTCAGTAAATAATTTCTGATCATTTACAAGCAATGAGAAACATTTTAAAGGAAGGAAAATGGGCGCCACATCAACGGAACAAAAGACAAATGGAAAACCACAAAGTCATCAGTAAAATGTTGCTTCAACAGCACAAAAGGAAGTCTTTTTTTGCATCGAATTGTGACTGGCAATAAAAAGTGGATTTATTTTCAGAATCCCAAATGCACAAAATCATGGGTTGATCCAGGCCAACCATCAACATCAACTGCAAGGACAAATCATTTTGGAAAGAAGACAATGCTCTGCATTTGGTCAGATCAGGAAGATATGGTGTTTTATGAGCTTCTAAAACCAGTTAAAACCATTAATACTGATCACTACAGACAACAAATAATCAATTTGAACCATGCTTTGATCGTGAAATGACCAGAATGTGCCAGAAGACACAAAGTAATTTTGCTTTATGATGATTCACCATCACATACTTCAAAACCAGTTGAAGGCATGTTAAAAGATCTTGCCTGGGAAGTATTAACTCACCGGCTATATTCACCAGACCTTGGCCTTTCAGATTGCCATTTGTTCCAATCAATGGCACACACACTTTCTGAGCAGCACTTCAAAACATATGAAGAAGTGGAAAACTGGGTCTCTGAATGGTTTGCCTCAAAATAAGAGAAGTTCTATTGGGATGGTATCCATAAATTACCTGAAATGTGTAGCCAACAATGGACATTACTTTAAATAAAGCACTTTTGATGTTTTGCTTGAATTTATCATGTTTTCTTTGATTACAAAATCTGCCATTATCAACCAATACACCTAGTAATTAATGTGTGTTTAAGTTGCTAAATCTTGGTTAGTTTGTTATGCAACAATAGAAGACTGTACCCAGTGATGCCAATGTCAGCAATGTGACTTGACTTGGCTAATAGGATGTGAGGCAAAAAGGGGTTTAAAATGGCAAGTTGAGTCTGCTCTCTTGTATTTCATTGCAACAAAAAATAACGAACTCTCTACACCTTCCACATACACATTTGTACATCCCCACTACACTACACTACTACCACACATCACTTTAAAAAATATTAGGGGGGGGAGAATCCAAGATGATGGCATAGGTAAACACCTATACTGCTGCCTCACACAACAATTTTAAAACTACAACTAAAAGACAGAGCGGACATCATCCAGAACCACACGAAAGCTGGCTGAGTGGAAATTCTACAACAAGAGGGAAAGAGAGGGGCTCACAGAGACCCAGAGGAGCTGCAAAAAGCTGAGATAAAAGAGACGCACACGTGAAGCGAGCGGGTGCCGGAGAACGTGGCTGGCTTTCTCTGGCGGGAGGGAAACAGAGACTCACAATGGCATTGAACCCCTTATCCTAAGACACTAAACCCCAGATCCAGCCGAAACTCATACAGGAGGAGTTTGGACTGTGAAAAGGGAGAAGTGCAGGAAATTTAGGGGCGTTGCAAGAGATCAGAAGTCTGGTGGTGTGCACGGCATTGTGTGCAGAGGACCGGCTGCTTATTGTGCCCCTGGCTTTCACAAGTAGGCGGGAGACAGACCCTCCCAACTGTGTCACTTCTAACTTCACTAAACCCCAGTTTCGGGTGAAACCCTGGAGACCCAGACTCATATGGTCCCAGAGCAAAGGGGAGCCAGAAAGGCAGCAGTCTAGAGGCATTGCAAGAGCGCACATGCATGGGACTGCTTCAGTGATTACCCAGTCACATGAGACTTGGGGGCCGTCGAGGGCGGGGCCTCCACCCATCCCAAGCTCAATAGAGAGGCTTCTGCAGTTTTGCAAGTCTGCTATCATAATGCTGAATCCAACACAGAAGTTCTCCCGGCATAGTGAAAATGCCAAGTCAAGGGAAGGGATCACAAACAAAAGAAATGGAGGAAAACAAATGACTGGATATAGAGTTTAAAACCACGCTTATAAGGTTTTTCAAGAATATCCTAGAAAAAACGGATAAATTTAGGGAGACCCAAGAGGAGATGAAAAAGATCCAACTAGACATGGAAAAGAACCAACTAAAATTTAAACATACACTGACTGAATTAAAAAAATATTGTACAGAGACCTAAGAGTAGACTAGAGGAAGACAGGAATCAAGTCAAAAATGTGAAATATAAAGAATCAGAAAACACTCAACTGAAAAAGCAAGAAGAGAAAAGAATCCAAAAATGTGAAGATAATGTAAGGAACCTCTGGGACAGCTTCAAGTGTACCAACATCAGAATTATGGGAATGCCAGAAGAAGAGAGAGAGCAAGATACCGAAAACCTATTTAAAGAAATAATGACTGAAAACTTCCCACATCTGGTAAAAGAAATAGACTTATAAGTCCAGGAAGCACGTAGAACCCCATATAAAAGGAATCCAAAGAGGACTACACCAAGACACATCATAATTAAAATACCAAGAGCAAAAGACAAGGAGAGAATATTAAAAGCACCTAGAGAAAAACAGTTCATTACCTACAAGGGGGGACCCATACGACTGTCAGCTGATTTCTCAACAGATACGATGCAGGCCAGATGGGAGTGCAAAGAAATATTCAAAGTGATGAATAGAAGAACCTACAACCAAGAACACTCTATCCAGCAAAGTTATCATTCAGAATTGAAGGGCAGATAAAGAGCTTCATAGAGAAGAAAAAGCTAAAGGAATTCATCAACTCCAAACCAGTATTATATGAAATGCTGAAAGGTACTCTTTTAGAAGAGGAAGAAGAAAAAGGTAAAAGCCAAAAAATTATGAACAACAAATACATATCTATCAACAAGTGAATCTAAAAATTAAGTGAATTAAAAATTTGATCAACAGAATAAACTGGTGAATATAATAGAATCAGGAGCACAGAAAGGGAGTGGACTGATCATTCTCAGGGGGAAAGGGGTGAGGGGTGTACAGGGAGAGACTGGACAAAAATCATACAACTATGGATGAGGTCAACAGAAGGGAGGTAAGGGTAGAGGAAAGTGTGGGAGCCGGGTGGAGGGGAGATATGGAGGGGAAAAAAGAGAAACAAATGTAATAATCTGAATAATAAAGATTTAATTAAAAAATATTAAGGGGTTATACATATTACATGAAAGAAAGTAGTGTATAAGTACACAGATCTATGCCCTACCCACAGTTGCAACCAAACAAATATGACCTGTTGTAAAAGCATGTTGGCGAGAATAGAATAAATTATAGGAACCTTATTTGCAGAATAAATTTTACCACTATATAGTTAGTTATGCCAAAGTTGGAGTCTCAGAGAAAAACTGCACTAAGTAAATACAGGATGGGGCAAAAGTAGGTTTACAGTTTGCTTAGAAAATAATACAATGACTAATAAATAATAGTACAAGAATAAACTTTGTATTTCATGTAGCCATGACTCCTTTTGTCAACCTCCCAAAATATACCACTCTGGCTCTGATCTCTGAAAATTAGCCTTCATGAGATCAAAGCAGAAATGTGGATATTTCCCCAGAGTGTAGTGAAACTAGACCTGCCAACCAAGTCATTTGGTAAAACTGAACCAAAGGACTCATTCCTGGCAGAGACTGGTGACTTGTTAGAATCTCACAAGAAGATATATTCTGGTTAAAACTGTCCATTAGTGATCATAGACTCCAATTTAGTGCCAATAGGAATCCCCCATTTGAGGTACAGTGAAGACGGAACTTTATTAAACCCAAAACAACCCTCTTGTTTGACAGGTATGCTCTCAGAGCCAGAGGGGAACTGGCTTAAACAGACAGAAGTCCCCACTTATGTCCCTGACTGGTCTATCTTCATGCAACTGAGGACTAAATCCTGGCAGTGTGAGTGGTCCAAAATGCACTGTCCTGATTGGTCAGTGATGATGTTGATGGAGATATAGCTGCTCAGCTCTGATTGGATTGAGAAAGCCTCGGTCCTATTGGTTGAAATACAATTCCATGATCTCCTTTATACAGCTAACTGAGCTGGCAGAAATACAGGGCAGGCAGGCAGTTCAGTGCAGAGGCTGGGAGTTCAGTGCAGGCTTCTCCCTAAGAGCATTTTGCATGAAAGGCCCCTGTAAAGAAATGGCTGTCAGGCTCTGTTTTTTAAAATTTGAGCCCAGTTAGCCACCAGAAGCCCTTCTTTTTCTGAATCCATAAAACTTAGTTTGGTTTTAAAACTGATTTTACTTAATTAACAGATGTCCTCTAAATCTTCAATTTACAAAAGATTAGGTACAGAGTAAATATTTGGGGTAACCATATCAGCTAATATCTTCAGTCTTTTCAGCCCTAATAATTTATTTTGGGGCCTAAGTACAAAATTTTATTCCAAATGCTAATGAATTTCACACCTGCACCTGGCATCCGTTTACTGGAGATACAAAAGGGCATTATTCTTTTCCCAATTAAAAAATACAAAAATTAATTTCCAAATTATATCGTGAGATCTTGGAAACAATGAATCTCCACCCTTGGTGCTTTTTCCTACTGTATTTCTATTACTCACTCAGGTATTCCCACACACCAGGAGGGAAAATGCTAGAATTCTGCTAACAGCCAACTTCTCTGGTTAAGGAGTTCTTTCTCCTCCACTTGCCAGAGCGGCAGAGTCCTGAACATCAGTAGAGTCTATCCCAGCACTCTTAGAAAAGAGAAGGCAGTATATTAAAGCTCCAAGAACTCCATTTACGCTCAAGGATCTTGACTTCTCCAAGCCTTGATGATGCATTTAGGTAATGATGCAACCTTCACAGGAGGTTCCCATAGTTTTTCAGTCACTTATTTAAAGTAAAGGTATCTCGTTATTGACTTCCCTGGTAATTACACAAATGGAAGACTAAAGTTCAGCACATTATATAAACATTCCACCCTAAACCTTGTCCAATTACTAATTCTTCTTGCATCATAAGAAAGAGAAAACATTCAATCCCTTTATTTGGACCAATGACAAATCTAAAATTCAGCTATTTCATAGATGTCACTTAAAACAGACACCAGGACTGGATTAGGCAAAAAGTGTCACTGGGAAAAACATATGTAGGACAGACCTGTCACATAGCTTTAGAAACCGGCAGCCAACAATGACCAAAAGTGTCTCAGATCATTAAGCAATGCTTCACTGTGATCTCATATATGGATGTACAGAGTTGTAATCCTTTCAAAACAGACAGATTGTCAGCATAATAAAGCAGATACAAACAAGTTCTTGAACAGGGATGACTAAAGCATTGGGGGCAAAATGTCAACTGAACTAAAATGGAATGCCAGCACAACCCCCAGGAACTGATGCCATTCAGAGACTATAGTAATAATTAGCAGTTCCATAAAGTATTCCTGATCCTGTAATCACCAAAGAGTTAAAATACACAGATGTCAGAACTGAGTTTGTAATTGCTATAAATTAGTGAGCAAACACAGGTTTCTCATTTAAACCCATTACAACTGTATGATAAAATAAAGTACTTGCAACATGTTTTCCTTCCTGGCACTCAAATCAATAGTATTTTTTTTGTAAACTCCTGGGTACAGACATGAAAGCAGATATTGCTAGGGTTGTTTGTGTGTGACAGATTCCTCTCCTTGAACATGTGCTTATTCTTGGGGAGAAAAGCCATTTAATGGTAACGAATTTGTTGAACCACATTTTTAGAGTGAGCTACATTGTGTCTACATCTTTTGCTTACTTCAGAGTGCAGTGGTGTCGCCCTTCCTGAGAAAGTTTTTGCTTCTCTTGGAAGAACCTGGAGCACTTCCCCCCCAGAGTGCTGGGTTTGCCTCCTGTCACTTAGGCAAGGAAGCATAAATCACTAAATTAAAACAAAAAGAAGGAACAGACTCAAATGCTGTGAAAAAGCCAACTTTGAACTTTCAGATTAGTTAAGCATTAGAGTAATCTCGCTTAGACTGAGGCTTTCTACTATGGATGGCTCAAACCAGAAGATTTATGAGCAATACAGGGAAGGAGTGGGAGGGTTAAACCAAGAAATGTATCAATTACCAAAGTACAAATAAAAATAGCTCCTCTGAGCAAGCTTCATTAAGTTTTATCAGCAAGTTTCTTGGGGTTTTACATTCAAACTGCAGGTCATAAATTCACAGTAAATCCCCCACATGTTCACCAAACACCTGAATTCAATTTCTCTTCTACTTGTGAAGTAGGAATGTGGTGCTCAAATTAATTATGCATGCAGTTAGTTTCTAACTAGGGCAGCTTTTTTTTATCAATCTTAGCATTTTTATATTGGTATGGAGGTATAAATTCTCTTTCAAGTTTGAACAGTGAAAAAAAAAAGTTAGTAAAAACCTTGTTACAATGTTTGCATTTTTCTATAGATACTCCCAGATGTGTTTGAGCTATAACAAATGGTATTCATATATACTTTGTTTTTAGACAAATATTTCTTTGGATATGTACAAACTACCTTGAATTAAAGACAAAGTCTAGAGTGAAGCCAAGTGCTATATTTATATGTTTGTATACATGTGAAATTACCTACTTAGGAAATAGCATGCCATTGTCAGTTTATTTTCACAGTTTTACTCTTCATTTATACTATGAAAAGAATTATGAGAAACTTTCACAAATGCCAAAGGCACTCACATTCATTTTCAGATTCTGACACCCAAGATTTGTTGTCCATTTCACACCAATTTCAGTGTGACAAATCATCACAAATTAAAAACATGCAGCTATGTTCTCTGGGTTAAAAAGATAGTCTCTACACTGTTAATTCTGCTTTGCTTCTGATGTGATGGTGGCCTGTCTCCATCAGGAAGACTCAGGACTCAATCTCACCTAGTCCCTCTGTGGTCATTTAATAAGAGGGCTATCATTTTATAAGCAGGAAAATCTCAGGAATGCAACCCTCACCCATTTTATTTTTATTTTTTTATTATCACTCTTCCTTACTAGCCTGTCATTGGTCTCAGGCAGGAGTGAGATAAATTTAGCTTTACTTTTTCAAGGGGAACTCTAGCTACAAAGAACATGTATATGCACACAGACATATATAATTTCAGAAAGCAACAAGCACATTCAAAAAAGACATTCTATTATGAGACTGAGGAAGCTTTTCCTGACTAGTAAATATCACAGAAATAATCCAAGTCAGTTTCTACCCAAAAAGATAATAAAACTATTGCAGTCACACCTCCAATGAAGCATTGGCTTAAGATGGCACAAAAATAATATCTCTTAGCAAGCTTTAAAAAACTATCATCATAAAACTAATTATCAAAGTTGTTTCAGAAACCGTATAGATTTTTATATGGTTATTAATAAATTTTTTTAAAGAAATGACTTCTGAATATTGTGAGAGTGAATATTAGAGCTCAAAACCCAAGATAGTGGGAAAATCCAAATCAAACTTCTGCAGTCCCCTGAAGGAGAACAGGGACAGAAGCAGAGTTTTCTGTGCCTCTAGACTCTAGAGTCTAGAGTCTTCCCAAATTGCTAGCTGGCTGGCTACCTTGTGTAGCTTTACATGAATAAATGATGGGAGAGAAAATGTTTTCCAGGTATCCCAATGAATTTTTTTTAATTTTATTTTTAATAATTTTTAGAGAGAGAAGAAAGGAGACGGGGAGAGAGATCAATGTGAGAGCATAACATTGATCAGCTGCCAGCTGCATACCCGCACTGGGGATTGAGTCTGCAACATAGAATTAAACTAGCAACACTTTGGTGCACAGGCTAATACCCAACCAACTGAGCCACACTGGCCAGGGCTAAATGAATTCTTGAAAATTAAATGTTACTGTCTATAAGAAACTACATCTGTCATTTTTTCTAACAATGCAAGAAGCAGTTATAATTTGGAGTTAAGCTTACAGTGTGTGATTTTCATGAACTGTCTAATAAATGGCAAGGATATATAAGATATTCTAATAGGTTAGAGAGCTGAAGAAAGTTTATGCATTATACTATTGCTTCAATAAAACCACTGAGAATATAAAGGTTAGCCAGTTGTGACTCACAGTTAAAATCTGTGCTTTAAACAAAAATATACATCTGGGTGTCTGAATAAAGAAGAAAAGGAATTTAATATTACAGGTGAAAATCTTGAAAAACTAAAAGAAGAGCAAAAATCAGGAATACATTATAAAAATTTGAAATAAAAAAGCAGTGAAAATTAAATTACAAAACCTGATAGATTTTGATAAATGAAAATGATTACCATGTTCTGGTTAATATTAGAGAAGTTTTATCATGTGAACATAAAAAGTAATTATAGAACCATTATTTTAATTCTTTAATCATGAACTAATTATAGAATTCAAGGCTAACATTTTCATGGTTTTTGCAATCTCTGTCTTTAATGATAGCATAATTGCCACACACAAAAAAAACTACACAAAATTAAGCTTTTTTAAAAAGATAAATATTCCAGTATAATGCAGTGCTTAATGCTCACGTCATAATTTTAAGTCATGGCTAAATTCTATATGGCTTTCCTGAAAT
This sequence comes from Lasiurus cinereus, assembly GCA_011751065.1. Lineage (NCBI taxonomy): Eukaryota > Metazoa > Chordata > Mammalia > Chiroptera > Vespertilionidae > Lasiurus > Lasiurus cinereus. The sequence goes on from JAAGEH010000032.1 coordinate 16,347,343, forward strand.
GACTTAAAAATGTACATTTTATGAGTAGCTAACTTTGAAATGATTTTGAGAACTAGAATAAAAGTAGAAACATATAATGGTTACTTTAAAAAACAAACAAACAAACAGATCACTGGATATGTGAACCCTGAGAAAGGAGATACCTAATAAGGAAGGCTCTTGGTGGCCAACTGGATTCAAATTTAAAAACATACAAAAATACTGGAGCCATCAGCCATTTCTACACAGAGGCTTGTTATGCAAACTACACTTCAGGGAGAAGCCTGCACTGAACTGCCTGCCTCTGCACTGAACTGCCTGTCTGCACTATGTTTCTGCCATCTGAACCAGCCCTTGTAAAGGAGTTCCCTTTTAAAGGAGTTCCTGGAATTGTATTTCAACCAACAGAACAGTGACTTTCCTCATCCTAACCTTAGCTGTGCCACTATATGAATATTAGCATTTTCACTGACCAATTAGAACAGCTCCATTCTACCAATCAAAACAATGCTCTTTGGACCAATCAAACTGTTAGGATTTGGAGTCCTTGTTTGGACAGACTAATAAGGGATTCAGGGGTGAGGACTTCTATCTACATAAGTCAGTTCCCCTCTGGCTTCAAATGTGCACTTTTCCTTTCCATTCAAGACTGAAGACTGCTTTTCACTAGCTGAAGCTGAAACAAAAAAGATATCTTGTCAGAGGAGAGCAGCACAGAGCAGAGCTGAGCAGACCAGAGTAGGTGAACCAGACCAGAGCAGAGCTATCTAGCGGGAGAGAACCGTAGGCCACCTGGCCATGGGAGGCACTGTTTTATAACTGAGCTGTGACACTATTGAGCTGTTACACAGTTGTGCTGTTTTCACAGTCATGCTGTATCCAACTGAGCAGTTTGCACTGAATAAAGTTTCTTTCTTCTCCGCAATTCTATTTGGGGACTTCTGTTGGCATTGAAATGATGCCAGCGACCACTGGTTGACAAATGTGCCCAAATGAAGAATCGGTATGTGTTACTGACTTTTTTTTTTTAATATATATATTTTATTGATTTTTTACAGAGGGGAAGGGAGAGAGATAGAAAGTCAGAAACATCGATGAGAGAGACATCGATCAGCCGCCTCCTGCACGCTCCACAGTGGAGATGGTGCCCGCAAGCAAGGTACATGCCCCGACCGGAATCGAACCTGGGACCTCTCAGCCCGCAAGCCGATGCTCTATCCACTGAGCCACAAACCAGTCTCGGCTGATTTTTAAACCCCTTTTTTGATTATTGAAGTATTTTTCTTGACTAATAATTTCTTAACTTCCATTTATGTTCCTAATTAAATTTATAATTAGTAGTTAATAATTATAACTTTAATTAATAATTTTCTAGGCTTTTCATCTATTCACAATTTGCCCATTTCCTGATGCACTACTAATCTACCTGGATAGAGGAAATGAAAGAGTTAGAAATGCCAATCAATTTAACTTTTCATTTCATGTTCAGCTAAATTATTATGAGAAAACACAAAATGTATGACATACTGGTTTGGAATTATTGATGGATTTGAAAGTGGCTTGCATCATTCTTTTGTAAATTCCATGTTTTCGAAGTAACACCTATTATGTGCAGTTTATATTTTAAAATGCTAACTAAATGGTTTAAAATAAAAGAATGTCCTGCTTCATCAGGCATTATCCCAAAAGACCTTTTGCTTTCTCACTGATTTATTTTTACAAACTCCCAACAGCAGTACTTTTGTATGCATCTACATTTTTCTTCTAAAAGTATAATTCATTTTCAAATACATTGATTAGCTGTGGGTTTGCTTGGTTTGCTTGTAGATGACTTTAAAATTAAAATATAGCTAAATAAAATGAGAAAAAAAATCTTTATTTATTTTGTGAGCATGATATTCATAATAGAAGACTTTTTTCTCTCTGGTTTGACATTTTTCTCTCTTAATTTCAAGGATTTTCAAACTTCTAAACAAAAAAAAAATCAACAATATTAAATTCCAGACACAAATTGTTTAAAATTAAAATTCTGATGAAAAACTTTTGACCTTTATAAGTTCATTGATATGGTAAAATTTTAAAATCTCTATGTCTAAAATGTTCAAAGACTTTAATTTGACACTTTGCTAACAACATTTTTTGGGGGAAAAAGTCATTTAACATGTTATAAGTTTTAATGAAGATTTGTTTTCCTATAATAAACACAGGATTCTTGATCTTTCCATTAACAAAGAAGGCTGGAAAACAAGAAAAGTAGCACCCAGCCAAGATGCAACTGAACCAAGAGTAGAAGAAGCAAGGGTCACAGGAATTCAGGTGCATATTTCAAAACCAGCCTTGGAGTCTGAAGTTCACCAAGACAGGATCTGTGCCAGCTCATACCTGAGCACAAAGGAGAAATAAATGGAGCAAAGCACCTGTTAAAACTCAGTGTGATCCTTCCCTAAAAGACTGTAACACTGCTTTTCTAGTACTTTTATGTTCAACCAATATCCAAGTAGTAGTATACAAGGAAGCTAAGCCAAGATTCATCCCTTTATTTTATTGATGAGGCAATTGAGATCTAGAGAGATAAAATAACATGCTAAGGTCAACAAAGTAGGAGATGGCAGGCTTATGGCAATGCAAGTATGTGGGTTCTTAGCTCAGGGATACTCCAGGGTGGCACATGTGTAAACACTCTATTGTGGGCTACATCTTCCTGATGCATAGACATTGGAGGGAAAGATTTCTCATCTGTGCCATACTTGAATTAGGAGGTATCAAGTGTGTGCATGCCTTCTAACTGTCTCTGTCTCTCTTAGAATAAACTTTTAGTTCAAAATATAAATTTAAAGATATTATTCCTTATGTATCCCACATGAGATCAGCAACTGAAGTCTTTTAGGTACATCATTCCTAAAAGAGTACCATATTTGAGATATAATAAAAACAAAAATAAGAAATCCATCCTTTGGCCATTTCAATTTAGGTCCTCCAGAAGTCAGTCAAATTTATATAATTCCTTTGCCCAAGATGTATCTTTTATTAGCAATCAATTTCATTCAAAGTCTTACAGGAAAGGTGAATTGAATATTAAAGTCCAGAGAATTTTAAGTATTCTATTATCTGAAATATAACTCCAGACAAACCACCAAAGTAAATCTTTTTCTCCCCCTTACCCTCCAACATAAATAAAACTTACATTATTTTCCCTTTTGGTGTAATTCATACCAAATGATGACAGTATTTACAGTGTCTGCTTTGAAAGGGCATAGCTTCTATTCCTACTCCAATTAAAGCCTCTGAGCAACTATGCATTCCAGAAACAACTAACAGAGGAAAACACCATTTCCCTTGCTCAGGCCCTTTTAGAGTAGGGTAGTAAGTACCCTTTCTTACCACTAGTGGCATTGAAGTAATTATTTAATGTTAAGGTTCACTTCCTCTGGTGTAAATTTTGGGTTTAGTTGACACTAAAAAGAAACATCAATTTACTAGGAGATAAAACTTGTTCTCCAGTAATGGAGCAGCTGTGTACATAAATTTATTGCAGTTTAATGTTCTCACATATAAAGCAATTAGAGTTTTCTGACAAACATACTTGCCACTGAAATGACAGTGTGTATCGGGTGGGGATAGACTGTTGGATGGGAAACTATAATGGGAGGCTTCAATAAAAAATTATCTATAGGAACATAATAATTTGTGTTGAGTAACTTTCTCCTCAGTGAGTTTGAAAGAAAAGAAATACTGTAAACTCTATAGCCATGTGAATCCCCTTAGTACCTTCAGGGTGGCCTTCCTGGCAATGGACTCAATGATGTCTGGATTCTGAGCAAGGAGTGATATAGAAAATCCCAGACAGGCATCAATTGATTTTCCTCATCAATAAGGAACAATAGTAGATAAATGAGCAGGTATAATTATTTTCAAAGGCTGAATGCCCAGGCCACACTTGCCTTGAAAGAAACTAAAGCACATTTACTCAAAAGATTGTTTCTTCCCAGACATTGCCCCATCTTGCATCTCTCCTCTCATTTCTAATGAGAGAGAAAGAGTGTCCATGGCAGCAGGAGATGGTAGCTTATTTCTTTGCATTCTCCCCTGGTCCCCACAACACACATAGCACCATGCCTGCTATTTTAGTAGCTTCCATCAAAGTTGGTACTCATTACTTGTACTTGAAAATGTTTTTCTCCAGTTATCATGGGAAGATTAGTTGAGACTTAAAACTAGTATAAAATATTTCTTTAATTCATAATATATAGGCATAACTACCATCATTATTTATTAAGCACATATTAAGTGGCAGATACTACCACTTAAATTGTTTAGAATACAAAGATGTGATAAGTGGTTCCTACACTCGACAATCAGGTAACATAAAAATAGATAAGGTCTTAAGTGATACAGGTAAAGCATACTTTTTTGTGAAAATAAGAGGAAGGGGTGATCAATTCTTAAGGTGGGCTTGGAGTGAGGGGTGGGTATCAGCCAGGCTGAGATATGGGACCACGTGTAGGTGAGGCAGGTTTAAGAAGCAGTCAGTGGTTCTGCATCCCTGAGTGGATGCTGATTATTCCTAAAAAGGGGCTGCTGAGACCTCCAATCAAACACGACAGATTGACCAATTAAAAAATGGGCAAGACCTGAATAGACACTTCTCCAAAGAGGACATAGAGATTGCCCATAGACATTTAAAAAAGATGTTCAATGTCAGTAATCATAAGAAAAATATTCAATTAAAACCACAATGAGATATAACTTACACCTGTTAGAATGGCTATCACCAATAAATCTACAAACAATGTGTTGGTGAGTAAGTGGAGAAAAGGGAACCCTCATGCACTTTTGGTAGGAATGCAGACTGGTGCAGTCACTAGAGAAAGCAGTATGGAGTTTCTTCAAAAATTAAAAATGTAACTGTCTTATGACCCATAGAAATCCAAAACACTAATTCAAAAGAGTGATGCACCTCTTGTTCATTGCACTATTATTTACTATAGCCAAGATTTGGAAGCAGCCCAAGTGCCCATCAGTAGATGAGTGGATTAAAAAAAAAAAAGCCAGTCAGAGAAAAAACAAATACCATATGATTTCATTTATATGTGGAATTTAATTGAGAAAGAATATAGAAAGGCTAGCAGCCTGACTGTTAATCAGTATCCTAGTGCACAATATTGGTAGCCTATGATTAAGTCACTGCCCTTTCTTAACAATCTGGTCTTGCAAGACCTGTTTTCCTAATTACCCCCAATTTACCAAGGGCCATAAACAAAGAATGTAACAGTTTAGCTAGAGGCACTACCCAGAACAGCCATTTAGATACAATCTCTTACTTCCCCATTTTAACTGACTCAGGAGAGGCTGTGAAGCCCACCATAAAAGCCTGGTTATTAGGAAACAGACAGAAAACAAAGAAACCCAGGAATATATATATATATATATATATATATATATATATATATATATGGCAATCTCATTATATCATTTGTTCAGGCTTTGGATCTTTGAATCGCCTGAGCCAGCAGCACTACTTGAATAAAGGTCCCTCCTGACACCCTCCATGCATAACTATTGCTTTTCCATGCCAATTCCACAACATAATGAACAAAATAAACAAACAAATAGAAACAGATTCATACGGAGAACAGACAGACTGAGAGCTGTTAGAGATTGGGAGGCTGGATAAAAAAAGTCAAGGGATTAAGCAAAAAAATCCCCTCACAGACACAATAGTATGGTGATTCTCAGAGGGAAAGAAGGTTGAGAGAAGTAAAGGAGGATAAACGGGGATAAATGGTGAAGGAAGGATATCTGAATTTGGGTTGTGAACACACAATACAATATACAGATGATGTATTATAAATTGTATACTTGAAACCTATATAATTTTATTAACCAATGTCACCCCAATAAATTCAATATATTTTTAAAAGACTAACAGAAGAAAAGAAATCAGACTGAATAAATAAACACTGGGTGGCCAGATTATTATGATCTCTGAACACATAATAATCTGGCCACTCTGTGTGTGTGTGTGTGTGTGTGTGTGTGTGTGTATGTGTGTGTGTGTGTATTTATATATGAGCCCAGTGCATAAATTCATGCATGGGTAGGGTCTGGCCAGTCTGGCCAGGGGAGCGGACATGGATGGTTGGCCCGCCTGCCTGCTGGTTGAACTCCTGGTTGAAGGGACAATTTGCATATTAGCCTTTTATTATATAGGATATACACTGAGTGTATATCACACAGTTAACTTCTAAAACCCTGCTAAAGCATGAACAAAGAAAAAATGAGTCTTAAAACTACAAAGATAAAGAGAATAATAAGAAGAGACCACAATAATAGAAAACAAAATTTTAGAAGCTGAACATTAGGGAATGAGATGCAACATACTTCCCTAAGCCTACATCAGGGAAGATGCTGAGAGGCAGTTTCAGTTCTGCAGGGCCCAGGAACTGAAAGGGTTAACTGGAGAACACAAACCTTGAGCCTTACAAAAATCTAACAAATGTCTAAGAGAAACTCATTCTATAAGCCTGAGCCTTGTAAAAACATGTTCCCCTTGAGCAAATATCTGAGAGGAACTTCTAAGACCACAACTCTTGCACAGCCCAGATACATACTCAGCAGAAGCTGCCTGCAGCCTACTCCAGATACTACATCAAAAGAAGCCTCCTGAAGCCCACCCCAGATACATGCGTTAACAAGAAGCTGCCTGCAGCATGGTCCAGATACAAATGTCAGCCGAAGCCTGCAGCTTTCCCTAGACACATAAAAAGCCTGCTCCCTGCCCATTTGCCACTGACTCCTTTCTGGGATTCAGTCCACCTACACCCAGGTGTCTTGAATAAATATCACTTTGATGACCCTGAACATTGAGTCAGTTCTGTATGACCCTGGCCTAACCTGGAAACTTTCAGAATGACTTGGAAACTGAGACATGGAACCTCTGAACACCCACAACCAGATACATGTGGGCTAGCGCAGATGAATTCTTGGGCATTTTTTAAAAATATTTTTTTTATTGACTTCAAAGAGGACGGGAGAGGGAGAGAGACATAGAAACAAACATCAGTGATGAGAGAGTATCATTGATTGGTTGCCTCCTGCATGCCCCACTCTAGGGACTGAGCTTGCAACCTGGGCATATGCTCTTGACCAGAATCGTACTGGAACCTTTCAGTTCACAGGCTGACACTCTATCCACTGAGCCAAACTGGCTGGGCCTCTTTGGGCATTTTTGTTTTACACAGTCTTTCCCCTCTTCCATCTTCAGAAACCCTTTAAGAATATGTGTGTATACAAATATATGTGAAATAGGAACTTTAAAAGAATATAGGCAGGTTCAGGGAATATTTAAAATTGAGGTCCATGGGAAAACACAGGGGGCTAAAGACTGGAAGAAGGTATATTTCCATTACACAAGGAAGCGAGGTGCAGTTACATTTTCAAAAGACAAGGGAGCAGCAACAGCTACATCTACATAACACAAGGAAGCCTGGTACAGCTACATTTCCATAAGACAAGGGAACTGGAAGTAGCCAAAAAGGTCTATATTTACAAAATAAAGAAGGAAGAAAAGAGCCCAGAAGGAATGGGAGGACAATGAGGGAAGAGGGCCTCAGAAGTTACTATTGGAACCAATTCAAAAGAGAATATTGACCAATCAGAGGGGATATCAGGACACAGGAACTGCAGGCTTTATAAACCATGGAAACAGGAAGTCTGTGGGACTCTTTTCCCCTCCCCATGTGGGAGTCTGTACTTGTTTTTTAATAAATCTCCACCTTTGCTAGCCGACCCTCTGTCCATGGATTCACTTTTGACTCCGGCAGACAAAGAATCCGGGTTCCAGTCCAAAAACTCATTTTCATATGTATACTGTATATATTAATTTTGGGGGTTCTCATGGCAGCAGTAACAGGGACAATGAAGGGAGCTCAGTGGAGAAGCTGGTTATCTGTGGACACATAGGCCCTCTGAGAACTGAACATGAGCTACTGGGACAATATACTGACCATGATAGAAGCAGGAGCAGAGGCTACACTGATCATTCATAATGAACTGCTTGGCTGTGTAACAAAAAGCAGTTTAGCATATGCAAGAGGGCTATGGCTCACACTTTGGACCTGGAAGCTGCTTCCCACTGTGATAACATTGAAAGAGTACTTGGAACAGGAAGGGGGCAAGGCTATGCAAGCACATGACCTAGGAGCAACAAATAATTATTTTATGAAATGACTACATTTCAAGCTTTTATAGAATAGTCACAAGTCCTGGATTTTGCTGGACATCCACACATTCAAATAGACAGGGGGAATGAGGCCTCCAGGGTAGGGCAGTTGGGGGCAACCATGCATGCAGGGGAGGGCAGCTATGGGCAATCAGGGCAGCAGGGGAATGATTAGGGGGTGATCAAGCTGGCAGGCTGAAGCAGTTAGGGGCAATCAGGCAGGTAGGCAGGCGAGCAGTTGGGAGCCATTAGTCCTGGATTGTGAGAGGTATGTCTGACTGCTTGTTTAGGCCGTATCTCACTGGCAGTCAGGCATCCCTCGAGGGGTCCCAGATTGGAGATGGTGTAGGCTGGTCTGAGGGACACATACATCCCCTTATGGATTTCATGCACCAGGCCTCTAGTTTCATAATAAAATTATTTCTACTATATATTTCCAAGATTTCCAAACTCAGGACTCATATTTAAAGATTTGAGACCATCATCTTCTTTCTATCCAGTATTCTCTCCTCTAACCACACATAACCAAATGAAGCATTACTTTCTCAGGGTTCTGATATCCATACAAGGATGATCTAAAACAAATGACAAAGTTTAATACTATGAAGGAAACAAGCACTGGGAAATTAGAAAAAGAATTATATTTATTGTGTTAACTACAATTCTAACTAATTCTAATTAGTCACACTTGACCACAAACCATGATAAAAAGTACATTTTGCATAGCAACCAATACAAATGCATATAAATATATATATAAATGAATAAATAAATGAATAAATAAATATATAACTGAAATAGTGATTATTAAATGAAACTATTTCTACTCTTACATTTTCTATTCTATAATATTCTCTTTAAAAATTGTAGATGCGAACCTACTAAGATGATTTCATCACCTGATGGGAGATAGTTCATGGTTTATAACCTCAAAGTGTCCATCTCTCATTTCATTTCAAGAGAGAAATTTTGATGTGATTTAAAGGCAAAATTCAGTCATTAAATTTCATAATGTGGGAAATAACTTTCATGAAAGAAGCTAAAGAACTTAGAACCTCTGGGGAAATCACTCTCAGGTTTATTCTCTCTTTGCATCTCCACCTCTATGGCTTTGGATAACTTCTGTTTGTTTGACTCTCTCTTCTCTCCCATTTCATGTTGCCTGCATGGTAAGAACAGCAGGAAGCAGGCAGGACACAGGAATAACAGAAAAATAGGTCCTGCTCAGCCCTGACTCTGATCAGCCCAGGCTTTATTCTGAAAGGAAGCCTTGAAGTTCACCTGTGATCCTGTCTTGTACACAACAGTGCATCAACAAACAACGAGGTCCCAAACCTTAGCTTGTCACAGTGTGTATGTGCCATGGGTCTCTGTGAATATACCTTTACACTGTCCCACAGATATTCCTGCTATGCTGGAAATGCTCAACAAGTATGTTACAATATAGCCACCATTAGCTTACATGTATTGACTGAACACTTGATGTGGCTAATTCAATGGAGAAACTGAATTTTAAATTTTATTTAACTTTAAGTAATTGAGAGTTAAAGAGCCAAATGTGTCTAGTGGCTTTCATACTGAACAGTACAACCCTTATTACCTATTAAAGATGGGTAGAAACTTGAGGTCAGAAGGCTTAGGAACAAATAAGAATTTGGAGATACCTATCCTGACTCTCTTATTCCACCAGATATTTCCAAGATTCAGGATTGAATTGAGGCATTTGGCATCTTCAAAGCTTGAAAGAGAAATAGAGTTTATGGAACAAAAAATAAAAATAAATAAAAATTAAGAGTTTCACTGTGGGATGCAGTCATTGGTAAATAGCAATCTCTTTCAACAAGGTCTGCAGTAAAGGGTTTCGTGACAAACAGCTGAATGTTCTTTGAGGGGTAGATGAGGCAAGAATCTAATTCACTGTAAGGTTTTGGAAAGGCCTATGCTTAGATTGGCTGTAAGACCTGGAGTAAATTACAAATGATCTTTTTAGCCTCCCCAGCTACTGATGAGCTCCTCTAAGAAGCAAATAAACGGGTAGAAGGGAAGCACTCAGTGCTGAGGCTTAGGATAGGTAATATGTGGTGGTTATTCACAATAGTGTGTGCAGAGGCAGAGGTGCAAACAATTCTTAACTGTAGTTCAGGATAACTGTGGATTTAAATCACACAGAGAGAAAGCCTACTTTACATTTGTGTAATTGCCAGAAAAGGGTATGGAAATCTAGAAATTGTGGAGATAAAATAATCTGAATAGCAAATTTCCAGTTTACAATCTGTGCTCTTGGAAAATCCCCAAACCTAGAATATGGCAGGCCTAAATCAGGTCTGTGAACTAACTCATTCATTAGTGTAGCCACCACAAAACAGCTGGCACAGCTACTTGGCACTGTGTTATGCACCTAATCCACACAATTCTAGAAAGTGAGTATTAGTATGCCCACTCACTAGATGAGGTAAGTGAGTAGGGAAATGGAAAAATGAAGTAACATGTCCAAGATCAGCAGCCGATAGGAAGCAAAACTTGAATTAAAACGAAGTGCACACTTTAATCGCTACACACATGGCCTATAGTAGGTTTACATAGAATACACTCATCTTAACAGACACATCCGGAAATTTGTATTTGAAATGAGGTAGCATATTAAACATCACCAAGGGCACAACAGCAGAAGTTGAAAAATCATAGATGACTACAGAGAAGTCTCATAAAAACAAACTGAAGTATTTTAACTATCTTAAGTTCATTAATGTAAGTGCAATCAGTCTTTTATAACTTCATAATCCAAGAAAATGATCAATGCAAATACATTGATCCTTAGAGCCATCAAGTAAGGTTCAATTGTCATTTGAACATACTGCTGAAAAAGTTAGGGGGTCATTACATATACTTTAAGAGAATCCCCATTAAATAATAAAGACAATACCGTATAGGAAGAAATTTTGGTTCTTAAAAAGTAGTAAGCTTTGGGTATTTGGAAGATTCACTACACTGAACATATGACATAGTCATGTAGAACTAATAAGGCTACAATCAACATAACAGATTGATTCAGTGCCCTTTAAGTGCTTACATGAAAAGAAATATATACAGGTTGGTGCAACAAGAAGGCACCAGGTCAACAACTTCAAGAGAACTGCAACTTCAACACTGCTTTTGTGTTCAATTTAAAAAATGTGCTAAAATAATAGGCAAGTGAGGTGTTCTGAAATTAGATCTAACAAGGTGCATAATTGCTGTGCAAGTCACACTACATTTTAGAGACCAGGTTCTTATACTGAACAAGATGCAGATTGCTTTTAAAAAGTATAATCTTCCGGGGGGCGGGGGGAATGGCGGCAGAATAGGCAGACGCCTCTGGAGCTTTGTCGCTGGGCAGAGGGAGAAAGAGCAGCTAAGAGTCACACGGGGAGTGTTTGTTGGCAAGTTAAGAGTCAGTTATCCTCCAGCAGAAGGCGGTGAACTGCTGGACAGGGCTCTCCTGGCCAGGCAGCCCCACTGCCGCCGGATTTTTGTCAGCCAGAGCCACCAGCGCGAACTCAGAGACCGCACCATCTTGCAGAGGGAGGTGGATGTCTGTGGCGGTCTGAACGCTGTGCTGAATTACTCATCGAACAGCCAGGGACCCAGAACACCGCTCTCCAATAGGCACAGACACGCGGGCAGTGGATTCAGAGATCCACACGGCACATAGAAAGGTCAGATTTCGCCTGGGATAAGTGCCTTGTGTGCTGTGCTAGGTCGTGTTGTAGTTTGTGCCTTTGAATCAATGTAGGAGAGAGAACTACATAACCAGACACCCGGAGAAGAAAAACCATGGGCAGAAGAAGAAACAGCACGCATATGACAGATAGGCAGGTATCACCAGAAAAGGAAGTAAACGAAATAGAAGTAGAAATAAGCCTGCCAGAGAAAGAGTTCAGAGAAATGATCGTAAGGTAGATGAAAAGAATGGAAGACAAAATTGACAATCTGAGTAAGAGACAAGAGGAAATGAAGAAGAAGCATGAAGAAATGCACAAAGAAATAAAAAATGACATCACTGCCTTAAAGAACTCAATAGAAAGCATCAAAAGTAGACTAGAAGAAGCAGAAGATTGCATCAGTGAGCTAGAAGACATGGTAGGAAAAAATACCCAAGTACAGCAGCTTCTAGAAAAAAAGGTAAAAAGCAAGAGGAGAGCCTAAGGGAACTTTGGGATAACATGAAAAAAAAAACAAAACAACAACATCCCCATAATTGAGGTTCCAGAAAGTGGAAAATGAAAAAAGATTAGAGAACCTGTTTGAAGAAATAATGACAGAAAATTTCCCCAATATGGGAAAGGAAAAACCCACACAAATCCAAGAAGCGCACAGAGTCCCAAGCAAAATGAACCCCACAAAACCGACAACAAGGCACATTATAATTAAATTGGCAAACACCAATGACAAAGCAAGAATCTTAAAATGGCCAGAGAGAAACAGAAAGATATCTACAAAGGAACCCCCATAAGATTAGCTGCTGATTTTTCAACAGAAACTCATTAGGCCAGAAGACAATGGAATGAACTATACAAAGTCATGCAAAGGAAGGGTCTGAATCCAAGAATACTATACCCTGGAAGGCTTTCAATCAAAATTGAAGGTGAAATCAGAAGCTTCACAGACAAAAAAGGACTAAGGGAATATATTACCACCAAACCAGCAATGCAAGAAATGTTAAAGGGTCTGCTGTAATAAAAAGAAATAGGAAGCGAAGAAGGAACTCTGAGCTAAAGACTAAAAATAGTGACGGATAAATACCTATCAATAATAACTTTGAATGTAAATGGATTAAATGCTCCAATCAAGAGACATAGGGTAATCGATTGGATAAGAAAACATGATCCACATATCTGCTGTCTATAAGAAACCCACCTCAGGAAAAGAGATGCACACAGATTGAGGGTGAAGGGATGGAAGAGGGTATTTCAGGCAAATGGAAATGAAAAAAAAAAAAGCTGGGGTTCCAATACTTATATCTGACAAATTAGATCTGAAAGTGAAGGACATAACAAGAGATAAAGAAGGCCACTTCATAATACTAAAGGGAACAATCCAACAAGAAGATATAACTCTGGTAAACATATACGCACCCAATATAGGAGCACCTAAATACATAAAAAAACTTCTGGAGGATATTAAGGGAGAGATTGACAGCAATACAATCATAGTAGGAGACTTTAGCACCCCACTGTCAATACTGGATAAATCCTCTAAACAAAAAATCAGTAGAGAAACATCAATCCTAAATGACTCACTAGACCAGATGGAATTAATTGACATCTTCAGAACATTTCACCCCAAAGCCACAGAATATACATTCTTCTCAAGTGCACATGGGTCATTTTCAAAGATAGATCATATGTTGGGTCATAAGAAAAGTCTCTTCAAATTCAAGAAGAAAGAAATTATATCAAGCATTTTCTCAGACCACAGTGGCATAAAACTGGAAATCAACTATAATAAAAACAATAGAAAGAAATCAAACACATGGAGACTAAACAGCATGCTATTAAACAATGACTGGGTAACCAAAGAGATCAAGGAAGAAAAAAAAAACATCATGGCAACAAATGACAATGACAACACAACAATACAAAATTTATGGGACACAGTGAAAGCAGTCTTGAGAGGGAAGTTCATAGCTCTACAAGCCTGTTGCAATAAACAGGAAACAATGGTAATAAATTACCTAACCCAACAACTCAAAGAGCTAGAACGAGAGCAACAAGATAAGCCCAGTGTACGCAGAAGGAAGGAAATAGTAAAGATCAGAGTGGAAAAAAAAAGAACATGGAGACCAAAGAAACAATTCAAAAGATCAACAAAACCACAAGCTGGATCTGTGAAAGGATAAACCAGATTGATGGACCTCTAGCCAGGCTCACCAAGAAACAAAGAGAGAAGACCCAAATAAACAAAATCAGAAATGAAAGAGGAGAAATAACTACAGACTCCGCCGAAATACAAAGGATTGTTAAAAAATACTATGAACAACTCTATTCCAACAAATTGGACAACCTGCAAGACATGGACATATTCCTAGAAAAATATAACCTTCCAAAACTCAATCAGGAAGAATCTAAACATCTCAATAGTCCAATAACTATGGAAGAAACTCAAGAAGTCATCAAAAATCTTCCAGCAAATAAAAGCCCAGGACCAGATGGCTACACAGGAGAGTTTTACCAAACATTCAAGGAAGAATTAAAACCTATCCTCCTCAGACTATTCAAAAACATTCAAGAAGAAGGAACACTTCCAAACACCTTCTATGAAGCCAGCATCACCCTAATACCAAAACCAGATAAAGACAACACAATGAAAGAGAATTATAGGCCAATATCTCTCATGAACATAGATGCCAAAATCCTCAACAAAATTCTAGCAAATCAGATCCAGTAGTACATCAGAAAGATCATACACCATGACCAAGTAGGATTCATCCCAGGAATGCAGGGATGGTACAATCCGCAAATCAATAAACGTGATACATCACATAAACAAATTGAGAGATAAAAATCACATAGTCATATCAATTGATGCAGAAAAAGCATTTGACAAAATCCAACACCCTTTCTTGATAAAAACTCTCAGCAAAGTGGGAATAGAATACCTCAACATCATAAAAGCCATATATGATAAACCCACAGCTAACATCATACTCAATGGGCAAAAACTAAAACCATTTCCCCTAAGAACAGGAACAAGACAGGGATGCTCACTCTCACCTCTCCTGTTTGACACAGTACTGGAAGTATTAGCCATTGCAATTAGACAAGAAGAAGAAATAAAAGGCATCCAAATTGGAAAAGAAGAATTAAAGCTGTTTTTATTTGCAGATGACATGATACTGTACATAAAAAACCCAAAGGACTCCATTCCAAAACTAATTGACTTAATTAATGAATTTGGCAATGTAGCAGGATACAAAATTAATGCTAAGAAGTCTGTGGCATTTCTATACACTAATAGTGAAATTACAGAAATAGAGACTCAAAAAGCAATCCCATTTACCATCGCACCAAAAAAATTAAGATACCTAGGAATAAACCCAACTAAAGAGGTAAAAGACCTATATGCAGAAAATTACAGGACACTGAAAAAAGAGATAAAGGAAGATGTTAACAGATGAAATAGCATATCATGCTCATGGATTGGGAGAATCAACATCATTAAAATGTCCATACTACCCAAAGCAATCTATAGATTCAATGCACTACCCATTAAAATACCAAAGACATATTTCCCAGACCTAGAAAGAATTCTTCATAGATTCATCTGGAACAAAAAAAGACCACAAATGCAATTCTGAGAAAGAAGAATAAAGTAGGTGGGATCTCAATACCAGATTTCAAGCTATATTACAAAGCCACTGTTCTCAAAACAGCTTGGTACTGGCACAAGAACAGGCATATAGACCAATGGAATAGAATAGAGAACCCAGATATCCACCCAAACCACTATGCTCAACTAATATTTGACAAAGGAGGCATGAACATTCAATGGAGCCAAGATAGCCTCTTTAATAAATGGTGTTGGGAAAATTAGACAGATACATGCAAAAAAATGAAACTACACCACCAACTTACACCAAATACAAAAGGAACTCAAAATAGATACAGGACTTAAACATTAGGCGGGAAACCCTAAAAAATTCTAGAGTAATCCACAGGCAGCATAATCTCGGATATATGCCGAAAGAACTTCTTCACTGATACTGCTCCAAAGGCAACTGAAGCTAAAGAAAAAATAAACAAATGGGACTACATCAAAATAAAAAGCTTTTGCACAGCAAAAGAAACCATCAACAAAACAACAAGAAAGCCCACTGTATGGGAGAACATATTTGCAAATGTTATCACTGATAAAGGTTTAATCTCCAAAATCTACAGCCAACTTATACAACTTAATAAAAGGAAGATAAACGATCCAATTAAAAAAAATGGGCAATGGACCTAAATAGAACCTTTTCGAAAGACGACAGAAGGAAGGCCAAGAGACACATGAAAACATGTTCAAAGTCACTAATCATCCGAGAGATGCAAATCAAAACAACAACGCAATACCATCTTACACCGGTCAGAATGGCAATCATCAACAAATCAACAAATGACAAGTGTTGGCGAGGATGCAGAGAAAAAGGAACCCTTGTGCACTGTTGGTGGGAATGCAGACTGGTGCAGTCACTGTGGAGAACAGTATGGAGTTTCCTCAAAAAACTAAAAATGGATCTCCCATTTGACCCTGTAATCCCCCTCTTAGGAATTTATCCTAAGAAATCACAAACACCAATCAGAAAGGATTTATGCACCCCTATGTTCATAGCAGCACAATTTACAATAGCTACAATTTGGAAACAGCCTAGGTGCCCGTCAGCAGATGAGTGGATCAGAAAACTGTGGTACATCTACACAATGGAATTCTATGCTGCCATTAAAAAGAAGAAATTCTTACCATTTGCAGCAACCTGGTTGGAACTGGAGAACCTTATGCTTAGTGAAATAAGCCAGTCAATGAAGGAGAAGCATCACATGATCTCACTCATTTGTGAATAATAAAGAACATTATAAACTGATGAACAAAAGGATAGATACAGAGGCAGTAAAGCATCAGACTGTGAAATTACAGCAGGAAGATTAAAGTTAGGTGAGGTAGATAAGAGATCAATCAAAGGACTTGTATGCATGCATATAAGCATAACCAATGAACATAGACACTGGGGGGGGGTTATGCCTGGGAGCGGGGGGGGGGCAAGGGGGAGATATGTATAAAAAATTAATTTTAAAAAAAGTACAATCTTCTGAAATTATGTTTTGGTGTTAAAAGCAATTGCTTTCCAATAGCAAAAGAAAAGAAGAGAACATGATTTGTAGCCCTAGATTTCTTGCCAACATGTAAACTCTGACCATTCACAGTGTGTGGTTACTGATCAGTTGGAGGGGAGTCAGTAACTTACTGCAACACTCATCAGAAAAGAAGTCGAGTGCCTTTGGGATCTGTTTCTAGTGCATAGGCTCAACTGAGGGAGAATAAGGAGGAAGATTTCATCATCCCACAGTAAGTTCAGTCTTAGGCCATTGCAAACCAGGGAGGAGCATCATGAAAGAGAGAGTGGAGTGAGCATGAATTGAATGGAGTATTCAATTGATATTCAATGCCAAGAAGGGAGAAGTGGATTTACAGTGCACAGTGAGTGAAAGGCACTCTGAAACACTTATTGGTAATAAAGTGATGAATAAGATAGTCACTATAGGAGAGACATGAGATTACAAATTTATATATATGTTTTGGCATGCCTTTTGGTAGAGCCTAGTATGTTATGTGCTGGGCATAAAGTGATGACTAGAACAGGTTTGTTTCCTGACCCCATGGAACAACTGTCCTGATGATAAATCTTAACTAGAACTGTGTTATGTGGTAAGATGGAGAAAAATGAGGTGTACCTGGATTGAGTTAAGCTTACAACATTGACCCAAATACTTGAAATAAATTGAAATGATAGTAGAGAAACTTCACTGAAAGTTAACCTGGTAGGCTAGACAGTCCTACAAGCAATGAAAGTACCCTTTGATGGGAATTTAAAGTGATCAGCCTGGACACACATTTGTGACAGGAGTATGAGAATTCAAACTGATCCCCCAAACTCTGAAGTGAGTTGCTTGCATAAAGGCACTATCACATGGGAACCCCATAATTTCAGAGCTAGAAACACTTCCCAAAACTGGCAAACAGAGTCTTAAAGGAATGCACAGCACACATAGCTAAGAACCATTCAAGACTCCGTTAGTGCAGAAATAAGCTCGTGCTCTTATGGATGTACTTTCCACATTGCTATAGACTAATTCCAATGTCTTGTGAGTACCAGGTAATTGTTATATTTTTAATTCAGAAACAAGTATTTTATCACCCATTAGACTGAAGATGGGGATTTAAGCCCAACATTCATGCTGGGACTCAGAGCAGCCATGTCAGTGAGAGGCTGAATGCTTATCTGGAAAGTTAAGCCTAAAGGACAGACACGTGCTTCTGGACAATCTAGACCAAGATATAAAGTACCCACAAATGCAAGATAGATAATTAGATCAAAAGTAGGGAAATTCTGCCCTGGCTCGTTTGGCTCAGTGGATAGAGCATCGGCCTGCAGATGGAAAGATCCCAGGTTCGATCCCCAGTGGGGGGCATGCAGGAGACAGCCAATCAATGATTCTCTCTCATCATTGATGTTTCTTCCTCCCCCCCCTCTCTCCTCTTCCTTCTTCTCTAAAATCAATAAAAATACATTTTTTAAAAAGTAGAGAAATTCATGCTGGTGGAATTAGGTAAGACTTCTTAAGTGATGAAGCATGTGTGTTAGATCTTAAAACAGAAGTATAGTTTGAAAATATAAAGAAAGGACAGGAGATGAAAGATAACATAGGCAAGATGTTGTGGTTAGATTTTTTTTTTTAAGTAAGATCACTTTGGCGGGGACACAGGATGCCTTACTGAAGAGTAAGAGATAAAATTATAAAGAAATGGAGTCAAATAATACACAGTGGGATGAAGAACCACTAATAAACTTTTTCCATAAGGAGCTAACTAGAAAATATTTCTGTTTTAACTGTTCAGCTTTGTCTCTGTAATTCAAAAACAGGCACAGACAATACCTAAATAAAGTTTAGTTTGCACACCTGTGTGCAGACCCCATGGTTTACAAACCCTGCTTTAGTGGGTTTCAGAAATATATGATCTGCTTAAGCATTGTGGTCCAATAGCTACTCGGACAGCAGAATCAAGGGTCTGAAGAGAGGAGTCCAATGAATAACATTAACACTCTGAGGAATGGATTCTTGTTATTTATACCAAGAGGGTTCCAAAAACAATAAATACTTGAGCGAAAGAAGTAACAACGGGCAAAGTAACTAAACTGAATTATTATTCCATTTTTAAATTTACATACTTATTATTTTCTTAATACATAATGAGTAAACATGGGCAAAAAAATGGCACAATTATACACACACCATGGTCAACTATGGAGGACAATGAAGCAAATCACTAACACAGTCTCTGCCAAATATCATGGGTGGCTGGGAATTTGAAACAAAGAGCTATCAAAAAAAAAAAAAATGACCATAACAATTTCCTTTTGTTTTTGACTCACTCGTGAGAGATTAGTAGAACAGTCACTGGTTTTCTTAAATGTGAACCTTTTTCACTGAGCTTTTAACAATATTAAATATGTCAAAGATGATCACATTTTACTTTTGTAACAGGCAAATGCATATTACTTCTGCTTGCAACTGCTGTAATTCCTGTAAACTCTAGG
The DNA here is from genome assembly GCA_011751065.1 of Lasiurus cinereus. Lineage (NCBI taxonomy): Eukaryota > Metazoa > Chordata > Mammalia > Chiroptera > Vespertilionidae > Lasiurus > Lasiurus cinereus. The sequence continues at coordinate 16,366,875 of JAAGEH010000032.1, forward strand.
AAGTAACCAAAAAGGAATAATTTCAGGTCATTCTATCCTCTAATAATACACTTATTGATAATATATTTTATAATGCATCTGTATGTTCTAGAAAATAGTATTTCAAAGCTTTCATGGAAAAATAGTATTTCTTGGGTTATTCTTTTTAAATCATGGAACAGTGAAAGACAACAAAGCATAATCAGAAGCAGAGGTCTGGATAAAGGAGAACCAGTACTTTTTTGTTTACTTTGAGAAACATTTAAGCAAATTCCAATGACCAGTTTTGCATACTTTTTCTATAGCCACTGCCAAAGATGACTTGTAATTTTACTGTGTGCAATTTAAAACTGACTTATACTTAAGGATGTTGCTCCTTTTTCAAAATTTAGAAAATGCTACTTTTAATTTCTCTCCTGGTTGGATGGACTCACACAGTAATTATTTTCATAGTTCCCTGTTTGAATTTTAAAAAGCAAGTAGTAGCATTTCTGAAACAAACTGGAAAATTTTCAAGAAATCATCTGGCCTTGACCCTTGACTTCAACCAACTGAATATAAATTATTTAAAACAGATTTTTTAAAAAATTCACTATAGCCCCTAATAGAATCCCATTCTAATAGTTTTTTGAAATTCTTTTTAAACCACAGATAAAAACAAAAGTTTCCTTTAATTTAAACTCATTTTCCCTTGTTTGGTCTCCAGAAGAGTAGGGGAAAACTGGTCAGATTCTTCCTCATAAAACCCTTTGTGTTTCAAAGAATAAGAACTAGGTCTCCAACGTGTTTTCTGTTTTACAAGCTGAGTGAATCTCAATTCTCTAACTTTTCCATAGAGCCTCTCTTCCATCCCTCAGCACTGTTTGTTAAACTTGCCTGTTTCTCCACTTCCCTTTCTATATACGGATACCAAATTTTACAAATATTTAAATTGGGAAAATTTAGAAATTTTAAAAGCCACTCTTGTGTGTGTTGAAATCTTACTGAATATGTAGCACTTTGCAAGGTGATGTATGGGGACAAATGCCATCATGGCCCAAGAGGAAAAACTGTTCTTGCTTTTTTACAAGGATAATTCTATCTTTTGTGTCTCTAATTTTATGGCTTCCTCCACCCACCTTCCTCTCTACCCTCACTCATTTTGGATGAGTCATTAGGATTTTACTGCCTGAGTTATTTTCCCCTGACTCTTTTGTTGCTAGTTGATGTACCTCAGGTTGATTAATATTTCCTTGAGTTTCCTATTCAATCGAGTTATAAATACTAATTTCTACATCTACTCCTTTATACCAAACATTGCATGAGAGTCATCACATCCCACTCCCTCAATTCACACTGTCTTCTCACTATCCAGCAATTTGACTTCAGGAACCCTCTCCACACTCTCAAATGATTTTTTAAGACTTTAAAGCAGTGAGTAGCTTCTTTCTGGTCTTCATATTTCTTGCAAAAATTGACCCTGCTGACTCTCATCCCTTGGCTAAAACATGAATTCTTTGTTTTGCTAAGGAGTACCCCCAAACTATCATCTTTTATCTCTCTCTGTTTGTTGCTTCTATAGGCTATCCCAATGTTCAGCAAACTCATTAGTCAACAGAGCCAAATATCAACAGTACAATGATTGAAATTTCTTTTGAGAGACAAATTTTTTAAACTTAAACTTCTTCTAATGCCACTTCTTCAAAATAGACTTGCCCAGGCTGTGGTATTTTCTGTAAGAGCCACACTCAGGGGGTCAAAAAGCCGCAGGTAGCTCGAGAGCCGCAGTTTGCTGACCATGGGGCTAGCCCATCACTAATCATTTTCATGCAGATTCAGCTCTGATCTTTCTTCTAAAGACCACAGTCATTATTTTAATTGCCTGGATATCAATCTCATCTGGATATGCTGGCAACATTATGAACCTGTTATATACAAAAATAAAATATTTCTCCCTAAAACTTCCCCTATTTCTTTTTTTCCTATATTGGTTTATGCTATCACCATTCTGTCTTTATTTTTAAATATGTTGTTATTGATGAGAGAGAGAGAGAGGAAGAGAGAAACATTGATGAAACAGATACATCAATCATTTGCCTCATGCATACCCCCAACTGGGGATCAAGCTCACAACCCAAACATGTGCCCTGATTAGGAATTGAACCAGTGACCTCTGGACACTCAACCAACTGAGTCATACTGGCCAGGGCACCATTCTGTCTTTAAAATCTTTAAATTATTTTTCTAATCCTTCCTTCAAATTCAATGAGCTGAACTCAAAGATATGAAGTAGGAATAAGGGAATTTGCTTTATTGTTGATAAAAATTCAGCTCTGAAAAATAGTTCTTCTATTGAATAAAATTAATTGGAAGAAAAAATGAAATTTAGGAACAAATCCTGGTGTGTTCCAAAGCATGAACTCTGCTCTTCCTTAGATAGTATTACTGGATGTTAATTCTTCTGTAGTCTCAAGATAAAGTTCTATTTGACCCTGACAGATGGAACCACCAGAAATATGGTTGACCCTTGAACAATGAGGGGTTAGGAGTGCCAACCGTCCCTCAGACTAATTAAAAATATGCATATAACTTTTGACTCCTGCCAAAGTTAACTACTAATAACTTACTGTTGATCAGAAGCAATAGCAATAAAACAGTTGATTAACACACATTTTGTAAGTTATATGCTGTATTGTTATAATAATGTAAGCTGAAGAAAATGTTATTAAGAAAATGTTATTAAGGAAAAGAAAATAAATTTATCATACTCATTGAAAAATACCACATATAATTGTACACACTCAGTTCAAATCCATGTTTTCCAAGGGTCAACTGTACTACCCACACAACTACCCTGCATCATACATATGCACACACATGCACAAACCCTAACCTATAATTCACCTTAAACTAGAGGCCTGGTATATGAATTTGTGCACAAGTGGGGTCCAGCTGGCCCTCCCCAATCAGGGCTGACTGGACCAGGCTGGCTGCAGGGAGGGGCTGCAGGCAGTTGGCCAGCCAGTCCCAACCCCTAGTTGAACTCTTGATCGAACTCCTGTTCGAGGGGACAATTTGCATATTAGCTTTATATTATACAGGATACTCCTTTTTAAAAAACAAAAACTAAAAGTAAACAAAGATATTTGTAACTTATCTTTTTCTCCATTTCTATTTAAAGAAAGGTGCTGAGATAATTCAATATCAACATTTTGAATAATCCATCTTAACTGATACACTCTGTTGGGGGTCACTATTGGCAAAACAAAACTAGGAAGTTAATTAAAAGAGTGATTTGTGGAGACAAATAAAATAAGAATGACCAATTTGTCTGGGCAGTACCAAATCAATATAAACCAGAGATTTACACATGCTTTGGTGTCAGCTTGGTTTTTCTGCTCTCTTTAAATTTGCTGCTGGAGAGCTTGTATGGGGGCCTATCTGAGGGAATAACCTCAGACACAGGAGCAGCTGAGCTTGCTGTAGAAATCTCCTGCTTATCCACAACGACCAATTAAATAGTGTTTTCTAATTATTATTCATCTAGATCTTATTTCCAACAAGTTTGAATATAATTAACTATCCTTAGCCCAAAATTATGTTGAAGCCCTCAGGTTATTATGACCATCAACCCTCATGCTCAAGGTGGCCAGCATGTACATTCTGGTGTGTGAGGGATAAGGGCATGTGGTGCTGCACAATCAGGCTCTCTGTAAGGCTTTTTCATTATAACAAGTCTATACCAGGAAGAGCACTAAGTCCTTTTCATAAAGAGTACTAAGTCTTTTTCATAAAGTGCACTTTTCATTAGTGACCAGACTTTATCAGTCTCTAAAGAAATATTTTTTTTTTAAACCACAGGTCAAGAAATTAGCTCTATGGTTAGTAGTAGAAAATAGAAAAAAAAATTCAGGTAAATGGAAAAAAAGAACATCTAAAATGAAAAAAATCAGAAAGCAGAACCAAGTAAAATACCTTCTTAAGGGTAATTTCTCATTGATATATTTTACACTTGTTTTACCAACTTCAAACAGAATAATTTGTTTATATTTGAACATGTCTCTACTCTAGATTTAAAAATAATCTTTCTAAATATATATTTTAAAATTCGTTTTTATTGACTTTTAGAGAATGTAAGGGAGGGGGTTTCAAGAGAAACACTAATGAGAGAAAAACATCACTGAGCCATTGCCTCCTGCATGTCTCCTACTGGGGACTGAGCCACAACCTGAGCATGTGCCCTGACCGGGAATCAAATTGTGACCTCCTATTTCAAGGGTTGATGAGCCACACTAGCTAGTCATAGTTTAATTATTTTTATTGCTATTTCTTGTGTCCTTTGGTATAATAATAGGCTCTTGGTACTAACTGAAATATCCACTGACTCTGTGCCCTAAAAGCATGTACCAACATTAACAGAAAGGTTGCCCTTTGGGCTTTACTGCTCCCAGGGGTACAAGGGTATTATGTTGAAACATGAATTTAGTTGAGCAAAGATTATGCCAACAGTAATGGCTTGATATTGAGTTTTTCTTTTCTTTCTTTTCTTTAATGAAAAAACTAAGTATGTGATAGAACTGTAACATACACACTATCTTCATTTTATATCTTTGGTATCAGTTGTCAAAATAAAGTGCTGAGATATGTAACTTAGATATTTTATGGAAAATGCCTCCTCCAGTAGAAATGTTAACAATATAGAATGCATGATAGACTACATATTAAGTTTCAGAAATAGTTACTTAATAATCTTTTTGTATTTGGTATGAAAGCTTAGTATACATTTCCCTTACTGCATACTTTGATTTAAAATGTTTTTTTTTCCGCAAAATTATGTTAGTATAAAACATGTCATAGCAGACACTAATTTTAAAATGCGTTTCTGATTTTTTTGTTTACTTTTTCTTCATCTGCATAATGAAGAGCATGTTTTGAGCTATGCCAACACATCTTGCCAAAGCTTTATTTTGATGTTACACGTTCAGGCTCACACATAGCTAGCTCTGTGGTTCCATTTAGTCTCAGACTTTGTGAGACATTGAGGAACATCTCCAGGACCGACATGCAACCTGGTAAGTCACTGTGAGGATAACATACTCTTCTCTTATGGTCCTAATAGGCTCCCCTGCACAGGGTCACTGGCTCCGAGGTAGTTTCTGAAAAGAGCATCTATCACCAACAGCTGTGTCCTGCTGTCTCGACAATCTGTGCTCATAAAACGTGATGTTTGGTAACATCTTTCAAACACAGTTTGTTTTTCTCTTTTCAACACCAAAACTCCCACTTCTGTATCTTTTTTCATCTATGAATTTTTCAATAGTTGGAGGGCATTAATTATGTCATACAAAATGCTTTCACAGTAATTATTGGTGTTACTGTTATCCTAATTATCTGTAATACTAATTAATCCACTTTCTATATTGAATCACACCATGGAAATGCAGTTAATGGAATATGCTTTAATACTACCTAGAATGTCTGCTGCCTGTTCATGAATACAGAACTCTGGAATGTATACTGCAGAATTTTCTCTGTTCCATATTGTGTTTCTCATACTCAGTTTTGGTGAACTTCCTTTCCTAAAATGCCCCTTCTTTCTACAAACTTTCCCCTAAGAGTAGGAATTAAGTCTACCAACTCCATTTTTGTAATCAGTTTTAGACAAACTGAGGCTAGGTATGTCAAAGAAAGGAGCAGCTGTTGAAAATTTCATTTCTAAGTACCATGCATTGCAGGAAATACAAAGAGAAGCCATGAATCTTTGCTTTCAAGAAGCTTATGAACTGCAGAGGAAGACCAAATGCAAACAGAATACAGTTGGGTTCCCATGACGATGACAAAAGCAAACAGAACTTAGCCTGGGAGAAGACACAGAGCAGAAGGTGACAAAGGGAGCTGGATTTTCCAACGATAAACTTGAGGTTGAACATTAGAGTCTTTATTTTTACTAACAAACATAATGAGACATTTTGGAAACCCTAGGGAAATGATACATGATCCAAGAGATTGATAGAGAAGAAAACTTTGAGAGGCCAGCTGTTTCCCCTCCCTATCGGGAACTGAATGGAGGAAAATGGACATTTGGGGATTTAGATAAGAAAAAAGAATACAGTTCTGACAGTGAGACCCATTAAACAAATAATGGAATAAGTTATAGAAGGAAAATAAAAATTTCATCTGTGAAAGTCTTTAAAACTGAGATGTATTTTCAACAGCTTAAAAAATGGAGCAGATGAGGTATGGCACATATAGCCTAAGAGAAACCTCAGAGCATGAACTTCCAAGGACTGAACGAAGTTCATCTTGTTAATCTGCTCCTTGGTATATCTGCTTGGGATTATTTTTTCTGGCCATGATGGTTATAGTGAGCCATCCTGTTCCTTCACAAAGCCTCGCTGACCCACAGTGCGAATCTGTGAGGTAACCAGCGAAGGGATCCCAGACTAAACTCAGAGAAGCAAAGCTTCTGTGTGACAGGAAACTACATTAGATTCATTTACACAATCCTTAACAGACTCAATCCACAAGCTCAGATTTTATTCTGGCATTATTAGAAAACATTTAGCTTTTAGAGCTGGTTTAGACTATTATGTAAGTCACAGGTTTATTCACTCAACTGCTCACTGAGGGCATCCTCTTGTGTTTGGTGGTAGGCATACAGCTACACGAGACAGAGTCACTACCCTGGGGAAGACAGGCACATAACCAGTTATTCATAACCAGAATGACAAATGTTAGGAGAGAGGTAAGCCCAGAATGTGTGGGAAGCACAGATGGTGGACACTGACGCTAGACAGTGGGTACAGAGAAGGTTCACGTACTGATTTTGGGTGAGGCTGGAAGGAAAGAATCAGGCAGCTGATGACAGAGGAGAAAGGCTTTCTCTAGTTTAGAGAGTGGGAAGGGGATGTCTGAAGGCATTACATGCCACAAAAAAAAAAAAAAAGATGATCATGTAAAGCTCATAGCAGGGGAAAACTGGCAAAATCACAATCTCTCCTACCATTCTATTTGCCTTGTAGCATCAAGCCTGCTTTTTTAAAAACTTAAGACCTTCAGCCTTGATTAGAGTATCTGTCATATGAATATGTATTTGTTGGCTGCCTGGGATAATGTGTTAGACATAGAATTCAAATGCCCTTTGATTTACCAACGGCTACTAAGAATTATAATCAAGCCAAGTTCTCTTATTTAAATAAACGCATGAAATGTAGGGATAGATGTCTAAATAAAAAACATGATTAATTTGATCACTGTTTTCTTCCACCATACACTCACTCTATATTCATAACATATAGTCTCATATGTATACACATGCATTTATACAAAATTCTATCCATCAATCAATAAAAAGTGTCACTTTGAATGTACAATTTGACAAGCTAGAATTCAAGCTTTATCAGAAGGCAAAAAGAAGCTTAATGAATTTTTCCAATTCTCTGGTTATACATCAGATCAAATTATAACACTCAAAGTAAAGACAGTGAAGGTTGCTTTTTTAAGTTTGTCCCCCGTCGAGGTTCCCAGCAGATATGTGCAGCACTTGGTCCTCTCGCCTGTCAGCATCACTAAGAGGATGGCTGTTACTAAATATGGACAAGGTCTTTGAAGGGATCAAAATACAGAACTCTCACAAAATGATATAAATACAACTTGTAGAAGAAAGAAAGAGAAATATTAATGTACTAGAGGCCTGGTGCATGAAATTTATATGGGGGGGTGGGGTGGGAAGGGAGGAGTGTCCCTCAGCAGAGCCTGCACCCTCTCCAATTGAGACCCCTCAGGGGCTGTCCAACTGCTGGGGATCAGGCCTAAACTGGCAGTCAGACATCCCTCTCACAATCCAGGACCTCTGGCTCCTAACTGCCTCTGCCTGCTGACCTGATCAACCCTAACTGCCCCACTGCTGGCCTGGTCACCCCCAACTCTCCACCCCCACGCCAACCTGGTTGCCCCAACTGTCCCCCTGCTAACCTGGTTGCCCCTAACTGCCCCCCCGCCCAATCACCTGTACTTCCCTCCCGCTGGCCTGGTCACCCCCTGCATTGTTGCCCCACACAGCCTGCTATTTGGTTGTCCATCTGGTTGTTTCGGTCATGATAATCCCTGGCTTTTTATATATTAAGATGGTTAATAACTGTCCCTTTCTACTGGCCCTGGTCACCCCCAACTGTCCTCCCTGCTGGCCTGGTCACCCCTAAGTGCCCGCCCTGCTGGCCTGGTTGCCCCTTACTGCCTCCCCTACCCCCGTTCTGCTGGCCTGGTCACCTCCAACTATCCCTCCCCTTCTGCCAGCCTAGTCAACCCCAACTGCCCCCTCACCGGCCAGGTCGCACCACGCAGCCTGCTGCTCAGTCATTTGGTTGTCCCTCACTAACCCCCCTGCCGGCCTTCTTGCTCCACACAGCCTGCTGTTTGGTTGTCCATCTGGTTGTTTTGGTGTGACAATCCTTGGCTTTTTATATATTAGGATGGTTAATAAAAGTATGACTTTTGTCTCTGCTGCATGACCCACACATCTTCCTGTTTCTTTTCAGCACATGAGATCATACAGTGTCTTCCCCTACCCCTGCCAAAGATGTGTACAACAGAAGCCGTCCACAGGTGGAATCTTCACAGGCTTGCCTCCAGGTTCAGAGTTCTGAACTCAAATCCCAACTTCTCTGGGTCTTTTCAATGTCTTCTCCTCATTTCTCTTTTCCCCATCTCTCTGCTCCTATGAAGGATTTACTAAAAGACTAACATTTTTTGGACAGGCAATTTTTGTTGTAACAAACACAAGCTTCTCAAGGGTTAAGTATAAATGAATCAGAAACACGTGGCTTAAATTTCCCACAAAATTGAATTCATATGGACTTAGATATAAAAGGGAAAATCGTGTTTTCCAAAACATGGTTTGAATTTTTAAAAACTCTAAGGGCTGGGAAAATAGTTTAGGTATTCACTTAACTTTTAACTATGGCCAGAATCATTCATCCCTAATGCTACAAAACTTTATTCTGTTAAAGAATGTATCCTTCTCAGGGAAGACTGCATACATCATGATTAAACACCTACCTTCACAATTGGTAAAGAGTTCCAACAGAATCGGATGAGAACAGAACACGAGAACAGAACACTAAATGCCCAGTGTGAGTAGCTGAGGAAAATGTTTCCTACCACTGAATGTGTGCAAGTGTTATTTGGGGATCTTGTGAAAATGAGATCTGATTCAGCAGGTCTCAGGTGGGGCCTGAGATTCTGCTGTGCTTATAACAAGCTCCCAGGTGATGCCACTGCTGCTGGTCCACAGGCCACATCTGAGCAGCCAGAATCAATCTAGACCACCCATCTGTGTCACCAATCAACACATGTAATTTATACTAAGTTATCTATCTCTGAGCTTTTTGAGATTCCAATTGGCTTGATGACCAGAAAAAAAAAATCCAAATAAAATGACATCAATGGGAATTAAAATATTCTGCTAAATATAGATAATTACTATGAAATTTCCATAACAACATGTACTGATTAGAAGTAATGAGCAATATATTCATTATTACACATGAACAATGAAAAAAGAAATAAAAAAACAACAAATATTCATCATCACCAGCTCTGCTACTATTTTATAGCCTACTGCACTGGGAATCCTTTCAGAAAATCTTCCAAATCAATCCAGACTTCAGAAATAGGGCCTGTTCTGATTCCAAGTACTTTTTTGTTTAGCACATGACTAGTTAGTCAGGAATGTTTAGTTCTATTGAACACATTAATTTTTCATATTGAGATTTTAATCTCTGTGATGGTGTGGACTGTCTTCTTTCTTTTGAACTCCCAGGAGTCCCTCAACATGCTTTTTTGACTATGAAATAAACTGCATGTCTTATAAAATCAGTACTGGCAAACCAAGGGCACTCAACCAGCCATACTCATGTATACAATATAAGAATTCATGTTGTTCTAATTGTAACAAATCCAGTTCTATTTGCCACCTGGAATTAGGGGTTGAGAGCAGGGGATAGATGTCTGAGCTCAGTAAGGAAACCTCCAATGTTCTGAGAAAACATTCAATACATAACTACAAGGCTTGATAAAAAAAAAAAATTGGAATTTATTTCTTCCCCCCAGGGGTTGAATGGACCCACTTTTTATTTACACAACTTCACAGGAAACTTGTTAAGATGAAGAATGCTGTCATTTTCTTCTGGGTAAACTAAAGCAGAGAAGCAATTTACCAGCATAAAAGCAAAGCTATGAGAAGTGTTTATCAACCCCCCCAACTTCCACACCATTATTCTCACTTTTCTGGCAGGAAGACACATATTTGACTGCCTCTTTAAGGGCAAGGTCATTCCCAGGTTCTGAAAAGCCCCTTCACACAGCTGCCCAGTCACTGCCCCCTAACTACCCTCCCCTGCCAGCCCGGTTACCCCTAACTGTCCTCCTCTGGGAAAACAGACACAGAATGTTTTCTTATCACAGCCAATGAAGAAGGTCAATAAGTTGATATGGCCTCAAGAATCATAGCTATTGGCTTCCTTCCCTGCTCTAAGTTGCTCTGCAGTGGAAGAACTCAAGACCATATTCCCATCACCAAGGGAGCCTCACTAAGAAGATTCTGCTCACTCCCTTTCAGGCAAGGAGAGGAAGTCTTTCCTCCTATAACCATGCTATATAATTTGTCCTGGAGCAATGTCATATGTGCTGGTTGGGTGGGCTGACCAGGAATGTCACCAGCACAATAATGCTCTCCACAAAAATGGACAAATAGAAATAAATTTAGGTGCTATGGATTTGAGTAGGATTGCTCAAAATAGATTTTGAAAGATATGACTGTCATAAATTCATCCTTCAATATTAGTCATATAGCGACTATATACACAGCATCATGCTAGGCTAAGTTTGGGAACAGTGCAGGATTCTTCCCCCTCCCCCCATTTTTAAAGCAAAGTAATTTGCAATCTATGTGGGAATATAAGACATCCTATCTAATAAAAGGGTAATATGCAAATTGACCATCACTCCAACACACAAGATGTCTGCCCCCATGTGGTCAAAGATGGCCACCCCCATGTGGACACAATATGGCCAGCAGTAGAAGTCAGTGGTGAGCAATCAGGCCAGCAGGGGAGGGCAGTTAGGGGTGACTGGGCCAACAGAGGAGGGCAGTTGGAGGGGACCAGGCCTGCAGGGGAAGGCATTTGGGGGCAATCAGGCCTGCAGGGAAGGGCAGTTAGAAGTGATCAGGCCAGCAGCAGAGGGCAGTTGTGGGTAATCATGCCAGCAGGGCAGGGCAGTTGGGAGAGACCAGGCCTGCAAGAGAGGGAAGTTGGGGGCAATCAGGACTGCAAGAGAGGGCAATTAGGGGTGAATGGGCCCAGCAGAGAAAGGCAGGTGGGGGTGACTAGACTTGCAGGGGTGGGCAGTTTGGGGGGACTAGGCCTGCAGGGGAGGACAGTTAGGGGCAATCGAGCTGGCAGAGGAAGGCAGTTAGGGGTGACCAAGCTGGCAGGGGAGGGTAGTTAGGGGTGACCAGGCCAGCAGGGGAGGGCAGTTAGGGGCATTCAGGCCGGCAGGGGAGCAGTTAGGCATTAATTAGGCTGGCAGGGGAGTGGTTAGGGGGTGATCAGGCTGGCAGGCAAAAGCAGTTAGTAGCAATCAGGCAGGCAGGCAAGTGAGCAATTGGGAGCTAGCAGTCCTGGATTGTGAGAGCGATGTCTGACTGCCCGTCACTGGGATGGGGCCTAAATAGGCAGTTGGACATTCCTCAAGGGGTCCCAGATTGGAGAGGGTGCAGGCTGGGCTGAGGGACACCCCCTGCCCCCATGCACGAATTTCATGCACTGAGCTTCTAGTGCACATATAAACAGGTAGGCGATTTTACAGAGCTAAGGATGTCAATACAAGAGATGTTTTTAAATGACACCAATTATAAGAAAGAAGGGCTTAAACTATATCCTGAAGATCAGGAAAACTGTTTAAAGAAAGGCGAGGAATAGCATTCCAGATTAGGGACATGCTGTCAGGAAACCCTGATGCTCAGGGCAAGTGAGGCAACCTGACTGGCTGGTGCAAAAAAGATAGGTAGAAATTTGGGTTGTAGATAAAGTAAAAAAAAAAAAATCATCAAATCAAAGAGCTTGGATACCATCCAGCAGATGGATTTTTTTTCAAACAATGTTTCTCAGAAAGCTAAGATGGTACTGAGATGACTTAATATTCTTAAAAACTTATATTAAAAATAAAGAAATGTAACACCTTTGACCTTAAATCTAAGTTTATACTAATAAAATTGTTTTGATCAGTTTTATATGCTGAGGTTCTATACACAATTTTTTTAAGATGATAGAGAGCTACCTTCTAGTTATCATAGGAAAGAGCAGTATTGATTAATTTAAAGTGTTGTTTTTTCCTTTCTAATACAAGTTCACTTCAAAATTGATTTATTTTTTATACCTGTTTATTTTTATTTAATATTTTCCTTTTAAACTATTTATTTATTTATTTATTTATTTATTTATTTATTTATTTATTTAT
>JAAGEH010000032.1:16381469-16453715 GCA_011751065.1 Lasiurus cinereus
ACACACACACACACACACACACACACACACACACACACACACACACAAGCTTGCAAATGGTAAACCCTGCTACAGGGATTAATAATGTCAACCAATCATAAAACTTTAAATGACAAAGCAATGCAACTCCAAGGGCTTTCCTGGGTTAAAAGACTGTCATGGGGAAGTGATTTGCAACTGTGTACAGTTGTTTCTCTCTAAAAATCCTTCCTTAGGAGGAGTACGGTTGAAGGAACCAGTGCTATTTGTTTTTATTATATCTTAAAATCTAAGGCTGGCATATATAGAAATGCAAGAAAGTAGCAAAAGGTCTTGTAGTTTTTAAAGAATATACCAGATATTTAAAATCGAATGCTAGCACAGCAGATGTTGGAGGCAGCAGCAGGAAATACCACGAGCCCCAACCGCACAGGTTGGCCCTGTGCCCTTCCTCTCTCCCACTCCCCGCCCTTCATAGCTTCTGTGCTCTTTATTATCCCTTTTGTGTAACAACCCTTGGTCTAAACCTCTTTTAGAGCTGTGATTTTCATTAATGATCTGACAGAATAAGATAAAAGGTAAGACAAACACCCCCCCCCAATCAATTTGACAAGTATTCATCAAGCAGATTTCAAAATGTTTAAGAAAGAAAACCTCTATCTTAAACAAAATAATTTTTTGAAGAGTCATCCTCCATTCTCTCTGATTTGGTCTGCTCACTGGGTTGCCAGCTTTCAAACCTGACCCTTCCTTGGTATCCACTTATTGTCCCCAAACCTCAACCCACTGGGCAATTAGAACACAAGAACTGCTTTCCAACCACCTCCTTTCAGTCTAATGCACGATCAAGGAGTCCCCTCGAAAGGGCAGGAAGCCTGCACCAGTTTCTGGAACATCACAGATGCTTTAAAGATCCTGTGACATCCGCCCTCACAGTTAACAGAGCAACATCAGAAAAGAGTGCTAGCTTCTTTGGCACTCACCCCTTAATCTGTGACTGCCGTGTGTTTCTTTTCCTGTAGGGGATTTTTAGCCCTCAGCCATTCAGACCTTATGAAGTTAATTTACAGACATTATTATCATTATCCTGAGATATATTACAACAATGAAACATAACCTTAAGTATACATATCAATGTCCACAGAGTATTTTCTACTCTCTATGCTATAAAAAATAACATATAAATGAAATTTTTATGTTTGATAAAAGGGAACACATTTTTACTGCAAATCTGTAAACTGTGCATTGATAGAGATGGGGGATGAAAAATGCATCATGAATAAGCTGTCTTCTCTAATAAAATGAACGTGACACTAGTAAACTTTCTTCCAACATAATTACCTACAGCAAAATTGGTTTATTTATAATCCAACTTCAGCAAATGGAAATCCTAAAATTTTAGCACTGAAAGGGGAGATTAATTTAAATCAAGATATTCTGAAAACAAGTTGGCTGGGTCAACAGCTCACACAGCCCTCAAAGATGTTAATTTCCAATATTTTTTTTCCTTAAGATAAGACAATGAGTTTTAAAATCCATATAAAAGAAAGTCATGAGAGGTAGCATGCTTCACAAATACTGACCTTTATTGTGAGAATTTCTCCTAAGGGAAAAAAAAGTATAAGTAGACCTCATGGATCTTCTTGGCTAAATGGCCTCTCTTCTATTACTTGCAATCACCACAACAGACCAGCTCTGCACTCATCCTGAAACACTGGGCCTTGAGTACGGGGGTTGGGTAATACAAAGGAATGAACATTTGCCAACTTAAAAAAAAAAATGATTTGTGGTAGAATGAGGGGGAAATTTTTTTGGTGATAACGGATATACCTATAATAATTTTAACTTCCCATAATTTGCGTAGTGATCAGCTAATTACAATCCTAAATAATAAAGATGTAATATGTAAATGATTATTACACTTTGTAATGACCAGCTCACCAATCAGCAGGAGGGTGGGGCAGCAAGATACAAGCAGGCAGCAGAGAGCTACAGGAGGGAGCACAGCAGCAAGCTATGAGGTGGGGAGGATGACAAGGGGAGCTAAGGAGGGCAGAGCAGTGAGGGGAGAGCTACTGGAGGGCAGCAGTGAACTACTTGGCAAGCTACTGGTGTACAGATTCATGTGCAGGGCTACTAGTGCTTTTATAATTTAAAGAGCCTAGTGTACTATTCTATATAAGTAAAATCCTAATATGCAAATTGACCAAATGGCAGAATGAATGGTGGAATGACAGCTCGCTATTATGCACACTGACCATTAGGGGGCAGATGCTCAATGCAGGAGCTGCCCCCAGCCCACAGGCCCTGACAGCAGTGGCTGTGGGGGAGGGGTGTCAGGGGGATAGGTGCACAATGAGGGGGGGAGTGGTGCCAGAACACCAGCCAAGGCAGGTGCCAGCCCTCCTCCCCCTGCATTGCCCTGTAGAAGGAGGCGACCGGTGGCAGCAGGGGGCGGGGCTGGCGAGCAGGCTGTGCCAGCCCAGCCAAGGTGGGTGCCAGCAGGGGCCCTGGTTGCCATGCAGAACAGCTCTGATCACCGGCCAGGCCTAGGGACTCTACCTATGCAGGTATTTTGTGCACGGGACCTCTAGTTTTAAATGTTTTACTAATAATAGATTTGAAGTTCAAAGTGGATAATAATTTGGTGAGAGTGTAATAGGAAACAAGCAGTGGAGTCCAGACTCCATGCCTATACCTGAGGCTGGGCAGTGGCTGATGGCTTCTGCACACCACCCAGACAGTCAGGCAAATAAATGCCACTGCCCCCAAGCCTCACCTCTCAAGAGAACTGGTAGAGAGGGAAATGGAGGGAAAACACCAATTTAGGACAGGAGTGTAGTGGGAGATGTCAAGATTTCTCCCTGACCTTCTAACACAGAAATAACACAGAGGAAATTCATGTGCAATAAACACACACACATACAGCTAAAGACTATATTTTATAATTTACTGCAGGTCACAGAGGCCTTAAGTAGAGATATCTATAAATAGTATGAAGATCTGGAAGGATAGTCCTCTGGTGGAACATTTTGGCTGTGTGACTGCTGCCGCTTCGCAAAAATATGGGTGAATACACTACCATTCTTTAACTGGGAAAGCCTTTGAATGCAGAAGGCATGGAGGAAAGCGAATGGTTTCTATGACTGGGGAATGAGAAACTTAAGTGTCATAGTGGTGAAAAAGCAAAGCTTCATATAAATCAATTCAAAATGTAAATATACCACTTAAATATTAATCAGGAAATTATAACAAAAAAAGTCCAGAAAATCTCTGTAACAATCCAAGATAAATAAATGTTCCACATCAGAAACTCAAAATTCATTTGTTTATAATGTAACTTGACTTTCTTCACATAATGCATCCAAATGCCATATGCTTGGCTATACCTGTTCTAAATAAAATTATTTTCTAGTTGATATCTAGTTCTAATCCAACAAACCTGCACAAAACACATATTTAGGCTTCTGAAAAGGGAAGGCTAAGTCCAAGGTAAAAAACGAGAAAGCAATATTCATCAAACAGATATTTTTAATAAAGCCTGTTTCTCACTTGTTTCCTTGAGAAATATGTAAAACGGGGGTGGAAACCATTCTTCTACCAAGGGCCTTTTGGATATTTATACCATAATTCACAAATCATACAAAATTATCAACTTAAAAGTCAGCCTGCTATATTTGGTCAAACATTTAATTAACTCACCCCTAATGCCTTGGCAGGGCCAGATCAAATTACTTTTCTGGTCTTACACAGCTTGTGGGTCAGACATTCCCCATCCCTGATGTAGAAGAGAAGAGGTACATGTGCAGGGGTAGGTTTACAGGCCAGATTGATTAATAATCAGGATGTCATTATTCAGGGAGACAAAAAAGTAAGAGAGGGTAGTTCTCAGTATCTGCAGAGAGTCAAGTCTCTTTTGAGTGGTTTGAGATATAATTTTGTTGAGGCGATGTGGTTAGATGGACTCTCTAAGGAAGAGGGGGTTGAGTTCAAAATGACAAGTAGTACTTCAATATTATATGGTATCTGGAAAAAAAGAATTGTAGACAGAAGAAATAGCAAGTGCAAAGGCCCTGAGGCCACAGCAAATACATATATTTGTGGACCAGAAGAGAAGTCTCCATGGCTAAAGCACCAACTGCAAGAGGAATTACAATTAGCCCAGTGCTTGATAAATCACTTTGCATCTTCAAGGATATTAGCTTTCTTTCTATCCTCTGAGCAATTTAGAATATGGAGGAAGGGCTAGGCTAAGAAATCCAAGGCTACTACCTAGGTCCCAATACATTTTTGGTTACCAGGGGAGCAGCTAACATAGGAACTTACTAGCTGTATGACTTGGAGCAAAGGGCTTTACCTCTGAGCCTCAGTGAAAAATGGGGCTAATTACTACCATTTTGATAGGATTACTATTGTGCTGGAACATAATAGGTGTGCAACATTACTGCTGGCACAATATAAATAGTCCTGGCTTTTATCAGTCTATTTAAGAAAAACTTTCTCATTAACTTTAAGTTGAAGTGCTAAGACCAATGATGACAGCCAATTATAAACACTGATTGGTCAGCCCTGAAGACTTAACTCAGTGGAGTCTGTATACTGCTGCTCAAAGGTCTGAATCTGTGTGGTGGTAATTTTGGAAGTTAAAAACCATTCAGAAATTAAATTATTTAGAGGAAACCAAGATGGCGGCATAGGAGAACACCTAAACTGCTGCCTTGCACAATAATTTCAAAACTATAACAAAAAGACAGAATGGACATCATCCAGAATTACAGGAAAGCTGGCTGAGTAGAAATTCTACAACTAGAAGGAAAGAGAGGGCCTCACGGAGACTCAGAGGAGCTGCAAAAAGCTGAGGTACTGAGACACGCTTATGGAGAGGACGGGCGGTGGAGTGCCTGGCTGGCTTCCTCTAGCGGGTGGGAGACAGAAACACCTGACTGCACTGAACCCCAGTTCTGACTGCACTGAACCCCAGTTCTGGGCGAGACTCATACAGGGTGAGTCTGGACCGTCGTGAAAAGGGAGGAATGCACGGAAACTTGGGGGAGCCACAAAGGGCAAAGGTCTGGAGGCATAAGCAAAATTGCACACAGAGAGGACCTACTGCTGACTGTGCTGCTGGCTTTCTCTAGTGGGAGAAAGGCCGAGCCTCCCAATTGCAATGAACTACACTTTCAACTGCATTGAACCCCAGTTTTGGGTGAGACCCTGGGAACCAGACTCATATGGGTCCCCAGAGTGCAAGGAAACTCAAGGGAGCCACAAAAAGCAGAGGTCTGGAGGCATGTGAGTGTGAGTGTGCACAGAGAGGGCCACAGAGATTACTTAGGGACATTGAGACCCAGGAGCCTCATGGGGCAGGGTTGATGGAAAGCCCAGACTTTTTGCTCAGCCCTGAGACTCTGCCCCATCCAATCCTAGCACAGAGGCTTTTGCAATTTTGCAAGTCTTGTCTCATAATGCTAACTCCTGCACAGAAGTTCTCCTGGCGTAAACACAGCTGATCCTCACAACCAGTTGGCTTGGAGGTCAATTACCCCAGTGATACCAACAACAATCAAGACTTAATTACAACAAGTCTGTACACACAGTCCCCAAAGGGGTGCACCAAGAGAGTCTACCTCAGGTAATGGAGAGGTGGAGCTCCTGGGCCATGTAGGACACCTAGCACACAAAGCTACTCTACCAACTCAGGAAAGCAGCAAAAATATGGAGACAAAGAAATAGATCACAAATGAAAGAAATAGAGAAAAACAAATCACTAGATATAGAATTCAAAACCACAGTTATAAGGTTTTTCAAGACTTTCCTAGAAAAGATGGATAAATTTAGTGAGACCCAAGAGGACATGAAAAAGGACCAACTAGAAATTAAGCATACACTGACTGAAATAAAAAATATTATACAGAGATCTAACAGCAGAATAGAGGAATGCAAGAATCAAGTCAAATATTCGAAATATAAAGAAGCAAAAACACTCAACTGGAAAAGCAAAAATAAAAAATAATTAAAAAATGTGAAGATAGTGTAAAGAGCTTCTGGGACAACTTCAAGCATACCAACATCAGAATTATGGGGGTGCCAGAAGAAGAGAGAGAGCGAGATACTGAAAACCTATTTGAAGAAATAATGACTGAAAAATTCCCTCACCTGGTAAAAGAAATAGACTAACAAGTCAATAGAACTCCAAATAAAAGGAATCCAAAGAATAATACACCAAGACACAGCATAACTAAAATGCCAAGAGCAAAAGACAAAGAGAGAATATTAAAAGCAGCAAAAGAAAAACAGTTAATTATCTACAAGGGAGCATCCATATGATTGTCAGCTGATTTCTCAACAGAAACTATGCAGGCCAGACGGGAGTGGCAAGAAATATTCAAAGCGATGAATGGCAAGAACCTACAAGATTACTCTACCTGGCAAAGCTATCATTCAGAATTGAAGGGGAAATAAAGAGCTTCCAGATAAGAAAAGGCTAAAGGAATTCATCAACACCAAACCAGTATTATATGAAATGCTGAAAGGTATTCTTTAAGAAGAGGAAGAAGAAAATGGTAAAGATAAAAATTATGAACAACAAATACATATCTATCAACAAGTGAATCTAAAAATGAAGTGAATTGAAAATCTCATGAACAGAATAAACTGGTGAATATAATAGAATCAGGGGCATAGAAAGGGAGTGGTCTGACAATTCTCAGGGGTAAAAGGGTGAGGGGTGTCAGGGGAGAGACTGGACAAAAATTGTACACCTATGCATGAGGAAGATGCGGGGGGCATGGATTAAGGGCAGAAGGTGGGGTGGGAGCCTGGTAGAGGGGAGAAAAGGGAAGAAAAAAGAGGAACAATTGTTATTAATATTTATTAAATTTAAAAAAATAAGAACAAAAAAACCCATTCATAAATTTAACTCAGAAGTTGAATTAAATTAAGCTTCAGTCTTGAAAATTTTCTACCAAGCCATGTAAAATGGGGCAGAAGAAATGGGCTACAAAATCATAAAGGATGCTTTCCAAAGGTAAAGGCAATCAAGAGTCCCTGCACCATAATTTGCACCTTTTTCTCAGTCTATATCTAGTAGATAAGTACAGTTTTTCTATTATTTACACATTTTTTTTCTTTATTTCTTCAGAAATCAGTTAACACTAGACTTCAAATGCTCTAAACTGCAACAGGTCCCAAGTCCTTTATGAAACCTATTGACATCTGGTCACATGGGATTGCTCTGAATCTCCCTCAGTCAGGAAGTTCCTACAAGAAACAGTGTGTGTGACCTCTATGTAAATAACTTGTTACCTTCAGAAATCATTACTGACATCGCATTTGAAAGCCCCAAATAAAAGTTTATGTCCATATTTTAAAACGAAGATTCTTCCAAAGGCAGGGTAAGAATAGAACAGTTACACAGTTGATAACAAGATTCATCCTCAGAAATTACCCCAACTTATTACATTTAAGTCAAGTAAATATTTCAGGTAAGAATTTGGTGAATTTATTTTGGCTAATACGGCTCTCCTGCTGGGTATACAAGGCCGATGAAAAGCCAGGTGTTTTCAATCTATGAAGCTTAACACTGCCCACAGCAAAACCAGCTGGCAACAGCTTGAAAGAAAGTGTGTGTCTTGCTGGGAGCAGTCCAGCCTGGTGCATTTGATCTCTCACACACACCACACGGAGCACTCCCTTCCTGAGGCCATTCCTAGGTGGCTACCCTGACAGCTAGCTCCAGCTAAGACTTTGGGAGCAATTACATAATCTCATTATTTTTCCTAGTGTTCCAAATTATTTGAAAGAAATAATACACCTTGTTTTCCCCAGCAGACCTGTTCCTAGTTAACCTGAAAGTAACTTCTTATCTGACTTACACCACAGTATATGAACATAGAGTACATCCCAAGAATTCACATACCACTAATTCTTATAACTTGGAAAGAGCTAGGTTGAAGTTGGCTTTTGAAATAATCTGTAAAAAGTTGTTGTGCAAATTACTTGAATTTTTAAAAAAAATCTAACACAATGGGAATCTATTAGAGAAACAACTGCTATAATCAGCTCTCAGCAACTCAGAACAACCGTCCATTCCACATGACACAGGCCAAATCATGCACAAATCTTACCTATTTAGCACAAGCAAATGCCCTAAGTACCACCAGTAAGTAGCACTTGGTTAGTCTAGCATCAAACTATCTATAATAATAAAAGCATAATATGCTAATTAGACCAGACATCCTTCTGGACAACCTTCTGGATGAAGTCAAGGCTGCAAGGAAAGCCGGGTCCCTGGTGCCAGAGGGAAGCCGGTGCTGGCAGCCAGGGTAAGGGTGGCCTATTCTTGTGTGAATTTTTTGCATCAGGCCTCTAGTACTTCATAACACACACTTTCTTTTTTAAAAAAGTTAAAATTTGAACTTTTCACAAATTCCAACAGGCCTCCTAATAGGTGGTGGAATTTAAGTACACAGAGAAGTGGGTTCTTTTATGCCACATCATTATGATCTCCTATGCAGTATGTCTTTCTCATAATAAATTCAAGTACATAATGTTCACTGGTAAATTACATCCGAAGTGCTAAAACATTCCAATGGTCCTAACACCTACATCAGATACAAACTGGGAAAACGGAAATACTTCTATAACATGAAGAGAATAAAGAAAATAGTACTGAGTCCTAGACCTTGAGCAGAGAAATGGTTTTCTCACACGTAAGTTCTTAGGATACCTCAATGTCTAAAGGGGAGCAAACTAAAAAACCTGTGCTTGTCAAATAAAGTGATTGAGTAAATAGGTCAATCAATGAATGAATCTTTGAATTGACTGTTAAAACAGTTATAAAAATACTGATTTCTGGCTGCTGCTCACCCTCATATACTGGGCCCTGATCTTTACACTGGGGTTTGAAATCCCTTACAAGTGGAGCTTTGAAAATGAAGAGAGAAAGACCAGAGATAAAACTGTCACAAAACATATTTCATGACAAATGCCTGGGATCATAGGAGAGAAACAAAATAATTAGATGTTAGAAACTTCCCCCATGGTCAGAGTATCCAGGTTTATTACCCACATAGGCTGATCAATATTCAAACTTTGTTGTTTTTTTCCTCATGAAAATTTCACTCAACCTTCTGGCCGGAGCCTGCATATCCACTCTGGCTAGGATCACTGGCCTACCTTCCTGAGAGTTACCTATGGCACCCCTGCTTCACAGGGGGTTTAGAGAATTAATTAATGTTTGCAAAGTTCTTGTAGAGCCACAAGTCAAAGGGTATTATATAAATGCAAATTATCAGCCTTACTCTGTTTCCCAATAGGGCAAACTGCCCAGAGCACTGACTCATGCCTTATAAGAAAACCAGTCTCTTTAACCAGATCATTCTCTGTTAACAGAATTGTCCATTTACAACCCCAGATCACCAATGTCTGTACATCAGCCCATGTTCCAGGCCTCTGGGGATTTGTTTTGTTTTGTTTCCCTCAAGGAGCTATTTTTGAACTCTTGGTTCATATGCTCAAAGCCTGCAAAAGAGATCAGAATCTATCATTAAAAACAAATACCACCTTCAGAAAAGGACTTCACATCTCACTTTCTCATCTTTGGGAGGAGATAAGACAGAGAGGTCTTTGACATTTTAGAAAGTGCACTGTGTCCTGATAGGACTCAGGAGGCCCTGGCCAAATTCCACTTTGAGTGATTGCGTTTTGCTCACCTCCAGGTCCCGCTGCTCTAACTGCATGTCCTACCCATTGCTACTTCCTGCCCTTGAATGTTTTATAGTCTTCCTCTGTGTAAACAAGTGCTGTGTTTCACTGCCACAGCCTATCCTTTGGAATAAAGGTGAACAGGATATTTGATGCCATGGCTATCACTTTTAGGGCCTAGACCCCTGGTTTGTTTTGTTATATAGATTAAATCAGCTATTAATATATCATGTTCAGACATGTCGTTTCTGCCTTTATTTTCACTTTAAATCTGGGAAAACAGTTGAGAGGTTATGTAAGCATTGCCCTGGGTCCTGATCCACATACTTGTATGTCTTTGGCAATTTTTATTGGTCTTTAAAATTCCATTCCTTTGTCCTAAAGAACATTGTCTTTCATATGCTGTCATTAGAATGACATGAGGTTTGTGGCAAAATTGTTATATAGGTTTCTAAACATACTTAGAAGAAGGAGAAAGGCTTTAAATTAGTGTTCTTGCATATAAAACACTGAAAAAAAAGGAAAACAAGGAACCATTTTAAATAATCCCTTCATTTACTAGGTATTTGTTGAAGTACTCTATGCAACAAAGACATGGAATTTATTTTTAGGATGTTTTACCTCTCATATTTTGGCTTTAGAACATTTAGGTCACTTTGGATAGAAAAGGATGCAGTGAGTTTGCTGACCACTGACCTAGACTCTCGATTACAATAATTACAGGCTGTTGTTGTTCCTTGTGATTAAGCTCCTATCCTAGTGGTCGGCAAACTCATTAGTCAACAGAGCAGCAAATCTCGGCTCATGAGCCGCAGTTTGTCGACCACTTGATAGGGCAAACAGGGACCAGCGCAACTACTCAGGGCTCCATTTCAGAACTAAAACAATTACAGGAATGTTGATGGACCTCAGAGTATGCAGTAGGTAAGGAGGAATAACAACATTGAAAAGGTAAAATAAACTTACTAATCATGTTACATTTATACATATGTGTATACATATTATATACTACTAGAAGCCCACTGCAGGAAGATTCTTGCAATAGGGCTTCCTGCTGAAGTCTTCACTGCCCCACAAGCTTCCCTCTCTTCTCAGCATCCCTACCAGGTTCCCTCCCTTCTCCATCACCCCCACTTGCTTGTTTCTCGCAGCTTTCCTCCCTTCTGCAGCACTTGGCTTCCTTCTACGCCGTCTTCATTCTGCACCAGGATATGCAAATTAAACTGCCATTTTGGTTGGGTCAATTTGCATACTCACTCTGATTGGCTGGTGGGCATGGCTTGTGAGTATAGCAGAGGTATGGTCAATTTGCATATTACTCTTTTATTAGATAGGATACTGCTGGGTTTTATAGTTTATTTAGAAAGTTTGTCTCAAAGAATTTTTACAACCATCCCATGAATAAAGTATTATATCCATTTTACAGATAGGAAAACTTTGCTTCAAAGTAGTTGAGTGACATGTCCAAGATTCACAATTGCCAATCAAGGTGCACAACCTGTACTTGAGGCTAGGGAATAGCCAAGCGATGGAGAAAGTTAGCCTTCTCAACACTTGCTAAACTTATGAGCAAGATGGGAGGCAAATGGTGAAAAAAGAAATAGAGGAGGAGTGTGGTGGGAGGAATGTTTAGAAAAGGTGACACACCAGCTTCCAAAGTGTCTCCTAGTCAGAAAAATTTCCAAATACTGTGATTTGCATCTACACGTTAGAATATGAGATATCCCTCAATGGTTCTGATACGCAGTCTCTATTCTCTGTTACAAGGTCCCCTGGAAACTACCTGCAACTCAAAGACAGTCACTCAAAAAGTCATCACAAAGACCAATGTGGGTCACAGTTTCCTTCTGATCAGCTTGTAGTTAGCTGTTGTTCCCAGAAAACAGAGAGGGGTGGCAGGGAGAGGGGAGGAGGAGACACAGCAGCAGTCTCCTTGGGACTCCTGGATGGTATCAACCAATTTTGTCCATCAGCCTCTCCTTCTTCTTCTCTGGACATCAGAGCCTGTCCATCTGGTGTCAGCCCCTTCTCTACTATATTCTTTGTGTCTGATGTCTTCACTTCTCCACTCCAACCCTTCTTACCAGGACTGCGACTTCCTACAGACAGAAGCAGGACCTCATTTTTTCCTGGTCTTCACTGTAGTGCTAATTCCAAGCCAGATATCCATCCACTGAATTAGCTCTGTTAAACCCCAAGTCTGCTCAGAACCCACCTTCCCTCTCTCTCACTGTTTAATTGATAGTATAAACTCTATTCAATACTTAAAAACATTACCTTCTGGAGACATGATACCAGGCCAGCTGTTAACAAAGAGCTGGAATTTTAGTTTATTGGTATGTGAGGTCTTGGGCCCAATCTTTGGGTGTCCCGGAAGTGCATGGGGGTAGGGAATAGAGGCAGAGAAGAATTGACCTTGAAGGCTGCTGGACACATTAATGTTTTGCCATTTTGATCTGCTGCAATAGCAAGAGGCATGGTATTGGTCAAGAAGTATGACAGAGCATCTCAATGCTGGTTGAAGTGTTTCTACAATGACAATTCAGGGAACTGATGTTTAGAATTCCCATCTGTTAAAATCATGTCTGGATGTCTCAGGTCAAGGCCCACACATTCCTGTGCCCTCCACAGTACAACAAAAACAGATGCTTGGACACTCCACTTGGGAACAAATGCAAGCTCATTCCTGGTGCTGATTATTTTTTTTGGATCTTTTCTCACAGAAAAATCAAACCACAACTTTCAAGACATTACCTGGCAAAACATCAATTCCCAGGTAGGAACGCTTTAGCATAGGGAAGCCACAGCATCTTCAATAAGAGCAACAATGTGGCGAGTACTATAAGCTTAGCCCATAAAATGCTTCATACCTTAATGTCCTGTGATTCTGGTCTCTCTGTGTTTTCAGGGTAAACTGATTTCCACAACACTTATTATTCACACTAGTAAACTGCTTTCCAATGGGCAATATGTTTCTTCTTCTTCAAGGGCAATACTAACTATATTCTCCAAAGCAATGCCACAACACTTAGTTTTTAAGACATTTAACTAAATCACTCTAAATCAACTTAGTCAATCAAAGATGAACTATATATTATCTTGCCATCATGGCAATGAAACTCTTCCTGTCACCCTTGCCAGAAATGGACAGCAAGCTACCTGGGTAAATATGGCTGAGAAAGGAATATGGAGCTATAGCTAATTAAAGTTCTTTAGACCACTTGCCAATTGATTTCCCTCTTGTAAAGTTAGCTCAAGTGAAATGTTCAGAATAAATCATATGTTAGAATTATCTTCTGAAGTAACAGCAGAGAGCATATTGATTAATAATTATTTGCACTAATAGACTCAACTAAGGCAAAATCATCAGTTACCTTAAAAATTGGCTCAGATCTATCACAATGAAATCAGCTGACCTTGAAGATTCATTGTCTTTGCTTAATATCAACAGAGAGGCAGGGTTCCTGCATGGAGTCCTAAGCAAGTACTGCTAGCTGGTCAGAATGATTTGTGATTACTTCTGAATATCATATGGACCTAGACCTTCTAACTAATGAGTCTCCCACACTCCTATTGAGTAGGAGGTCTCCACGGTAAATAAATGTTTTCCACATATGATACAGGATGAATGTGTGTCATCCAGGAAATATGCTGATGATAAAGCACAATGACAAACTGGGCTAGAAAACAGCAACCTGGGAGGCCAATGAGCTAGCAATGCACATCCAAACTTCATATATATATATATATATATATATATATATACACACACACACACACACACACACACACACACACACGCATGAGATTCATCCTTGAATACCCCACAGAGTAGAAAGAAGAACACCCAGAAATATCTTCAACTTATTATGTGCATATGTGTTTAAGAGTTTGTGGCTTACTCAATCTTATACAGTCATCTGACAACACACAAAAAACATGGCTTGTTCTTGGCAATGATGCCCAGTTCCAATCTCCAACTTCCTTCCCAGAATGAGTTCCACTTTGCTGCCACACTGTCACCCTAAAGTACAAACCCAACCATTCCACTCCTTCCACACCCTTCCCGGCCCACCACAGACAATCTCTAAAGCCTTGGGAAAGGGCTTCTGCCTGGTTCTCGAACCCTCTGGCACTCAAAGTGTGTTCTGTGGACTCTTGGAGGTCTCCAAAATCCTTAAATGGTTCCCCAGGTCAGAAATGTTTTATAGTAATACTAGAGGCCTGGTGCACAAATTCATGTACCAGTGGGGTCCCTCAGCCTGGCCTGCAGAATTGGGCCAAAACTGTCTCTCCGACATCCCCCAATGGGTCCTGGGTTGCGAGAGGGTGCAGGCCAGGCTGAGGGACCCCATCTGTGCATAATAGTGGTCAGGGAGAGACTGTGGGAGGTTCTGCAGGGTGTGTTCAGTCTGGCTTGCTCAGTCCTGATCGGCCAGACCCCAGCAGTAAGTTAATCTACTGGTTGGAGTGTCTGCCCCTAGTGGCATAGCAACTTGTCGACAAGATGAATGTCTGTCTCCTGGTGATCATGCATATTGTAGCAAGCAGTTAAGAGGCTTTAGCATATCATTAGCATATTACACTTTGATTGGTTGACCAGCTTACCAGACGATGGACACTTAGCATATTTGGCTTTTATTATATGGGATTAAAACATTATTTGCTTTCTTCACTAGATTAACATTTGCAGTGATAGTGCAAAGACGCCTTTGGTCACTATACTTTTTCCCTCCAAGCATGTGAAGGAAAATAAAGTCAGTTTCACCTCAGTACACCACTGTGAGGCCATAAATATCAACTTTAATAAATCTTGACCCTGAGTACACTTCTTTATAATATTCTGTCACAAGAAAGCAAGTATACATAAAACAGCTCTGTTACACATCCGAGTCTGATGTTTGTCTCAAGGAAAAGCACTGGTATGATTGAGTTGCAGCTGAACCAGCCATTTTTTCCACCCACATAATGTCATTTTTACTTCAGAAGAACAATTGTTAAAAATCTGTTATCAGACCGACAGTAAGATGGCAGCATAGGTAAATACCTACACTGCTGCCTCGCACAACAATTTCCAAACTACAACTAAAAGACAGAACGGACATCATCCAGAACCACAGGAAAGCTGGCTGAGTGGAAATTCTACAGCGAGAGGTAAAGAGAGGGGCTCACAGAAACCCAGAGGAGCTGCAAAAAGCTGAGGTACGGAGATGTGCGTGCTGAGAGAGTGGGTGTCGGAGTATCTGGCTGGCTTTCTCTGGCAGGAGGGAAACGGAGACTCCCAAAGGCATTGAACCCCTTATCTTACAACACTAAACCCCAGATCCAGCTGAAACTCATATGGGGGGAGTTTGGACTGTGAAAAGGGAGAGGTGCACGGAAATTTAGGGGAGTCGCAAAAGATCAGAGGTCTGGTGGCGCGCACGGCAATGCGCAGAGGACAGATTGCTGATTGTGCCGCTGGCTTTCGCGAGTGGGCGGGAGACAGACCCTCCCAACTGTGCCACTTCTGACTTGGACGAAACCCTGGGGACCTAGACTACTGTGGTCCTGGTGCGCAGGGGAGCCGGAAAGTCAGCAGTCTAGAGGCACTGCAGGTGCCCGAGCACAAGGACTGCTCCAGCGATTACCCAGTCACATTAGACTCAGGGGCCGTGGAGGGTGGGGACTACTGGAAGGCAAGGTGGTCCCTTAAGCCCTGAGACTCCACCCATCCCAAGCTCAAGAGAGGCTTCTTCAGTTTTGCAAGTCTGGTATCATAAGGCTGAATTCAATACAGAAGTTTCCCCAGCATAGTGAAAATGCCGAGACAAGGGAAGGGATCATAAACAAAAGAAATGGAGGAAAAAAAACAACTGGATATAGAGTTCAAAACCACGCTTATAAGGTTTTTCAAGAATATGCTAAAAAGATGGATAAATTTATAAAGTCCCAAGAGGAGATGCAAAAGGACCAACTAGAGATGCAAAAGATCCAACTAGAGATGATGGATAAATTTAGCGAGTCCCAAGAGGAGATGAAAAAGGACCAACTGGAGACACTGACTGAAATAAAAAATATTATACAGAGTCCTAACAGCAAACTAGAGAAAGGCAAGAATCAAGTCAAAAATTTGAAATATAAAGAAGCAGAAAACACTCAACTGGAAAAGCAAGAAGAGAAAAGAATCCAAAAATGTGAAGATAATGTAAGGACCCTCTGAGACAGCTTCAAGCATACCAACATCAGAATTGTGGGGGTGCCAGAAGAAGGGAGAGAGCAAGATACTGAAAACCTATTTCAAGAAATAATGACTGAAAACTTCCCACATCTGGTACAAGAAATAGACTTATAATACCAGGAAGCACACAGAACCCCATATAAAAGGAATCCAAAGAGGACTACACCAAGACACATCATCATTAAAATACCAAGAGCAAAAGACAAAGAGAGAATATTAAAAGCAGCAAGAGAAAAACAGTTCATTACCTACAAGGGAGCACCCATATGACTGTCAGCTGATTTCTCAACAGAAATGAGGCAGGCCAGACGGGAGTGGCAAAAAATATTCAACATGATGAATAGCAAGAACCTACAACCAAGAATACTCTATCCAGCAAAACTATCATTTAGAATTGAAGGGCAGATAAAGATGTTCACAGAGAAGAAAAAGCTAAAGGAGTTCATAAACTCCAAACCAGTATTATATGAAATGCTGAAA
Organism: Lasiurus cinereus; assembly: GCA_011751065.1. Lineage (NCBI taxonomy): Eukaryota > Metazoa > Chordata > Mammalia > Chiroptera > Vespertilionidae > Lasiurus > Lasiurus cinereus. The sequence continues at coordinate 16,397,854 of JAAGEH010000032.1, forward strand.
GGTACTCTTTTAGAAGAGGAAGAAGTAAAAGGTAAAAGCCAAAAAATTATGAACAACAAATACATATCTATCAACAAGTGAATATAAAAATTAAGTGAATTAAAAATTTGATCAACAGAATAAACGTGAATATAATAGAATCAGGAGCAACAGAAAGGAAGTGGACTGATCATTCTCAGGGGGAAAGGGGTGAGGGGTCTACCGGGAGAGACTGGACAAAAATCATATACCTATGGATGTGATCAATGGGAGGGAGGTAAGGGCAAAGGGAAGGGTGGGAGCTGGGTGGAGGGGTGCTATGGTGAGTAAAAAGAGAAACAAATGTAATAATCTGAATAATAAAGATTTAATTTTAAAAAATCTGTTATCAGACCTAAGTATTCAAAGGAATTTTCTTGAAAATGAACAAAAGGGAACTGTTCTTCTGAGGAAAGCTACTGACAATATTTGTTGCCAATGATAAAATTTGAGCTATCAAGTAAATATTAGAACTTTGGAAAACTTATATCTACCACCATGAGTTTGATAGCTTCTTAACACTTAGAGATCTCTGTTGACTTTTTAATTTTTTGTATAACTGTATCATCATTTGTAAAATCTTTACAATTCAGTGGACCCATATATTCTCAGTGACCAATGCCTGGTATAACTCAATCACATGGGTAAAAAGGTTTGAAAGCAGGAGATATCATAATTTAAAGGTAAAGATAAGTGGTTTCAGGCTTCACATTACAATAGCATATAAGAAATTATCACTCATAAAGCCTTGAGGCAGAAAACTAGCCATAATTGAGGTGCATCATCTTCATATACTGAAAACCAAACAACACATTGAACTAGATTAAATGTACAGGCAGTTAGGAAAATCTAGCTATCTTCTTAATAAACCAGATACTAAAGAGATTCTTAAAAATGTAAAAATGTTTATCTCCTGACTTCCCATATCAAACACAGAGGAATTACAGATGAGGGAACCCAATCTAAGAGAGTTTTGTATACTACATGTGGTCAAAACTGTTTCATCTCTGAAACCAAGAAATAGATACTTTGGGCTAAAACATGGGCTCTGTTGAAATCAGAAAACCCAGTCTGAACACCAAGTTGGTAGAAAACAACAAATCTCCCCAGGTTAAGTGGAACTTTGTGGAACACTTTCAAAGTTGAGCATTTGGAAAACTAGCATAAACTACTTTTCTGTTTGTTTCTCTGTCTGAGGGCAGAAATAGCACCAATCTTATAAGATAGCTTACATCTTCTAAACAAAAATATTAAATTATTCATTAATTTTCTTGTTGCTTTATGCCTTGCAAAAATGTTTTCCATTTATTTAAACTAAAGGCTCCTAAATGGAGATCAAGTTCCTTCCCTCTTCTTCTGTCCCTGGTAGGGCTGGCAGATGCCCAATGCTGCCCTGAGAGTAAACGTGTCTGCCTGGGTGGAAGGTGGCAGGTGTTGTCGATGGTGTGGGTGGAATCCTTCTTGCATCGCACAGAAAACCTTCTTAGGGTTTAGGGTTAACTAGTTGGCTGTGGTCTGTGTGTGAAGGTTTTCTATGAACCCATTACTTGAAAGTATGGGGGCTTCATGTGAATGGGATAGAAAATGATCCCTATTTCCACCATCCTCACTCTCAAATGATCACTCCTGACTCCCTTATAGAGAATTTATGTGTCAACTCTGGTCTCTGGAAATTAGTGAGAACTGCATTTCCTAAAATATTTCATAAAATCAGTCTTTTTGTTTTATTCTTTGTTTTACTTTATTATTATTTTTTCCATCACTATTTATCTCCCATATGCTGTCTTCCACCTTCCCCACCCTCTTCCCCAGCAAATACTTTTTTCCTTCCTTGTCAAGGGACTATTAGGTGGATTATGAAGGATGGACTGTGGATTAAAGATTACATGCATCTAAATTATTATCTGTAGTCCTTGAAAAATACTATGGAATTGTAGCAAAAGACAAACATCTAAGTGCTTAAGAAAACTTTGTTTTTGTATACTTAAATTGTACCACAGGTATGGTCACATGAATTAAAGACACTAAAATTTGATGAACTAATCTATTGAGTTAAAATTTCCACATATGCTAATTTGTTAAACAGATTTGCTACTTTTGGTCTAGCATAGTGGTCAGCAAAGTCATTAGTCAACAGAGTGACAAACCGCAGCTCACAAGCCACAATTTGCTGACCACTGGTCTAGTAGAATAATGGTATGATAAATTAATGGGAGAATCCAAATTGTTTTATTTTACAAATAAATAAGCCAAATAATATCTCCTAAGAAAAAGCATAGCAATATCAATAATTAATCAGATGTAATAAGTTGCAAAAAAGTTAAATAATTTCTCCAATGTTTGTGGTTTCCTCCTTAAATTTCCATCATAAAGGAACTTAATTATTTTGTGTCCATTTTTACACTCAGACAAATAATAAAATCCTTGGCATTGACAGTGGACACTCTTCACCACGTTGAACAAGTGAGAAGGCTACAAGGCTAATTCCAATATAACACTGATATTTGGGGAAGGGTTAGCAACCTGAATCTGTGCCAGCAAGCAAAGTGTACATTCTTAATTACCTATAATTAAGTTATTGCCCCTTTCTCTACAAACTGGTCTTGCAATACCTCTTACCTAAATGCTTACATTTTATAGAGGCTATAAGCCAGGACATACCCCCAAAAGGGGTTATCAGCACTGATGCCAGGCCAGGCCGTTAGATATGGTCTCAAGACCACCAACACCGGGGGCTTTCTGCAAAGCCCGCAAAAATTCCAGAAGTATAATTCATATTTGGGGGATAAAGACACAAAAAGGAGATAAAAGAGGGGCTTCCACCATATTGGTTTGCTCAGAATTTGAGAGGCAACTTCCTCTGAGTCCGCCAGCATAATAAAGCTGTGTAACTTTTCTCTAAGCATTGCCTGGTTTTTCCTCTGGTATTCTATAACACAAGGTGTTTGCTCTTTTCTTTGCTGTTCAAGAAATGTCTTGCGGAGAGAAGCCAAGATGGCGGCATAGGTAAACACCTACACTGCTGCCTCGCACAACAATTTCAAAACTACAACTAAAAGACAGAACGGACATCATCCAGAACCACAGGAAAGCTGGCGGAATGGAAATTCTACAACCAGAGGGAAAGAGAGGGGCTCACGGAGACCCAGAGGAGCTGAAAAAAGCTGAGGTACGGAGATGCACGCATGGAGAGAGAGGGTGCCGGAGAACCTGGCTGGCCTTCTCTGGCGGGAGGGAGACAGAGACTCTCAAAGGCATTGAACTCCTTATCCTACAACACTAAACCCCTGATCCAGCTGAAACTCATTTGTGGGGGAGTTTGGACTGTGAAGGGGGAGAAGTGCACGAAAATTTAGGGGAGTCGCAAAAGATCAGAAGTCTCGTGGTGCGCACAGCACTGTGCCGCAAATGACAGACAGCTGATTCTGCCACTGGCTTTTGCAAATGGGCGGGAGACAGATCCTCCCAACTGTGCCACTTTTAACTTCACTAAACCCCAGTTTTGGGTGAAACCCTGAGGACCCAGACTCGTGTGGTCCCGTAGCACAGGGGAGCTGGAAAGGCAGCAGTCTAGAGGCACTGCGAGAGAGTGCGCGCGCGCACTGGGACTGCTCCAGTGATTACCCAGTCACGTGAGACTCAGGGGCCATGGAGGGCAGGGCCGACTGGAAGGCAAGGAGGTCCCTTAAGCCCTGAGACTCCACCCATCCCAAGCTCAAGAGAGGCTTTTGTGATTTTTCAAGTTTGGTATCATAAGGCTGAATCCAACACAGAAGTTCTCCCAGCATAGTGAAAATGCTGAGACAAGGGAAGGGATCACAAACAAAAGAAATGGAGGGAAAAAAACACACGACTGGATATAGAGTTCAAACCCACACTTATAAGGTTTTTCAAGAATATGCTAGAAAAGATGGATAAATTTATCAAGTCCCAAGAGGAGATGCGAAAGGACCAACTAGAGATGCAAAAGATCCAACTAGAGATAATAAAAGACCAAATAGAAATTAAACATACACTGTCTGAAAAAAAATATTATACAGAGACTTAATACCAGACTAGCGGAAGGCAAGAATCAAGTCAAAAATTTGAAATATAAAGGAGCAGAAAACACTCAACTGGAAAAGCAAGAAGAGAAAAGAATCCAAAAATGTGAAGATAATGTAAGGACCCTCTGAGACAGCTTCAAGCATACCAACATCAGAATTGTAGGGGTGCCAGAAGAAGAGAGAGAGCAAGATACTGAAAACCTATTTAAAGAAATAATGACTGAAAACTTCCCACATCTGGTAAAAGAAATAGACTTACAAGACCAGGAAGCACACAGAACCTCATATAAAAAGACTCCAAAGAGGACTACACCAAGACACATCATCATTAAAATACCAAGAGCAAAAGACAAAGAGAGAATATTAAAAGCAGCAAGAGAAAAACAATTAATTACCTACAAGGGAGCACCCATATGACTGTCAGCTGTTTTCTCAACAGAAACTATGCAGGCCAGACGGGAGTGGTAAAAAATATTCAACGTGATGAATAGCAAGAACCTACAACCGAGAATACTCTATCCAGCAAAGCTATCATTCATAATTGAAGGGCAAATAAAGAGCTTCACAGAGAAGAAAAAGCTAAAGGAGTTCATCAACTCCAAACCAGTATTATATGAAATGCTGAAAGGTACTCTTTTAGAAGAGGAAGAAGTAAAAGGTAAAAACCAAAAAATTATGAACAACAAATACATATCTATCAACAAGTGAATCTAAAAATTAAGTGAATTAAAAATTTGATCAACAGAATAAACTGGTGAATATACTAGAATCAGGAGCACAGAAAGGGAGTGTACTGATCATTCTCAGGGGGAAAGGGAGGTGGGGAGTACAGGGAGTAACTGGACAAAAATCATACACCTATGGAGTCATCAATTGGGGGAAAGGTAAGGGTAGAGGGAGGGGTGGGAGCTGGGTGGAGTGGAGCTATGGAGGGGAAAAAGAGAGACAAATGTAATATCTGAATAATAAAGATTTAAGTAAAAAAAAGAGAAACGTCTTGCACTTAGTACAGGCATTCTGTAAATATAACATATAACACACACATTCACAGAATGCTTGCAGTGAATACACACACATACACTGAAGTCTTAAAATGAACATTAACTGAGAGTACACAGCAATATGCTGGTGCTTGTCAGAGAAAAAATTTTAAAACAGACAAATTATAAAAAAACACATCAAAAACAAACATTTATATAATATTTATGGATCCAGACAGAAGTCACAATTACACTCACAAGAAATTAGCTCTAGCTTATGAGACAAGATACATTTATATAGCTGAGAATATAAAGCATTGTATGTCACATGCAAACCACGAAGGATCAGAAAGCACCATAAGAAGCATCACTTAAAATGTATTTAAGAGTCATGTAGATGGCTCAAATATACCAAACCATGTTAGGAAGAGTGCATGGTGCTGGCAAACAATACGACACATTCTTTAGGTACACAGAATAGCTGGCCACTTGCTAGCTATGAAACCTTGGGCAAGCTCATTCACAATTTCTCTAAACCTATTCCTGATGTATTAAATGTGGGCAATAGTAGGAACTCATAGAGTTGTGAAAGTGAAATGTTGCAAAACTAACTGGATCCACGTAAAGTGCTTATGCAGTGCCTGGTGAACAGATTACACTTTCAAGTGATATGAACTATAATAGAACTAATCTACGTTAAAGGTACCTCACCCTCCTTTTTATTATTAGCCCAGTTACTCATTCTTATGTCATTTAATTTGTCCTCATCACAACTCTTCCCATCTCCTTAATCAGTCTGGTTCTGGTCTGGAAGTCCCCCTTCTCTTGTCTACACTTTCTAGAAATAAGTCTGTTGCCACAGTGCCCCAAGGGGTGACACTGTGTGCAATGGTTACATCTCAGCTTTGAAGCATAATGCTTTGTACAGAGTCACTGAATTGTGCTAGTGTATACCCTAGCAAATCTAATGAAAGAATCACTTTTTTTTATCACCTTTATTCTTAATATCTGTGAATCTCTTTGTATCCTGGGCTAATTCCTGTGTTTATGACAATTTTTGATAAACAGAGGAATGACCCTACCTCTCATCTTAAACTGAACTATGTCAAATAAATAGATTCTTCAAGGAAGTATAGAACTTATTCTGTCAGAGATTTTCATGACTGTGGCTTTTCTTGTTACTTACTTTTGAACTTTATTATCCTGTAACTTACAAATACTTTGTACTCTTTCTGTTCAGGTTACTAAAGAAATTAAGAGGAAGACCAGAGCTAAAACCAATATCTGTCTGACACCCTATGTGGTGCTCCCTAGCCCAATTCTGCTTTATTGATGTTACAGTGTGGGCTTTGTATGTCCATGTTTATAAAATGGCTGGCTGTGTCTGGAAGCAGATAGATACTACATTTTATCATCTATGCTTTCCCATCTGCACTCCAAAGATGAGAAAATTCTCAGTTCCAAACTAAGTTAAATTAACCTGAATAGTTCAAAGTCTTGAAACAATGTATTTTGTCCCTATATTAAAAGAATATGCATGTATATTCAGAGACATCTAGCTCATAATCTTAAATAATTTATTATAGTGACTAAACACTATGTATGTATTCTTAGGAAAAACACTTGTTTTTAAGATTTAATTGGCTTCTGAGTATTCAGATGGTCTTAGTATTTTAATTACTCAGTCTGAGGGACTGATTAGACAAGATGTGGAAGGAAACCTTCAGCCTTCCCGTTTTTATCCCATAGGTGCTCAGTTAAGACTGAACTATTGTTTTTTTCCAAGAAAAAACAAAGACCACCTTACCCACCTCTACCAACCAAACCAAACCAAACCAAACTAAACCAAACCAAAGCCCTCTCCAACCTCCAAGTTCTTGGCATGTATTCCATCATCAAATCTTCAATAATGCATATTTGTTTGTATTTAATGACTCTGGGACACAAAACTCTCTCTTACTAGGTATATACTGAGTGAACTAGCAAATTCAGGACTTCAAGTTAACACATCAAAGTATTTTCTAACAAATTAGTTATTTGCTTGAATTCTCCACTATAGTTTATTGTGTAACCTTAACTCCATCTACAGAATATGAATCTGTTCTTAGTATTTTTAAAAAGGATGAGAAATGCTCTTAGACCTCAACATTCACAATATAGCTCTTAACATTAGTAATGATAGCAGCAACTATTTAGAAGATGGTGCAGTAAATATAACTGAAAAAATTCTATCTATAAGCCAAATACATGCATAATTTCTAATAAACTTAAAACCACTGTATTTTTAATTTAACTTTTAAAAATACGTTTTTATTGATTTAGAGAGAAAGGAAAGGAAAGAAAGAATGAAACTTGATGAGAGAGAAATATTGACCTGCTGCCTCCTGCATGCGCTCTTCTGGGGATTGAGCCTACAACCTGGGTATAAGCCCTGACCAGGAATCAAACCAGCAACTTCTTAAAACATGGAGTGACACTCAATCAACTCAAACACATCAGCCAGGGCTGTTTTCTTGCTTTTATATAGCTGTATTATCTAAATTTTTTATAGTTCTTTGATAATAAAAAAATAAAATGGCTTTTGGCTGAGTGGTTGAGCATAGACCCATGAACCAAGAGTTTTACATTTGATTCCCAGTCAGGAAACATAGGTTGTGAGCTCAATCCCCAGTATGGAGGTAATCAATCAATCTTTTTCTTTTTTTCCTCTATCTTTCTTTTTTTCTAAGAATCAACACACACATATTAAAAAGAAATTCAATGATATCCTGACAATTATGACTTTGTTTTGTTGTTTTTTATCTCATAATTAACATTCAATTAGTGATATAATGAAAGATTTATCTTATATCAATAAGTTTGAATCTACACGAATACTGATTTCAACCCAAATTAATTTAAAATCTAGAAAAATGTCCTTTTGAAACCACTGACAGGCATGTATATATCCATACAAAGAGATATTCGGAGAAAGGTCCTAGAAGATTACAGGTAGGACATGGAATCATCTCTTTTTCTTTATCTTTGTGATTTTGACTTTTTATAATTAACACTACTTCTTTTATCATTAAAAAAGTAAAATTATTCTATTTTGGTTGAAAATATTCATTGGCTGCTTTACAACAGGCAATTGAACCACCTAATCACCCCTGACATCAGAATCGTCAAAAGAAGTTAATTACTTCATAAAATAAGCAAATACAAAGGGAAAGCACAATTGCTGGATTAAATCTCAGACCTTGAATTAATTTGGGCTGTGACTTGATAGCTTTGCACTATACAGGTTAGCGAAAAAGTAGGTTTACCACTGTTTGTATGAAAAATAATACAATAATGAATAATAATACAAAAATAAACGCTTTTGCTCACAACTGTAAACCTACTTTTTGCTCAGTCAGTATAATGTGTGTGTGTTTGCTCTATGGGCAGGGGGATGGCTTAAATTAAGTAAGAACTGACTTCAGCCTGGAGTAGTCACAAATATGCACGCTACACACAGAACTGGAGGAAGGAGCTTCCCAGGAGTACTGGTGTGAGGACCAAGAGATAATAGCTGACAATCCCCTGTGGCTGGTTAATGCAGGCAGAACCCAGAGTTAACAAGACCAAGGCCAGGGTTTCCAGAGGGTGACTAGGGAGTTCGGCTCTGCTGTGAAGCCACTGCAAGTCCCCTTAACTCCAGTTCACTGTCAGCAAAGGCTGGCCTGTTATGTTGAGGAAACATTAATAAAACAAAGCAATTAGGCTGTTAAAAATTCACCTTCCTGCCGAAACCGGTTTGGCTCAGTGGATAGAGCGTCAGCTCATGGAATGAAAGGTCCCAGGTTTGATTCCGGCAAGGGCATGTATCTTGGTTGCAGGCACATCCCCAGTGTGGGGCGTGCAGGAGGCAGCTGATCGATGTCTCTCTCTCATTGATGTTTCTGACTTTCTATCTCTTTCCTTTCCTCTCTGTAAAAAAATCAATAAAATATATTTTTAAAAAATTCACCTTCTTGCCAAGTGTATAGCAATTGCTTTTCACCCCACTTTCAAGAATAAGGATATAACCTTTCACTTCTGAACAACTAATCAGCTGGGCTGGAAGAAAGGAGTGAGTGCTTAGTTCTAGCTTCATTTGGCACTCTCCTGGGCTCCTTAACAGCAAAGACTATTCTTGAAACACAAGTAGCAACTGCATAGCCCAACAAAGGGCAGAATACTATATCCAGCGATTCCAGGATTTCGTTGAGCCATGAAATGGGATTGGTAAAGGCCTGCTCAGAAAAAGTGGAACTATTGAACTATTTTTGGAAATGAACTATCTTTGAGGTTATGATCATATGGTCTTTGTTACAAATACTGAGAACAACGTACTGATCTCTAGCTATGGAAAGCAGTTTATATTTATTGTCTCAATTCCAAATCCATCCACATGAGAGAGAGGGAGCACCATGACTCTTCTTTTGCAGAAAAGTACAGCTTAGAGACAGAAAGTAACTGATCTAATGTCACCAGGCAAATTAGAGTCAGGACGAACAATATTCCAACACTGTTGATTTGCAAAACCTCTTAACAACAGAGAAAGTAAATAAATTTTCTGCTGACAGTTAACTTACGTAGGGACATGTGATAGTCACTAAGTATGAGAGGAGGTTAAAAGATGGCTGCTACCCTGTGGAGAAACTGAGGGAGTTAAAACCTCCCAGGAGGGAAGAAACACACCAGGAAATGAACACACCAGTGAGTAGAACCAATCATCTATTGCTCATCTGCAAAGGAGGAGTCAGTCTGTATCAGAAAAAGAAACAGTTAATTGCTCTCTGCCCATCCATCACAAGGGTTAGCACTTATTCAATTCTGATAAGGTATTGATAGCTCATGGTGCTGGGACTTGCTGTGGACTGAGCATCAATGACACAAAGGAGTGACAATAGGAAGGAAGGGACAAAGTTTTAGTCATTAGACTATCGCTTTTCGAAGCCACATTGGGCTATTGCTGCAGCATGGATGGCAAGCTCCCACTCAGACACCAGAACTACAAGAGCAGATTGTTTGTTGGCTGGCTGCAGAGGTCAGCACAGGCATCTAGAGGAGAGTGGCTGTCCCTACATCAGCCTTCACCGTTTCAGAAACAGGGGAAACTCGAACAAAATCTTTGGCACAGTCTTGGCAAATCTCTCCTTTTGCCCCCTCTAGTGTATGTATGAGCGCCTGTGTGTATATGGGATTTGAAGACAGAGAGTGCTGGGTTCCACAGTCCTGTCTCTGTCCCCAGGCATGGCCTTCTCTGTGGCTGCTCTGTCTCTCATTTCTCATTTGTCAAACAAGAGAATGCTCACCTCCTTCAAGGGAGTTCTGAGGATGAAGTACAGTAACCTAGGTTACAGGGTCAGCGGTCTGGACGTGAGATACTCAATGAATGCCATTCACTAACAATATTAGTAGCTGCTTCTCAGGAAAGGCCAACAAACCATATTTTATTTCCACAGCAAGACCCTTGGAAGGAAACAGGTATTCTCCCATTATTTAAAAACAATATTTTTTAACAAAAAAGATTCTTATCTCAGCATAAACAAAAATTTATTTAAAAATTCTTAGAAAAACCAAAGAGAAATATAATTAAAAAATAGAAAGAAATGAAATGCCATTTAAATTAGAAAAGCTAGCATATTTTGGAGAGAAATTCCAGCTGCTGGTCCATCTCTTCAGTGTGCCAACAGTGATTCTTTCAAAAGGGGAGACTTAAATTTTTTTTTTAAACAACATAAAGCAGAATTGACTTTTTGTGTGGTTCTGTATGTTAAAATCCACAACGCTGCACACCAAATATGTCTATTTTTAATAAATAATAACAAGTGTTGGAGAGGTTGTGAAAAAAGGGGAACACTAATTCACTGCTGGTGGGAATGTAGTGGTACAACCACTATGGAAAGCAGCCTGATGATTCTTCAAAAAATTAAGAATAGAGCTACTTAATGACTCAGCAATCCCTCTCCTGCATATATACCTTGAAACAATATATTCACAAAGATATATGCACCCTTATGTTCATTGCAGCATTATTCACAGTGGTCAAGACATGGAAACAACCAGTGTCCAGTGATAGAGGACTAGATAAAGAAGATGTGGGACAGATACAAAATGGAATACTATGTAGCCATAACAATGGATGAAACAGTGCCATTTGCAAGAGCATGGATAGACCTTGAGAATATTATGCTAAGTGAAATAACTCAGTCAGAAAAAGCTATGAACCATATGATCTCACTCATGTGTGAGATATAAAACTGAAACTCATGAATACAATCAGTAGTGTGGTGGTTGCCATAGGGAAGGGGGATGGGGAAAGAAGGAAGTCCTAATATAAGGTGACAGGAGAAGATGTGATTTTGGGTGGTGGGCACATAGTGCAATATACAGATCTTGTAACATAGAAACCCACACCTGAAACCTATATGATCATATTAACCAATGTCACCCCAATAAATTTAATAAAAAAATAAATTTTAATACATCTAAAATATTTTTAAAAGAACAAATGAATTTTAATATGTCATGTAAGTATCCTACAATCAGGATGCAGAGCTTCCATTATCCCAAAAAATACAAAGTGAAAAGTGCATTTCCATTGAACAAACACGCACTGAGTGCTCATTTATGCTGATGGGCATACTGGGCAGCAGGGAGACAAAGCTGAAGGCCAAGATCCACACCCCAGAACCTGGATGTTATTGGAGAGAAGGATCAGAGAGCTTCCTACATATTTTTAAAGACTTTCAAGCATATTCATTGCATATTCAAGCATATTCATTGTACCCCTTTACCATTTTACTGATGAGAAGTGTGAAAGGGCTTACTAGGATGGAAGAAGAAAGCATCATTTCCTGTGCAAAAACCACATTGTATAAATGAAGAATACAACAGTTACAGTAACTTCACCATATCACACAGCAGGCTCAGAATCAGGGCCAGAGTAGAGGGCCAAAACTATTTCCCAATATATTTGGAAACTCAATGAGAAACTTTGTCTTCCTGTTGTTCCAAGTAATGCTTTTGTTTGTTTGTTTTTTGCATGTGGTGGCATTTCTTATCAATTAAATTACATTGTAAAATTCGTTCTTTTTATGGGTTTGTCTCTAAGTTAATAACAGAGGAAAACAGGTCTAAATATGTGTTTAATGTTATTTTTCCTGGCAAAATTTAAGGCACAATACATGAATCTATTTCTCTTACTATGATATACAGATGAAAGAGAAGTGGCTTAGATCCAGGAAACAATAGTAATCCACTCTGTGACAATGGCCATCCTGAGCTGCATGTCCTGAGAATGTCTAGCATCTGAGAGGCCAGACTTGAATCCCTGAGGTCTACATTTGAATATAACTGAATGGGCATGGTAACCTTTTGCCAACATTGGCTTCCCCACTGTCCAGACCCTGCTGCCAGCTGCAGCTCCAGTGTACACATCTTGTTTCTTTCTCTGCTTATGCCAAGATATCATGATAGTTTAATTCTGATGATAATTTTTTGGGGTGGGTATAATGCAAAAGAGCTATGTTTCTCTCTACTTTTACCATGAGATAGGATAATATAACATTTCAATGTATATATAAACCAAGCAACTGAAGAATGAAGACAAAATGGATGAATCACCAATAGCTCCTGTAGAGAAATTCTCATTCTAGACACAGCCTTCTGCTAAGCTTCTGAAGAGCATCTCCAAATATAATCAAAGAAATCACCTCCTGAGTCCCCACATTTAAGTTCTGTTGCTGATAAGACAGTAACTGGTTTTGCTAGAGTAGAAAATATTCTCAAGTTATGAAACCATGATGATGTAAAACATTTTATTCATGTGCAAGAGAAGTCTGAGAGATGCCTGAATGAGTCCAAAGATGTCTCTCAAGGTATTATTAAAATCAGTGGTACCTAGATTGTAATTAGACTATTCATAAGAGTTTTCCAGCAGTCGCCTCCCTTTCAGACCTTGTGGACCACCAGTTGTCTGTGGGCCACTGGTTGGCAACCACTCTATCCCTTAATTAGAGGTTTCTGAGTAATACAAGTCTAGATTTCAAAAAATGGAAGGTATAGAGGATGCAAACATATCAACATTTATTGACAGCACTAATTTTAATGATAATAATGTTACCTTTTCAATGAAAGTTACAAGAGGATATGAATTTTTATTTTATTTTTTTAAATATATTTTGTTGATTTTTCACAGAGAGGAAGGGAGAGAAATAGAAAGTCAGAAACATCGATGAGAGAGAGACATCGATCAGCTGCCTCCTGCACGCCCCACAGTGGAGATGTGCCCGCAAGCAAGGTACATGCCCCCGATCGGAATCGAACCTGGGACCCTTCAGTCCGCAAGCCGAGGCTCTATCCACTGAGCCAAACCGGTCTCAGCGATTAATTAATTTTAAATTATATATATATATATATATATATATATATATATATATTATATTATATTATATTATATTATATTTAAAAATAGTTTAAAATTGATTTTAGGGAAAAAAAGAAGAAGGAGAGAGCGAGAGAGAGTGAGAGAGAGAGAGAGAGAAACATTGATTGATTGGCTCCCATATGTATCCTGATTGGGGACTGAACCAAAAAACCTGGGCACATGCTCTGACCAGGTATGGGACCAGCAACCTTTTGATGTATGGAATGACATTTAACCAACCGAGCCACACTGGCCAGGGCTCAAATTATATTTCTTGATGTGAACATTATCCAGAATAAGATTTTTCAATCCATGCCATCTCTCTTATGTTTCCTGATATAGTTGTAACTTTAATAAGTAGAACAAATGTTAGGCAAACTTTGGATTTTTCTCACATCTAATTATAAGCCTATTAATTTTTATAATTATACTAAAGAACTCCAATAAAACTTTCCTATGACTCATGAAAAAGGCAGTTTTACACAGTCAACCATAATAAAGCAAAACAATTATACTGTTAATTATGGCATCAATACAGCAAATATAAGGTATAATTTGAGCCTGGGGACAATCATCTTTAAAAAAATGGAAAACAACACACTGTGAACCTTTGCATCAAAAGCACATTTCATCAACAGCAGGTCAGGGCTCCAGTGAAATCAATTAGGTGTGTTAACAATGGGGAAAATTTTTTTGATTTTGTGTTTCTCAGCTAAGAAACAGCTGATGCTGAAGTCATTGGAACTTCCAGGTGAGAATTAGCAGGAGCTGAGATCTTAACACTTGATGTCAAACTTGCCTAATCTGACTATATTTAGTCTGTTATTGATATTTGAATTCAATTTTAAAATAACACTATGTTGGCCTAAAGTCTCTGAAAATGCTACAAAGGTGTTGGAAGAGCAGCTCCTCGGATGTCAGGTATGAGAGGAAGACATGAGAAGTCGTAGACATATTTAGGAGAGACAGTATTGTAGACCAAGTAGCCATCACACAAAGTAGTTCTTCAAAGAAGGCCCACAAAAGCAGCCGGGCACTGGCTGGTCAGTGGCAACTTATATATACACTCAAACAAAAGGAGCATGGTGCCAATTAGTGATACACCCTTGTGCTGCATTAACATAAACAGGTTACATAAGGGTGAGCTTTCGCAGTATGTATATTACTACTTCTGAGTCATTGCCCTTGCACCTGCGAAGAGCAAAGGGGCCTTTCACCAAATAATATTGCAGTGTCCTCACTTGCATGCCTGCATATGGCAAATTTGCCTTGGTCATCCAGCATACTCTGATTAGGGTTTCCACAACAGGCTAGGTGTAAAGAGAAAAATTTTCAATGTATTAGAAAACAAATTAATTTAAAGTATTGAAAAATTTTTATAAATTAGAATGAGGGAGCTTGGCATCTGTGGGCTGCTGTCACCAAAACCCAGTGGGTCATGGCTGAAGTCTGATGCTGAGTGTGAAAGGAGAAGCAGCTACATTGTGGAGGGAGGGTTGAGAAGGAGGGATGGATAATGTAAAGAACTCTTGCACAGGTATACAATTTGTTGGTCAACACCATGCATTATTTCACTGGACCTAACTTCAGTCTCAAGGAA
This sequence comes from Lasiurus cinereus, assembly GCA_011751065.1. Taxonomy (NCBI): domain Eukaryota; kingdom Metazoa; phylum Chordata; class Mammalia; order Chiroptera; family Vespertilionidae; genus Lasiurus; species Lasiurus cinereus. Next base: position 16,412,935 of record JAAGEH010000032.1, read on the forward strand.
GAGAGAATGAGGGTATGAGACTCCAGAGCAGATGTGAGAGGTGGCTGCTTGGGTGAGCTAGATCCAGAACTGTGCCTGACAGGATGGCAGAGAGACAGGGAGTGAAATAGCACATGGTGGCTGGTCAAGAGCTCTATTGCACCCTGGATACTAATCCTAGTCTTTAGCACATTGGGGTATCCAACTAGTTTATAGGTCTCATGTGTCTGTCAGGAGAGAATCCCAGCAAATCCAGCGATCTCAGAAAACAGAAAATAGGTGACATTTACCTTGCGTGAACTCTCAAGTCCCCTTTTATGGCCCTCCTTTTGCTATTGAGACTTGTCAAGCCCCTGCTGGATCTAGGCCTGTCCCATTTGTATGTTTCTGTAGCAAGTTTTCCTGAATATAGTTAGAGAAAAACAGTGTACTCTTCCTACAATCAAAAGGGATAATATTGGACTCTATATAGTTTTATACACCAACAGGCATCTAGTTGTCAGTTACCCAGTGCCTAGCCTTAAGCCAGCATCTGCCATGGTGTGTGCATGCCATCAATACAGCAGTCTGTGTGTTTGGTGTACTGAGCTAGGAATGCCTCCCTGTTTACAATTTACCAGAGAAACAAGACTTATTAAGCTTACAGTATGAATTCCCTTCTAAAATATATTCTCCCTTTATCTTATAAAGGGACACATGATTCATTAAGATTCAGTCTTCTAATTATCTCTCATTCAAATGCATGGCTGCTTTGCAAATCTTGGTTTAAAAAAAAGCAAAAAAAGCAATGAAATAAATAAAAATAAGCACAGCAGCAAGTATTTTCAATAAGCACCCCTTAGACTAACTGCTGGGAGATATCACTATTCTCCTGCAAGCTAATTTAATGTAAACAAGTTAAGAGGAAGAAAACTGAAGCCCCAGCCATGGGACTCCTGGTAAAAACATTTCCAAAGTGTGTGGAGCACAACTGCCCCTTGGTCCTCAGATGGAGGATCAGAGGTCACTGCAGGCTGAAACACCAAGGATTGAGTTTCATTCACTCCTGACAAAAAGTTAGTTACATAAATAAGGCCTAGGGTCACTTAAATGCATATGCTACCTTTTTTTTTTTTAACCAAGAAAAGATTATTTCCCTCCTTTTTACAAATCTCCCCTCTGCCCCCTAAAAGCATGAGTGGAGGGAGATGGGAGGGCAGGTAATGGGGAGATGAGGACACATGTGTAATACCTTAATCAATAAAGAAATAAAAAAAAATCCCCCCACCCAAATACACACTAGTAAAAACACAGTAAATCTCATGAGATTCCTAGTTGATATTTACCAAGTAGGTTTCATGTTAAATTTCTCAATCCCAACTTTAAATAGAAACAACCAGTATAATTCTACTTTTTATGGTGGACATTGACACTTCATTAGCAAAGTTTAAATGGCTGATTTTTTTTTAAAAGTATGCTTCCTGTCCTTTTACAAAAATAGAAATTTTATGTCAAAAAAGGCAGTGATCTAATTTTTCATAAGAGAGGAAAAAATAATGAGCTCTCTCTGGACAAAATATGTCTGCTATTCTCATGCATAGTTTTTCAAAGCTTTAATATTCTCTCTGCTATAAAACAACTAGAGGCACAGTATATGAACTCCTGCACTAGTGAGGTCCCTTGGCCTAGCCTATAGGAGCAGCCAAAACCAGGTCTCCAACATCCCCCAAGGGGTTTTGGATTTTGAGAGGGTACAGGCCAGGCTGAGGGACCCCACTGGTGAATGATTGGGGCCAGGGAAGGATGTGGGAAGTTGGCCAGTGGGGAGAGGGAAGGGGGGGAGAAGAAGGGGGTAGGACCATAGGAGAGCTCCAGGGTGTGTCTGGCCCGACTTGCCAAACCCCAGCAGCAAGCTAACCTAGCAGTTGGAGCACCTGCCTCCCCTCCCCTCCCCTCCCCTCCCCTCCACCCCCTCCACCCCGTGATCATTGCACATCATAGCAAGCAGTTGAGCAGCCTTAGCATATTATGTTTGACTAAAGGCCCAGTGCACAAAATTTGTGGATGGGGAGGGAGTATGTGTCTCAGCCCAGCCTGCACTTTCTCCAGCCTGAGACCACTCTCACAATCCAGGACTGCTGGCTCCTAACCACTTGCCTGACTCCCTGCCTGCCTGTCCCTAACCACTTCTGCCTGCCAGTCTGATCACCCCCCTAACCATTCCCCTGCCAGCCTGGTTACCCCTAATTGCCCTCCCCTACCATCCTGGTTGTTCCCAACTGCCCTCCCTGCAGGTCCTGTCTCTCCCAACTGCTCTCCCCTTCTGACCCAGTCACCCTTAACTGCCCTCCCCTGCCAGCCTCACTGCTCCTAACTGCTCTTCTCTGCTGGTGTGGTCCCCCACCCCCACCCCCGCAACAGCCCTTCCCTGCAGGCTTGGTTCCACCAACTGTTCTCCCCTGCAGGCCTGAGTATCCCCAAGTTCTTCACTAGCCCCCCAGCCCAGGGTTCCAGTGTCAGGAAGAAATGTCACATAACTTCTGGCTATAAAAACCAGAAAGGATTGTGGCTGAGTGAGACAGAGGCTGCCAGAGTCCCATGCATCTATTTTTTTCTTTTTTTTCAAAATATATTTTATTGACTTTTTACAGAGAGGAAAGGAGAGGGATAGAGAGTTAGAAACATCGATGAGAGGGAGACATCGATCAGCTGCCTCCTGCACGTCCCCTACTGGGGATGTGCCCACAACCGAAGTACATGCCCTTGACGAGAATCGAACCCGGGACCCTTTAGTCCCCAGACCGACGCTCTATCCACTGAGCAAAACCAGTTTGGGCCCATGAATTTCTTTTAAAGGACCTGCACAGACTTATTCAAACTCACTTGCTTATGAGCTGCAGCAACTGGGACAGCAGTTTGAGAGGCATCAGGGACATATGGGGAAGAAATGAATTGTCTGGCATTAGGGTGAGAGCTGTAGGGGCAGCTTTAGCCCAGACAGAAGTACCTGCAGAGACCATTATTCTTTTCCTGAGCCCTCCCTCACAGAGCTGGCAGGAGGACACAACATCCAAGTCTCTATCAACCTGGCTAACACTGTTCACTGAAGCCGGATGTTTCCCTGTTACCCCACTTCATCTAACTTTCAGGACCACTAAAGCCCTTTACAATGGCTTTTTCATATATGTGATCTATCAAAAGTCAGCCCTCAACACAAGGGTTTGTCTTGCTCCCATTCTCTCCCTTCCCCATGGCTGCCCATCCACCATGATTGTGATGCAGCAATGAGGGAAGAAGGAGGGGGGTAGGTAGGGAACCATGTGGTGTAGAGGCACAGATGGTGGCATTGGTGTCTGGCATCTGTTGCCTGGCCTAGCGACTGTTGCCTCCTCTCCTGATCCCACCAGGGCTTTTGGGCCCAGGCTGAGATGGGGAACCAGGGCTGGGTGGCAGTGGATGTGGTCCCTTTCCCAGGGAGGCTGAGGACTGGTAGCCAACCTCACATGGTTTCCTCCCACCCCCAAAAACCTCCCATGTCCCCCTGCCCTTCACCCCTCCATGCATGAATTCGTGCACTGGGCCTCTAGTCCTAGCTAATAAAAGAATAATATGCAAATTGATCATCACTCCAATACACAAAATGGCTGCCTTCATGTGGTCAAAAATGACTGCCCCCAATACACAAGATAGCTGCCACAATATGGCCAGCAGTGGAGGGCAGTTGGGACGGACCAGGTCTGCAAGGGAGGGCAGTTGAGGGTGATCAGGCCATCAGGGGAAGACAGTTGGGAGAGATGAGGCTTGCAAGGGAAGGCAGTTGGGGGCGATCAAGTCTGCAGGGGAGGGTAGTTAGGGATGACCAGGCTGGCAGAGGAGGGAAGTTGGGGGTGACCAGGCCTGAAGGGAAGTGCAATTGGGGGGACCCAGGCCTGCAGGAGAGAGCAGTTGGAAGGTACCAGGCCTGCAAGGGAGGGCAGTTAGGGGTGACCAGGCCTGCAGGGGAAGGCAGTTAGGGGCAAACAGGCTGACAGGGGTGCAGTTGGGCATCAATCAGGCTGGCAGGGGAGTGGTTAGGTGATGATCAGGCTGGCAGGCAGAAGTGGTTAGGGACAATCAGGAAGGAAGGCAGGTGAGCAGTTGGGAGCCAGCAGTCCTCGATTGTGAGAGGGATGCCTGACTGCCCATTTAGTTGGGCAGTTGGATATTCCTTGAGGGGTTCTAGATTGGATAGGGTGCAGGCTGGGCTGATGGACACACACACCTGTGCACGAATTTGGTACACTGGGCCTCTAGTATGAATAATAAAATGGCAATACATATCTATTAATAATTAAGTGCTAATAGATCAAATGTTTCAATCAAAACACATGTGAAAGCTGAATGGATAACAAAACAAGATCCTAGAAAGACACAAACAGACTAAAAGTAAATGGATGAAAAAAGTATTTCATGAAAATGTATATAAACAAACAAAAGCTAGGTGTAGCAGTACTTACACTGGACAAAATAGATTTTAAAACAAAGAATATATGTGTATAACAAGAGACAAAGAAAGACCAGCAATTCCACCTCTGGGTATTTATCTGAAGAAACCCAAAACACTAAATGGAAGATACATATAGTGCATCTATATGTTCATTGCAGCATTATTTACAATAGCCAAAATATGGAAGCAACCTAAGTTTCAATCAATAGATAAATGGATAAAGAAATTGTGCATATATACAATGGAATATGATTTAGCCACACACATACAAAAGAAATCTTGCCATTTGCAACAACAACATGGATGGACCTACAACATATTATGCTGAGGGAAGAAATAGGTCAAAAAGAGAGAAAGACACATGCCAGATGATTTCACTTATATGTGAATCTAAAAAGCAAAATAAACAAACAAATAGAACAGAAACATGCTCATACATACAGAGAACATTTTGATGGTTGGCAGATGGGGAGGTGGGCAAGTTTAAAGAGTTGGCTGAAAAAGGTGAAGGGATTAAGAAGTACAAATTGTTAGTTATATAATAGTCATGGGGAGGTAAATTACAGGATAGGGAACATAGTCAATAATGTTGTAATAACTACGTATGGTGTCAGATGGGTACTAGAGTTATCAAGATGATAAATTAGTTATATAATGTCTAATCATTGGGTTGTACACCAAAAACTAATATAATATTGTATGTTAACTATAATAAAATATTTAAAAATTATTTAAAGTAAAAACAAAATTATCCACATATTGTAAGGATAGGAATATTTTTTAGAATTCATATCAAAATATAAACATTTGCATGATATAGTCTTTTTGTGATACGTGCAAGACCAGGACTAAAGATTTCCCAACATATAAGAAAATATCTCATATATTTCCTCTATTACCATAAATGTAAAAATGGGTGAAAGGTGTGGACACTCACATGTGTTGTGCATTTGTGAACATATTGTGCACATGTGAATGTTGTATATGGTGGAGAGAAGAGCAATTGGAACAATATAAGGCGCATTTGGGTTTTATTTCTTTCCTCTGTTCAGTAAGGTCATGGTTTAATTTTTCCATGACATATTAACACATATCACAACTGCTCTTTCACAGGAATAGTGTCCCAACAAATTTTGTGGTTGAGTGTGGGATAAGCATTTGAAGAAATGAATAGAGATGAAAAGTATTTCTTATAGGATATACCTCTGCATTGAGGTTGAATGCTCTTGTAGCACCTGAACAACTCCAATTGTTATGCCTCTTGTATATACAAAAGAAAAAGACATACCAGTGGTACAAGTGGAAATAATTTATCATTCTCTCTTGACTGACATAATTGACATTGATTACCACCAATTTGCTATCTGTAAAAATGCCTCAACTTTAAAACATTGCCATCCCTATCACAACTTAGACTCATTTCCAAGGACATGTGGTAGTCTGGGATTATTTCAACCATCTGATTCTTAAGAAAACTAGAATTCAGTCCACAGTGGCCATTCATAGACAATTTCTTATTGTCTTAATTCTTCAACATAGTGTGCTGGTAAAGAGTAGGGTGTCATACCCTATTGTGATTCCCTCTCTCAATATTAGGAGAAGGTGACAATGTACTGCTTTTTATGTATTGTATCAAGCTATTTATGGGTGCTATCTCACTTAATCACACCTATTTCACTGGGTTGTCATGAGAACTGATACACAGCCCTATAGCTTGTGACTGGCACATTATGAAGACTGAAAAATATTGGTTCTCTTCCCTTAACCTTTAATCTTACATTTCTCTGAGGTCAGTGTAATCACCCCCAACCAACAGATGCAGAAACATATCTTGAGTAAGGATACAGGCCCAATTCAGGCCAATCAGTCCCCAAAGATTTTTCCGCTCTGCCATTCACCTCCTACAAAGTGTGTTTCTCTTTAGAATCAGTCACGGTAACAGGGAAGGACTATATACTAGAAATGCTCAGCATATGAAAAGGCCATAAGCAGAGAGGAGAGAGACAAAGGCAAAGACAGAGGTAAAAATAAGGAAAAGGAGCAGGAAGCAAAGTGCCAGCTGGAAAACTGAGTACAGATGTCTGTCCCTTTCACTAAGAGCCTCGTTCTCTGTCACCAACGCTCTCCCAGGGCTTCTACTGTCAGACATTTGGAGACACTGCCTTTCCTCTTTCTATCAATAGGAACGACTTCTTTTTAGTGCACCATGTAATATTTATTCAAAATCTGACTAAATATAATACTTTCTCTTTTGCTCTCATAATTTCAGCTCTATATATTGCCCCCCCCCTGTGTATTTCTGCCCATTCCACCCATTCTTGTTTCTACTTACTTAAGTATGTTCAATTCACTATTATCCAAACTAAATTTGTGATGGTATCAGATGAGTCATATTGGAAAATCTGATACTCATTATTATTATTATTATCCCTTCCCCCATGCTTTCATTTTCTATATTCCCACCACTTGGCCAATATGTATTTTAAAACATCTCTAATGAACTCATGACAGAATTCGAAGTCCTGCTATCTAGGCCCATTCTTCTGGATGCTGTGGATGTTAACATGTCCCTTCCATCTTTCATATTGTCTTAGCCTGATCCCTGATGGCAGTACCCGTTAGCCCAAAGTAGCATTGTTATTTTGTTTTCTCCTTTCTTTTTCCAGCTTTATTTCCATCATTCAGTATACTCTAATATAACAGGCTTTGGCAGTGACTGAGAGAGATACTCAGAAAAGGGCCTCACTTAAGGAAATAACTTCCAATGTGTAACCATAAAATATTACAAATATAAGGCAGACAAGACCTAAACATGTTTGTTAGTCTTTTAGCCTCTTGTGGGGTACAGGATGATGGGAAGATTGATGGGAGACTTTGGATGGGGTGCAAGAGGGTACTGGCGGGGACTAGGCTGCAGCAGTGGGATGAGAGGATAGCTGATGGACCCCAGTTCATTGTAAGATGCCTAGATATGACCATTTAGCTAATTAGGGGTGGGGAGGGGGGTGAGGAGAGGACAAAGAAATGCTGTTAATAAATCAGGAATGCAATCTGGTTTGAAACCTTCATATTGAGAATGGATTGGAAAGAGGAGAAAGTTGTGACAAAAAAAAGTTAGAAAACTCTTGCAAGAGTCCACAAGAGATTAAAAAAAAAATACTCACCTGAGACTATGTTTTTATTGATTTTTGGGTGAGAAAGAAAGAGACAGAGAGAGATGTAAGAGATATGTTGCCTCCCATATGCGCCCTGACTAGGGATCAAACCCGCAATGATGGTTTGGTATACAGGACATACTTTAAGCAACTGAGCCACCTGGCCAGGGCCAGGAAAGAGATGTTTTAACTTCATCAACAAACACTTCTACCAACCTTCAGGCTCATAAGAATAATCAGGACATGCTTCTTGAAAATTCCTTAATCTCCAACATCGTTCTTATTCTATTCCACTCTTAAAATCATCTTAATCAACTTCAAACTTCACTGGCTTCTCTTTGTTGTTCATACTAACTAAGGGCTTCACAAACTTGCTTGAGTCTTCTCTCCAATGAAGCCAACCTTTATTTCATTCTCACTCCCTATATACCACTCAGACCTAGAAAGCTATTGGTCTAACTCAGTGTTCGGCAAACTGTGGCTTGCGAGCCACGGTTTGCCGCTCTGTTGACTAATGACCACTGACCTAGACTATCGATTCCAATAATTACAGGCTGTTGTTGTTCCTTGTGAGTAAGCCCCTATCCTAGACGGTCGGCAAACTCATTAATCAGCAAAGCAGCAAACTGCAGCTCGTGAGCTACATATGGCTCCGGAGCTGCAGTTTGCCGACCACTGGTCTAACTTAATTCAGTCAATGAACAAATACAAATTTACTGAGGATTGTAGTGTAAGGCTTTCTGTGCCATTCAATTGTGTGGGAAATGTAAAAAGAGGCCCTCAAAATGTTTACTTAGGAAAATAACTTCCAATGTGTAACCATAAAATATTACAAACATAAGGCAGACAAGACCAAAACATGTTTTGTCTTGTAGAGATCAGAAGTAGAGATCGGATGTTACTAAGTAACAGGGATGAGGGCCAAACAAGCGACCAGGCAACTCAGGGGATGGCAGGTGAGGCAGCCAATGCCATTTCCATTTTATAACTGTTTCATTTGATGACCGAAAAACCTTACTTTCTTCTGTTACACATCTTTCAACTATTTTGATTTTTTTTACAGGGTAACTTTTCATGCTAATTTTTATATGGATTCTTTTGATTAAGTAGAGTACCTTAATTTATAGCTCTTTGGGGTCCACATATTGGGGACAGGTGGATGTTTGTGGTTTCAGAGAACTGTCCTGAAGTCACTGTCATTATTAATCTGGCTATATATGCAATTGTTATGAAATAATTCCATGATTCTTCCTTTCACATCATCAATGACAAGGTGTACCTCAAAGGCCTTACAGCTTCAAGCACTGTTCTGTGCATAGAGGAGAGAACAATAATCATGGTCTCCCATCGACCCTTTCTTCTGGTTGCCACCATCTCTATGTAACTAGGGAAAAGCATGGTTGTTTTTATTGAACTTGTCACATAAGGAGTGCCTGAAAGTATCGTATAGAGAAGGGACTTAAACAACTCTTTCTTAGAAAGTGGCAATTTGAAGACAAGAACTTTACTAGCGGGAAAAGGAGGTGGAAGAAGGTAGAAGAGGGTATAATGGGGATAAATGGTGATAGAAGGAGACTTGTCTTGGGGTGGTGAATACACAATACAATATACAGATGATATATTATAGAATTGTATACCTGAAACCTATATAATTTTATTAACCAATGTCACTCCAATAAATTCAAAAAAAGTAAAATAATAAAAATAAAAAATAAAACACTTTACAAAGTCAGGACTTTTTAGTAAAGGAAGACTATGAAATGAGTTTCAGCACTTTAGAGAGTCTAGACCACTTGAAAAGCTTAAAATGATCAGGCCTCATTTCCTTTAGGATCAGACCTAGTCAGGAAGTTAGCATGCTAGCTTTGGTAACAGATGTCATATTAACATTAATTGTAATGGCCCATTTAACTTGTTAGGTCTTTCTTTTCTATTTGTGTTCCAGGCACCTGGTATAAATTCTTCAGTAAAACCAATTAAAATCTCATTAAAAGATAAAACATAAAACTATGCCAATGAAAACTAAATACACGGTGAATACATTCATTTTGCATCACTCTTAGGAGATAGAATAGTGTGAAAGTTGCAAAGCCTTATTGAGGATGGTATCAATCTCAGCAGGTCAATCTGGAAAATATGATTAAATGAGTAAAATGTGCTTAGACTTGCCAAATTTCCAGATCTAGTTTCCATCAAACTACATTTAAGGGATTGTTTAAGTTTTATATGAAGCTCTGTTTCTACCTGTACTAAAGGAATATATCTCTAAGATAAATATGTATTGAAAAATACATAAAATGACAGGATAGGCAAGCTGAAATGTCACTTTCAAAAATTTATCCTTTTATCCATAGCATCTTTGTATCATCAGAAAACATGAAATTTACTCTGTGAACATTTCTTAAAGGAATAAAAGGAGTTACATTTTAAGCATAAAACTTAACAACTTGTGTGAACAGATCAAAATAGTGGACCCACCAAGAATTTTTTGGGAGTTCCAACTCCATGAATTATAATACTGCCTTTCTGATAGTCTCTACAGAAGTATATCAATACAGGCTCACCTTTCATCCTTTTTGTTAAGTGAGAAGCAAGATAAATAGTAAAAACTTTCTAAGGAAAGGTGTATTTCCTTTAACCAAAAATAAATAAATAAGTTATATTCACAATTAAATTAGCATTTAGTAAAGAATAAGAATGTACACATGTGTGTATACAAGGGTAGTGGAGAGATACAAATTTAAATTAATACCTGTTTCCAAAAACATATAATAATTATCATTGGGTGGTGAGATTTGTTTTTCTCATTGTGCTTTCCTGTATTCCCCATGGTTTTTGCATTGAAGATGTAGTATTTTGCAATCAGTAAAAAAGTGCTCTCCAAGAACATATAAGTAGGTATTATTACTACCAACTGAATCTATTCACTTGGTCTCAGAAAAAAAGAAATCAAAATATCTGAATCAAATGGCTGACATTATTTAGTCTAAGGTGGCTTTGCAACATACACGATGTCCTGCCACCCAATTCAGTATCTTTACACAAATACTTAAGAAACAGGGCATGAAACTGAGGAAGTGGGTTGCACTGTTTTAACAATAAGCATTCATAATGTTTGCACATCTGCTTGGATGATCTCTTTGGAAATGTTATAAATGGAACACTGTCAAATTTATAAGCAATATTTGAGACAGCAAATATGTTGCTTGGATTTTAGTAGTTTTAAACACTGTAAGCAGCTTAACCTGATCTCCCAGTGCCACTGCCTTCCTGGAATAATTGATGCTGGAGTCCCTCCACATAAACCAGGCCACTGTTACTGTACACAGCAACCTGACTGCTGGCACAGACAGGAAGCTGCACTGAACCCAGATAAATAGACACGTCAACAGTAAGCTGCTTAATCTAATTCAGCCTATCTCATCTTGGGTACACAGTTTGCAATTTTGCTGTTGTGTCCAACTGACAGGAAATAGTTTGGAAAGTTTAATCTTAAGAAGTTTAAGTGGTATGCTTATCTTTCAGGCTCTTAAATGTTTATTCAGCGAAGAGCTGTTTAAATGTTTTATAAATGGCAATAATGTAAACAAGGCATGTTTAATGTCTCTTATGTGAAAACTATAATGCTGATTTCCTTGACTATGGACATGGAGATTAATACTACAGCCACTTACACTTTAGAAGAAATTATTTTGATACACATGTTCTGAGCACTGATATCTTTACATGAGGGATAGTCACCCTCATGCAATGGCATCCTTCTGAAAAAAAAAAAAGGAAACTATTCATTTCAAATATATTTCTTATTTAACTACTAGAGGCCCAGTGCATAAAATTTATACGTGGGGGGAAGGGGGTGTCTCTCAGCCCAGCCTGCACCCTCTCCAATCTGGGACCCCCTCAAAGGATATCTGACTGCTGTTTAGGCCTAAATGGGCAGCTGGACATCCCTCTCATAATCCAGGACTTCTGACTCCCAACTGTTCCACTGCCTGCCTTCCTGATTGTCCCTAACTGCTTCTCCCTGTCATCCTAATCACACTCCTAACCATTCCCCTCCAGCCTGATTGATGCCTAACTGCTTCCCTGCCAGCCTGATTGCTCTAACTTTCCTCCGCTACAGACCTGATCACTCCTAACTACCCTCCCCTGCAGGTTTGTTCCCCCCAATTTCATAAAAATCTTCAGAGCACAAAACCCTGCAGGCTTGGGTCCCCCACACCAATTGCCCTCCCCTGCAGGCTTGATAGCCCCCAACTGCCTTCCCTTACAAGGCTGGTCCCTCCCAACTGCCCTTCCCTGCTGGCCATCTTGTGATGGCCATCTTGTGTCCACATGGGAGCAGGATCTTTTGACCACATGGGGGCAGCCATCTTGTGTGTTGGAGTGATGGTCAATTTGCATATTATTCTTTTATTAGGTAGGATATATTGAACCAATGACTTCGTTATGTGTGACACCTTAAATGAGTACTCATTAAGATATCATTCTTCTTCCTCAGACCAGTGTGGGTGATACCAATTGGTGGGCTGGAGAAAAGATAACTATTTCTAGCATGGAAGATTAGAGACTAAAATCCATGAATTCTAGCACAGAGGAAGGGGCAGGACAAAAATGGATTTGTTTTGCAAATAGTGGCATGAGAATAACAGACCATAAGGATATTTAAAGATTAGGTCTGCTTTTGGAAATTAAATTAGATCTTCTCTATTTAACTAAAACTAGCCCAGTATTTTCTAAGTCAAAAGATCAAAAAAAATATGCCAAATATAGGCAAATGATGAAGCTCACAGAAGAATCAAAGCATCCAAGAAATTTCCAACCAAAAAGCCGAAGAGTCCAGCTGGAAGAACTGGAATCAGTGCCGGTGCCCAGTTGTAAGAGCACCAAGAAACGACTGTTAGGGAACTTACTTTGACTCAACAGCTCTGGACTGAGGGCTGGAGTGTGCAAGCAGAAGACAAAACAGAGGGGACCTGTGAACAATCTATTTCCCAAATCAGAGGCCTCAGAGACCTCATTCAGAAATTATGCTAACACATAAGGCCATGCCTTTGCTGAGCACATGCTAACCCACTGGCGATAGAATGACTGTTAAATCATGGACACTAATACTAAAGAGTTTTGCCTGAATTTCAATATTTTAAGATGAATATTTATCAAGATTTCACATTTAACAACACTTTCATTAATCTTAAAAGAATATGGTGGCAAGCTAGGATTAACAATGACAAATTTTCTTACAGAAAGAAACTCAGAATAACAACAAAAACCCCTTACATTAGAGATATCAATTGGAAACATATAACAAAGAAATGGTCATGTTCAATGGAGCTCATCACAACCTGAGGTGATTCTTTATCCACTCAAGAATGAAAGCATGGCGAAGTTCATGAAGTATGTTGAAAACTACAGAAAAAACAGAAACTAATATCAGTCTGTGTGTGTGTGGTACTGTACCCACCTGACAGGGAGATTCTGTTCTTATTCCTAACTGACAAGCAAACCGAGTCAAAGTTCAGACAGTTTGCTCAAGGCCACATGACTGGCCAGTGGCAGAGCTGTGACTGATCCTGAAGCCTTTCTCACAATCCCTCAGGTTTTCCTCGCACAGCTGCCCAAGTTGCACAGTGCATACATGGGCTATGACTCCATGTCACTGCAACAATGACAATTTTATGGCAAGTGACAAAAAGTGTTCCATCTTACTAAAATGCTACAGAGAGAGAAAACAATGAGACTGGAGAAAGGGGTGCTTTTTCTAACTGGTGAAAAAGTGCTACTGGTGGGCCTGACTACAGGTGCATCCAATTCAGAAGGTGAAAGAGCAGAACTGGCCCAGGGAACACAGGGTGAAGCTGTGCTGCCACCACACTCTCAGTTCAGCTCAGATTGTCAGAGTGTGTACTCCTGAGTCCACCTACTAACACTGAGTAAGCAGTTCAGATCACTGCGGGAGGAAAATGGGCCAACAGTACTTTGGTATTCACAGACCAGGAGAAAGAGGAAGAGCCCATTGTAAATGCTCACCTTAAAAATCAAAATCCATTAATGACTTAGGAATTATGAGTTCCCCTCTTCAATTGGGTCTGCTAATTTAAATCATTAAAATCAAAATGAAATAAAGTAACTATGGATTTCTAGATAACCATAGCCTTTCTGGCTCTTCAAGATTATTCCCTCCCAGATGCAGGAAGGGCCCAGCAGGAAGAAGTGTTGCTTAATACTTCTTGAGAAACTGAGCAACAAATACAGCAGGTCCTCCAATAACACCACTCAGATCAACACTGATGAGGTGCCCTAGGAACTTCACTCTTGTTTCTATCAATTAGCCTGCAATAAAACTGACTTCCTTATATGTATGTTGTTTTGCTTAAAGTCACAGAACCCATTGACAATATTAAGCAAGGACTTACTACACTGACAAACCCCAATACCAGAAAGAAAATACACATTCTAGAAAAAACTGGTTCCATTTATTATGGTACATAGTCTTAATCAAAGACAAGGAATATCCCCAAAGAAATGTTCCATTACCACTTTCACATTAGCTGGAATATGCACCCCCTCCCCCGCCATCCCCCTGCCAATCATGAAGCAAAGCTCACCTTTTTGTACCTGGTGATTTTCTATGCAATGGTGTAGTATAATGCTCAACAGGGATTGTTTTAATAGGGTTGGTAATGAAATCTGGGTGATAAACCTGTTAATTTAGCCATTCTTCTGAGATGTTAAAATTCTTTTTTGCAAGTGTTTTAAAGTTCCTCACCAAGCATGGCCTCAGCATGCCCCCTAGTTTTAAATGTCACCTGTAAATCTTGTCCCCACCAAACATCACCTCTATGTTCTCCTTGCCTCTATGACAGCATAAGTTTTTTTTTTTCTGATTTGCTCAGAACTAACTAAAACATTATTCAATTAATAATTTAACACTATAATAATCCATAAATTTTGAAAACAAACCTCGACAACATTTAAGCCTTAAGATCTTTCCCATCGAAGGCAGAGCAACCTCAAAGAGGCAGAATGGAAGCCAGCGCTGTCGACCTCTATGTGAAAGGACACATCAGGCCCCACAAGTGGACTTAAAGAAATTACTTGCAAATTAAAAGAAACATTTTTATGATTCACTGCAGTAGATTGCTTTTGGGGATGATACAAGGTTAAAACTGAACAGTAAACCTTTTAAGGTTATTGAAACTAAATTATTAACACTGCATTTCACCTTCTCTGTGTCCTCTGTGGAGCATTCTCCCTGATTACTCACTGCAATTCTACTCCTACAAGTTGTAAATCAAATGAAAAATCTTTAGAGCACAAAAGAGCTGATTAAAATGTTAAACCACAGGGGAACTACAGAGATGATGGGAGTGACACAATGCTTTTTTAAAAATATGAGGTTTTTGATAGCTTTTGAAAAAATATGTTGAGAGAACTGTGCACTTTCATTTCCAGAAGTAAGCAAAAGGGACAGTCCCACTTTAGAAACCCATTTGCAACCTTCAAAATAATGAGTACTTTCCTCCACTTGAACGGTAACTTGCACCTCCTAGTGTGCACTTTATCTGTACAGTTTTATGCTCAGACATGAACTACTTCAGAAGACTGATGACTCTTGACAGAAATGGAGTTTCTTTTAACCCTCTGATCAGGGAATGACTGACAAAACTCTGGAATCAGAACCTAGGGGCCTGAAATGTGGCTGAGGAATGCCAAAATCCACTCTACCTATTTGGGACATCAATTATCAGCCATAAAATGGGCTGATGATAACTTTTTAGAACACAGCTGTGAATATTCTTTGTCCCTCCCAGCACACATTCAATAAAATATTCATTAAGTAACTAATGTTTAATACATTTAATAAAAGTATATTTATTTGGGTCACAAACAGTTTGAATTAGTTAAATGTATTCTGATGGATAAAGCAAATCCAACTGCACCTCTTGCTGCATTAATTCTGGGATACTAGGGAGATCAAAGAGGGTGAGAGCAGGGTGTAAAGTAGTGAGACTGAAGGGGCTCCCCAAAGTCATGTGATATCCAGTATCTTCCCTTTCTGCAATGCTGTGCAAAGCATCTCCCATGACTAGGGCCAGCTTCACGGGTTCGGCCTGGGCAGTCAGTCATATAGGCAACCATGTACAGAGGCGTCTGCTAAAGTTTAATTTATCTAGGAGTCTATGAAATCTGACAGGACAATGGAGATGTTGTGAGGAGAGGAGGTCCTGGCACTGTCCCTATGCACTTTTCTTGCATTTTGCACAAGAGCCAGCATTTTCCTTTTATACTGGGTCTTGTGAACAATGTGGCTGGCACTGACCTTGTACAAGTCTCTGCCTTGGTGTGACCTACACAAACCTGAGGCTTGTCCAAGGAGGACTAGGAGCTGGCCTTCTCATAGAAAGCAGCATGAATAAAAGGGCTTAGGAACCAATGACACAAGGACACTTTAAAGATTTAGGAACCCTCCATATACCCTACTGCTTTTGCAATAAATGTGCTAACAGAAGCAACAGTCACAGCAGCAGCTTCCAGGCATCACCAGTCTGACAACACACAGAGAGGCAGAGATCCATCTGGAGGAGGTGAAGGGAGACAATGGGCTTCTCTGCCCACATTTCAGCTTGCTCACTCCAGCAAGGTCTTTACTACCTTCCACTTTCAAAGGGGACTTTGCTGCTCTAGCAGCCCCTCATCTCCTGCTTGAAAGCTTCAGCTGCACTGCTCCTTCTGGACCCCACGTCACAGTAGGATAAATGCCAGAAAGGAAAACGAAAACCCCAACCCTTTTAGACTTTATTGGTGCTGTCATTTAGGATGTACTTTGTTTACTCCCATCTTCTCCAGGCATGGGGGCCTCTCTCTACAACTGGCTGTTACTTTGCAGGTCGACCAGATGCCTGCATTAGGCCTTTCCATAAATCACCTCATTTGGAACTCATGACCAACTTCTGAGGTGTACATCATGTTTTAGATGAAAAGCAAGTTCTGAGAAAGCCTACTGTATGGGAGAACATATTTGCAAATGTTATCACTGATAAAGGTTTAATCTCCAACATCTATAGCCAACTTATACAACTTAATAAAAGGAAGATAAAAGATCCAATAAAAAAATGGGAAACGGACCTAAATAAAATCTTTTTGAAAGAAGATAGAAGGAAGGCCAAGAGACACATGAAAAAATGCTCAAAGTCACTAATTATCTGAGAGATGCAAATCAAAATGACCATGAGATACCATCTCACACCTGTCAGAATGGCAATCATCAACAAATCAACAAATGACAATTGTTGACGAGGATTCGGAGAAAAAATAACCCTTATGCACTGTTGGTGGGAATGCAGACTGGTACAGTCACTGTGGAGAAGATTATGGAGTTTCCTCAAAAAAACTAAAAATGGAACTCCCATTTGACCCAGCAATCCCACTCTTAGGAATATATCTCAAGAATCTAGAAACACCGATCAGAATGGTTTTATGTACCTCTATGTTCAAAGCAGCACAATTTATGATAGCTACAATTTGGAAACAGCCTAGGTGCCCGTCAGCAGATGAGTGGATCAGAAAACTATGGTACATCTACACAATGGAATTCTATGCTGCCATAAAAAAGAAGGAATGCTTACCATTTGCAGCAACCTGGATGGAACTGGAGAGCCTCTTGCTAAGTGAAATAAGCCAGTCAGTGAAGGAGAAACAGCATATGATCTCACTCATTTGTGGATAATAAAGAACATTATAAACTGATGAACAAAAAAATAGATACAGAGGCAGTAAACCATGACACAGACTGTCAAATTACAGTGGGAAGGTTAGGGAGAGGTCGGGTAGATAAGAGATCAACCAAAGCACATGTATGCATGCATATAAGCATAACCAATGGACACAAGACTCTGGGGGGTTAGGATATGCATGGGAGTGTGGGGGAGGGGTAATGGCAAGATATATATACATGTAATACATTAATAAAAATATTAAAAAAAAAGAAAAGCAGATTCTGAGAGGTCAGTAGTACATGTGGCCTTACAGATGAAGCAAGGGCAGAGTGGGAATGCACCTGCAGCTGCAGAATGTTCCAGATGAGAAGAAGCTAAAAAAGACATTGCAACCAAATGCAGTACATAAAACTCAGCTGGATCATGAATCAAAAACAATGTATACCAAAAGGGAAATTGACTATGGATTATATATTAGACATCACTGAATCAATATTAACTTATTAGGACTGAGTATTTTTTTAATTAAATTGATTGGGGTGTCATTAGTTAATACGATCAAAGAGGTTTCAGGTGTGGGTTTCTGTGTTACAATTCTGTGTAATGCAATGTACGTCCACCACCCAGCCAAATCATCCATCACCATATATTAGGAAGGACTGAATATTTAAAAATAGACTAAAAGACAAAGACAAACATCATGAGACAGTTTGCCTCTTTGAGGGGATAAGGTTAATGGAATGGGAGATAAATTTGACCACATATCTGTAATACCTGATTTCTTTAATAAGAAATCTAAAGTATATAAAAAAAAGCAAGGACACTATTTAAGGCACAGAATGCTATGAAGAGATCAGATAGACTTAACATAAAATTCAAGTCAGCACAGAAATAGTTTAAAACATTAGTAATGACAGCCATTTATTAAGAGCTTATTATTTGTGAGGCTTAGATCTACACACCTTCTATATCTCTTAGTTAACCTTTATAACCTCTTTGTAAGATAGGTGTGAACACCATTTTTACAGAACAGGAAACTCAGAGAGGCCATGTAATATGTCAGGGACACACAGCCCAAGATTCCAACCCAGGTCTTTATAATTTAAGTCCCAGCCTAATTATTATTTTAAACTCTATGCTTTAAACTAGATGAGTGGTAAGGAAATAAAGGTGGATATTAAAATGCTTGTGTTAAACCTTGAGAATATATATGATCTCAGTTTGATATGGTACAACTCCTGTGCAGGTCAGCCTCAGGAAGGACAATTCTCAATCTGAGAGCCTATGCCAAATCCTGATCATTATTGCCCTTATATTCCTGTCTCAAAACAATGAACCTTAAGAAATTGACTTAAAAGCTTTCCATAAGACATAATAAAAAAGATCAATATCCAAATAGATATTTGATTGAATCATGGAAAGATTATTTTTCAGTCAGTTTTGGGAAAATCTCACAAGATTTTACATAGGGAAATTGGGGCAATATTTATTTTTCTTTTGTTAACACTTTAAACCTATTGAATAATACCCTGACTTGAGAGAAGGGCCAGATCTCATTCAAGTAAGTTATGTAGGGATTAACACATACTAAATCCTCAATAAATATGTATGGATAAAGTAAACTGAACTTTCTCTCATCTGATTATAAAGAAACTAGAGGCCCAGTGCACAAAATTCATTCCTCAGTGCAGCCTGCACCCTCTCCAATCTGGAACCTGTTGGCGGATGTCTGACTATCGGTTTAGGCCTGATACCAATCTGGGACGATTGACTCCTAACCACTTGCCTTCCTGTCTGCCTGTCATCCCTAATCCCTCTGCCTTCCTGCCTGATCATCCCAACCCTTTTGCCTGCCAACCTGATCTCCTCTGTCTTGCCCAACCCTCTGTCAGCTGATTGCCCCTAACCTCTCTGCCTGCCTGCCTGATCGCCCCTACTTGCCTTCCCCTGCCAGCCTGATCTCACCCCTGTTTTCCCCTGCCAGCCTAATAGCCCCTAACTGCCTCTGCCTGCCTGATCGCCAACTACCCTCCTTTGCCAGCCTGATTTCACCCCCAACTGCCCTCCCCAGCTGGCCTCATCACCCCTAACTGCCTCTTCCTTGGCCCCTTCCACCATGGCTTTGTTTGGAAGGAAGTCAGGCGTCTGAAAGATGGCTGGTTGACCCGGTCTAATGAGCACATTACCCTTTTAGTAGTATAGATAGATTATATAGGATAGGATTGCTTAAATGGGGGAGGGGATGACTTTTCATCAGGAGGAGATGCTCTTGGAAGACAAAAATGCATAATCCCAATATCTGGACTGATAGCCAGCCATATGTACTATACTGCCAAACATGTCATTAAAAAATTGAATCACTTTCTTATACCATATACCAAACAGCTGTTGCCCATAAAACTCCTTCTCAGCCCCCACCTTAGGTTCTGCCTTAGCAGTTCACCCAGATTTGGTTATGATTGGTCGGTTTCTATGCCAGTCAGCATCAAAAGCTCTGCCTCCTAGGAAGCCATTGGCTCCTCACAATTCACCAGATTTGTTCTGATTTGTTTAGCATGTATGGGCCTATCTCTGGGACTGATCATAGAGTAGGGACTGATCAACAATCGCCCGAGACTGCTGACGAGTGGCTGAACTGCTGATCTCTGGGAGAGAGAAGCTTGGCTACTTCTCTATCCAGGCCTTGCCAACAGCTGTTGCTGCTGCTGATAAACCCTGCCTCTCTCTCTCTGAGAGATCAGCAGTTCAGCCCGCTCACCTGCTATGCGTGCAACCTGGCGAATAGATGAGTCTCCAATCATTATGGATGTTATGACGGTGGCTCTTTATATATATATTAGAGGCACAGGGGAGAGGGGTGTCCTTCAGCCCAGTCTGCTCCCTGTCCAATCTGAGATCCTTTGAGAGATGTCTGACTGCTTGTTTAGGTAGGATTGGGCCTAAATGGGCAGTCGGACATCCCTCTCACAATCCAGGACTCCTGGCTCCCAACTGCTCACCTGCCTGCCTTCCTGATTGCCCCTAACCTCCTCTACCTGCCAGCCTGATTACCCCCTAAATACTCCCTTGCCAGCCTGATTGATGCCTAACTGCTCCCCTTCCAGCTGGTTTGCCCCTAACTGCCCTCCCCTGTGGGCCTGGTCACTCTCAACTGCCCTCTCCTGCAGGCCTGGTCACTCCTAACTACCTTCCATGCATGCCTGGGTCCATGACAACTGCCCTTCCCTACAAGCCTGGTCACTCCCAACTTCCCTCCTCTGCCGGCCTGGTCACTCCTAACTGCCCTCCCCTGCAGGCTTGATCACCCCAACTGCCCTCCCTTGAAGACCTGTTCCCTCCCAACTGCCCTTTCCTGCTGGCCTGATTGCCCACAACTGCATTCACTTGCAGGCCTGGTCTTGTGTCCACATGGGGGCAGTCATCTTGTGTGTTGGAGTGATCATCAATCTGCATATTACTCATTTATTAGATAGGATAGAGGCCTGGGGGCCAGCTGATTTGCCCTGATGTGTGTTTGGATTCGGGGGGGGGGGCGAGAGAGGGATGGAGGTTCCCTTGGGGTGTGGATGGACTGGGCGAGGTGCCTGTGGTGATTTGCAGGCCAGCCATGACCCTTGGCGACCCAAGTGGAGGCCCCGGTATCTGGGATTTATTTATCTTTTGTAATTGAAACTTTGTAGCCTTAAGCAGAGGCCTTGGCCAGCCAGGGTGTGTGGAAAGGTTGGCTTCCTCCATCGCCAAGAGTAACCCAACCCTGGCTCTGTGGCAGTAGCCACTGAAACTTTGTTGCCTTAAGTGGAGGCCTGCTGTCCGAAAAGCTTGGCTTCCTCCATCACCTCCTGCTCTCTCTTTAGCTGTAGCCATCTTGGTTGAGTTAATTTGCATTATCACTCTGATTCACTGGTGAGCATGGCTGGTAGGTATAACAGGGGTATGGTCAATTTGCATATTACTCTTTTAATATATAGTATAGATATTATAAACACACCTTTGTTGGTATAAGTGTTTTTTTATTTTAATAAATCTTCATTGTTCAGATTATTACAATTGTCCCTCTTTTATCCCCCATAGCTCCCTTCAACCCGGTTCCCACCACAGCCTCTGCCTTTACCCACTCCCCACTATCCTCATTCATAGGTGTACGATTTTTGTCCAGTCTCTTCCTGCACCCCTCATACCCTTTCCCCCCAAGAATTGTCAGTCCACTCTCTTTCTATGCCACTGATTTTATTACATTCATCAGTTTATTCTGTTTATCAGATTTTTTTATTGACTTGATTTTTAAATACATAGATATGTATTTGTTTTTCATCATTTTTACCTTTACCATTTTTTTCTTCTTCCTCTTTTTAAAGAATACATTTCAGCATTTCATAAATTACTGGTTTGGTGGTGATGAATTCCTTTAGCTTTTTCTTATCTGTGAAATTCTTTATCTGACCTTCAATTCTAAATGATAGCTTTGCTGGGTAGAGTAATCTTGGTCTCAGGTTCTTGCTATTCATCACTTTGAATATTTCTTGCCACTCCCATCTGGCCTGCATAGTTTCTGTTGAGAAATCAGCTAACAGTCCTATGGGTACTCCCTTGCAGATAACTGTTTTCCTCTTGCTGCTTTTAATATTCTCTGTCTTTCACCTTTGGCATTTTAATTATGATGTGTCTTGGTGTGTTCCTCTTTGGATTCCTTTTGTTTAGGACTTCCTGGACTTGTAAGTCTTTTCTTTCACGATGGGAGAAGTTTTCTGTCATTATTTCTTCAAATAGATTTTCGGTATCTTGCTTTCTTCCTTCTTCTGGCATCCTGTAATTCTGATGTTGGTGCACTTGAAGTTATCTCAGAGGCTCCTTACATTCACTATCTTCATATTTTTGGATTCCTTTTTCTTTTCTGGATGGGTGTTTTTTGCTTGTTTGTATTTCAAGTCGTTGACTTAATTCTTGCCTTCCTCTAGTCTACTGTTAGATCTCTGTATAATATTTTTTATTTCAGTCAGTGTATGCTTAATTTCTAGTTGGTCCTTTTTCATATCCTCGAGGGTCTCACTAAATTTATAGACCTTTTCTAGGATATTCTTGAAAAACCTTGTAACTGTGGTTTTGAACTCTATATCCAATTGTTTACTTTCCTCCATTTCTTTCATTAGTGTCTTTGTCTCCACATTTTTGCTGTTCCCCTGAGTTGATAGAGTGGCTTTGTGTGCTAAGTGTCCTATAGGGCCCAATGGCTCAGCCTCCCCAGTTACCTGAGGTAGACACTCTTGGTGCACCCCTTTGTGGGCTGTGTGCACAGTCTTGTTATAGTTAAGCCTTGATTGTTGTTGGTATCACTGGGAGGAGTTGAACTCCAGGACCATTGGCTGTGAGGATCAGCTGTGTCTATGATGGGAGAGTTTCTGTGCTAGAGACAACCTTATGAGACAAGACTTGAAAAAGCCTCTGTGCTCAGCTTGGATGGGGTGGAGTCTAAGGGTGGAGCAGACAGCATTGGTTTACCATCAGCTCTGCCCTAATAGGCTCCTGTGTCTGAGTGTCCTGTGGTAACTGCTGCAAGCAACTCTGAGAGAAATCTGCCCTCAAGTTTTGCCCACTGCCAGATAGTCCAGTTTTTCCACGAATGAGTCTGGGTCCCCAGAGTCTTGCCCAGAACTGGAGTTCATCACAGTCGGGAGCTTTTAACGCCCTCCCACTTGAGAAAGTCAGCCACATACTCAGTTGCTAGGTCTCTCCATGTGTGCGCCTTGGTACCTCTGCCTTCCTCAGTTCCTCTGAGTCTCAGTGTGCTTTTCTCTTTCCTGACAGTCCAGTTTCACCCACTATGACTCTGGGTCCCCAGAGTCTCAGCCGAAACTGGAGTTCAGTGCAGTCAGGAGCTTTTGTCTCCCTCCCACTTGAGTAAGCCAGCTGTGCACTCAGTTGCCAGTCCTCTCTGTGCACGTCTCAGTTCCTCTGCCTCCTGCAGCTCCTCTGAGTCTCAGTGTGCATTTCTCTTTCCTTCTAGTTGTAGAATTTCTACTCAGTCAGCCTTCCTGTGGTTCTGGATAATGTCCGTTTTGTCTTTAGTTGTAGTTTTGAAACTGTTGTGTGAGGCAGCAGTTTAGGTGTTTATCTCTGCCGCCATCTTGGTTTCTCCCATGTTGGTATAAATTTAAAATAAATCCCAAGGTATTGGTTGTTGTCTCACCTTGTGGACTAAGACAATGGTATCTCAGGAGCAACAAAGGAAAGTATGCGGATGAGGAGAAGTAAAAGAACATTTCTTTGTGATCAGTAGGGACAAAGAAAGCCCTGAACAGAACAGAGCACAGAAAGACTGCAAGTAAATCATAGAGAGAGAACTGTGTACATATCTGCTGTCATCTAAGGGCATTCAGGTTTTCTTAGCTGTGCTATTTCTTTAGGACTGTGGCAGCTATCCATCACCATGTTCAAGTCCCATCAAATCACTGTCTCTTTTCATGTCTCTCTCAAAAAGCTACCAAGAAGCTCTGTAGAAATCTGGGTACTGTCAGCTAGAATGATTAATACCTTTCCTGAATAAGCTGTTTTCCTGGATTACTGTCATTGTTGCTGCTATTTCAAATGCTGGGTTTTTTTGTTTTTGTTTTTTTTTTTACATTTTGAAAGAGAGAAAGAGAGAGAAAGGTATTTTCAAGGATCATAGAAGTTGATATTTAATAAAATTAAACCAGAAATATTTTGAGTCCAAATATATTTCAAACATTGAGAATACAAAGATGAAGAAACTCATATTCTGACAAGGAAGACAGACATAAATACATCATGACAATACAGGGTCTTACATTCAACAGTGGTACAAAGAGATAGGAAAGGAGTAAGTTCTATTAGCATAGAGAAGAGAGGACATAGAAAACATCATGGAGAACTTAAATATCCAAGATGGATTATGAAGGAAGAATGGAATGTTTCCAGGCAGACTCTTGTCTATATATTTTTTTGTAAATACTAAAGGCCCAGTGCACAAAATTCATGCATCGGGGGGGGGGTGGTGGTGGTGGTGGTGGTGTCCTTCAGCCCAGCCTGCACCCTCTCCAATCTGGGACCTCTCAGCAGATGTCTGACTGCCAGTTTAAACTGGCAGTCAGACATCCCTCTCACAATCCGAGACTGCTGGCTCCTAACTACTCACTTGCCTGCCTGCCTGATAGCCCCTTACCTGTTCCCCTGACGGCCTGAATGACACCTAACTGCTCCCCTGCTGGCATGATCATCCCCAAGTGCCCTCCCCTGCCAGCCCAATCTCCCCAAACTGCCTTGCCCTGTAGGGCTGAAAGGAGTGGGGACTTTGGCTGCATGAAATGGGGCTGAGGGGACTGGGAGACTGAGGCTGGAAGAGGCTAGATGCTCCGGGGACTGGGAGAGGTGGTTCTGAGGGGACTGGGACCCTCTGGCTGGATGAGGTGGGGCTGAGGGAACTAGGGGACTGAGGTTGGATGAGGCGAGGCTGAAGGGATTGGTCACCACCATCTTATGAGGGCATGATGGTCAATTAGCATATTCTCTCTTTATTAGATAGGATTGGTTAGAATAGCTACATTCAAACAAAAGGACTTCAGTTCCTTATACACATACACACACACAATGAATCAAAGACCTAAACAAAGAGCTAAAAATAAAACTTCTAGAATAAAACATGAGAAAATATACATGGCTTTGGATTAGGGAAATAATTCTTAGATATGACACCAAAATCATGATCAAGAAAAGAAAAATTGATCAATTGGCATACTCAAAATTAAGAACTTTTGCATTTTGGAGAAACCAAGATGGTGACAGCCTGTGGGACAACTTCAAGCGTACCAACATCAGAATTATGGGGGTGTCAGAAGAAGAAAGAGAGCAAGATATTGGAAACCTATTTGAAGAAATAATGACTGAAAACTTCCCCCATCTGGTGAAAGAAATAAACTTACAAATCCAGGTACCACACAGAACCCCAAACAAAAGGAATCCAAAGAGGAACACACAAAGACACATCATAACTAAAATACCAAGAGCAAAAGACAAAGAGAATATTAAAAGCAGCAAGAGAAAAACAGTTAATTCCTGCAAGGGAGCATCCATTCCATTGTCAGCTGATTTCTGAACAGAAACTATGCAGGCCAGAAGGGAGTGGCAAGAAATATTCAAAGTGATAAATAGCAAAAACCTACAACCAAGATTACTCTACCCAGCAAAGCTATCATTCAGATTTAAAGGTCAGATAAAGAGCTTCACAGATAAGGAAAAAGTTAAGGAATTCATCAGCACCAAACCAGATTATATGTAAAGGTAAAAATTATGAACAACAAATACATATCTATCAACAAGTGAATCTAAAAATCAAGTGAATTGAAAATCTGATGAACAGAATAAACTGGTGAATATAATATAATCAGGGGCATAGAAAGAGAGTGGACTGATAATTCTCAGGGGGAAAGGAGGGGTGCAGAGAGAGACTGGACAAAAATCATACACCTATGGATGAGGACAATGAGGGGGAAGAGGGGTGGGAGCCAGGTGGTGGGGAGCTATAGGGGGAAAAAAGAGGAATAATTGTAATAATCTGAACAATAAAGATTTATTTAAAAAAAAGAAAAAAAATAACTTTTACATTTCAAAACACATCATTATAAAAACTTACAAGCTGGATTGTGAGAAATATTGGTAATCACGTATCTTTTAAAAAAATTATATGCAAAATATGCAAAAGACTTTTATAACTCCCTAATAACAAGATAACCAATCTTATCAAAACATAGGCAAAATATATGAATAGTTTACCAAAAAATATGCAGATGGCTAATAAGTACATGAAAATATGTTCTACATCATTATTCATTAGGGGAATGCAAATTAAAATAACAAGATATTACTTTACACCCACTAGGATGGCTATAATAAAAAAGACTATAACAAGTTTTGGTGAGGATGTGAAGAGAATAAAATGAAAACTCATATACTGCTGGTAAAAATATAAAATTGCACAGCCACTCTAAAAAACTGTGGCAGTTTCTTGAAAAATTCAATATAAACTTAGTATATAACCCAGTAATCCCACTCTTGGGTATCTGCACAAAAGAAATGATACATGTCCACACAAAAACTTGTATGTAAAAGTTCTTAGCATTATTCATAATAGCCTGTAAAAATCTAAATATCCATTTACTGGTGACTTAACAAGTAAAATATAGGGTATCTACACAGTGGAATACTATGAAGAAATAAAAATAAACTATTAATATATGCTATAACATGGGTGGACCTAAAAAGATTAAGCTAAGTTAAAGAAACCAAATGTAAAATATCATGTTATATAGTCTAAGTTATATGAAATATGAAATGTCCAGAAAAGGCACACATATAAAAACAGAAAGCAGATAAGTAGTTGCTTGAGGTTGAGGCTGAGAACAGAGTATAACTGCCATAAACCTTAAGGAATCTTTTGAGGAAGATGAAAATTGTCTAAAACTGGATTGTAGTTGTACAATGCTATAAATTTACTAAAAATAATTCAATTATACCCTTAAAACAAGTGAATGTTATGGCATATAAATTATACTTCAATAAAGCTGTTAAAATTATTGGTTAGGATAAAAATAGGAGGTAAAGATAAGAATTTTTAGATAGCATGGTAGCTGAATTAGTCTAGTGCATAATAAAATTTCTGAAACAAATGAATAAAGAATGAACATCATGCCCCAGCATATGCTGATAAATACCCTTAATTATGCAGAACTCTTTCTACATGTACTTTTGTGTTTGAAGAATAACTGGGAGTTATTTTGAATTCTCTCTCCTTTCTGCTGTTCATTTCTGCAATCACCTAATCTTGCCTGTGCCTGTGCTTTCTTGTTCTTTATATCTAAACTAGAGTCCCAGTGTGTGAAATTCATACATGGGGGATGGAGGACGTGTCCTTCAGCCCAATCTGCTCCCTCTCTAATCTGGGATACCTCTCACAATCCAGGACTGCTGGCTCCCAACTTCTCGTCTGCCTGCCTTCCAGATTGCCCTAACTGATTCTGCCTGCCAGCCTGATTACCCACCAACAACTCCCCTGCCAGCCTGATTGATGCCTAACTGCACCCCTGTCAGCCTCTTTGCCCCTAACTGCCTTCCCCTGCAGGCCTGGTCACCCCTAACTGCCTCCCTTGCAGGCCTGGTCACCCTTAGTGCCCTCCCTGCAGGCCTGGTCCTCCCCAACTGCTCTCCCCTGCAGGCCTGCCCCCCCCCCAACTGTCCTTCCCTGCAGGCCCAGTCACCCCCAATTTCCCTCCTCTGGTGGCCTAGTCACGTCTAACTGCCCTTCCCTGCAGGCTTGATCACCAACAGCTGCCCTCCCTTGCAGGCCTGGTCCCTCCCAACTGCTCTCCCCTGCTGGCCATCTTGTGGTGGCCATCTTGTGTCCACATGGGGACAGTCATCTTGTGTGTTGGAGTGATGGTCCATCTGCATATTATTCTTTTATTAGATAGGATAGAGGCCTGGTGCATGGGTGGGGACTAGGTGGTTTGCCCTGAAGAGTGTCCTGGATTAGGGTAGGGTTTCCCTTAGGGCTTGAGGCGGCCTGGGCCAGGGGCCTGTGGTGGCTTGCAGACCAGTCACATCCCCTGGTGACCCAAGTAGAGGCCCTAGAATCTGAGATTTATTTATCTTCTGCAATTGAAACTGTGTAGCCTGGAGTGGAGCTAAGCCTTCTCCTCCCTTCTCCTGGCTCTGAGGTGATAGCCATTTCTGTTGGAATTTACTTATCTTCTATAATTGAAACTTTGTAGCCTTAAGCAGAGGCCTGGGTTGGTCAGGGTGTGTGGAAAGCTTGGCTTCATCCATTGCCAGGACAACCCAAACCTCCCTCCTGTCTCTCTGTGGCCATAACCATCTTGGATGGGTTAACTTGCATACTTGCTCCTGATTGGCTGTTGGGTGTGGCTTGTAGGTGTGGCAAGGGTATAATCAATTTGCATATTACTCTTTTATTAGATAGGATTATTTAAGTCGCCTGTTCTCTGTTTATCATGAAACAGATGAGATGAAGTATTTCCTAATAATTTTCGTCAGCCTCAGAACCTCCAACAACCAGCTCCTCTATATCATTTGGTCTACAGCCGCATCTCCCCAAACAGCTACTCCATTTCACTAACACACCTGGCAAGTGGGCTCTTAGGCCTGCTTCTTGGCAACAGCCATAGGAATCTCTCTACATAGAACACCCCTCCTAGTCTCCAGAGCACCTACTAGTATGTCTATTTCTCCAAATGTAGCTTAACACTCTTCTTTCAGAACATATCTCACAACTATTAAGCTTAAACATGTCTCTTTAATTTTGCTCTTATTCATATGTCCCTTTGTCATTGGTGTGTGTGTGTGTGTATGTGTGTGTCTACAACCAGATTAAAAACTACAGATTATAAATAATGCCCTGCACATAATGCATTTTTTGTTATTTTTGTTGTTTGGAAATAAATGACCAAAGGAATGAATGAATGAACTGCTGATGCAACAAGAAACATTTCTTTCATTTTAAATGATTCATTCAATTTTCCCATTTAAATACTTTTAGTTACACAAGAAAAGTCTTCAGTGCAAACTATTCATCCACTAGCCATTTCTTATCATGTGGCTCTGATGTTAGCTATTATTTACATTTGCGTAGTTTTAAAACAACATAGCTTTAGTTCATATTTATACCTTTGGTCAGCTATGAGGTGAGAGAGAAAACTCAAATACATTAATGTCATATATGAATAACTTTTCCTTGCCCATCTTTGGGTAGGCACTGAGCTGATGAGACAATTGGACCTTTTGGCTCTATTTAATACATTGCATAACCACAAATCAAAGACTGCAACCAGTAAAGAAATACATACAACAGAACATAAACAAATCCAAACACAGAAAGCAGGAAAGCCTCAAGCTGTCAATTCCAGCCTGGAAAAAAATACAGCAGGCACTGCCCAGCCCAGACCACAGCCCCAGCTGGCCCTGAAGTGCTGCACACCTATCCATTCTTGCCCACTCCTTCCACCCCACACGGTTATCTGAAGACAGGTTTCCTTCTAAATTCACATTGGTAGAGCTAAGCATTTTGTTTACATTTATCAAAAAGCAATAGTAAAACAACACTCCAATATAGCCAATATCTAGATGTTGGTTTAGGGAAGAAACAAACTGGAAGCTTTCCATGCCTAGCAACTCCCTCTAAACATGTAGAGACCTGGAATGGCTCTATCACCTCCAAGTGATGTATCTTTCAGTCATCTTAATACTGGGGATGGCTTGCTCCATTTTGGCCTTTTACAATGTAAATCAGTCACCTGGAACACAAGAACTCTTTCTCTATTCATCTAAAAATGACAAGATCAGAAAGGAAAGTGTACAAGCAATAACTTAAAAAAAAAAAAAACCCACACCAATTTCCCCCAGGGTTCCTTTCATTCCTAAGTACTTTAGCTGTTCCCAATAGGGTCATCCAGCCACAAAAATCTGATAAGGTTTGTCCATTAGATTATATTTCCACATATACACAAATGAACAATGTTTCTTGAAATGAATTTATAAACTCTATGCTTACAGGGAAGTATATATAGTATATGTGTTTTTTCCCTTTTGATACATGTTTTAGTGTTATAAAACAAAAGAACTGCATTCATGCATTATTTGCTGTGAAGAGTCAACTTTTGGTGGCTGAACTTTATTATTTCCAGAAGTCACAATAGCTGGAAATATATTAGTTACCTCTGAAGGTCATAAAATTTCTATCAGTTTTAGAATGTCAGGGCTGTCTGCAGCATATTCCGAAACCCCACATTCACAGTGGCAGCTGTGGCTTAAAGAAGCATCTTCAGGACCATCACTGTCTTACAAGTTTCACAGGGCAGAGATGTACAGAAAACGTGTCTGAGGCAAATGTGTTTCCTGGAAAGTCTCCGCCATTCTCCTCTAAACAGTCGTCCATTGTCCTCTGACAAGGACAGACTTTGCTTTAAATCTTCGTCTTTTTTTCTGAGGCTCTCTTGCTTATTAATGCCCTGACCCCGGCATCTGTGCTTGAATGACAGCTAATGTGATCTGCTCCAACAATGCACACTATTGGCAAGGAACATGAGCACGCTTGGTGATGTCATTGAACTTATTAGGACTAGATTTGACATTTTGGTCCAACAGAACATACTTATTAAACACAACCTTAGTGAATAGCAGTGTAGCCTGGTGATAAGTAAAGTAAAACAATGCATGTTTTGTCCTGCTATAAAAATAGCACTTTGATTAAGAAATAGGATTTCTGCTCGCATCCCTCTAATTATGGTAGCAAAGCAAACTGAAAGA
The DNA here is from genome assembly GCA_011751065.1 of Lasiurus cinereus. Classification (NCBI taxonomy): domain Eukaryota; kingdom Metazoa; phylum Chordata; class Mammalia; order Chiroptera; family Vespertilionidae; genus Lasiurus; species Lasiurus cinereus. The sequence continues at coordinate 16,443,582 of JAAGEH010000032.1, forward strand.
TAACTTATGCATGAAGAAATAATACTCGAGACATCTCAGTGCTCCGTCAGGCATTCCATGGAAATCTAATAAAGGTTCAAATATTAATAAATCATTTAGAACAATCCATTTTCCAATCCTGGCTCCCAGAGCAGAGGCAGATGCTATTGTCACTGAGACAATGTCACTAGGAAAAAAAGTCTTGTATGTAGACAATAGCACCATCTAAAGTATGTTTTTAGTACAGATGGGATACTCAAGGACTGAATAAACTTGACAAAATATTGACTTCCACAGACTCCAATCAACTGCAGTTTCATCATCCTCTCTATTAGATGGCTTGACCTGTATATGTGTTTCCTGGAAAGTCTCCGCCAAAGAGGAAAGCTTGGAAAGATTACAGTAACACTGATCTTTGACATCCCAGAGAAGACCTACAGAGTTCAGGAAATATGCAAATGACGCATGTGAACTTCACTTTGGCACTTAGAAAAGGCAAGCCTTTCAGTAGACTTAAAAGATATCAAGACCCAACAAATATGTTCTGAGATGTTCAAACAAGAAGACTTTTAGACTTGTAGATGGAGTTGTCCTCCTTTATTGAGCAGTATGACTGAAGAAAGTTGGTCATAAAAATAATTCAGTACAATAAACCCTTAATTTTGCAGACCTTAATTACAAACTTCAGGTATAATGGACAAAATTTCCAGTACACATGTCATATGAAAATTAATACTCTGTTAATTTTTAAATGTTTTTAACCAAGATCTGCTTATAATTAAATTAGCAGATTATTTTTTTGTCATTAATTCACTGTTATTTTTAACAAATTTTAGCAAATAGTTCATATGTTGGAAAAAACACTGTAATTTGGCCAACATAAATAAACATTATATATTGACAACTATAGCTTACATATTGAAATCCAAGAGTCATCCCTTGTGAACAATGTTTAGTGAATTATTAGAATGTGTTCACACTGAAACACTCTCAGTACTTGGTTCTGTTGTCTGTGGGTGACTTTCTGCAATATGTATGTATGTATTCACATATATATATATTTTTAAAATTAAATCTTTATTGTTCAGATTATTACATTTGTTTCTCTTTTTTTCCCCTTCCATAGCTCCCCTCCACCCAGCTCCCACCCCTCCCTCTACCCTTACCTCCCCCCACATTGACCTCATCCATAGGTGTATGATTTTTGTCCAGTCTCTCCCTGACCCCTCTCACCCCTTTCCCCCTGAGAATTATCAGTCCACTCCCTTTCTGTGCTCCAGATTCTATTATACTCACCAGTTTATTCTGTTTATCAAATATTTAATTCATTTAATTTTTAGATTCACTTGTTGATAGATATGTATTTGTTGTTCATAATTTTTTGGCTTTTACCTTTTTCTTCTTCCTCTTCTCAAAGAGTACCTTTCAGCATTTCATATAATACTGGTTTGGTGTTGATGAACTCCTTTAGCTTTTTCTTCTCTGTGAAGCTCTTTATCTGCCCTTCAATTTTGAATGATAGCTTTGCTGGATAGAGTAATCTTGGTCACAGGTTCTTGCTATTCATCACTTTGAATATTTCTTGCCACTCCCATCTGGCCTGCATAGTTTCTGTTGAGAAATCAGCTGACAATCGTATGGGTGCTCCATTGTAGGTAATTAACTGTTTTTCTCTTGCTGCTTTCAATATTCTCTTTGTCTTTTGCTCTTGGTATTTTAATTATGATGAGTCTTGGTATGTTCCTCTTTGGATTCCTTTTGTTTGGGGTTCTGTGCATTTCCTGGATTTGTAAGTCTATTTCTTTCACCAGATGTGGGAAGTTTTCAGTCATTATTTCTTCAAATAGGTTTTCAGTATCTTGCTCTCTCTTCTCTTCTGGCACCCCCACGATTCTGATGTCAGTACACTTGAAGTTGTACCAAAGGATCCTTACATTATCTTCACATTTTTTGATTCTTTTTTCTTTTTGCTTTTCCAGTTGAGTGTTTTCTGCTTCTTTATATTTCAAATTTGTGACTTGATTCTTGCCTTCCTCTAGTCTGCTGTTAGATCTCTGTATAATATTTTTTATTTCAAACAGTGTATGTTTAATTTCCAGTTGGTCCTTTTTCATCTCTAATTGGTCCTTTTTCATCTCTAGTTGGTACTTTTTCATCTCCTCTTGGGTCTTGCTAAATTTACCCAACTTTTCTAGGAAATTCTTGAAAAACCTTATAAATATGGTTTTGAACTCTATATCCAGTTGTTTGTTTTCCTCCATTTCTTTTGTTTGTGATCTCTTCTTTTGTCTCCGAATTTTCACTATGCTGGGAGAACTTCTGTGTTGGATTCAGCCTTATGATACAAGACTTGTAAAACTGCAAAAGCCTCTCTGTTGAGCTTGCGATGGATGGAGTCTCAGGGCATAATGGACCACCTTGCCTTCCGGTCAGCCCTGCCCTAAGTGGCCCCTGAGTCTCACGTGACTCTGGGTAATCACTGGAGTGGTCCCTGTGCGCAAGCTGCTTTTCCGGCTCCCCTGTGCTCTGGGACCGTATGAGTCTGGATCCCCAGGCTCTCACCCGAAACTGGGGTTTAGTGGAGTTAGAAGTGGCGCAGGCTGTTGGCTCTGTCTCCTGCCCACAAGCCAGCAGCACAATCAGCAAGTCCTTCCTCTGCACACAGTGGATTGCGCACCCGCAGAATTCTGACCTTTCGCAGCTCTCCTAACTTTTCGTGCACTTCTCCCTTTTCACAGTCCAAACACTCCCAGTATGACTTTCGGACAGACCTGGGGTTCAGTGCCATAGGATAAGGGGTTCAGTGTAGTTGGAAGTCTCCCATCTCCCTCCTGCCAGAGGAAGCCAGCGATGTAATCCAGCACCCACTCTCTCCACGTGCGTGCATCTCCGTACCTCAGCTTTTTGCAGCTCCTCTGGGTCTCTGTGAGCCCCTCTCTTTCCTTTTAGTTGTAGAATTCCCACTCAGCCAGCTTTCCTGTGGTTCTGGATGATGTCTGTTCTGTCTTTTAGTTGTAGTTTTGAAATTGTTGTGTGAGGCAGCAGTTTAGGTGCTCACCTATGCCGCCATCTTGGATTCTCCTCCCCGTATTTATATATTTTTAATGTTTGTCCTTTTTATCTTTATTGTTGAAAGTATTACATCATCTAAGTCCCTCTTTTCCCCCTATTGACCTCTTCCAGTCTGCTCCCATGCCCCCTCACCCCACTCACCACCCCATTGTCTGTGTCCATGGGTTATGCATATGCATAGAAGTTCATTGGTTGATCTCTTCTCACCCATCCTCCCTTGCCTTCCCTCTGAGGTGTAACTTTCTGTAGCAGTTAAGGCTGCAGGCCAAGACTTGGACATGCACTAAGCCACACCTCAGAGGGGCACATTTGTTTTCTCATGGTGACTGGTGAATGCACACATTTACTAGACTTATCTATACTACTCTGTTTCCCCAAAAGTAAGACATCCCCTGAAAAAAGACCTACTTCCAGTTTTGCCTCTCACTATAATATAAGACATCCCTATGAAAATAAGACCTCCCCTATAATAAGGTCTCTCTAGAACATAAGGCCTCCCCAGAATATAAGGCCCCTGAAGCTACCGTAAGGCACCTGACTCCTGATTTAAAGGACCTTGCGCACTGCCTGAACAGCTCTGGCTGTACTGCAGCCAAACAATGAGCTGGTTTGTGATGACAACTACTACCAGTACCGTACCATATACAGGTAATAAATTTCCTTTTTTTAAAAAATATATTTTATTGATTTTTTACAGAGAGGAAGGGAGAGAGATAGAAAGTCATAAACATCGATGAGAGAGAGACATCGATCAGCCACCTCCTGCACACGACCCCACTGTGGAGATGTGCCCGCAAGCAAGGTACATGCTCCCAGCCGGAATCGAACCTGGGACCTTTCAAGTCTGCAAGCCGACGCTCTATCCACTGAGCCAAACTGGTCTTGGCTCCTTTTTTTTGTTGTTCAACAATAAATGCGTACCATATTCTTCTTCATGGAAAAGTAAGACACCCACTGAAAATAAGACCTAGCACATCTTTGGGAGCAAAAATTAATATAAGACACTATCTTATTTTTGGGGAAACAGGGTAATAAAAGAGAAATATGCAAATTGCACATTATGTCACAACACCCACCAGCCATCAGTAGTGAGTATGCAAATTAACCCTACAAAGATGGCGGCAGCCTGCCCCCTAGCTGCTCCAGGCCTTTGGGCAGCATGCATACAGGTGAAAAGCAAGCAGGATGCCTACTATGAGGGGGAAGTTGGGGAGCAGAGGGAGTTACAGTAGTGGTGCTCCAGCTGAAGCGAAGACAGAAGGCGGTGGCAAGAGCGAAGGCCTGGGTCCCGGGTGCCAGAGGAAAACCAGTGCTGGCAGCCAGGGCAAGGAAGGCCTATTACACGAATCTTCATGCAATGGGCCTCTAGTTCAGTATAAATTAAAAATTACAGTAATTAAACTTTTCATACATACTTAATTTTAATTATGCAAATGTGTCTACATAGGTAAAAACAGGCAAGCTAGCTAATTTGTTGATTTTTTAACATATGCATTTGGAAAACCTACTTTATTACATAATTTACTTTCAGCTTTAACGAATACCCCCTTGCCTGAATTAATCGGTTATATTGAGTTTTTTCTGCAATGGATGCTGTGCAGTGTAAATAACCACTTGGTCCCCAAATTATAATGCAGAGGCAGTGACCTGGAAGAGTAGATGGGATCTCTGACTGATAGCAGGTATAGAATTCATGCTAGGAACACTATCAAAATGCAACACATTAGGGTCAAATATGAATAACAATTTTTTCCCAGTTCTAGCTGGGACCTAAACTGAATATACAATTTGCCTTTATATCCCCTAGGACTCTTGTGTCAGGATGGAGTGTCTTTGACTTCTGTAAACTCTTCTGCCTTTCACCTCATCAGGAATGTAGCCAAATTTCATGTTGCTAAATGTAGTCACATTCTGCCCACATCTTACTCCACTTTCTGAGCACAATTAGAAATGGTGAGAATAAACAAGTCATCTTTTCTGTCAAAGAACAGTTTAGACAGTGCCATTTTGTCCACATGACTTGCAGCTCCTCCGGAGGCTGCCATCTTGAAACAGCAAAGGCCAATTCTCCCTCCGAATTAGCCAGTCATGAAAGACTGTGCCCCTGAGCTCCAATCAAGAGTGAGGGACAGGTCATGTGCATCAGGATTAAAAAGCCAAACAAACCACCTGCTCGGTGTGTGCTACCAACCATGTGTGTCCACCCTTCTATGTAAAGGTAAAGATATTTGCCTCCCAATTATGCTTTGTGTTCTACCAGGACCCCTGAATTTGGGGGCTCCCCTTATTTCTTACAGAAACACTGACCACTGCAACCCTCCTGTTGTGGTCTCCACAGTCCCACACTTCCTTGACTTCTCTCCTATCATCTTTCTAGCCTGTGTTGGTTCCCTTTGCTCTCTCCCACTCCTGCATTGACCTCTCAACACAGGCGATTCACAGCACTAGGAAATAGTCCCTCTCTTCATCTTCTCCCTAATGCTACAGCATTTCCATAGTTTTCAATACTGTCTGCAAGTTGATGATTCCCATATTTGTATCTTAACCTACACATCTTGATATCCACACTCACATGTCAAATGATTCACTTGACATCTCACACTTCCCATGTTCTAAACTCACCACTTAAATTTTTCCCACACCTGCTCCTCATAGTTTCCCAACCTCAATAAGCAGTACCACCATACATTCAGTTGTTAAACTCAATCTTGATTTCCTACTCAATTGCACCAATCCATCACAGCAGGTCCTCTTGCTTCTATCTCCAAAATCTCTTTCAAATCTATTAACTTTTCCATCCCACCACCTAGTCCCAACCCGCCTTCTTTTATCTCCTGATCAAGTGCAACAGTTTTCCTGTGCCTACTACTATCCACAGAGCTGGTATTTATCTAGCATCTCTGGGCTGCAAAGCCATCCTTTCATGTTCTGCTCTGTGCTGTTGGAGCTGCTTCCTACACTTTTTATTTCTAGTTACTTCTGTCTCACCCTTCCCCTCTCGCAACACCTTGGTAACCAAACCCCTATACTAAGTCCCACCTGTAGAAATACCTAGTGTAGTTTCTGTCCTCCTGGCTGACATATCCACCTTATAATCTATTGTCCACACAGCAGTCACTGGAATATTTTAAAATTCTAAACCAGACTGTGCTTATAATCTAAAGAACACTATAATGGCTCTTCCATGACACCCTGAATAAAACTCATCTTGTAAGCATTGCCCAGGTAGCTTCAATGTACACATTTCTCTCCAATTTCATCCCATACAAACTGGTTTCTTCTAATTTCTGGAACATGCTAAATTTTCTCCTGCTTGTCACTTAGTTCACCCAGCTCCTCTACCTAAGTTGCTCTTCTCCACATCTGACTTCTATACATCTTTCAGGGTCCAGTCCAAATGGCACCTTCTTTTAAAAAATCTCCTCTTTTTAAAAGTATTTCTGTATCTTGTTTACATTCTTAACATAACTTGCAATTAAATGTTTATTTGTTTTTTAAATGTTCAGTAAACCCCAACCCCAGGATACAAGAGGCAGAGACTTTGTTGAACTTACTGCTGTGTGCCCAATAGAATGACTTCCCATATATTTGTTCAATAAAAAAGCATGAATGAATAAGTAAATGAATTACTACCATTCTTATATTTCTGTAAACGAATGACTTCCAAACACCACAAATAATCTAAAAGTTAGAGATATGTCTCTTTATTTCTTATAAAGAAATATTTGCACAGCCAATTAACAACATACATACACTCCAGAGAGGAAACCACTTAAAAATACTAGTTTCTGGTGGATTCTTTAGAAATATTGCTTTATTGACCAACTGATATGCTATTTTTCTTATCTACTAGTACTTACCAAAGCAATTTCTCCAAGAAACGCCACATATTGGAAAGTACTTAAATTACTATTAATTTCTTTGAAGATTCTATAATTCAGGCCACTAATCTAGTTAGATCTTACTCCTACTTAATGTGAATTTATTAACTTTTGTTTTATTTCCTACATTCATTTGTTAAAGTAAAATTATTATGTTATAGAACCATAGACACTCCTTCAATTCCATAGATTGGAATGTCACAAGTTCTCCTGAAAATATAAAATGTGTTGTTTGGTGAGAGAGGAAAGGAGTAATGAGAGCTCTGCAGTGTCAACCCACTGCTGTTGCTGAGGACATAACTAGCTCAGTGACCAGAAAGATTCTAGACGTCCTTCTAGACAATACACTTTGACTTTCTATAAACCCTCACTCAAATTATTCACCTTTATCATGTTCTCTCCTACTTACAGATATTATTCTGATGGGTAAGGCATTATTTGCAACTGTTCACTATTCACTATTTCCAATTCATTTACAGTGTTTATAAAATGCCACATTTATTACCACTGCCATTTATTGAGTTCTGATGACTGCAATAAAGGAACGTGTGTGTGTGTGTGTGTGTGTGTGTGTGTGTGTGTGTGAGAGAGAGAGAGAGAGAGAGAGAGAGAGAATATGCAGGAAATACAACAAAAGTTAATAAATTCACATTAAGTAGGAGCAAGATCATAAGTCAAAACTGGCATAAAGTCAGGTTTTGCCAAGTTCTGACTAATGATATTCACTTGAGGTTTTGTTGGTCTAAGCATCAATCAGTGATGCCTATTTATAGAAGGGAGGGTTAAAATAATTGCTTCTGTATGTGCATGTCTTTGATATTTTACATAGTATTAAATGATTTTTATTTGTTTTAAGAAAATGTCTTACAATATTTGCTACAATGTATTTTCCAGCTGAAATTCTTCCAAACACAGTATTTTCTTTCAAAAGTATGCAACCATATAAGAACATTCATACATTTTTAATGGTGTCTATACCATGGAGACAGGAGATACCAAGAACATCTTGCCCAACTAAAGGGTGCCAGGATGACAATGTCATCTGTTCCATAATTGGTGAATACTCAACATGTGAGACAGAGTTAGAAAAAAACTATGAAGACTGTCCAAATCAACCATCTACAAAAAGTGCAGGGCTGGTGTCAGGGCCTGTGATGGCTAGCATATGAATAATCTATGGTTTATGATCTAGAGCAGCGGTTCTCAACCTGTGGGTCGCGACCCCGGCGGGGGTCGAACGACCAAAACACAGGGGTTGCCTAAAGCCATCAGATAATACATATTTCCTATGGCTTTAGCCGCTGAGAAGTCGCGCTACCGTCTGCAGCAGTGCTATTCTGCTGGAACGCACGCCTTTAGGGATGCGCGGTCCAAACTGAATGCCTGTGCGCATGCGCAGACGTGATTGCATCATCTGTCAGGGGCCTAAGGGGTGGGGGAAGCGGGGGAACGCTCCACAGCAGTGGTTCTCAACCTTTCTAATGTCGCGACCCTATAATACAATTCCTCATGTTGTGGTGACCCCCGCTATAAAATTATTTTCATTGCTACTTCATAATTGTAATTTTGCTACTGTTAATGAATCCTAATGTAAATATCTGTGTTTTCCAATGGTCTTAGGCTCTATCACAGCAGTTCTCAACCTGTGGGTAGCGGTTCTCACATGTTGAGAACCACTAGCAGGTTCTCACCCGCCTAAGACATCAGAAAACACAGGTATTTACTGTAGGATTCATTAACAATAGCAAAGTTACAGTTTTGATGTAGCAACGAAAATAATTTTATGTTGGGGGTCACCACAACATGAGGAACTGTATTAAAGGGTCGCGGCATTAGAAAGGTTGAGAACCACTAATCTAGAGAAATGGAGAGAGAGCACTTTCTGGAAGGTTAATGACTAGATTCCACATCTAGACAACCTGTGGTCCACTGACAGAATGTCAATCAAAGAAAAGTATCGAACAATAGATACGGACTATATTTATTGTTCCACTCAGACATTGAAAGTTACTTTTACTACCCACCCCCACCCCACTTCAGTTTCCAGGGCTGCCTGATTAGTACAGTTTTATTGCTATTTTTACTAGAGTTTTCCCATAGTTATAACAAAGAACAAATAATTTACTTAACTATGTCAGATATAAGACTAAAAATAATGGCATATATTTTTCTACAATGAATATATGATAAACAATGAAAAGCTTTAATTATGGAAAATATTATTTCACCTCTAGTAAAGTAGGTGCCTGTTGCTGTTTTCCTGGTTAGTGTTATGTAGAAGTTGTCTGCAGCACTTTTTCACAAAAAGTGGCTCTATCCCAAGCTGATACTCAAACTGTCAATGTTCCCAGATGACAAAATCTTTCAACCAAGGTTAAATTTTCAAAAGTTTTAGTGGAATTTAAGAAGGCACAGTGTGGGCTAAAGACTTTCACCATTTTTTAGCACCAATCTATTCTCCAATAAGATTGAATGACTCCAATTGTGCCAACAGGTCACTGGCACTGTAGTTCCTTTCATCACGTAGGCAGGGGGTGGGCTGAGAAGTATGATCCTCAAAGTATTTGAAAACTTTAAGAATAATTTACTTCTTAAAATATTATTGCCAATATTTATAATAGTTGGTGTTAAAAATAACATAGATTTAGATGTTTTATGAAAATAATTTTTAAATCCCTACCAAGAACAAAGAAGCTATAATTGACAGATGCTGAGGTCAAGCCATATCGCCTTTTACAGCTAATACAAAACTATTACAGCACCAGGAGCCCTGTGCTGGTTGTCAGAAGGAGCATGTGTCTTTAAACTCTTAACCACAGATTAGAGGCTTGCTTCCTGAAGGTTTTAGTTTCTTTTAAACAGATGGTCCAAAGTGAGAATGAAGGAAACTGTTTTGATTCATTGTGTAGGCAGAGAATGTTATCTTTGTTTTGTTGAAAGCATTACACTGCCTAGAGTTAAATAATTGGGTGAAAATTCACAGCTTTACTTTGAAGGTAGAGAACCACATGAAGACAAAAAGTGTTTGATAATTTTTCTTAGTGTATTTGCTTAAATGTTTACTCTCCTATAAATATGACCACAAATACAATCATTCTTAGTGCTTATATAGCTATTTAAGGACTAGACATCGTTTATGTACATTATATATATATATATATATTTGCTATATATATATATATATAACTGTTATTATATATAT
>JAAGEH010000032.1:16463715-16517912 GCA_011751065.1 Lasiurus cinereus
ATGTTGATTCTCCCAATCCATGAGCATGGTATGCTCTTCCATCTGTTTACGTCTTCCTCTATCTCTTTATTCAATGTCCTGTAGTTTTCTGTGTATAGGTATTTTACCCCCTTAGGTAGGTTTATTCCTATGTATCTTAATTTTTTTGGTGCAATGGTAAATGGGATTGCTTTTTTAGTCTCTCTTTCTGTATTTTCACTATTAGTGTACAGAAAGGCCATAGATTTCTTGGCATTAATTTTGTATCCTGCTACATTGCCAAATTCATTTATTAAGTCCATTAGTTTTTGGATGGAGTCCTTTGGGTTTTTTATGTACAGTATCATGTCACCTGCAAATAAGGACAGCTATACTTCTTCTTTCCCAATTGGATGCCTTTTATTTCTTCTTCTTGTCTAATTGCAATGGCTAATACTTCCAGTACTGTGTCAAACAGGAGTGGTGAGACTGGGCATCCCTGTCTTGTTCCTATTCTCAGGTGAAATGTTTTTAGTTTTTGAGTATGATGTTAGCTGTGGGTTTATCATATATGGCTTTTATGATGTTGAGGTATGATTCTGCTATTCCCACCTTGCTGAGAGCATTTATCAAGAAAGGGTGTTGGATTTTGTCAAATGCTTTTTCTGCATCAATTGATATGACTATGTGATTTTTATCTGTCAATTTGTTTATGTGATGTATCATTTTTATTTATTTGCAGATATTGTACCATCCTTGCATTCCTGGGATAAATCTTAGTTGGTCATGGTGTGTGATCTTTCTGATGTACTGCTGGATCCGATTTGCTGGAATTTTGTTTAGGATTTTGGCATCTATGTTCATGAGAGATATTGGCCTATAATTCTCTTTCATTGTGTTGTCTTTATCTGGTTTTGGTATTAGGGTGATGCTGGCTTCATAGAAGGTGTTTGGAAGTATTCCTTCTTCTTGAATGTTTTTGAATAGTCTGAGGAGGATAGGTTTTAATCCTTCCTTGAATGTTTGGTAAAACTCTCCTGTGTAGCCATCTGGTCCCAGGCTTTTGTTTGCTGGAAGCTTTTTGATGACTGCTTCAATTTCTTCCATAGTTACTGGCCTAGAGCGATGTTTACATTCTTCCTGATTGAGTTTTGAAAGGTTATATTTTTCTAGCAATATGTCCATTTTCTGCAGGTTGTCCAGTTTGTTGGAATAGAGTTGTTCATAGTTATTTTTTAATAATCCTTTGTATTTCAGAGGGGTCTGCTGTTATTTCTCTTCTTTCCTTTCTGATTTTGTTTATTTGGGTCTTCTCTCTTTGCTACTTGGTGAGCCTGGCTAGAGGTTCATCGATTTTGTTTATTCTTACAAAGAACCAGCTCTTCGTTTTGTTAATCTTTTGAATTGTTTCTTTAGTCTCTATGTCATTTATCTCCACTCTGATCTTTACTATTCTCTTCCTTCTGCTTACACTGGGCTTTTCTTGTTGCTCTCTTTCTAGCTCTTGAGTTGTAGGGTTAGGTATTTTATTACCACTGTTTCTTGTTTTTATTGCAGTAGGCTTGTAGAGCTATAAACTTCCCTATCAAGACTGCTTTCACTGTGTCCCATAGGTTTTGGATTGTTGTGTTGTCATTATCATTTGTTGCCATGATGGTTTTTATTTCTTTCTTGATCTCTCTGGTTACCCAGTCGTTGTTTAATAGCATGCTATTTAGTCTCCATGTGTTTGATTTCTTTGTATTGTTTTTATGGTAGTTGATTTCCAGTTTTATGCCACTGTGATCTGAGAAAATGCTTGATATGATTTCTATCTTCTTGAATTTGAAGAGGCTTTTCCTATAACCGAACACATGGTCTATTTTTGAAAATGACCCATGAGCACTTGAGAAAAATGTATCTTCTGTGGCTTTGGGGTGAAATGTTCTGACGATGTCAATTAATTCCATCTGGTCTAGTGAGTCATTTAGGATTGATGTTTCTTTACTGATTTTTTGTTTAGAGGAATTGTCCAGTGGTGACAGTGGGGTATTAAAGTCTCCTACTATGACTGTATTGCTGTCAATCTCTACCTTGATATCCCACAGTAATTTTTTCATGTATTTAGGTGCTCCTATATTGGGTGCATATATGTTTACCAGAGTCATTTCTTCTTGTTGGATTGTTCCCTTTAGTATTATGAAGTGACCTTCCTTATCTCTTGTTATGTCCTTCACTTTGAAATCTAATTTCTCACATATAATTATTACAACACCAGCTTCTTTTTTTCATTTCCATTTGCCTGAAATACCATCTTCCATCCCTTCACCCTCAGTCTGTGTGCATCTCTTTTTCTGAGGTGGGTTTCTTGTAGACAACAGATATATGGGTCATGTTTTCTTATCCAATCTGTTACCCTATGTCTTTTGATTAGAGCATTTAATCCGTTTACATTTAAAGTTATTATTGATAGGTCCTTATCTGTCGCCATTTTTATTCCTTACCTCTGTGTTCCTTCTTCGCTTCCTATTTCTTTTTTTACAGCAGACCCTTTAACATTTCTTGCATTGCTGGTTTGGTGGTAATAAATTCCCTTAGTCCTTTTCTGTCTGTGAAACTCCTGATTTCACCTTCAATTTTGATTGAAAGCCTTGCTGGGTGCAGTATTCTTGGATTCAGACCCTTCCTTTGCATGACTTTGTATATTTCATTCCATTCCCTTCTGGCTTGATAAATTTCTGTTGAAAGTCAGTCACTCGTCTGATGGGGGTTTCTTTGTAGGTAACTTTCTGTTTCTCTCTGGCAGCTTTTAAGATTCTTACTTTGTTGGTGGTGTTTGCCAATTTAATTATAATATGCCTTGGTTCGGTTTTTGGGGGTTCATTTTGCATGGGACTCTGTGAGCTTCTTGGGTTTGGGTGAGTTTTTTCTTTCCTATATCAGGGAAGTTTTCTGTCATTATTTCTTCAAACAGGTTTTCTATTCCTTGCTCAGTTTCCACTCTTTCTGGAACCCCAATTATGTGGATGTTGTTGTGTTTCATGTTATCCCAAAGTTCCCTTAAGCTCTCCTCTTGCTTTTTAATTTTTTTTTTCTAGAAGCTGCTGTACTTGAGTATTTTTTTCCTGCCTTGTCTTCTAGCTCATTGATGCAGTCTTCTGCTTCTTCTTCTTTTTTTTTAATTTTTATTAATTTTTTATACGTATCTCCCCATTGCCCCCCTTCCCTCCCAGGCATACCCCAACCCCCCAGTGTCTGTGATCATTGGTTATGCTTATATGCATTTATACAAGTCCTTTGATTGATCACTTATCTACCTCACCTAACTTTAATCTTTCTGCTGTAATTTCACAGTCTGTTTGATGCCTTATGATTTTTGTCCTCCTGAGAATTATCAGTCTACTCCCTTTCTGTGCTCCTGATTCTATTATATTCACCAGTTTATTCTGTTGATCAAATTTTTAATTCACTTAATTTTTAGATTCACTTGTTGATAGATGTGTATTTGTCGTTCATAATTTTTTGTCTTTTACCTTTTTCTTCTTCCTCTTCTAAAAGAGTACCTTTCAGCATTTCATGTAATACTGGTTTAGAGTTGATGAACTCCTTTAGCTTTTTCTTCTCTGTGAAGGTCTTTATCTGCCCTTCAATTCTGAATGATAGCTTTGCTGGATAGATTATTCTTCGTTGTAGGTTCTTGCTGTTCATCACATTGAATATTTCTTGCCACTCCCGTCTGGCCTGCATCGTTTTTGTTGAGAAATCAGCTGACAGTCGTATGGGTGCTCCCTTGTAGGTAATGAACTGTTTTTCTCTTGCTGCTTTTAATATTCTCTCTTTGTCTTTTGCTCTTGGTATTTTAATTATGATGTGTCTTGGTGTGGTCCTCTTTGGATTCCTTTTATTTGGGGTTCTGTGTGCTTCCTGGACTTGTAAGTCTATTTCTTTTACCAGATGTGGGAAGTTTTCAGTATCTTGCTCTCTCTCTTCTTCTGGCATCCCCACAATTCTGATGTTGGTACGCTTGAAGCTGTCCCAGAGGCTCCTTACATTATCTTCACATTTTTGGATTCTTTTCTCTTCTTGCTTTTCCAGTTGAATGTTTTCTGCTTCTTTATATTTCAAATTTTTGACTTGATTCTTGCCATCCTCTAGTCTGCTGTTAGGACTCTGTATAATATTTTTTATTTCAGTCAGTGTCTCTAGTATATCCTTTTTCATCTCCTCTTGGGTCTCACTAAATTTATCCATCTTTTCTAGCATATTCTTGAAAAACCTTATAAGCGTGGTTTTGAACTCTGTATCCAGTCGTTTTTTTTTCCTCCATTTCTTTTACTTGTAATCCCTTCCCTTTTCTTGGCATTTTCACTATGCCGGGGAAACTTCTGTGCTGGATTCAGCCGCAGAAGCCTCTGTTAAGCTTGGGAGGGGTGGAGTCTCAGGGCTTAAGGGACCGCCTTGCCTTCCAGTCGGCCCCGCCCTCCACGGCCTCTGAGTCTCACGTGACTGGGTAATGGCTGGAGCGGTCCTTATTCGTACGCCCGCAGTGCCTCTAACCGCTGCCTTCCCAGCTCCCCTGCGCACCAGGACCACAGGAGTCTAGGTCTCCAGGGTTTCGCCCGAAACAGGGGCTTAGTGAACTCAGAAGTGGCACAGTTGGGAGGGTCTGTCTCCCGCCCACTCACGAAAGCCAGCGTCACAATCAGCAATCTGTCCTCTGCGTGGTGCCGTGCGTGACCAGACCTCCGATCCTTTGCGACTCCCCTAATTTTCCGTGCACTTCTCCCTTTTCATAGTCCAAACTCCCCCCGTATGAGTTTCGGCTGGATCTGGGTTTAGTGTCGTAGGATAAGGGGTTCAATGCCTTTGAGAGTCTCCGTTTCCCTCCCGCCAGAGAAAGCCAGGCAGGTACTCTGGCACCCGCTCTCTCCTCGTGCGCGTCTCCATACCTCAGCTTTTTGCATCTCCTCTGGGTCTCCGTGAGCCCCTCTCTTTCCCTCTAGTTGTAGAACTTCCACTCAGCCAGCTTTCCTGTGGTTCTGGATGATGTCCAGAAGTTCTGTCTTTTAGTTGTAGTTTTGAAATTGTTGTGCGAGGCAGCAGTATAGGTGTTTACCTATGCCGCCATCTTGGATTCTCCGCCTCCTCTGCTTCTTTTAGTCTACTGTTGATGCTTTCTATTGAGTTCTTTATAGCAGCAATGCCATTTTTCATTTCTTCTTGATTATTCTTCATTTCCTCTTGGTTCTTCTTCATTTCCTCTTGGCTCTTACTCATATTATCGATTTTGTGTTCCATTCTTTTTAGCCACTTTATGACCATTTCTCTGAAATTTTATTCTGGCAGGTTTATTTCTACTTCTCTTTCATTTACTTTCTTTTCTGGTGATACCTGCTTTTCTTTCATATGCGGGATGTTTCTTCGTCTGCCCATGGTCTTTCTTCTCTGGGTGTCTGTTTATGTAGTTCTCTCTCCTTATCGTAGGCGAAATATGACTTTTTCCTGTGGCATGTGGAGCTCCTCTGAATCTTAGTGTTTGTGCCGATTGGAAAGCGGTATTCTTGATCATTTCCTTTTTTATATTTCTCAGTTTTATTTTAAAAGTATAACTTTAATATTAAGTTAATTTAGTATTTAGTTAAAGGAGTATGTTAATTAAATAACAATAGTTTCCAGAAGCTCTCTACTAAATATAACTCAGGAATTTTTTAGAAGGCATTCACTAAGGGTTTAAAGCAAAATCTTTCATGAATAGGGTTTCATATATATCTGCCTTTAGGCTTGGAGGATTTTGGATTTGGTGAAAAGAAAGTACTCTACAAACAAGAAATGGAAAGCACCATAGAGGTATTTTGCTTTTATATCTTCTTGGTGGCACACCCACCCAGGAATCAGCCACTTCCACCCAACAATATTTTCTGAGGATAGACAAATAGTCCCTCTCATCAGGCAGAGTTCAAAACTGTAAACCGAGGAACTGGAGAAGACTGCCTGAGAGAGATTACCCAGCAAGGAAAGGAAAGTGAGCACGAGTTGGAAGTCCACACTCCACAGACATATGTGTGCACATAGACCATACATACAATTACATACCTATTTGCAAACACACAGAGATACATACAAATATACCCACACATAAATGCAAGTATATACACTGAAACAAAAAATATATAAACATACATATGTACACACATCCATCCATTCAAAAATATACAATGCAAATATAAGCATATACATATTCATAATAGCATACAAAAATGCATATATAGCAA
The DNA here is from genome assembly GCA_011751065.1 of Lasiurus cinereus. Classification (NCBI taxonomy): domain Eukaryota; kingdom Metazoa; phylum Chordata; class Mammalia; order Chiroptera; family Vespertilionidae; genus Lasiurus; species Lasiurus cinereus. The sequence goes on from JAAGEH010000032.1 coordinate 16,469,925, forward strand.
TATAAACACATACATATGTATACAACATCCATAAATACGGACAAACACACACACATATACATAAACAAATATCAACTAGCACCTACTGCTTGCCAGCCACTGTTAGTTTATAGACACACATGTAGACAGGACAGATGGGGTCTCTGCTCTTGTAGACTAATAGTCAAGAGGGCAGAATTAGACATTAAAAAAACCATGAAAGAAGAGGGATACATGTATGCAAAGAATTAAAGAAGGGAAAAGACTAGAGAGAGTTGGGAGGAAGGTAGCCTGCTGCTTTAGACTGGGTGTCAAGAAGCCTGCTCTGCAAAGGGAACTCTGAGCCAAGCCTGGATGATAGAAGAAGTCATCATGTCAAGATCCAAGACAGGGCATCCAGCAGATGAAATGACAAGGCAGGGCATCCAGGAGATGAAAAGACACTTGCAAGTGGACACTCCTCTTAGCCTGGTCCAGGAGCCTTAAGGAGGCTAGTATTGCTGGATAAAGAGAGTGCTGGGGAGCAGAATCCCAGGACAGGGAGAGGATGGTCTGGGCCAGAGCAAAGAAAGCAGGAAAATTGAGCACTTAATGCAGAACAGGTTCAATATGTCAGTCACACTGCAATGAAGAGACACGGGGATATTTCACAAGAATCTGTACAACCTGAAAAATGGCAATAGTTAAGGGCCCCACAACCACTTGGGCCAACCGAAATAGTAAGGATGACATGGGGTTCAGAGAAAATGGACACATCCTAAGCCAGAGCATCCTTACCAAGTTCTAAATGAGAAAGGATGGCAAATTTTGAAATCACACTGTGTTGTTTACTCACAGACAAAAAAACTGCCCATTTAACTGAACTATTAGTAAATCTGGTTATAACTAACTATATTGAACATTTTAAGTTCTTTTTTAAAAATCCCTCCTCATTTGCATCCATTAAGACCCTTGCCTGGGTATTACTTATTACAGAAACATCTAATATTCCAATGTCCTGCTGGCATGGGAAGGCATACTCTACTCCTTAAAGTTGCTATCACGTACATCTTCTCTTTAAATCAATTAGCTCTACAATTCCAGTGGTCTGGGAAGAGGTCACTCAGTGGGGTAATTATACTAGCATATTTTGTACTTTTAAATATGCTCTCACACAAACTTTTTTTGATCAGTATTCCCTTCCTTGTGTAATCATTTCTATTTTATAAATGTGTAAAGAGGTGACTCACACAGGCACATCTACTTGAAGCCCCAAGGTTTCCTAACTCCAGGTCAGGTATTCTTGCGATGGGACCATTACTTCCTTAAAAGTAAACACAACATAAGCAGCTACCACCTTCATCTGCACCCCCACCATTCTGCTCCCACTTCTGTAAGAAAAGGCCTGTTAGGACAGGTTCCTTCCAGCTATAACAGGGTGAAAATCTCTAATTCTAAATAAGTTTTTAACATAAAATTTAATGAAAACCAGTATTTTATCACCAACAAAAGCTGTCAAAGCATTGCTACCCCATGATGGTGGAATCCAGGAAATGATTACCACTTTAAAGACCTTGCTTAAAAAAATGTGCACATTAAAAATAATTTATAGAACCAATTCTCTGTTTGCAGCATAGTTTAGGAAACAAGGAAATATATTCTCATTTCTACCTTGCTAATTTCTGTGTTACACTGATGTTACTAATAACATAAAATATTTAAAATTTATGTTACACACAGAGCTGACTATAATTATCAGTGAGAAAACAATTTTATATAGGAATTTAACAATGATCTATTTTACAACTGCAACAGATCATACACATGAAATAAATTCTGGTACCAATAAATGTTATAGTGGTTCATCTACAGACAGAAGTTTGAAATGCTCTCATCCACCTGAGGCCCACATTCACAACAGTATCTGGATAACATTACAATAGGGAGATACAACGTGTTATTATGCATGTGCAACACAGAGTAAGTACATTGTGCATTATGTCATGTTCAGAAATTACTTCAATTTGCTTACCAACAGTCTGGCCAGCAGTTTATATAAATTACATTGCATTTAAAAATAAGTCCAACACTAGAGGCATGGACAAATGCAACCGACTGACAGATCTCAGAGGAAAGGAGTGTGGGGAGGTTGGGAAGAGATCATCCAAAGAACATACATGCATATATGCATAAAACATAAGCAAAGACAATAAAGTAGGGAAGGCCTGGGGAGAGCAGGGTCTGGATGGTGAGAGAATGGGAGGCACCTGTAATAGAGTCAACAATAAACACTTTCTAAAGGGAAAAAAATTAAGTCCACAGAATTGTCCAAAATTTTACAATTGCTGAAACTAAATGCTTCTTCAAGTAACTATGCTACTTATTGAACTTTTAAGATCAATCATTAGAAGGATTTTTTTAATGTATTAGGTGTGTACATATCTTCCCATTACCACCCCCTACTTCATTTCCATGCATGCCCTAACTCCCAGTGTCTTGTGTCCATTCATTATGCTTATATGCATGCATACACGTGTTTTGGTTGATCTCTTATCTACCCGACCTCTCCCTAACCTTCCCGCTGTAATTTGACAGTCTGTTTCATGGTTTACTGCCTCTGTATCTATTTTTTTGTTCATCAGTTTATAATGTTCTTTATTATCCACAAATGAGTGAGATCATGTGGTGTTTCTCTTTCACTGACTGGCTTATTTCACTTAGCAAAAGGCTCTCCAGTTCCATCCAGGTTGCTGCAAATGGTAAGAATTCCTTCTTTTTATGGCAGCATAGAATTCCATTGTGTAGATGTACCACGGTTTTCTGATCCACTCATCTGCTGACGGGCACCTAGGTTGTTTCCAAATTGTAGCTATTGTAAATTGAACATAGGGGTGCATAAATCCTTTCTGATTGGTGTTTCTAATTTCTTAGGATATATTCCTAAGAGTGGAATTGCTGGGTCAAATGGGAGTTCCATTTTTAGTTTTTTTGAGGAAACTCGATACTGTTCTCCACAGTGGCTGCACCAGTCTGCATTCCCTCCAGCAGTGGATGAGGATTCCTTTTTCTCCACATCCTCGCCAACACTTGTAGTTTGTTGATTTGTTGATGATTGCCATTCTGACAGGTGTGAGATGGTATCACATAGTTGTTTTGATTTGGATTTCTCAGATAATTAGTGACTTTGAGCATTACGGTTTCCCGTGTTATGTTTAAGTCTTGTATCCACTTTGAGTTTATTTTTCTGTATGGTGTAAGTTGGTGATTTAACTTCATGTTTTTGCATGTACCTGTCCAATTTTCCCAGCATCATTTATGGAAGAGACTGTCTTGACTCCATTATATATTCATGCCTCCTTTGTCAAATATTAATTGAGTGCAGCGGTTTGGGTCGATATCTGGATTCTCTATTCCATTCCATTGGTCTACATGTCTGTTTTTGTACCAGTTCCAGGCTGTTTTGAGAAGAGTAGCTTTGTAATACAGCTTGAAAATTAGTATTGAGATCCCACCTACATTATTCTTCTTTCTCAGGATTGCTATGGCTATTTGGGGTCTTTCTTTGTTTCAAATGAATCTTTGGAGAGTTCTTTCAAGGTCTGTGAAATGTGCCGTTGATGTTTTAATGTAGAGTGCATTGAATCTATACATTGCTTTGGGTAGTATGGACATTTTAATGATGTTGATTCTCCCAATCCATGAGCATCGTATGCTCTTCCATCTGTTTATGTGTTCCTCTTTCTCTTTTTTCAGTGTCCTGTAGTTTTCCACATATAAGTCTTTTACCTCCTGAGTTAACTTTGTTCCTAGGTATCTTAACTTTTTGGTGTGATAGTAAGTGGGATTGCTTTTTAGTATCTCTGTAAGTTCACTATTAGTGTATAGAAATGCCATAGATTTTTCTTTTTAATATATTTTTATTGATTTTTTACAGAGAGGAAGGGAGAGGGATAGAGAGAAACATCGATGAGAGAGAGACATCGTTCAGTCGCCTCCTGCACGCCCCCCACTGGAGACGTGCCCACAATCAGGATACATGCCCTTGACCAGAATCGAACCTGGGACCTTCCAGTCTGCAGGCTGACGCTCTGTCCACTGAGCCAAACCGGTTTTGGCAAATTTCTTGAAATTAATTTTGTATCTTGCTACATTGCCAAGTTCATTTATTAAATCTACTAGTTTTTTGATGGAGTCTTTAGGGTTTTTATGTACAGTATTATGTTATCTGCAAATAAGAACAGATTTACTTCTTCTTTTCCAATTGGATGCCTTTTATTTCTTCTTATCTAATTGCAATGGCTAATACTTACAGTACTATGTTGAATAGGAGTGGTGAGAGTGGGCATCCTGTCTTGTTCCTGTTCTTAGGGGAAATTGTTTTAGTTTTTGCCAATTAAGTATGATCTTAGCTGTGGGTTTATCATATATGGCTTTTATTATGTTGAGGTATGGGCCTTTTATTCCCATCTTGTTGAGAGCTTTTATCAAGAAAGGGCATTGGATTTTATCAAATGTTTTTTCTTCATCAACTGACATGACTATGTGATCTCTCAATTTGTTTATGTGATCTATCATGTTTATTGCAGATATTGTACCATCCTTGCATTCCTGGGAAAAATCCTACCTTGGTTATGGTGTATGATCTTTCTGATTTACTGCTGGATCGGATTTGCTAGAATTTTGTTGAGGAATTCAGCATCTATGTTCATGAGGAATATCGGCCAGTAATTCTCTTTCATTGTATTGTTTTTATCTGGTTTTATTAGGGTGATTTTGGCTTCAAAAAATGAGTTTGGAAGTGTTCTTCTGGAATTTTTTGGAATAGTGTGAGGAGGATAGGTTTTAATTCTTCCTTGAATGCTTGGTAACACACCCCTGTGTAGCCATCTGGCCTTGGGCTTTTGTTTGCTGGAAGCTTTTTGATGACTGCTTCAATTTCTTCCATAGTTATTGGACTATTGATATGTTTAGATTCTTCCTGATTGAGTTTTGGAAGGTTATATTTTTCTAGGAATATGTATATTTCCTCCAGGTTGTGCAGTTTGTTGGAAAGAGTTGTTCATAGTATTTTTTAACAATCCTTTTTATTTTGGTGTGGTCTGTTGTTATTTCTTCTCTTTAATTTCTGATTATTTTATTTGAATCCTCTCTCTTTGCTTCGTGGTAAGCCTGGCTAGAAGTTCATTGATCTTGTTTATCCTTACAAAGAACCAGCTCTTGGTTTTGTTGATCCTTTGAATTGTTTCTTTGGTCTCTATGTCATTTATCTCCACTCTCATCTTTACTGTTTCCTTCCTTTGCCTTACACTGGGCTTTTCTTTTTACTCTCTTTCTTGCTTTTGAGTTGTATGTTTAGGTAATTTATTACCACTGTTTCTTGTTTTTACTGCAGTAGGCTTGTAGGACTATGAACTTCCCTCTCAAGACTGCTTTCACTGTGTCCCATAGGTTTTGGATTGTTGTGTTGTCATTATCATTTGTTGCCATGATGTTTTTTATTTCTTTCTTGATCTCTCTGGTTACCCAGTCATTGTTTAATAGCATGCTATTTAGTCTCCATGTGTTTGATTTCTTTGTATTGTTTTTATGGTAGTTGATTTCCAGTTTTATGCCACTGAGATCTGAGAAAATGCTTGATATGATTTCTATCTTTTTGAATTTGAAGACTTTTCCTATGACCCAATTTATGGTCTATCTTTTAAAATGACCCATGTGCACTTGTGAAGAATGCATTTTGGGGTGAAATGTTCTGAAGATGTCAATTAATTCCATCTGGTCTCATAAGACATTTAGGATTGATGTTTCTTTGGTAATTTTTTGTTTAGAGGATTTGTCAAATGGTGATAGTGGGATATTAAAGTCTCCAACTATGATTGTATTGCTGTCAATCTCTCCTTTGATATCCTCTAGAAGTATTTTTTTTGTATGTATTTGTGTGCTACTGTATTGTGTTTGTATATGTTTACCAGAGTTATTTCTTCTTGTTACATTACCTACTTTAGTATTATGAAGTGGACTTCCTTATCTCTTGTTATGTCCTTCACTTTGAGATCTAATTTGTCAGATATAAGTATCACAACCCCACCTTCTTTTCATTTTCATTTGCCTGAAAAACCATTTTCCATCCCTTCACCCTCAGTCTGTGTGTGTCTTTTTTTCTGAGGTGGGTTTCTTGTAGACAGCAGATATATGGGCCATGTTTTCTTATCCAATCTGTTACCCTATGTCTTTTGATTAGAGCATTTAATCCATTTACATTTAAAGTTATTATTGTTATGCACTTATATATCACCATTTTTATTCTTTACTTGTGTGTTCCTTCTTCACTTTCTATTTCTTTTTTTTTTTTTATAGCACACCCTTTAGTATTTCTTGCATTGCTGGTTTGGTGGTAATAAATCCTCTTAGTCCTTTTTTGTCTGTGAAGCTCCTGATTTCACCTTCAATTTTGATTGAAAGCCTTGCTGGGTACAGTATTCTTGGATTCAGACCCTTCCTTTACATGACTTTGTATATTTCATTCCATTCCCTTCTGGCCTGATGAGTTTCTGTTGAGAAATCAGTCACTAGTCTGATTGGGGTTCCTTTGTAGGTAACTTTCTGTCTGTCTCTGGCCCCTTGTAAGATTCTTACTTTGTCGTTGGTATTTATTTGCCAATTTAATTATAATGTGCCTTGGTGTTGGTCTTTTGGGATTCATTTTGCTTGGGACTCTGTGAGCTTCTTGGGTTTGTGTGGGTTTTTTCTTTCCTATATCAGGGAAGTTTTCTGTCATTGTTTCTTCAAACAGGTTTTTTTATTCCTTGCTCAGTGTCCTCTCTTTCTGGCAACTTTATTATGCAGATGTTGTCGTGTTTTGTGTTGTCCAAAAGTTCCCTTAGACTCTCCTCTTGTTTTTTCTTTTTTTTTCCTAGAAGCTGCTCTACTTGGGTATTTTTTCCACCTTGTCTTATAGGTTACTGATGCCGTCCTCTGCTTCTTCTAGTCTACTCTTGATGCTTTCTATTGAGTTCTTAACAGCAGCAATCTTATTTTTCATTTTTTCTTGGTTCTTCTTCATTTCCTTTTGGTTCTTACTCATATTGTTGAATTTGTCTTCCATTTTTTTCAGCCACCATATGACCATTTCCCTGAATTATTTCTCTGGCAGGTTGCTTGCCTCCATTTTGTTTACTTACTTTTCTTTCATATGTGGGCCGTTTCTTCATCTGCCCATGGTCTATCTTCTTCAGGTGTCTGGTTATGTAGTTCTCTCTCTTCTTTCCATGTGGCATGTAGAGCTCCTCTGAATCCGAGCGCCAATTGGGGACCAGTGTTATGGGGCTCAAAGCTGTTCAGTGGGTGCCACAGCTATAGGTTTTAGGCTTCTATAAATATCTACTATACTCTTCAAGATGGCATGGTCTCTGCATCCGAGCTGGTGGCTCCAAGAGGAAAAACCCAGTAGCAGTTGGGGTTGCCTAGTCAGGGGAGCCCCTTCCACCAGTCTTCCATCTTCTCCTGGAGTATAGTTGTCCCTTAACTCGCCAAGGGACAAGGCTGCTCAGGGACAAGGCTATTCTACTGCCATTTTTCTTCCTCCGTCCAGAAGGATTTTTTTAAATCATAAAATAATTTTGTTCTGAGACCTGACCTGCACCACAAATACATTTATGATACTGTAAGCAGGCACTCTGCCAAATATGTTAACTATGTTATCTCATCTATCCTATACAATGCTACAAGATAGTGACTTTTATTTATTCATATATAGTTACTACTATTTCATTTTACAGATGACAAAATAGAGGTGTTAAGCTTCCCAAATTCAGATGGAAAAAAATCTTTATGTCAGTATTTAGTACTTCTATGTGGTTGATCAATTAAATTGATAAGTATTCTAATAAGCTCAATACTAGTATTATTTCTACTGCACCTCAACTTCAATATTACAGTACACTAACAAGATGTTTTATCAGACAATATTTAATTACCGGAGCTTTTGCTTAGAATTTAAAACTAATTGGAATAGAATTTTTAGTGTAAACAGATATCTTAAAAGATGCAGATTAAGTGATAATATGTTGGGTTTTTTTTCAGGGAACATTTAAATAAAATCTGAAAAATGTTGTGTCTAGTTAAACATAGTGCCCACTAATACCTCGAATATATGCACAGAAAGAAAACATAGATAATAGTGAAGATATTGGAGGATGCCCAAATAACATACACTCTTTGTTTCCTTCTGACACCTGGTCTTTAATCCAACATTATCAGTGAAGGACATGGCATGATGACTGGCTTAAGAAATTTACACATATCCTATCTAACAAAGAATAATATGTAAATTAAACATCAATCTGCCATATCCACAAGCCACTCCAACAAGCCCATCAGGAGCAAGTATGCAAATTAACCCAACCAAGATAGCTGTGGCCACAGAGCAAGCAGGAGGGAGGCTTGGGTTTCCCCCACGATGGAGGAAGCCAAGTTTTCTACACACCCTGGTGGGTCCAGGCCTCCACTCAAGGCTACAAAGTTTCAATTATAGAAGATAAATAAATCCCAACAAAAATGATGGCAGCCATGGAACTGGAGACAGCAGGAGGCTAGGGTTGTCCCCGATGATGGAGGAAGCCAAACTTCTGCAGCCCTAGCCTGTCTTGGCCTCTGCTTAAGGCTACAAAGTTTCAATTAAAGAAGATAAATAAATCCCAACAGAAATGGCTGCCACCATGGAATGAGGAAGAGGCTAGACTCCGCTCCAGGTTATAAAGTTTCAATTGTAAAAGATAAATATATCCCAGATACCAGGGCCTCACCAGGTATCACCAGGGGGTGTGGCTGGCCTGCAAACCACCACAGGCCCCTTGCCCAGGCTGCCCCATGCCCCAGGAAAACCCCTACTCTGAACCAGGATACCCTTCAGGGCAAACCAGCTGGCCTCCACCTGCGCACCAGGCCTGTATCCTCTCTAATAGAGTAATATGCAGATTAACCATCACTCCAAAACACAAGATGGCTGCCCCCATGTTGTCAAAAATCCTGCTCCCATGTGGACATAAGATGGCCACTACAAGAAGGTCAGCAGGGTAGGGCAGTTAGGAGGTACCAGTCCTGCAATGAAGGGCAGTTGGGAGTGAACAGGCCAGCAAAGGAGTGAAGTTGGGGGTGACCAGGCCTGCAGGGAAGGGCAGTTGGGGGGACCCAGGATTGTAGGGAAGAGAATTTGGGGGGGACCAGGTCTGCAGGGGAGGGCAGTTAGGGGTGACCAGGCCCACAGGGGAGGGAAGTTAGGGGCAAACAGGCTGGGAGGAGGGCAGTTAGGCATCAATCATGCTGGCAGGGGTGTGGTTAGGGAGTGATCAGGCTGGCAGGCAGAAGTGGTTAGGGGCAATCAGGAAGTAAGGCAGTTGAACAGTTGAGAGCCAACAGTTCTGGATTGTGAGAGGGATGTCTGACTGCCTGTTTAGGCCCAATCCTGGTGGTTCTCAGATTGGAGAGGGTGCAGGCTGGGCTGAGGGACAATCTCCCTCCATGTGCGAATTTCATGCACGAGGATTCTATTCTATAATAATAAAAGTGAAATATGCTAATTAGACAGGACATCCTTCCAGCTGAAGCTAGGGCTCTGAGGAAAGCCTGGGTCTCAGGTGCCAGAGTGAAGCCAATGCAGGCAGTTGGGGAAGGAAGGCCTACTCTTGCACTAATTTCATGCATTGGGTCTCCAGTATACACATGTACACACACACACACACACACATACACACACACACACACACACACACACACACACACGGCTATATCGCCTCTGAATTACAAATTTTGTTGGGGGGAGGGAGTCTAAGCAAGAAATTACAGTATAATAATGGATTTATAAAGCAATATATTCTGTTCTATGTCATTGATATGTTACTAAAGTTACATATACCTAATTTTTATAAATTGAATCTTCTTTACATGCTACGTTATGGAATCTACTTATAAATCAAGTCATTAAACAACTTTAAGTCAAGTTTTTTTCATTCCTGCACCTTACATCCCATCTTTGAATTATAAAAAATGTACAGAAGCATTTGGAGAGTATAAAGGTGAATAAGGCATGGCCTTATCCTGATCTCCTTTAGGAAGCATAAGGTCCCCATGAGAAGATTGCTTTGTAGCAGCAGCATAAGTCCTACTGTAAGCAGGGACATTCCCGGGAAGGCCTTGGTGATCTCCTACCATCACTAAAGAAGATGTCCAGAAGAACATGCAGAAAAACACAAACCATGCGAATAGTGGAGGAGGTACCATCCTGTATAGACTTTGAAGGAAATCTTTAGTAGGCATGCAAACTGCTTTGAATTCATTTCAACAAGATGTACTAAATTTGCAGAGGAGATGCTACTTGAGAACTGGTATTTCAATAACAGAGACATTGGGGGCTATATTGAAAAAAAAAGCATTCATAATGGGGACTTTGGTGGGAAAATGCTTGACATGTTTTGGGATAAGAAAAAACCTAGAGTGACTAGAGTTTTGATGAGGACAAGTACAAAGGAGTAAGACTGGTGGATCTCTAGGAAAATACCACACCAAAAAGTTTGGACTTAAATTCTGTAGTTAGGTTTGTTAGAGCAGGAGTAATGCCAAGTAAAGTGGACTTTAGGAAGAAAATGCTGACAGGATTGTGTAAGAAGATCACAGGGTGGTGGAGAAGGGTGTGAAAATGTAAGTGCTGCTTTGTTGTTATACTAGACAAGGGATAATGCATCCCTAAATTGGGAAAATGAAATAGGGGGGAATAAACTGATAAGGCAAACAGTCTAGAAACAGAATTAATAAAACCTCACAACTATGGGGATAAAGAAAGGAGATGAAGAAAGCATAGGAGATAAGGATGATGGTGGTGAAAACAGCAGAGAAAGGTGACACCATGGTAGCCATATTTTGGTAATAAAGGTAACACCATATTTGTTCCTATTGGGTTTGTGGTACTATCAGGATACCTAGAGACACTTGTAGAAAGTAGGTCTGGCACTCAGAAATAGACCAGCTTACTTCCAAATAGAGATGAGAGTAGATGCTTGAGAATTGCAATATATGGGGGATCAAATAATCCTATAAAAAGGTGGAGGTCAGCAAAGAAAATACATAAGAGCATCAGAGACCAAGGAGGAAGAGCAGTTTGCAAATTGAATGTGGATGCCGTTTCAAGATCATGTGGAGGAACTGTCATCAAGACTAAATATTTCAGGGGGCGATGAAGGGAAAAGGAGGGATATCTGTAATATTTTCAACAATAAAGATTTTTTAAAAAACAAAGTTGACACAATTCTCTTTTATTAACAACAACAACAAAAAGACTAAATATTTCAGAAAGTACAAATACCCAGATTTGGCAATTTGATCATTTGTGAGGAGTCTTAACAGAGAAGAGCTGAAGTCAATGTGAGTGGTTCTGGACTAAGAATGAGGTAAGAGGGAAAAGCCCTTGACAGAGCAACTATTCAAATAATTTTAAAAGCTTTCCACTCTCAGCAATGAGAAAATAAAGTAATTTAGAGTTATCTTCTTACAATAAGCAAATAGAAAAATAGAAAAATACAAGATACAAATACTTTCAGGAATAGGGAATGAGGAGGCCTAGAAATAAAATATCTGAGAAAAGGAAACAAAGGAGTGATCCATACCATCACCAAGGCTTGCTTTCTGGTGGTACTTTCTAAACTGTGTGCAGGGAGGGGAACACCAACAGCATCTCAGTCACATGGGGGTGAGGAGACAGAATTCTGAATTTAGGGAGGCTAAGGTGGTCAAAATTGTAGGACAGATTACCTGAAAGGAAGTATTTATACAGAGAAAGATCCAGAAACCTGTAAGGATCCTCTTTAGTCTTTAATACCAAAGTCCATGTGAGTAAAACTCCACCAGCCCAGACAGGAACAACTTCTCTGAAAAAATAACTTCCAAGAGCATTATCTCAATTCATCGAGGTTCTGCTTCCTGGCATATGTCAACAGTCTGGCTCAAATAAACTCACAAAAATTATTTACTGGTTTCAATATATATATTTTAATGTGAACATTACTTGGTGTAAGTCAGCAGGATTCCAAAGAAGCTCACCCAGGACCATCCCTTGGACTTAGACTTGGTGCTAGGATAGAGCAAAGGGCCCATTGAGTCCGCTGGTTCTTCACCCGTTGGTTGAACTTGGGTGAGTTATCTCTTGGATACAGGACCTTACCTTTGCTTTCGTAGAGGGTCTGACTCTATTTGAGGTCGAACCAGGGTTGATAGAACCCCATGTTAAGGGTTGACAGAACCCCAAGTTAAGAGTTGACAGGCTAGAGGAAAAAATGGGTGGCTGGTTTTGATTTTGGCTTTTTAATTGGAATTGCTGAGAGTCTGAGCAAAAATAACCTTTGTTGTATAAATGAGCTGAACTCATTCAGCTCCAAAGATAAAAGGGCAACATTTTTTTTTTTTAGAATAGTCCATTTCTGGGGTGTTGTTAGGCGACTAAGAATCTTTGTGGAGGGGTCAGAAATGCAGGAGCCCCATAGGGAAGTCCCAATGCAACTAGTAATTAACTAAATGACTCATTTAGGGGGCCACTATAATGCTTGGTCTGCCTGGACCCCGAACTTTTCCTGTGGTTTTAGACAGCTTGGAGAGAAATTGAGGCCACATTTGACCCACTACATAAAATATCTAGAAAGTTTGCTCAGACTACAGATATCTAAAATTTGAAAAAAAAATTAACATGGGAAATTGTGCCTCCCAGGTCAGAATCTCCCAAAACCCCAGCCCACATTTAATATCCCTGATAGGGAAGCCTTTACTTGCAAGTACTTTACAGAAATGGGAAGATTTAACTAGACAATATCAATTGAGAGATGGCCAAAAATGCAGTTTGTTTTGGGTACCTATGTTAATATTTTGCATGCAGAAATTAGAAAATGCCAGCTCTGAAATTGAACTAAATGAGTATATGGGAAGCATATCTTGAATTGGAAATTAGAAGCTTCTAAGTAAAAACATAGAAAAAAATTATTCCAATAAAATGGAAATTAATACAAAATTTTAGAGATTGTCTCAGAATTATGCTGAAGTTAATAAATGTCTACACCCCATTTTTTCCCATAGAAAGCATGCCTCTGATTTATCTTCATAGAAGATTCCCCCAAATAAAGGGAGATAAAGGCAACTAGAAAAGACCCCAGACCATTTTTTTGAATAGTCCATTGGGAATATACTGAAATTCTAGAGAGGGGCAGTTCCTAAACCAGGGACAAAAGACACTGCTTTGGTAATTTTTAATACTGGACATTCTCTAGTGTAAACTTTTAATATGTTCTGCATAACTGTATAAGAGTATTGATGTTTTTGTGTCTCTTTGTTGTTGTTTAATTTATTTTAAGAAGAGGCAAGTCCCGCTTTGGGGAAGCCTAGTTAGGTATGGCAGGGTTGAAAGCGGCAGAGAGATTGCAAGAACTTCCCAGCAATTGCCAAGAATTCTTAATCTTTGGGGCTCTTCTTGCTCTCTCTCTCAGGGTTCAGCCACCAGAAACAGATGGTGAGATTTTTGTTTGTTCGTAATATAATTTTGGCTTTCTATCTTTTAGGGATTTTGGTTTGCTCTTTCCTTATTTATTGTAAGAATAAACAAATCATCTTTCCTGTCAAAGAACAGTTTAGACAGCCGCCATTTTGGACTGTGATTTGGCAGCTGCCATGTTGGCCACATGGCTTGCAGTTCCCCTGGGGCTGCCATCTTGAAATAGCAAAAGCCAACCCCTTCCTTTGATTGTGCATCTAAGCTCCAATCAAGAGCAAGGGATAGGTCACATGTGTTGTTAAGGCATTCTGCTTCAGAAAGGAACTTGCAAATATTCAGAATCAAGTTCAAACAGGAAACTTTCAGGGGGGTAGCATGTGTCCAATCAGGGACACCAGGCAAGCCAAGAATCATGATTCCCTGTGGAGGTGTCTGCCAGTGATACTCTGGGTATTTGTGTTTCACATATTGGGAGTTTATGAATTATTTTCAATGCTCAATACAGTGCTTTCTATAAGCCAAGTGCTTCATTTTAAAATCTTACATATTATTTATTTTTCATATGCTGAAATTATAATTGAATCTAAAGGTATGCAAATTTTATATTATTCCCTATGTCATTTTACAGGGATTATTATTTAGCAAGAAATTGTTGTCTTGTACTATTATATTTTATAGAAAAGCAAAGTTTTTTATAAAATCTATAACCATGCCACTTTTAAGTTTTGTCATTCATGGACAGTTTTATTCTGATGCATTTGTAGGTATATTATATGTTTAGAAAAATCAGTGAAAAGGACTCAAACTTACTCTAAATTGCAGGCTTCTAAGGAGGTCATATTTTTTAACTGGATAAAGATTTAAAGAATTTCAAGGAATAACTGAATTCAAAAACTACTGGCAAATAATCGGTATAAAGAAAAATAACTATGGGACTAACTGAATTGAGGATAATTATTCTTATGACTGTTTAAAATATTGTTGACTTTTAAATCTTTTGTTTCCCAAATATAAGGAAAAGTAAAGAGCAGACATTTTGCATTGTAAGAACTAACAAATTGGTAACAGATTCATTCACAGTGCACTCCTGGGAGACGAAGTTTCAAAGATCATGGCTTACAACCAAGACTCCAAACTTGTTGGAATGGACCTTACCAAGTATTACTAACTAACCCATGTGCAGCTAAACTTAAAGGAGTTAGCGCATGGATTCACATTTCTCATTTAAAAAAGGTACCTGATTGTGAATGGACATCTACTCCCATCTCTGACATCTCTGTCTGCAGAAGAGATCAAAGACTTTTCAAGGAAAAGAAACAGCTAAGACTTTTCAAGATAAGAAGTCACTGACCACCGAGGCAGACATCAAGGCTTGTGTACTCACAAACTGATATTGCTTAAACCTTGTTTTCATATCATCTGATTGTTATTGATTGAATGTACATAAAATGATTTTCATATTATTATCTTCCTTATGGTTTCCTAGTGGAAACAATATCTGCCTCCCCAGACCTCCTTCCTTATTAGATATGAAAAATTTAACTTGGATACCTGCTAATCTTTCCCATCAACTACACAATGATGTTTTGATTATTAGGTATAATAGTGAAATTAATGCTTTCCTGGCCACACATTTGTCTTCTCCTACTATCAATATAAGCTTTGGTACATTTTTTTTGCTGGCTCTATCTACTATAAAAGACCCACCTTAGGCAAATACCTCCAACAATACCTCCTGATAATTCCACTGGTAGAAGTGTATGTGGACCTAACCTGGATGAATATTGTATAGCTATAGAGATGGGTGATGAATAGCTAAGAAAAACACCTGGATACAATGGCCAAATGCTTGCAGCAGCCTGTCCTGCATCCTGGGACAAAATGAACTCGCAGTTAATGAAGAACATCATTCATGAAAAAAAGATTCTTTATCTCAAATAAGTCAAAGAGAGAGGACCCAAATAAACAAATTCAGAAATGAAAGAGTTGAAGTAACAACCCATCCCAAAGAAATACAAACGATCATGAAAAATATTATGAACAACTCTATTCCAAACAAAATGGACAACTTAGATGAAATGGACACATTCTTAGAAAAATATAAGCTTCTAAAACTCAATCAAGAAAAATCTAAAAATCTCATTAGGCCGATGACTATGGAAGAAAATGAAGCAGTCATCATTTAGCTTCCAGTAAACAAAAACCTGGAGCCAGACAGCTTTACAGGGGAGTTTTACCAAACATTCAAGGAAGAACTAAAACCTATCTTCCTTAGACTATTCCAAAATTTTCAAGAGGAAGGAACACTTCCAAACTCATTCTATGAATAGCCACAAATCAATAAATGTAATACATTACATAAACAAATTGAGAGATAAAAATCACATAGACATATCAATTGGTGCAGAAAAAGCATTTGACAAAATCCAACACCCTTTCTTGATAAAAACTCTCAACAATATGGGAATAGAAGGCTCATACCTCAACATAATAAAAGCCATATATGATAAACCACAGCTAAGATCATACTCAATGGGCAAAAACTAAAACGATTTCCCCTAAGAACAAGAATAAAACAGAGATGTCCACTCTCCCCACTACTCTTTGACAGTACTGGAAGTACTAGTCATTACAATTAGAGAAGAAGAAGAAATAAAAGGCATCCAAATTGAAAAAGAAGAAGTAAAACTGTCCTTATTCGCAGATGACATGATACTGTACATAGAAAACCCTAAAGACTCCATCAAAAATTATTAGACTTAATAAATGAATTCAGCAATGCAGCAGGATACAAAATTAATGCCAAGAAATCTATCACATTTCTATATACCAATAGTGATCTTATAGAAAGAGAGACTAACAAAGCAATCCCATTTACCATCACACCAAAAAAATTAAGATACATAGGAATAAACTTAACTAAGGAGGTAAAAGACCTATTTGCAGAAAAGTATAGGACACTGTAAAAAGAGATACAGGAAGACAAACAGATGGAAAAACATACTGTGTTCATGGATTGGTAGAACCAACATCATTAAAATGTCCATATTACCCAAAGCAATCTATAGATTCAATGCACTCCCCATTAAAATAGCAATGGCATATTTCTCAGACCTACAATGAACTTTCCAAAAATTCATCTGGAATAAAAAAAAAGACCCCAAACAGCTGCAGCAATCCTGAGAAAGAAGAAAAAGTAGGTAGGATCTCAATACCAGATATCAAGCTATATTGCAAAGCTACTGTTCTCAAAACTGCCTGTTACAGACATATAGATCAATGAAATAGAATAGAGAACCCAGAAACAGACCCAAACCACTATGCTCAATTAATACTTGACAAAGGAGGCATGATCATACAATGGAGTCAAGACAGTTTCTTCAATAATGGTGTTAAGAAAATTGGACACATATATGTAAGAAAAAAAAGAAAAAGAAAAAGAAAAAGAAACTAGACCACCAACTTACATCATACCCAAAAATAAGATCAAAATGGATAAGGGACTTAAACATAAGAAGGGAAACCATAAAAATACTAGAGGAATCCACAGGCAGCAAAATCTCCGGCATATGATGAAGTAATTTCTTCACAGATACAGCTCCTAGGGCAATAGAAATTATAAACAGAATAACAAGAAAGCCCACTGCATGGGAGAACATATTTGCCAATGTTATCACTGATAAAGATTTAATCTCCAACATTTACAGAAAACTCATACAACTTAACAAAAGGAAGATAAATCCAATTGAGAAATGGACAATGGACCTAAATAGATACTTTTCTAAAGAAGATAGAAGGAAGGCCAAGAGACTTGCTCAAAGTCATTAATTATCTAAGAGATGAAAATCAAAATGACAATGTTGTCCCATCTCACACCTATCAGAATGACTATCATCAACAAATCAACAAACAAAGGTTGAAGAGGATGTGGAGAAAAAGGAACCCTTGTGCACTGCTGGTGGGAATGCAAACTGGTGCAGCCACTGTGGACAACAGTATGGAGTTTCCTCAAAAAACTAAAAATGGAATCCCATTTGACCCAATAATCCCACTTCTAGGAATATATCCCAAGAAACTAGAAACAACAATCAGAAAGGATATATACATCCCTATGTTCATAGCAGCACAGTTCACCATAGTTAACATTTGGAAACAGCCTAAGTGCCCATCAGCAGATGAGTGGATTAAAAATCTTTGGTACATCTACATAATAGAATACTATGGTGCCATAAAAAAGAAGGAATTCTTACCATTTGCAACAGCATGGATGGAACTGGAGAGCATTATGCTAAATGAAATAAGCCAGTCAGTGAAAGATAAAATATCACATGATCTCACTCATTTATGGGATATAATGAACAACATAAACTGATGAACAACAACAACAAAAAAGATCCAGAGACAGAGAAGCATTTTTCAGACCCTCAAACCTCAAAGGGAAAGGGAAGGTAGAGAAGGGTGGGGGAAATGGGGAGAGATCAACCATGGAGTTGTATGTATTCATATAAGCCTAACCAATGGGCACAGACAACAAGAGGGGTGAGGGCATGAGTGGGAGTGAGGGGGGTGGAGGTGGTGGTGAGGTCAATGGAGGGATAAGGACACATATTTAATATCTTAATCAATAATGAAATAAAAAAAATAACTTCCAGGCAGTAGTAAGAGGAACAATTGTGAGCACTCTTACAGTGCCAGAACTGGGCACATTTGCTCCAATCAGAGGAGGAGACCTCATGGAACATGCAGGCTGAGCACACTGGGCATTCATTCCATCAAGAAGGGCACATTTTGGAAATGGGAATAAAAGAGGCCTTTGCATGAAAACTATCCTGGATCTCGCCTAAAAGACATTAAAAAGCTACCTACAAGTAAAAATAAGTGTTGTTCTGTGCACCTCAGGGTCTTGGGTTCAATCCCCAGACGGGCTTATGGGAGGTAACTGATCAATGTTTCTCTTTCACATTGATGTCTCTCTGTCTCTGTCTCTCTCTCTCTCTACCCCCCTCTCTTCCTCTCTCCTTCTCTATTCCTCTGTCTCTCGGATCAATAAAAACATATCCTTGGCTGAGGATTTAAAAAAAAAAAAAGCAACACAGAACAATAACAACCAGCTAGTAATTAGCCAGTAATTTTATGGCCTGCCAGAAAAGATCCAATATTCTTAAAAGAACACAACAAAACCCAGCTTTAACATCATAAAATTCAAAATGTCTGACATTGTATAAAAATATATCAGATATAAGAAGGAAAAAAAAATGTGATCCACAATCAGAAGAAAAATAAGACAACAGGAAAGATTCAGAAAGGGTCGTTATGATGGAATTAAAGGGAAAATGACATTTTAGAAGGGACTTTAGGTTCAGTATATATGTAAAAGAATACTACCAACATGAGGAGAGAAATGAAAGGTACGCATATTGTGATTGTACCAAAGAGGTTATGGATGCGATGAATACTTAAAAACTGATTAGATTAGAAGACAACCTAATGCTGTTATAGTATTTCAATACCATACACAGGAATTAGTGGTATTCTGATTCAGAATGATCTGTCTATGAAGCCAATTGTAAAAATGAGAAAAAAAACAACAACCCACGAAGTCTTTTTGCTTTAAACCTTATCTTTGTAAATGTGACTGTAAGTACTTCTAAATTTACATTCTTCAAGTGTTACAACATCATTTAAAGAAAGCAACCTGTCCTGTATACTCACTATCAACTGATTTCGGGTAGTTTTACTACAATTGTAGGTACCCCAACCACACCGTGTACATTAATTTCTTGCTCATTTCACATACTGGTTGTCTACAGTTCTTTGGTGCAATAAATTTCCAACAACTGATGAATAGTAATCTGCATTTTATCTCTTAAGATGGGTGTTTATATCACCAAGAGCATGGATCAATTCAAAATAAAACATTTTGCTAACGTTTTTCATGGTTCATTGTCAAAGAAAAGAAGCTTATTATATTGGCACTCTAGATATGGCCTTGTCCATATGGTAAAAAATAATACCAGATTTTTAAAAAGTCAATCAAATCATTCTGGTCTAGCTATTAAAATAAACAGCATGGTCAATAAAACTGGTTGTGCTATTTAAGTCCATCTGTTATTCTCCCAAAAGACTTGAAGAGCATTACTATCAGAGATTGGATCTGGATTTCTCTTTCAGCCCCAATACTTTCTAACACAGATCATGAAATATAGTTATAAAGAACATATTTTCTGCATATAAAACACAGCTGACATATGGTCTAACAATGGAGCAAAAAAATTTAAAATACAGATGAGTTTAATGAAGCTCACAGAAGTTAAATAACTTGCCAAACATTCAAGTAAGTGTCAGAGCCAAGGCGTGAATATAAAGCCACATGGGTCTCCTCTATCACCTGGCTGCACTTGCTGCTACACTAGAACAAAGGCTGCTGAGATCACAAAGATAAAGGAGAAGTCCAGTAAAGAAATATTATCCACTGTTTTAAAACCTCATCCTGGAAACCTGAAAGTATCATAAGCAAAGAACAGAATTATTGAAACACAAGCAAGTCACAGTAATGCTAATATGTAACAAAATGTATGTTTTTTAGGGAAAGAGTTATCAATACAGATTCCAAAGCTAAGCAAAATGTAAAGAGTAGCTCTGGGTGAACAAAAATTTATAACTTTTAATAGTGGCTAATATTTCCTCACATACAAAAGTGCTCTTTTAATTCTCTGTAAGTAGATATTTATATATCTATTGGTGGTTCATTAATTTTTTAAACATGTTTCTGAGATAAAAATCCAGGACATGAGGAAAATAAGCATTGAATTTTCCAGGAAATAATAAAAAGGAAAGAAAGTTTCCAGTCCAATGAAAATATGTATAATTCTGAATACATACACATTTTCCAAATGTTGAAGTGTATACATTTTTATTTCTTAATATTTAGCAATTTTTACCCAGCGTCAATACTGGTTTAGCTAGTGAAAATTAATAATATGTACTTTATACAAACTGTTAAATGTGGCTGTATAAAATATAGACATAGTGTTTTATAATCTATAAAAAAGAAAATATCTATCTTCATGTACTCATTTTTTTTTTCATTGCCGGCATTAGCTGTCAGAATCTTAGTCTGTATGGGGTGTTTCCATGTTCTAGATTAGTTACTTCTAAAAACCTAGACTAGATCTGTGCATTTAAGGAGAGGTGCTTGGAATTTTGTTTTTGCAGAGGTTCCAATCAGATTCCCTACCCTGCCTGTGCTGTCTTTAGTTGTGGTCATCACATACAACCAGTGGACAGTCTTAAGAAGAGAAATAGCTCTTTTATGCACATGCATCATATTATAGTGAGGGCAGGCTCTGGACTTCACTGTGAAGAGCAGCGCTCCTAGGTGGCAGCACAGAAGCCTGGGACAATGATGCTACCTGAGGATACATAGGCACAGTGAACATTTGAGGCTACAAGTGAGGATGTGTCTGTAGGAGCCAGAGAAAGGCTATGTCTGCAGCAGCCAGAGAAAGGTTTTGAAAATGAGGTACATGGATAGATAGTGATCTCATCTGTTGAGTATACCACTCACAAGATGCTTTGTTCTTGCAAATTGATGGCATACTCTAAGAATATGTTCAAACTCTTTACTTCCTGACTTTTGCATATAATACATCAGTACGTACTCTCAGAACATATGAAATAGGAAGTGTGCATCTTACTACCAACTATTCAAATGATGGAAGAAAACTGCCTAAACACACACACACACACATACACACACACACACACACACACACCGTTCTACAACCTAGAACTCTTAATTTTAAGTACAGTTTTTAAAAAGTTGGATCATTAGCAATCCTGTGAATGTTGGAAATATCTTAACAGTGTCTCAGAGGCAAAAGGGTATACTACAGAATGAGAAAAAGAGGGAAAGTTAAATTATGTCTACCATCATAATAAATCCAAGCCCCGAAGGAGGTCTGCAAATCAGCAAGTGCTAATGAAATATTAAGGTAAGTGATTATTGACGAAAAATGGATAAGCCTTTTTGATTTCAGCAATCTTTAAATCACACCTAGCTAATTAAAACAACTCAAACGCATTCATTTATTTCTTGATGGGCATTTAGCTGTCCTTGTGTATAATGAGACTTAATTTTGTGAAATATGTATATAGTTGATCCTAGGTGAGTGGACAAAATGTGGCAGATAAAAAGATATATAAAAGTCTAGCCTCTATCATGTCCAAGATGGGAATTAAAAAAAAAAAGAAAATCAATCGAGCTATTTGTTGTTTACCATAAATATAACATCAATAATACTCTGTATTCTATATTTATTAACAATGACTCTTATTTTAATTAATTAACATATAATGCA
Source organism: Lasiurus cinereus (assembly GCA_011751065.1). Taxonomy (NCBI): domain Eukaryota; kingdom Metazoa; phylum Chordata; class Mammalia; order Chiroptera; family Vespertilionidae; genus Lasiurus; species Lasiurus cinereus. Next base: position 16,491,765 of record JAAGEH010000032.1, read on the forward strand.
GTGATTTTCAACCAGTGTGCTATAAGAATTTTCAAAATACTTAATATTGGACTATTTAGTCAGGGGCATTTAACCTCTTTTTCCTTAGATTACCAACTTAAAAATGACAACAGCCAACACAATAATAGTTATTCAGTGTGAATGAATGAAAACACACACACACACACACACACACACACACACACACTCTAGTGGCCCATTGCACAAAATAGTCTACTGAGGGGGGGTGTCCCTCAGCCCAGCCTGCACCCTCTCCAATCTGGGACTCCCCGGGGATGTGTGACTGCTGGTTTAGGCCCGATCCTGCAGTCAGACATCCCTCTCACAATCCGGGACTGTTGGCTCCTAAGAGCTTGCCTGCCTACTTGCCTAATTGCACCTAACCATTTCTGCCTGTCAGCCTGATAGCTCCCTAACCACTTCCCTGCAGCCTAGTAGCCGCCCTCCCCTCCTGGCCATCTTGTGGCAGCCATCTTTTGATGACATGGGGGTGGCTATCTTGTGGTGGCCATCTTATAATGACATGAGAGTGGCCATCTTGTGACGATGTGGGAGCACCATCTTGTGATGATGTGAGGGCAAAATACCACCTAGGGTTTTATTAGTATGGATATAAAATGTACAGTGGTACCTCGAGATACGAGTTCAATTCGTTCCGTAACCTTGAGGTGTGGGAAATTATGAGACGCTCGAGTCATGGTAAACTGGTGGGTCGTGTGCAGCCAGCCGATCCGCATGATTACTCGTATCTCAACTGTTGCTCGTATGTCAAAGCAAAAATTGCTCACTCGATGGTTCATATCTCAAAAATCTCATATGTTAGGGCACTCGTATCTTGAGGTACCATTGTATATATTTTAAACCCTCATCTGAGGATATGGTTGTTGTTTTTATCTTCACCTGAGGATGTTTATTGATTTTAGAAAGAGAGAAAGGAAGGGAAGGAGAGAAACACTAGTGTAAGAGAGAAAACATCGATTGGTTGCTTCCAATATGTGCCCTGACAAGGGATCGAACCTACAACCTGAGTATGTGCCTTGACCAGGAATTGAACCTGAAACCTTTTGGTGTACAAGATAATGTTCCAACCAAATGAGTCATTTGGCCATAGCTAATACAGTGGTACCTCAAGATACAAGTGCCCTAACATACGAGATTTTTGAGATACGAGCCATTGAGCGAGCGATTTTTGCTTTGAAATACGAGCAACAGTTGAGATAGGAGTAATCGCGCGGATCGGCCAGATGCACACGACCCACCAATTTACCGGGACTCGAGCGTCTCATAGTTTCCCATGCCTCAAGGTTATGGAACAAATTAAACTCGTATCTCGAGGCACCACTGTATATTTTTTGATGTGCTGCAGAATTTTAGTAATTAGTTTATATGTGCCATGAGATGAAAAAGGTTGAAAATTGCTGATATAATGGATACAAGGCTAATATTACACAATTACATGGTAGTTTTTATTTCAATATATCACAGAGCTATTAATTTATTTTTGTGTGTATTTTATTTTTAATTTTTTAAAGTTTATCTTTATTGTCATTATTCCACCCCAGGCCTCCCAGAGGGAAGCAGCAAATAGTTCTTGCAAAGTGAGAACATGCACAGGCTGCATCACAAGCTGTGGGAAACCTGACTGCAGCCCAGGCCTGTACCAGCTTCATCTCCCTCCAATGCCACAGCCCTCATTCACCTTAGCCTCCCGCTCTGAAACAAATCTGTGGCTGTTCAAGTTAAATACTCCACCAAATCCCTGCAAATTGCAGTACTTCCTATTTACAAAAGTTTACCCCATGTCCACAGTAACACATTTCAGCACCAGTATATAATGTAAAAAGCTGTAGACATTGATAAAAAAAAAAAGGTTGAGAAACCTAAAATAAGTTTTTACACAATAAAGATGCTAAAAATATAGAATCATCATATAAAATATGTCATTCACATGCAGCAAACTGGAACTTCCAAATATCCTAGAGCTCAAGAATATAAATGATGACAGTAGTGGTGATGGTATAATAATAATATTCAAAATGAGTTATATGTAGCTCTTCATTTAATCCTCACATAAAACCCAATGAGGTAAGTACTATTATTATCCCCATTTACAGATGCAAGAAGTGGAGCACAGAAGGTTTATTGGCAGAGCTGGGCTGTGAACTCAGGCTGGCACCAGAGCCTATTCTCTTAACCATACTTACATCACATCCTATCAATATGACATGTTGTATGGTGCCCTATGACCTCTCTCTCTCTCTTTCTCAACATTATATAAGCTCCAGGAAACCTATATGAGTCGTGGACTTGACATATATTTAAACAATAAAAATGTTTAACAATATTTTGCTAAAATTCCACATTTCTTTTCTAAAGCAGGTGCTAGTTAAATACAGCTTCCATTTTTCTTTATCATATACTACACTCCATAAATGGCCTTTGCTATGCTGATGAAGACATGGGTTTACACATTTGTTCATTTAATTAACATAATTGTCAGGTTCTCAGTGGTTAAGAAACAAAAAGTCCTACATTAAAATGGAACTTCATTCTAGTTGTTGGAGATGACTGGCAAACAAAAATTTTTAAGTATGAAGATGCCACATCATCACATTATAAGCACTATGTAAGAGAGTAGGAAAGGCAACTAGAGAGTTGAAGGGTTGAGATTTTAAATTATTTGTATTTTCTCATATCAATTAGTTTTAGTCACTACTGGTGGCATTGCCTGCACCACCCTCTCCCACAGCTCCTGTGGGGACAAAGCCAGGTCCCCTGAGAGGCTCCTGGGCTCTTCCAAAGTGAGTGCTCCAGAGAGCATGAATTCCACCTAGAAGTATTGTGACTCTCCCTCCTAAGTGCTGAGGCTCCTTCAATAGTTGGCCCAGAATTTGCTTGGAATGCAAACCAACTTGTCACCTGGCCCATCTTCTGCACCCTAACCAACCATCTTCTCTACTGCCCTCCTTCCCAGTGTTAGCAGTGAAGGGGAGAGCAGGAAGCCCACATAAGAAAAGTCACCCTGACGGCCATGTGCAAGCATGACTCAGAGCCCAGAAAGCACTAAAGAAGGGCCTTAGTCCATAAAAAAAAAAAAAAAGAGAGACACCTGACTCCACATGCCTGTCCCATGATAGGAAAGTGGCAGAGCCCTGGCTTTTATCTGTCTCAGGCCCAAGTTCTCCCATGACGGTAGAGCTTATCACCGGTGCCTACTTTGCTACTTTTTAGCATGGTTTCTATCTCTGAGGAATGCAATCTCATCCAAGCCATTTGTACACACATGTGAATGGTATTGGCACTATGACTTTACTTTTAAATACAGTGGTACCTCGAGATACGAGTTTAATTCGTTCCTTAACCTTGCTCATATATCAAGTTGCTCGTATCTCAAAGCAAATTTCCCCATTGAAATCAATTGAAATGCCGTTAATCCCTTCCAGCCTCCCAAATGCCACCCCAGTTGTTCTTGTTACGTGTTTTTGAATAAGAAAAATGTATTTATAAATGACAAATATTATATAAAAACATAATAAAAGAGAATGTAAAGGAATAAACTGGTTTTATAAAGTGCATTTACCTACTTGTTACACTCTTAATGCTACACTTTATCCCTAAACTGAATGTAACTTAACTAATCTTCACTGAACTTAATTGTTACTGGTGTTTGCATTTTTGGCCGATTTCAAAAAAAACGTGTCCAACGAGGTTTGCCTCTTCCTCCCTTTCAGAATGTTTCTGAAATGGGTGAGGCAAGTTTCATTGAACAGCTCCGATGCATGACCAGTAGCAATTTTTTCGGGGTGTTTCTTTTCCACGAAGTGTGACACCCTCTCCCACATTCCTAAGATCTCCTTTATCTCACTTGTAGAGATCTCCTCCACCTCTGGCTCCTCCTCAAAACCAATTTCTTGGAGAACCTCCGCATGTTGCTGAGACTGCAACTCTTGTAACTCCTCCGTGGTGAGTTCCAGAGAGTGCTCCTTGACGAGCTCATTCACATCTCTCTCATCCACCTCCAGGCCCATGGATTTTCCCAGAGACACTATCTCCTCCTCCACTGGTACTTCAGGTTCGAATCCTTCGAAGGTCCTTTGGGCTACGGCCTCAGGCCACAGCTTCTTCCATGCAGAGGTCAAAGTCCTCCTTGTAACACCCAGTAAGGCCTGATCAATAATTCTGAGGCATATCACGATGTTAAAGTGGTTCTTCCAGAACTCTCGAAGGGTGAGGTTTGTGTTCTCTGTCACCTCAACGCAGTGCCGGAACAGGTGCTTGATGTAGAGCTTTTTAAAATTAGAAATCACCTCCTGATCCATGGGCTGCAGGTTAAGAGTAGTGTTGCGAGGTAGGTAGACAACGTTTATAAACTTGAACTCTTCGAGGAGTTCATCTTCGAGGTTTGGTGGGTGAGCAGGAGCATTGTGGAGGACGAGGAGGGCTTGCATGGTTAGGTTGTTTTCCTGTAGATATTTCTTAACAGAAGGACCGAAAACCAGGTTTACCCACTCCACAAAGAACTGCCTGGTGACCCATGTCTTCGGGTTTGCCCTCCACATAACTTGCAGCTTATCTTTTAAAATCTTATGTGACTTAAAGACTCTGGGGTTTTCCGAATGGTATACGAGCAGAGGCTTGATCTTGCTGTTGCCACTCACATTGGCACACAGTGTGAGAGTTAGCCTATCCTTCATGGGTTTGTGGCCTGGCATCTCCTCTGCCATTATATAAGACCTCTTCGGCATCTTCTTCCAGAAAAGCCCTGTCTCCTCACAGTTGCTGGGGGATATATCCTTTGGCTTCTATCAGTTTGGAAAAGTTTTGAGGAAATCCTCAGCTGCCTTCACATCCGAACTTGCTGCCTCACCATGCCTGACGATGGAGTGAATGCTGGATCTTTTCCTGAAGTTATCAAACCAGCCTCTACTGGCTTTAAATGAGTCTTTCGATGCTTCGTCCGTGGAAGTGCATGGGGTCTGCTCCAGCGAATCACCGTAAATCGCTCACACCTTCTCGCATATGATGCCCTGTGTTAATGTATCTCCTTTAAGCTGCTTCTCCGTCACCCACACCATCAGTACATTCTCCATCTTTTCATGTAGAAAGTGACAGAGCTTAGAAATTATTGTAACGCCCTTAGCTGGCGTTATACCCTTTATCGACTCCTTCTGTTTAAGCACAGTGCATATCGTTGAAGTACTCCGCCCGCCCGTATTGCCTCGCCAAGTCAGCCACTCGTACACCTTGCTCATATTTTTCTATGATTTCACACTTTAATTCAATAGACATCATCCTCTTCTGAGCACTGACCTTTCCACTCGCTTTCTTCGGACCCATGGTTATAAAAAGAAATGTGATAAAGTATGTAAGTGCCCAAAAGATGCTTCGACAACGAGGTAAACAAGCACACTGACTAAGGCGTGGGAAACTATGAGACGCTCGAGTCTCGGTAAGCTGGTGGATTGTGTGCAGCCTGCCGATCCGCGCGATTACTTGTATCTCAAATGTTGCTCATATTTCAAAGCAAAAAATCACTCGCTCGACGGCTCGTATCTCAAAAATCTCATATGTTAGGGCACTTGCATCTCGAGGTACCACTGTACTTTCAAAATCTGTGTGTGTGTGTGTGTGTGTGTGTGTGTGTGTGTGACCTACATGCCATTTAGTCAGAGACTGTATGAATGAGTGACATTCACAATGTCTTATCTCAGCAGTCCTGATCAGCTTCTATAGACTCATGCCTGTGTCTTCCTTTATGGAATGAGTCCATTTCATACTTGTTCTTCTTTTCCTGCTGTGTTTTTTTTTTCCCCTCCAGTGTCCCTATGTGTTCCAAAGAACCCTGCCTTCTCGTGAAATGGCTGAAGTAGGATAGTTCCATTTTTGTCATTTTTATCTCCAGAGATGTTTCAGACTTAATTTGCTCTAGGACACACTTGTTAGTCTTTTCTTCCACTCCAGGGTATCAATAGAGCTGTCCTGCAGCACCATATTTCAAGTGAATCCATTTTTTTCCTCTCAGCCTTCTTCACTGACAGCTTTCTCATCTATATACAGTAATTAGAAACACGAGGGTGGATGATCTTAGTCTTGGTCTCTAATGATACATCTTTGATCTCGGCAATCTTTCCTAATTCTTCATTTGCTGCCTTTCCAAGTCTCAGCCTTCTTTTCATTTCTTGGCTTCAGTCTCCATTGAAATTAATGACTGAACCAAAGTAAAATCTTTAACAATATCAATATCTTCATTGTCCAGGTTAAGATGTATATTTCTTCTGTAGTCATGATTTTTATATTTTTAATGTTCAAGTGCAATCCTGCTTTGGCACTTTCTTCTTTCACTTTCATCAGAAGTTTCAAGTCATTGCTATTTTCCACAAGTAAACTGCCATCATCCCATAGCTTAAATTATTGCTATTCCACCAGTTTTCACTCCTCCTTCCTCTGAGTCTAGCCTGGTTTTTCCTATGATATGGTCTATGTACAGATAAACAGATAGGGAGATAAAATGCACCCTTGCCTGACATCTTTGCTTATAGTAAACGATTCTGTCTCCATATTCTGTGACAGCAACTTCCTTTCCATATTACAGGTAACAGATTAGGACAATCAAGTGCGGAGGCATGCTCATTGCTTTCAGAGCAACCCAAAACTTTTCATGATGGTCACAAAGACTTTAGTGTAGTCTACAAAACATAAACTAATCTTTTTCTGAGATTCTTTGTGGCACTTCAGTATCCAGTGAATGCTCACAATTAGATCTTGAGTGTTTTCTCCTCTGAATGCAGACTGACTGTCCAGCATTTCTGGCTCTCTATAAGGTAGGAGCCTTTGTTGCATCACCTCAAGTATCATTTCATTTGTGTGGGAAATTGTCTTATAGTTACTGCACTCCTTGCCATCTTCTTTTTTGAAAATCAGGATGTATATTTGAAAAGTTTTATGAGATTTCAGCAAGTAAGGCATGCTCAACTTCTAGAGCTCTTGGTGTGTTGAACCCTCAAACAGGGTTTCTCATCTGCAGGCCATATTCTTGTTACAAGATTTCTAACACAGTGGTCAGCAAACTCACTAGTCAACAGAGCCAAATATCAACAGTACAATGATTGGAATTTTTTTTAAGAGCCAAATTTTTTAAAGTTAAACTTCTTCTAATGCCACTTCTTCAAAATAGACTAGTCCAGGCCATGGTATTTTGTAGAAGAGCCACACTCAAGGGGCCAAAGAGCCGCATGTGGCTCGCAAGCCACAATTTGCCAACCACTGTTCTAACAGATTCATCTGTGTAGCTTGAAATGATGCTATTGATATCCAGATATAAAAGTGGGGAAGTAATACCCTCATACAATAATAGTAACAATCAGAGCACTACCTGCCCTTTGAAAGTCAACCAACACACTGTTTCAACTATAAGTATGCCAGTATTGTTGGAGAGCATAAAGCCCTGCTGTCAGCGAGGGCCACACTACACCTACAATCAGTTTGCCTTGATCTAGTATAAAAGCTGGAAGTCTTGTATAACAACCAACACAATTCAGATGTTCTGATATTTAAAAGAAAATAGGATGATGTACTTTGAATTAATCTATTACAAAAAAGATTAACAGGACTCTCCCAGAAGCAAATGACATTAGAAAGAAAATGTTGATTAATCATGATTTTATGAGTTCCACCAATCTTTCTGAACTGGCTTAGTGAGTTGTTTGTGTCTAGCAGATGCTCAACCAATAACTGTCAGTGACTCATGTAGTTTTCTCTCCTTCTGTGCTCCAGGGAAGCCTGCCGGTCCTAGCAATACTGCACTTCACATGTCATTTATAGTCATGAATACCCAAAACAACAATTTTAAATTCCTCAAATGCTTAAAATGATACCATATTAAAGACATTAATACTCTCACATCCCTACTTTGGAATTGATCCATAAAGACAGTATCACCAACCACAGCTGTCACTTATGGTATGTGAATCCTGGACACACTGTGCCCCCAACCCCAAACTACATAGTGTCTAATAGGGTCGTAGCATCCCCTCATGTCTGCCCACCTGCTCGAGGATTCAAGACACCAAGAGCTTTAGAGGCAAAGCATGCCTTACTTGCTGAAATCCCACAAAACTTTTCAAAGCATCAGATACTTAAGAAAAGTCATACCAGTTCTGCCAATGACTTTTAGGGGCTGGAGGTATTAAACAATTTACAAAGTAAAGTGTTGACCATATTTAATATTCACCAATAGTACATAAATCCAACACCTTAATTAGATTACACTGTGAATTCAAAGTCATATACATCCTATCTAATAAAAGAACAATATGCAAATTGACTATACCTCTGCTATACTTACAAGCCACGCCCATCAGCCTATCAGAGCGAGTATGCAAATTAACCCAACCAAGATGGTAATTAATTTGCATATCCTGGTGCAGAGTGAAGACTGAAAACAGCACAGAAGGAAGCTAAGTGCTTCAGAAGGGAGGGAAGCTGTGAAAAGCAAGCAAGTGGGGCGTGAAGAAGGGAGGGAAGCAGGTGGGCAAGAAGCAGGCAGGGTGGGTGGAGAAAGGAGGAAAGCAGGTGGGGCAGGGGAGAAGGCAGGGAAGCAGGCAGGGTGGGGAAAAGGGAGGGAAGCAGATGGGGCAGTGGAGACGGCAGCAGGAAGCCCTACTGCAGGAATCTTCCAACAATGGCCCTCTAGTATGTGTGTATATATAGGAAAGAAGGAAATGGAAGAAAAAGAGAATAATTAGAAATAAGTATTCTCAGCTTTAGTTTACTACAAAGCAGGTGCTTTTTTAAAATTATGCTACTGAAGGGGAGAAACCAAGATGGTGGCATAGGTAAATACTGAAACTTGCTGACTTGAATAACCATTTCAAAACTAAAACTAAAAGACAAAATAAGTATTATCCAGAACCACAGGAAGGCTGGCTGACTGGAAATTATACAACTAGAAGGAAAGAGAAAAACACACTGAGACTCGGAGGAGATACGGAGATGCAGAAGTAAAATGCAAAGTTACAGAAGCACTCACGCAGAAAGGGCTGGCAACTGAGTATGCTGTTTTGTTTTGCAATCAGGAGGGAGATACAAGCTCCTGACTGATCTAAACTCCAGTTTCGGGTGACACTCTGGGGACCCAGACTCACAGGGGGAGAAACTGGACTGTCTGGCATAGGGTGGAACTCGAGGGCAGCTTTTTCTTAGAAATGCTAGATCGTTGTTCCTGCCTGGTGCTGCAGGACACAGAGACACAGGACTTCTACCAGGCAGAGCTGAAGGTCAGCCATTACTGTTGGCTCCACCCTGCCACCCAGTTTACAAGCCCACCCAAGTTTTGCACAGAGGCTTTTGCATATGAATGGCCTGGCCCTTTGTAATCTGAAACCTAATGTACTGCAGCTCGGTCAGAGACCCAGAGCCTCCAAAAGAAGATGCAAGGCTCCACAGCAGCTTGCATTGCTTCACAGTTGGGCCTCACCTGGGCACCTCCAAACCCCAAACAAAGAGAAGGAATATGCAGATATCTCTGTAGCTCCTGCTGGGTGGCCTCTCTCCTTGGAGATCCAAAAGCCAGTGTACCCAGTGGTCAGAGAGAGACCATCCAGACTACAACTCTTCAGATCCATTAAAAAAAACAAAAACAAAAACAAAAAAAAAAACACTCAGGGGGCAGACTCAGTGAGCGCCAAAGCCCCATTGAAGCAAGTCTTGACCCATAAGGGTGTCTCTAGTACAGAAGTTCTCCCAGAGTAGATACACAGCTGATCCTTATAGCCAAATGGCCTGGAGGTCAATTCCTCCCAGTGATACCAACAATCATCAAGGCTTAAGTACAATAACACTTTGCACATAGCCCACAAAAGGGTGTACCGAGAATGTCCACCTCAGGTTATTAGGGAGGCTGAGGCACTGAGCCCTATAGGGCATCTGGCACACAAAGCCATGCTATCAACATAGGGAAGCAGTCAAAATGTGGCGACAAAGAACAGGTCACAAATGAAAGAAATGGAGGAAAGCAAACTACTGGATTCAGTGTTCAAAATCACAGTTATAAGGTTACTCAAGAATCTTCTAGAAACTGCTGATAAATTTAGTGAGACCCTTGAGAATATGAAAAAGGACCAACTAGAAATTAAGCATACACTGGCCGAAATAAAAAATAATATACAGAGACTCTCAGCCTGGGGTCCTAGGGAGCAGGTATCCACCATCATGGTGAGGAAGCTTAAGTTCCACGAGCAGAAGCTGTTGAAACAGGTGGACTTCCTGAACTGGGAGGTCACTGACCAAAACCTGCACGAACTGCGCGTGTTGCGGCGTTATCGGTTGCAGCGGCGCGAGGACTACACGCGCTACAATCAGTTGAGCCGATCTGTGCGCGAGTTAGCGCGGCGCCTGCGCGACCTGCCTGAGCGTGACCCGTTTCGCGTCCGTGCCTCGGCTGCGCTGCTGGACAAGCTGTATGCCCTGGGCCTGGTGCCCACGCGCAGCTCGCTCGAACTCTGCGACTTCGTCACGGCCTCGTCCTTCTGCCGCCGCCGCCTGCCCACCGTGCTCCTTAAGCTGCGCATGGCACAGCACCTCCAGGCCGCCGTGGCCTTCGTGGAGCAGGGCCACGTACGCGTGGGTCCCGACGTGGTCACCGATCCTGCCTTTCTTGTCACACGCAGCATGGAGGACTTCGTCACCTGGGTTGACTCGTCCAAGATCAAACGGCACGTGCTGGAGTACAATGAGGAGCGCGATGACTTTGATCTGGAAGCCTAGCTTTCTTTCCTCCCCACTCTCACCAGTGCCGCATTTTATAGATTGGAAGCAGAGTCCGGCTGCAGGAGATTCTGTGAATGCGCTTTCCCAAGAGTGTGCCGACCAATATTCGGTTCTTAAGAACTTGGCTCCGTAGCTGCAGGCCACGCTTACAACCAAAGGGTACACCCCTGTTATCTGAAAATTTTCTTAGCCCTTGAACTATTGATAATTAAATGGCTGCCTTGAAACAATGGAAAGAGGTTTTGTGTTACGCTAGGAATTGTTAGATTCTTGTACCTTTAATATTGTAGTGTGAAAGCCAAGAACTTTGCGCCTGCTCCCGCTTTCTCCTTTTATCTCATAGTAGGACCGTTAATTTAACTAGAATTCTTGCTCCTGGTGATCAACTTGTGTAAGACCATGGAGAATTTGGTTTTAAGTTTTCATAAAATGGGGTGAGAGTTTAGTGTTTAAAGGAATGCTTTTTTAATGTCAATAAATAATTCAACTGCTTTGTAAGTGCAAAAATATATATATAATATACAGAGATCCAACAGCAGACAAAAGGATAGCAAGAATCAAGTCAAAGATTTGAAATACAAAGAAGCAAAAAACACCCAACTAGAAAAGCAAAAAGAGAAAAGAATCCAAAAATGTGAAGATAGTATAAGGAGCCTCTGGGACAACTTCAAGCATACAGACATCTGAATTATGGGAGTGCCAGAAGAAGAGAGAGAGCAAATACTGAAAACCTATTTGAAGAAATAATGACTGAAAACTTCCCACACCTGGTGAAAGAAATAGACTTATAAATCCAGGAAGCACAGAGAACTCCAAACAAAAGGAATCCAAAGAGGACCACATCAAGACACATCATAATTAAAATGTCAAGGGCAAAAGACAAAGAGAGAATAGTAAAAGCAGCAAGAGAAAAACAGTTAGTTAACTACAAGGGAGTAACCATAAGACTGTCAGCTGATTTCTCAACAGAAATTATGCAGGCCAGAAGGGAGTGGCAAGAAATATTCAACGTGATGAGTAGCAAGAATGTACAACCAAGATTACTCTACCCAGCAAAGCTATCATTTAGAATTGAAGGTCAGAGAGCTTCACAGATATGAAAAAGCTAAAGGAATTAATCACCACCAAAATAGTATTATATAAAAGTAGGGGCCTGGTGCATGAAATTCATGCACTGCAGAGGGTCCTTCAGCCCAATCTGCCTCCTCTCACACATGGAGAGCCCTCAGGGGATTTCCTACAAATGGCTTAGGCCTGCTCCCTGTTGGAGTAGTCTGGCCTCCCTTTGCAGGAGGCAACCAGGCTGATCAGGTGAAGTGCCAGCCCTATCACCCTGCTACTGCAGCCAATGCCAGTCACTGCAGCCACCAAGATATTTTCATCAACATGGACTACAATCCCTTCACCATGAAAAAATGACAACTTCTTTTAGGTATTTTTGAGATGTGCCTTTCATAAGATATGACATTTCTTTCTTTATTTTTCTTTTTATCCTCACCTGAGGATATGTCTCCATTTATTTTTTTCCCCTTCCCACCACCTCTTCCCAAGCCTACAGCCACCACAACAGACTGTAGGCTTGGAAAGTGGACACCTCCTTGCCCCTCTGATCCCAGGCTCAGCCCCTTCCCAAGACTACAACTGCCACCCCAGGTTGTAGGCTTGGGAAGCAGGCACCCCCCTCCATCTCTGATCCCAGGCTTGGCCCCCTTCCAAGCTGTAGGCTTGGGAAGTGGATACCTCCACCCCCCAAGCCTAAAGCCTCCATGGGATGGCCTGCTGAGAGTGACTTGGGTGCTGAAAAGGTTCCGAGGACCCAGGAATGTATGCAAATTAACTGCCATCTTTATTAAGTTAATTTGCATACTCACTCTGATTGGCTGTGGGCATAGTGAAGGTACAGTCAATTTACAGGTTTCTCTATTATTAGGAAAGACACTGAAAGGTATTCTTTAAGAAGAGGAAGAAGAAGAAAAAGTTAAAGACAAAAACTATGAACAACAAAGTGACAACAAATACATATCTATCAACAAGTGAATCTAAAAATTAAGTCAATAATAAGTCTGATGAACAGAATATATGGGTGAATATAATAGGATTAAGGGCATAGAAAGGGAGTGGACTGACAATTCTTGGGGACAAAGGGATGTGGGGATGTGGGAAGAGACAGGACACCCATGGATGAGGACATTTGGGGGGAGGGAAGGACAGAGGGTGGGGTGGAGGGGAGTTATGGAGGGAAAAAAGAGGAACAATTGTAATAATCTGAACAATTAAGATTTATTAGAAAAAAAATAAAAAATGAAAATAAAAATTATGCTACTGCAGCTTCCATAAACAAAACAAACCAACAAATAAAAGTCTCCTGTGCCTGAATTTAAGTCATTTTCCTAGGTTCTTCTTTCCCCTACAGACCACACAATGACATGGGGAAATTTGGAGAAAATCCTCACTGACTGCCATCTGACACAAAAATCACCGTAACTGTCCAAATCCACAATAATTAGTAGTTTTATGGAAACCCCTGGAGTTGTGTAGTCTATACTTGTTCTACTGATAGCCTATGTCCCCCATCATTCCCCAATTCTATTTGCATACCACCCACCCTCTTTTGCAACCTTCTTTAAGAATTCAAAGTGACACTGATTTTAAAGCAAACTTCGAGTTAAAACTTTACTACTCTAAGTGACTGATTCAGATCCAGTTTATTAAGGTAATATTTTCCATTTCATAAGGACAGCCTGGATTTTGTTATGAGCTGTATTCTGTGGTCTGTTGCTCTTTAGCTTGTTACAGACTTAGACAGGCTCCACCCTGGGAAGGTTCACATCACCTGAGGCTGAGCCAGGTAAGCCTCTTGGGTAGGTAATCAGCATTTCAGTTAACACAAGGGTAATAAAGCAGCACAAATTCAGGCCAAAGTTATTTTTTTTAACCCAATAATATCTGTCTAACTTTTAAAATTATTGTAAATTTATATTATTTTTTAAAATATTCTGATTCTTTTAATAACATTTTTAAACATTGATTTGTTGCTCCTCTTTCTTATGCACTCATTGGTTGCTTCTTGTATGTGCCCTGACCAGGATCAAACACACAACCATGGAGTATGAAGAGGATGCTCTAACCAACTGAGCTATGGGCTTAATAACTTTTCTGATTACCAAATACAGATATAACACCTGGAAGATACAGAAAGTACAAATTAAAACACTTTTAAAGAGAAAGACACACCTTGTTTTTCATCCAAATTCTCATATTGTACTCCCATATGACAAAGGGAATCTATCCATTGGGTATGAGACTGTTTTAAAGGAGCAAATTCCTCCAGTTACAAGTAACCTAATCAATTTTGAGTCACATTTTTTATTTTTATAAGGGCATAATAAATAACTTATTTGGATGTCTAAGTAACATGTATTCAACAAAACTCAAAAATCCCATTTTCCTTTGAATGGCATTTGGGCACCAGTTATGCAACTAAACTTAAATTAGGATCAGCCTACCTCCCATGCCCCACCAAAAAATAAGGTGCCATTAAAATCTCAACTGTCAATCAAAACATTCTAATTATCCTCACTTAGAGGGCTATTTTTAAATTCCTTTTGATTTAACCTCTTGGCCATTTCTTAACCACCTGAAATGCCAAAGACACTAAATCTAACATCATCCAGTTTTCTCCAATTTTTGCAAACAGAACACAAACTTGCTGGCCTTCTCATTCTGTTAGTAACTCAATTCGACATCTGGAATATCCGATTTAACAAACCTTGAATCTATAAGCTTTTATCTCTTTACTCTGCCTGGTTGCCAAAGCAACTTATTGAATACTCCTGAAATAGATAGTATTTTCAATAGTTTAAACTGGTGTTGAGACCTACAAAAATATTACCTAAGCGTTACAATGAATTTATATTCATTCTTACTAGCTTTGGGGAACCTGAAGAAATGATTTTTCCCACTCTTTTGGCTTTCCTTTAATTGGAGACTTGTACAAAAGATAAAGTGAAAAAGAAGGTAGCAACACTCTTAAGACAACTTCAAATTTTAAACCTAAACAACATGGAAGTGCAAAAGAATCAGAGGTGTCTCCCAGCAGAGTTCAAAACCATCACCCTGTTGCCCAGAACCTGCAAAGCTTCAGCAGGGCTAGAAAGCTCAGGATCACAATGAATGGTGATGCTCGGTGACTGGAGAGGGTTGACAGTTGCTGCTTCACACACAGAGGCTCTTGGGAAAACAGAGCCACCACCAAAGGCCTCAGCTGGCACCCATAGCCCCAGGGAGCTGTCAGCATCCCATTCTGTCATATCCTTCCAGGGGGAACACTGGGCAATCACTAGGCAAAGCCCAAGCAGTCTCCAGAATGCATTCCAATAAGCCCACCCTAGCTTCTGTGGGAAAAATGACAACAGTCACCCCTTCTTCCCTCCCAGTTAGTCACTGTAGTAAATTTATTAGTAAAACAATTAAGCTCAAAGGGCCAGCCACCTAACCTGTCCCTTGCCAAAGGAATCATCTTGGAGACACTTATCAGGCCCCAAAGAATTTTGAGAACATATATTTTTAAAACTGCATTCCTAAGGATTCTACAATATAACCCCTGTATAGGCTGTTGGGTAGAAGTAATAAGGAAAGGCATAAATTGGTACTGAAAATTCAGTTTTAAAAGTACTTGTGAGCCCAGCCAGCATGGCTCAGTGGTTAAGCGTCAACCTATGAACCAGGAGGTCACAGTTCCATTCCCAGTCAGGGCACATGCCCACCTTGTGGGCTTGATCCCTGTAGGGGGCGTGCAGGAGGCAGCCAATCAATGATTCTCTCTCATCATTGATGTTTCTATCTCCCTCTCCCTCTATCTTCTTCTCTGAAATCAATACAAATATTTAAAACAAACAAACAAACAGCCTGGGGACTGAACGTTTGTGGGTTTGAATTTCAATCAAGGGCACAAATCTGGGTTGCAGGTTTGATCCAAAGCCCTGGTCAGGGCTCAGCAGGAGTCAATTAATTGATGTGTCTCTGTCACATCTATATTATAAAAATCCAGTGGCCCTAATGCCATAATGACCAAAGACTGGCTGAGTAGATGGTGAGGCATGCATGGGTGGGCAGGGCTGTGTCCCGAGGTGCAGTGGGGTCTGAAGTCCTAGGTCTCGCACAATTTCCCACGGGTCTGGGTCTCACGTGATTTTGGGCTTTGGGTCACTAGTTGATATATATTCATCTTTGTTTCTCTCTTTCCCCACCCTCTCCTCTAGCATTCTCTATAAAAATCAATGGAAAAAATATCCTTGGGTGGGGATTAACAAAAATAAAAATAAAAATGGATTTTACATTCCAGTCTTGACAAAGTTTCCCAAGAAGTTGAAAATATATCTCACAACAGGGGCTTCACATAAGTTCTCCTGAATTTAAATTTGCACTTGATTGATATTTCATCCTTATGCAGGAGTAAGAAAGCAAATAACACCAACCTAAGACCACTATACCAATAAGATTGGTACTGGAATTTATGGGTTGTGTAATGGAAGAACAAGTAATCGCCATCCATTAAGCTATTCTAATATAGTTAGAGATGCATCAGTGAAATTAAAGGCTGGGTCAGATAATAAGATGAGTTATCATGTCAGTCTTCAGGTAAGCAGAATATTGGAGCATCTGTTAGAGGCTAAAGTCAAATGAAATACCAAACAGCTCAAGGAGACTTTGATCACAATGTGGTCAGCTCATCATCAAAGACCCAAAAGCTCAGTACCCTGAAGAGGAAAAGACTTTAAAATAAAAACAAAAACTCTCTGCTGAAACTCTCTGCATATTTGCCTGATGACTGCTATCAAGGTCTAAAGTAGTTTTCTGTTATTCTCATATTTCTACAGAATATTTAAACTTTCCCTAAGGTTAAAATAAACATATAAAAAAACAACCCATTACACATTTCTTCTACAAACAAATTGTGGTTTTAGGCAATGTTAATCAACAAAAAGAATTAAACAAGAAGGCTTTACAATTAGCCATGACCTTATTAATAGTGTCACTACTTTTAAGATTTTATTTGTTGGGTTGCTTATGTCACCTCAGACTTTAATTTCACTGATGCATCTCTAACTATATTAGAATAGCTTAATGGATGGCGATTACTTGTTTTTACTCACCAAGATTTAACATTTGCAGAACATATAACACCAGAGCCACTTCATTCACACATGTATAGATTTATACTTTGAGACTGATCCTTTATTAGAAAAGTATGACATGAACCAATATGACATAGTCTGATATAATTAGGGCTGAGTCTGAAAAGGGAGGTCTTAGGGCCCACAAACACTATGCTGAGGGCTTAGACTGCATTGTGGAGACAATAAACTACCATAGGGTATTTTAAAACTAGGGAATGAGATGTCATATTTCTATTTTAGATAGAAAGTTTCAGCTATTGTGTGAAGTAGGGATTTGAGGAGAGCAGGGATAGAGCGGGAGGAAGATTAGGAGACTACTGCCAGTATCCATGTGTGGTGGTATGGAAGGAGAGAAAAGATTTAGAGTGATTTAGAATGTAAAATAGGTAGGCCTTATCACTGACTGATCCTGTGGGGGGCGATGGGGAAGGCTGGATGCAAAAGAAAGGATGCAAAAGAAGGCTTGAGCAGATGTGTAGGTGGTGATAGCATTCTCTGACATTAGGCTGATAAAACTACAGAAAGTTTGGAATGAAAATGATGAATCTGGTTTTGAATTAAATTCGTTTTAGGTATTTAGGTGCCTGAGAGACATAGGAAGCACACTTTCCCAGCTGGTCCTTAGCTGCAGGAACCTGGGGCTTCAAGAAGAGAGCTGGGATAGTACCAGTGCTACCTGGTAGTTAAATGAA
Source organism: Lasiurus cinereus (assembly GCA_011751065.1). NCBI lineage: Eukaryota > Metazoa > Chordata > Mammalia > Chiroptera > Vespertilionidae > Lasiurus > Lasiurus cinereus. The sequence continues at coordinate 16,509,403 of JAAGEH010000032.1, forward strand.
CCCAAAAGAACACCTAGGGTATAGCAGTGGAGTGCAGCTATTTTCCTAGGGCAGTGGTTGGCAAACTGCAGCTCACGAGCCACATGTGGCTCCCGAGCCGGGGTTTGCAGCTCTGTTGACTAATGAGTTTGCTGACCACTGACCTAACCATTTAAAAGAGGAACACTGTGGCTCAGTAATTGAACTCCGACCTATGAACTAGGACAGTGGTCGGCAAACTCATTAGTCAACAGAGTGGCAAACCACAGCTTGCAAACTGCATGTGGCTTGCGAGCCGTGGTTTGCTGACCACTATCCTAGGAAATTCAAAATTAGGGAGCAAGTGGAAGAGAATTTTAAAGAGGTAGTTAAGAAATAATCAGAAAGCAAGGCAGAAGCAAGTGATAGCAGTAGCACCCATGGAAGCTAAGAGAACAGTTTCAGGAATGCCACAGAGAGATCTGGAATGAAAAGAACAGCAGTGCTTACTGAATTAGGAATCAAGGGGGCATTAGGAAACTAATTGCTGTACCAAGCAACCACAAACTAGTGCCTTATGATAACATGCATTTATTATATTATTGGGGGCTCAGGGCACAAATTCATACACCTTGAAAGGAACTGTGGGCCTCGAGGCTGTGGTGGGCACGGGAGTGGGTCTCGGTCCATCTTCTGCACCCCCGCCTGGCCCCTCCCACCAAGGCCCTTGGTTCCCTGTCTGCCCGCAGCCCAGCTCCCACCATTGCTACCATGTTCTGACTATACCAGTCCCACTAGCACCCGCTGATGGTGTGGAGTGATTGAGGCCGGTGCCATCAGCAGATGCAAGTGGGGCCAGTGCCAGCAGTGCGTTTTCGATGGGGGTGGAGGGAGGTCAGCATTTCATGAGTATCTCTATGAATACTCAAAGAGATATGAGTGGCAGATGCTGCCCCAATCACCCCTCAAGAGCAGGAAGAGATGGAAAAGCCCTCAGGGGCAATCAGGGCCAGCAGCTGGCGCTTGCACCTGTTGACAGTGCCAAGCAATTGGGACTGGCGTGGGGTGATGGCAGCGGGTACATGGTAGGGGACTCTAACACCCTGCTGACATCACTGGATAGATCTTTCAGCTGCAGTGTGAGAGGTGGCTGATGGCCCCATCACCTTTCAGGAGCAGGGTAAGGTGGAGAATCCCTGAAGGGAGGTTGGGGCAGGTGGCTGCTGTTCCAACCACTGACAGCTCTGAGTAATCGGGGCTGGTGCTGGGCACTTGGTACCGGGCACTGGCAGCAAGGGTGAATGGTGGCTCTGGCACTAGCAGTGGGTGTGAGCAGGGCAGCAGGGCAAGCGCCAGCAGCAGATGTGGGCGCTAGGCAGGACAGTGGTACATGGGAGCAAAGAATTTTCAGTAACCACCAGAGGCTTGGCCCAATGACAATGACCAGCATCCTGCCTTGATATGGTGCTCCCGCTCACCTGCTCTACCATCCTGCCACGGCCAATACCCACCATGTTCCATGCTCTGCTGCCTGCTGCTGATGCCAGCCATGTTCTGCACATGCCCCCTGGTGGTCAGTGCATGTTATAGCAATATGTTGTTCAGTTCCACCTTTCAGTCTATTTGCATATTAGCCTTTTACTAGTATTATATAGGTCTAGAGGCCCAATGAATGAAATTCAGGCATGGGGGTGTGTGTCCCTCAGCCCAGCCTGCACCCTCTCCAGTAGGATCAGGCCTAAACGGGCAGTCGGCCATCCCTCTCACAATCTAGGACTGCTGGCTCCCAACTGCTCACCTGCCTGCCTTCCTGATTGCCCCTAACCACTTCTGCCTACCAGCCTGATCACCCCTTAACTACTCTCTTACCAGCCTGATTGATGCTTAACTGCTCCCCTGCCAGCCTGTTTGTCCCTAACTTCCCTTCCCTGCAGGCCTGGGTCCCCCCCAACTGCCCTTCCCTGCAGGCCTGGTCTCCCACAATTTCCCTCCTCTGCTGGCCTGGTCCCTCCTCTGCAGACCTGGTCCCTCCTAACTGCCCTCTCCTGCTGGCCATGTTGTGATGGCCATCTTGTGTTCACATGGGGCAGCCATCTTTGACCACTTGGGGGCAGCCTCTTGTGTGTTGGAGTGATGGTCAATTGGCATATTACTCTTTTATAAGATAAGATAGTTCTAGAGATTGAAGTCTAAAATGGGTTTCCCTGGGCCCAACAAAAAGTGTGGGAAGGGCTGAGTTCCTTCTACAGGCTCTGGAAGCCAGGTCTTTTCCAGTTTCTAGAATCTACTTGTATCCTTGTCTCAAAGCTAGCAGCTACCTAGCAACTCCAAACCCTCTCTGACTTTGATTCTCCTGGCCCCTTATTTACTTACAAAGATGTCAATGGGCCCATCTGGATATTCCAGGAAAATCTCCCCATTTTTAGATCTTTAACTTAATCAGATTTGCAATGTCCTTTTTGCTGAATGAAGTAACACATTCACAATTCCAGGGATTAAGGTGTGGGCATCTTTGGGGAACTATTATTCTGCCTACCAGAGTGAACAGATGTGGAAAAGAAGATGCAGCAGTCAATATCCAATCTAGATTAATCTTTCAAGAAGTTTGGATTATAAGTGAAGAGGAAAAATTGGAGGAAAAAAGAGAGTAAAAAAGGATTTTCTTAACATGATAAAGACATTAGCATGTTTACTAGCTATTGGGAAGTGTCAGCAGAGAGGCATAGGCTGAAAGGAAAGGTAGAGAGACAGTAATAGGGCTGAAATCTGGCAGTGTTCACAGAGCTGGCTTGGAAGCAGAGAAAGATGTAGCCCAGGTGTAGATGTAAGTGTGAAGATGCGATGTATTTTGAAGGGAACAATAAAGTTTGGAACATTTGCTGAGGTGAATGGAGCTGGCCATGTTAAGAATGGACAGCTAAAGACCTGGAGAGGGGCCAAGGCAGAGCATGTTGATTAACAATGGCAATAGCTCTAACATGCAAAATTCATGCAACATGAGATTGACTATATTTGAGAATTAATTTTTTACATTTCAAGAAAAGCAGAGATAAATAATACCAAGTAAATTTAAGTAAATAAAGTGGTATTTGACTTTTTGAATAGCAAATATAACTTTGTTATATGACCCAACATTTTTAAAAGAGTACACATTTAATAACTGTCTGTATCTAAGGAAATTAGTTTTCTTCTGTGTTTGGCAGACATCCTTTTGACACAGCTGGATTCCAGTTCTAAAGATGGAAAAACAAGTTCACAAAGGTCTTTTCATTTAAAATCATAATTTTTCTCTCTAGTGGTAAAAGATGTAAAATGCATATGATTATGGTATTTATGTTTCCATTAAGGTGCCCTCAACAAGCAGGGGAGTATAGCCTACTATTTTCTCGCTCTTTTGATTTATAGCAGAACAGTACCTATTTCAATTATATGTGAGGACAATGCACTCTTGGTGGTATATGATTGTATAGTGACAGTTAGCAAATGTCAACTAGAGCTGTTTTTCTGTGAGATTTTTAACTACAGATTCTGGTATCTGAATATAAAAATATGAATTACATTGTCCTCAAGTTAAAAAAATAGCATTATTGACCAGCAATTCTTTGTTAGAATTCAAAGCATACTAAATGTTTTAATTTGAAATTGCATAACTCTTATAAAAATAAATTTGTTGGTGTTAAGAAATACTCAATTGTCCTGACTAGTTTTATTCAGTAGTTAAAGCTTTGGTCCACAGACTGAAGGGTTGTGGGTTTGAGGATACATACTTCGGTTGCAAGTCAATCCCTGGCCCCAGTCAGAATACAAGCAGGAGGCAACCAATATCTCTCTCTCTCTCTCTCTCTCTCTCTCTCTCTCTCTGTCTCCTCTCTCTCTCCCCACCACCCCTTCCTCTCTCTCTAAAAAATCAATAGAAAAATATCTTCAGGTGAGGATTAAAAATTTATTAATTTTAAAAGGAAATACTCAATAATGTTTATAAATATTACAATGGCAAACTGACTTTGAAATAAAATGATTACTAGGTGAACAATAGAAAATTATGAATGCCAAGATAAAGCTGTGTCCAATACAGAAATTATAATTTACTAGAGGCCTAGTGCACAAAATGCATGCCTAGGTACAGTCCCTAGGCCTGGCTGGCGATCAAAGTGTGAGCATCTGGCATGGGAGGGAAAGTCCCAGCTGACCTCTGGGCCCTGGACAGCCCCTGGACCCCTAGACCTCCAAGTGCCCCTCTCCACCTGAGTCACTGGGCCCCAGCCTGGCTCCCTCAGCACATGGGAGCTGGGCAGTGGCCCTGCCCCTCACCACAGCTGCTGGTTGCCATCTGTGGGGCTATCAGGCCCTGTTTGTACCAGCCTTGGCTTGGTATCACCCACTCACCTGCTCCACATTCCACAATGGTCCTGCTCTCCTCAGGGCCCATCGGGGCCAGCAGTGCTTCCACTGCTGCCTGCTGCTAATGCTGCATCTCTGAAGCCCACCATATTCCGTGCCACCTTCTGGTGGTCAGTGCACATCATAGCAAGCAATCAAACTCCCAGTTAAGGAAACCATTTGCATATTAGACTTTTATTATATAGGATTTCACAGCTTCATTGTTAAGAGATCTTAATAAACTAACTTATATTGGCATCCCAATTGGTTTTTTCATTAGGCCAAGAGCAGTGCTTTTCAAAGGGTGCATGGGATGGCAGTATAAAAGTCAGTTGAGGAGTTCGTTGATGAGGTAGGTTCTAACAAGAAGATGTAACTCTGGTAAACATGTATGCATCCAATACAAGAGAATTCAAACACATAAAAAAAAAAAAAACTTCTGGAGGATATCAAGGGAGAGATTGACAGCAATACAATCATAGTAGGAGATCTTAATATCCTATTATCACCATTGGACAAACCCTTTAAGTAAAAAATCAGCAAAGAAACATCAATCCTAAATTATTCATTAGCTCAGATGGAATTAATTGACATTGTCAGAACATTTCACCCCAAAGCCATAGAATACACAGTCTTCTCAAGTGCACATGGGTCATTTTCAAAGACAGACCACATATTGTGATACAGGCAAAGTCTCTTCAAATTTAAGAAGATAGAAATCATATTAAGCATCTTCTTAGACCACAATGGCATAAAATTAGAAATCAACCATAATAAATACAATGAAAAAAATCAAACATTTGGAGACTAAATAGCATGCTATTAAACAATGGTTGGATTACCAAAGAGATCAAAGAAGAAATAAAAAGCATCCTGGTAACAAATGCCAATGAAAACACAACAATTCAAAATCTATCGGACATAAACAATTAGAAGAACATACCATGTTCATGAATTGGTAGAATTAATATCATTAAAATGTTCATACCACCCACAACAACCTAGAGATTCAATGCAATCCCCATTAAAATGCCAATGGCATATTTCACAGACCTAGAACAAACTCTCCAATGTTCATATGAAATAAAAAAAAAAGACCCCAAATAGCCACAGCAATCCTGCAAAAAAAAGAACAAAATTGGAGGGATCACAATACCAGATATCAAGCTATATTACAAAACCAATGTTCTCAAAACTGCTGGTACTGGCACAAAAGCAGATATATAGACCAATGGAACAGAACAGAGAACCCAGAAATTGACCCAAGTCAATTACGTTCAATTAATATTTAACAAAGGAGGGAAGAGCATACAATGGAGTCAAGGGAGTTTCTTTAATAAACAGTGTTGGGAAAATCAGACAGATACATGCAAAAAAATGAAACTAGACCGTCAACTTGCACCATACACAAAAATAAACTCAAAATGGATAAAGGACTTAAACGTAAGACAGGAAACCATAAAAATATTAAATGAATCCACAGGCAGCAAAATATCAGACGTATATCATAGCAATATCTTTACTGATACAGCTCCTAGGACAATAGAAACTAAGGAGAAAATAAACAAATGGGACTACATCAAAATAAAAAGCACAGAAAAAGAAACCATCAACAAAACAATAAGAAAGCCCACTGCATGGGAGAATATATTTGCCAATGTTATCTCTGGTAAGGGTTTAATCTCCAATATTTATAAGGAACTCAGAGAACTTAACAAAAGGAAGATAAACAATCCAATTGAAAAATGGGCCAAGGACCTCAATAGACACTTTTCAAAAGAGGAGATTCAGAAAGCCAAGAGACATATGAAAACATGCTCGAAGTCATCAATCATCTGAGAGATGCAAATCAAAACAACAAAATGGATGGATTAAAAAATGGTGGTACATCTACACAATGGGATAGTACGCTGCTATAAAAAAGAAGGAACTTTTACCATTTGCAACAGCATGGATGGAACTAGAGAGCATTATGCTAAGCAAAATAGGCCAGGAGAAAGATAAATAGCACATGATCTCACTCACATTGTGGGATATAATGATCAACATAAACTGATGAACAAACATAGATTCAGAGACAAATGAATGGGAGGCAGAAGGTGTAGAAATCAACCAAAGGACTTGTATGCATGCATATTCACATAACCAATGGACACAAACACTGGGGTGGTAGTGGGGGTTTGCCCTCAGGGGTGGGAGTGGCTGGGTGGTGGTCAGTCAGGGAAAAAGAAGACATATGTAATATTTTAAACAATAAAAATAAAAGAAAAGGTGGATTCTTAGCCCTCCAACCAGATCTATTGAATCAGAATACTTCTGAGAGGAGGTCAACATAACTGCATCTGTGTAAAGCAGGTCATCCAGGTCCTTTGTATACATGCTAAAATTCGAAAAGTCACTATTTTGGGACATAGTCTGTGAGAGTTCTTAAGATCATAATTCCCTCAAAGGCAAAAGTTTTGATTATCATAGCTCTGAAATATAGTGTGAAGTCAGGGAGTGTGTTACCTCCATCCTTGTTCTTTTTCCTCAGGATTGCTTTGGCTATTTAGGGTCTTCTGTGGTTCCATACAAATTTGAGGATTTTTTGTTGTTTTTGTTCTATTTCTGTGGAAAATGCCATTAGGATTTACATTAAATACATTACATCTATATATAGCTTTACAGATATGGCCATTTTAACAATGTTTTTTCTTCCAATCCATGAGCATAGAATATCTTTCCATTTCTTTGTGTTTTCAATTTCTTTCAATAATGTCTTGTAGTTTTCCATACACAGGTTTCACTTCCTTTATTAAGTTCATGCCTAGGTATTTTATCCTTTTTGTTACAATTGTAAATGAGATCATTTTCTTTAGTTCTTTTCTGGTATTTCATTTTTTAGTACATGGAAACACAATGGATTTTTATACACTGATTTTGTATTCTGCAACTTTACTATATTTATTGTTTCTAATATCCTTTGGTGGAATATTTAGGGTTTTCTATATATACAATCATGTCATCTGTAAAAAGTGATAGTTTTACTTCTTTATTCCCTACATGGATAGTTTTTATTTCTTTTTCTTGACTGCCCTGGATACTACTACACTGAACAACAGTGGTGAGAATGGACATCCCTGTCTTATTTCTGATCTTAGAGGAAAAGCTTTCATTTATTTCACCACTGAGAATGATATTGCAGAGAATTTGTTATAGATACCTTTTAGTATGTTGAAGTACTTCCCTTTTATACCCATTTTATTAAGGGTTTTAATCACAAATGGATGTTGTCAAATGCTCTTTCTGTATCTATTGATATAAATCATATAATTTTTATTTCATTAATGAGGTGTATCACATTTATTAATTTTTGTATGCTGAACCATCTTTTCATTCTTGGCATGAATCGCACTAGATTGTAATGAATTATTATCTTTTTAATTTATTGTTTATTTGATTTGCCAGTTTAGGAGTTTTGCATCTGTATTCATCAGAGATATTGGCCTGTAATTTTATTTCTTGTGTTGTCCTTGCCAGATTTTAGTATAAGGCTAATGTTGGCTTTGTAAAATGAATTAGAAGTATTGCTTCCTTTTTAATTTTTTGGAAAATTTGAGATGGATACATTAACATCTTTTAATGTTTAATAGAAGCTGAGCCCAAAAATAAATCTATACATATATGGGCAACTGATTTTTGACAATGGAGGCAGGAATAAATGGTGCTGGGAAAACAGGAAAGTCAAAGCAAAAGAATGAAACTAGACTATTATCTGACACCACAAACAAAAATTAACTCAAAATGGATAAAGGACTTCAATGTAAGACCTGAAACAATTAAGTACATAAAAGAAAACATAGGCATTAAACGTATGAACTTTGGTCTCAGAGGGGTTTTTGTGAACTTGATCCAAAGGCAATGGAAGTAAAAGAAAAATAAATGAATGGAACTACATCAAACTAAAAAGTTCTGCACAGCAAACGAAACATCAACAAAACAAAAAGGTAGCCCTGACTGGTGTAGCTCAGTAGGTTGGAGTGCAGTCCTATGCATTGAAAGATTTTGGGTTTGATTCTTAGTTGGGGCATGTTTAACTGGAAACTGATCGATGTTTCTTTCTCTCTCTCTCTTTCTCTCTCTCTTTCTCTCTCTCTCTCTCTCTCTCTCTCTCTCTCTCTCTCTCTCTCTCT
>JAAGEH010000032.1:16517922-16550615 GCA_011751065.1 Lasiurus cinereus
TCTCTCTCTCTCTCTCTCTCTCTCTCTCTCTCTCTCTCTCTCTCTCTCTCTCGTCTTTGTCTCATATCAAAGAGAGCATATCTTTTGTGGGAATTTACAAAAAAGCAACTAACTAGGAGAAACCAAGATGGCAGTATAGGTGAGCACAATAATTTCAAAATTACAACTAAAAGACAGAACGGACACCATCCAGAACCACAGGAAAGCTGGCTGAGTGAAAATTCTACAACTAGAAGTAAAGAGAGGGACCCATGAACACTCAGAAGAGCTGTAAAAAGCTGAGGTACGGAGACATGCTAGTGGAGAGGACAGGCGGAGGAGAGTCTGGCTGGATTCCTCTAGCAGGAGGGAGACAGAAACTCCTGACTACACTGAACATCAGCTCCAGGTGAGACTCCTATGGGGGAGTCTGGACTGTTGTGAAAAGGAAGGAGTGCATGGAAACTTAGGGGAGCTGTGAAAGACAGAGGTCTGTGGGCATGCGAAAGTGTGCACAAAAGTGTGTGCAAAAGTGGGCACACAGAGCGCTGACTGATGATTGTACCACTGGCTTTCTCTAGTGGGAGGAAAACAGAAACTCACAACAGCACTGAAATCCAGGTCCAACTACACTGAACACCAGTTTCGAGTGAGACCCTGGGGACCCAGACTCATACAGGTCCCTAGAGCATACGGAAACTCAGGGTGACTGGAAAGGCAGAAGTCCAGGAGCTCGCCTGCATGCACTAATTGCAGAGGTCTGGAGGCAAGTACACATGCACAGACACAGCTGATCCTCACAACTAATTGGCTTGGATGTCAATTCCCCCCAGTGATACCAACACCAATCAAGAATTAAGTACAACAAGACTGTATACACAGTTCACAAAGGGGTGCACCAAGAGAGTCCACCTCAGGTAACTGGGGAGGCAGAGCTACTAGGCCACATAGGACACCTAGCACACAAAGGTACTCTACCAATTCAGGGAAGCAGCAAAATATGCAGAGACTAAAGAACAGATCACAAACAAAAGAAATGGAGGAAAACAAATGACTGGATATAGAGTTCAAAACCATGGTTATAAGGTTATTTAAGAATTTCCTAGAAAAAAATGGATACATTTAGTGAGACCCAAGAGGAGATTAAAAAGGACCAACTAGAAATTAAATATACAGTGACTGAAATAAAAAATATTATACAGAAACAGCAGACTGGCGATTCACAAGAATCAAGTCAAAGATTTGAAATAGAAAGAAGGAGAAAACACTCCATTGGAAAAGCAAAAAGCAAAAAGAATAAAAAAATGTGAAGATAGTATAAGGAGCCTCTGGGACAACTTCAAGCATACCAACTTCAGAATTATGGGGGTTCCAGAAGAAGAGAGAGAGCAAGATACTGAAAACCTATTTGAAGAAATAATTACTGAAAACTTCCCCCACCTGGTGAAAGAAATAGACTTACAAGTCCAAGAAGCACACAGAACCCCAAACAAAAGGAATCCTAAGCGGACCACACCAAAACACATCATAATCAAAATACCAAGAGCAAAAGACAAAGAGAGACTATTAAAAGCAGCAAGACTGTTACCTACAGGGGAGCACCCATTCGACTGCAGCTGATTTCTCAACAGAAACTATGTAGGCCAGACGGGAGTGGCAAGAAATAGTCAAGATGATGAATCAGAAGAACCTAGAACCAAGATTACTCTACCCAGCAAAGCTATCATTCAGAATTGAAGGGCAGATAAAGAGCTTCACAGATAAGAAAAAACTAAGAGTTCATCAATATCAAACCTGTATTATATGAAATGCTGAAAGGTATTCTCTAAGAAGAGGAAGAAGAAAACAGTAAAAATAAAAATTATGAACAACAAATACATATCTATCAACAAGTGAATCTAAAAGTCAAGTGAATTGAAAATCTGATGCAGAGAATAAACTGGCAAATACAATAGAATTAGGGGCATAGAAAGGAAGTGGACTGATAATTCTCAGAGGGAAAGAGGTGAGGGGGGATGCAGGGAGAGACTGGACAAAAATCATACACCTATGAATGAGGACAATGGGGGGAAGGTAAGAGCAGAAGGTGCGGTGAGAGCCAGATAGAGGGGAGATATGCGGCGGGAAAAGAGGAACAATTGTAATAATCTGAACAATGAAGATTTGTTAAAATAATAAAATTAAATTAAAAAAGCAACTGACTAAATAGAAAAAGATACATGCAAACAATACCTATGATTAGGGGCTAATATCCAGAATATATAAAGAACAAATACAATGCAACAACAACAACAAAAAACCCCAAACAATCCAATTTAAAAAATGGGCAGAAGACCTGAGTAGATACTTTTCTAAGAAAGACATACAGACAGCAGATAAATGAAAAGATGCTTAGTTCTATGGGAAATGCTAATCAAAACTTCAATAAGATACCACCTAATATATGTTACAATGGCTATTATCAATAAAACAAGAAATAACAAGCATTGGAGAGGAATATGAATTGGTGCAGTCACTATGGAAAGAAGTATAGAAGCTCCTAAAAAAAATCCAATAGAGATATCATAGGCTGCAGCAATCCCTCTATGGCTATTTACCCACTGAATTTGAAAATACTTATTCATAAAGAAAATATGTATCATTCAGCATTATTCATAATAACCAAAAACATGAAAATAACTGAAGTATCCTTTGATGGATAATTGGATAAAGATATAGTATACATATGTAATGGAATACTACCTAGCCAAAAAAAGATGAAATACTGATATTTGTGACAACATGAATGGATCTTGAGAGTGTCATGTTAAGTGAAATAAGTCAGATAGAAAAGGACAAGAACTGTATGATTTTACTTATGTGGGATATAAAACAAAAAGCAAAAAATGAGCAAACAAACTCATAGACACAGACAACAAAATGGCAGAATGGTGGTTACCAGAGGGTAGGCATAGGACAAAGAGGGTAAAAGGGTCACACATATGAAAGGATATTAGACTTTAAGTGATGGGAGACACAGTGGAGTATACGGATGTTGTGTTATAAAGTTGTATACCTGAAACTTATATAATATTAACCAATATTATCCAAATACTATAGGCCTGGTGCACAAAATTCATGCATGGAGATGGTGGGATTGGGGAGGTCCCTCAGCCTGACCTGTACCCTCTTCAATCTGGGAGCCCTCAGGGAATGTCCTATTGATGGCTTAGGCCTGCTCCCCGTGGTTCTCTGCTCTCTTCAGACCTGCCTGCTCATTGCCGCCACAGGCCCTGGTGTCTGCTCTCTGAGCGGGCCTGCTTGCCACTTGCTTCTGTGGCCAGGGGCAAGCAGGGCCCTGCTCTCTTTTCTCTGCGGTGGCCCTGTTATATGCTCTCTGTGTGAGGCCTGCTTGCCCCTCACCATGGTGAGGGCTAAAAGGCCCCAATTCCAGTAGGGCTGAGGAACCTGGGCACTGTCACCTGTGGCTATGGGTGTTTGCCATTTTTGCGACAAAGTGACAGTCAATTTGCATATTCCATCTTTATTGGATAGACTATTTAATTTTTTAATATAAATATTGCTGCCTACCTGCCCTGCCTAGAGATAATGATATAAATAGAAATATCAACATTTTAGACAAGATTTGAGATGTTTAAGACTCCATATCTCCATGGAGCATTACAAGCTTGGAATTAGCAAAAATTTTATGAAAGTATTACATGAAGAATTTCAAATAATTCCATAAAAATACAAAATGGAGACTTCCAAATTGTCAAAAAACAGATGGTAATTGATTGAGATCATGTTTTTACACCACTATCCCCTGAGTCACTCTCAGATAAGCCATTTGCAGCACCTTTATTCCAAGCATTTATTTATACTGCTAAGGCATTTGTTCGACTGAACTCAGTAAGTTCTAAGTTAAAGAGAAACTGTTCATATGATGTGACTCATAGAGAACACTTAGAGATCAAGCTATTTAATGACTGAAGAGATATCCACTGAAATGCGTCCCCAAACTATATAAAGTATAAGGAATAAAACCTATTTTTATTCATTTCCGTTTTATTCCTTGCTTGTTTCTGCATCCAGGTGAGAGTGCAGTGCTTTCCTGAGAACAAATGCCTGTTTCCTAACTAACAATAGCTAAATCAAACACTTCAACAGTGCTTATTGTGGACAAGGTACTATGCTAAATGCTTTATATGTGTGAACACACTCAGTCCTCTCTAAGCTCAAGAGGACTGAGTCTATTATTATCCCATTTTGCAGTTCAGGAAAATAAAGCATAGAGTTCACACAGATGATGATGGAAAAGTCCAGAATCAAATGCAAGCCGTGTGGTTCCATAGTTTATGCTCTTATACTTCACACTCAGCTGTCTCCTTCTTTAGAGCAAAATTGTTGCTAGCAGGAGGAGTTGCCTGCAGATAGTAGTATATCATAGTTAAGAATCTATGCTAGCAAACATTTGATTTATAACACTTCTTTAAATAAAAGCTAAACAAAACAAAAAGAAGAGCTAATTGACCAGCAATAGCAAGTTCTGTTCATTATTTAATTTTACAAAATACTGTGGAGATTTTTTATCTAAAAATGATGATTTCCTTTGAGCTCCTATGCACATGATTCACTGCACTCAGTGAATCCATGAAACAAAAAACTGATGGAGGGTGGCCTAAAAAGTAAGAGGCTCATGTCCAGTGGATGTGGTTCAGTTGGTTGAGCATCATCCCATGTGCTAGGTGGCCGCCAGTTTGATTCCCAGTCAGGGCACATGCTTGGATTGTGGGCTTGATCCCCAGTTGGGGTGTCATGTTTCTCTCTCGTTGATGTTTCTATCTCTCTCTCCCTCTCCCCTCCTGTTTCTGAAATCAATAAAGACATACTTTAAAAAAAAGTAAGGGGCTCGGTTCCAAAGATAATAAGAAATAGAGGCTATACCAGCCAGGAATGGATGAGGCTGTTTCTTTCTTGCTCTATGTGGCCTTCATGTGAACCCCACCTTGGAGCACCCATCAAAATTCCAGGAAGGGAGAAGGAAAAATGGCAAAAGGAAAAAGCTGAATCAGAGTCACTTTAATCAGGAAAAAACTAGCTTTGGGAAAAGTCTCAGCTTAGACCCACTTTCTAACTCATTAGTCACATGGTCACCTCTTACTACAGGGGAACATGGGATATTGAAATTTTTAGCTGGGCACATTGACAGCCTGAATAAAATTAGGATTCTATTAAGTAAGGAAGAAAAGAGAAGATGTATAAGACAGGCAGCTAGAAGAGTCTTCTATAGTAGAGTAGAAAGGTGGGAACAGAGAGAGTACCGTATCAGACTTCATTCTCACCAGCTGAAGACACAACAACCAAATAGAAAATGCACTTTTGCCAAAGAAATACAGAATTATGAATTATTTACAGTAGCTAAATCATTGACATCCCTGGTTATGAGCAATATAAAAGATAAGTGTACCAACATTTCTGTGAGTTTTAGCCTTGTTATTCAAGGCTAAACAGAAGGGTAGGGTCAGTTTCTCTTGGAAAAATCAAAATGTTACCAAGTGCATGAATAAATACTGGCAACACTGACACTGTGACCAAAGCATACAGTCAGATAAGATTTCATAAATCAATCAGATTAAATAGGCATGGAAATATTTCTAGATATCATATGAAGCTATCCTATAAAAAGTATTTTATAAATGATACATGAAATCAAGAAAGTGTCCTGTCAACATTAAATTCATAGCATTTAATACATTATCCCTGGATATTTCCATGTGAGGCTACCAGATCCACATTTCTAATAATAAGTTCAATCAAATTGATTAAGGAATGAAATTCAGAATACTGCTTTCTCACTGAACAAGGAAAATCTCAGAACAAATTCAGGCTATGCTTCAAATTGTCAACTGACTGACTAGACTCCCATAAAATAAAATAAAATCTGAATTGTTAAAGTACATCAGACACCAATTGCAAATGATGGGTGAAATTTAGTCAATTGATAGGAATTTCTTTGTCATGTATATTCTTCATATAAGATATACTTTAGTTTTATTTTCCATTTAAATAATTATTTTTTAAAGAGTTAACAGAAGCACATTCTAGGTCATATTATTGGTATGTTATTTCACTGTCTCCATTTGAGTTTACAAATAAGAAGGCACCAAAAAATGTTACTTTCACTGTCTATTCACTTCCATGTCTGTTAATGAAAAGAGAAGCAAGCTGGACTTGCTGCATAAATGATGCATTAATGAAGCACACACAGGCCGAAGATCACTACATACAGACCTGCAAAAGAACTGCAGAGACTGAACTAAGAAAAATAGAGGGTGAACTGAGGCAGCCCCTGGCTTGTAGATTTAGGCAAACAATCTCAAAGGAACCTGCCACACAGCAGCCATTATTTTCATGATTTGTACAAGAGTTTAGATTAAAAAAACATTACTGACCATATTAAATTAATGTTGTTCATTTGGATGTAATGGTTTGTTGTTTTGTTTATATTTAATTTGTAAAGATGTTTGACTTTATAGTTCTATAATGGCTGTAAGCAGAATGAGTTTAGTCCTATTTTATTTTTATACAATTAAGTAACATTTTAATCAAAACAATTGAATTCTATATGGCAGTATCAAAAAACTGTCTTTCCTTTTAAAAGAGTCTCTACATTACTCAAGTCTAAAAAACACTTTTCTATAGTTTTCTCTCTGACAGAAAAAAGACAACAGAGGTGATGCCAGTATTTCTTAGTCAAATTTATATTAAATTCCCAATTGGTGAAGAAGTATTTCACAGGTGTGCTAAGTCTTGACTTTTTGGATTAGAAATATCACCATTTAATGGGCATCTTACTCTCTGCAAAACAAACAAACCCAAATGTACATTTCTCTGATCTTTCTTTAAAAAAAATTATCTCTCCCTTGAGTTGGAAATGTCTTAGAAATCCTCTAGGGTACAGACTGTAGAAAGGAGAGACAGGGTAGGTGGAGATGGAAAGAGTATAGGGGGGATGCATAGTGATGGGAAAAAATAAAATGAAATAAATGTGTGTGTGTGTTTTTTTTAAATAAAAGAAATGCTCTCGTCCAAATACCCTTTGGGGGGACAAATTCATAGAACTGTACAATCCTCCGGCAAGTAGCCTTCTAAGTTGTGCCTGAGGGAGCTTCTGAATACAGACAGCAATGTCTACGATGTGATTTTGAGCTATTCACCACTTGTTGTAACTCATTCCCATGACTTTCCCATGACTTAAGTCTTCTCTGGAATTTTTTGCTGAGTGTTTTTTTAATGGAAATTAGTCAGAATGCTGAGTTTCAAGATGAGGTCAGCATTCATGCAAGTAGAAATGAAAGCGGGGATGCTGGAGCCCAGTAGCAGACAAGGTTCTGAGCCAAATAAGCTTTTTGAAAATTTGCACAAACCTTCAGGCAGCAGAGTATAAACTAGGGTTTAAAACAACAGTTTCTTGCCATCAGGAGCCAGAAAAATACCTTCTAACTGCCACCTGTCATGTCAGATAGGATTTCTGAGCTTTGGGAACAACTACTATAAGCACATCCACTATTTTTTAGACATTTAAACCAGATGTGGATGGTGCTAAAGTGATTAATACTTTTATCAATGACCAATTACACATTACCTAATTTTCTTATAGTTTTTCCAAAAGTTACTAATTGGCAATGCCAGGGTTTCTCCTATTCATTCTCCCAATAAAATAACTTCCAATGGGCATTCATGACTTCAGATGCTATCTGACTTTCTATAAACACCAAAAGCCCAGTAAGAAGTTTTTTAAGAAAATGTCACTGTCACTAATAACAACCTTAGTCTTTAAATTTTGACACATCTGTATTATTTGATAAGTACTGTGAATCTTTTAGGTGATCACAGGAGAGGAGTGCAAATAAACCATAAGCATCCTATATTAACTTACATTAATCACTCATTACAGTCAACATAAGATTTTCACAAAACAATAAAGAAAACCTAAAATAAAATGAAACAAAACAAAAAAGGAAATAACAGAACACATATCTGACCACAGTTTTACCTTAAGATCTACTTTGCATTTGCTATTCTTTAATATGTTTCCTCTTGGGTTTGCCTGAGGGTTACCTGTTACCTTTGCAAGGCTCTATTAAAAATAGCTGGCAGACTATTTAAAATGGTGGCAGAGTAGTGGATGCAGCACAAACATACTTCCAGGAACAAACCGGAATTACAACTAAAATACAGAAAAAATTTTCTGAATAATTAATGGAAAACTCGCAGAAGACAGTCCTGATACCCAAGGACCAAAAGTGTAGACTGCATAAAAACTGATAGGAGGGGCAGAGGCACTAAAGGGGTGGCTGGGTGCCTACAGATACCAACTGAAGTCCTGGAGAGATATTTCATCTCTGGGGGGGTTGCATCGAGAACACTGGGATATAAGCTGAACCCCCAGCAGAGAGCACAAAAACTGAGAAGGGTTGCAGACTGGTGCAGCCACTGTGAAGAAGAGTATGGAGTTTCCTCAAAAAACTAAAAATGGAACTCCCATTTGACCCAGCAATCCCACTCTTAGGAATATACCCTAAGAAACGAGAAACACCAATCAGAAAGGATTTATGTACCCCAAAGTTCATAGCAGCACAATTTATAATAGCTACAATTTGAAATAGCCTTGGTGCCCATCAACAGATGAGTGGATCAGAAAACTATGATATATCTACACAATGGAATTCTATGCTGCCATAAAAAAGAAGGAATTCTTACAATATGCAGCAACCTGGATGGAACAGGAGAGCATTATGTTAAGTGAAATAAGTAAGCCAGTCAATGAAAGAAAAATACCACATGATCTCACTCATTTATGGATAATAAAGAACATGATAAACTGATGAACAAAAAGATAGATTCAGAGGCAGTAAAGCATCAAATAGACTGTCAAATTACAGTGGGAAGGTTAGGGAGAGGTGGGATAGATAAGAGATCAACTGAAGGACTTGTGTGCATGCATATAAGCATAACCAATGGACACAAGACTCTGGGGGATTAGGGTATGCATAGGAGTGTGTGTGGGGGGGGGTGCGGGTAATGGCAAGATATGTATACATGTAATACATTAATTTAAAAAATTTAAAAAATTAAAGTAAAAAACTAAGAAGGGTACCCACATAACTTCTGTGAAAAGCAGTGAGGTGCTATCTGCCAGGGAGTGACAACTGAAATTCAGGCACCCTCTTAAAGGGCCAATGCAAAAAATTCTCTGGGGAGTCAGCAGTGGGATGGTGAAGTAAACTGGAGCTGTAATAGCAGAAGTGAGAACTGGAGAATTGGAGGATAGAGCTCAGAATGCAGACACCCTAAGTTTCCTGGGCTGAGTCATTGCCTCACACAGACATTTGCATTGCCTTGGGGGAAGACAGTTGACACACCCTATTGGAAAACACCTTGCCCTGGGTACACTTAAGAGATTAAAAATAACAATTAACCTCCAAGCCGAAGCAACTGCTCCACCCTGTTGAAAAACAAACAAACAAACAAACAAACAAAACTCTCACCACATCTGAGGACCATTGCTTGTGGGGCAATTCAAGTCAGAATTCTATCAGTCCATAGGCAGAAGTGATTTCTGGAGTCTTTGAGTCTTTGCCTGACCTAATTAGTCAGAAACAGTCTTTAATACCATCCTGCACCAGAGATTGAGAGGTGTAGAGGGACTACATAATACATAGTCACAAACCCACATAGACTGTCAAAGAGAAAAGAAAAAGAAAGAGCACCCAAATTAAAGATCTAGAGAATAATCCAGAAGAAGAGATAAAAGAAACAGAGATAAATTTATCTGAAACAGAGTTCAGAGTAATGATGGTAAAGATGCTCAACAGCATGAAAAAAGGTATAGTAACTATGAAAAAAAGAACAATCTGAGATAAAGAATGACATAACACAAATAGAGAACACATTGGAAGGAATACACAGCAGATTAGGGGAAGCTGAGCACAGACTTAGTGAATTAGAAGACAGAGTTGAAAATATCACTCAATCAGAGAACCAAAAAAAAAAAAAAATTAAAAAGCATGAGGACAACTTAAAATCAATGTGGGACAATATGTAATGTAACAATAGTAGAAGAGCAGTTGTGCCAGGAGAGACAGAGAGGGAGAAGGAATAGAGAACATGTTTGCAGAAATGCTAAAGGAACTGCTTTAATGAGAAGAAATGGAGAGAAACTTAGCCAGACACAATTAAAATGTTAATAAATAAGTAGCTATCAATAATAACCCTAAATATAAATGGATTAAATGCTCCTATCAAAAGGCCTAAGGTAGGAAAAATAGAGCTGCTTGAAACTAGGATCCTAGCCTCAGCAATACCCAGTCTGATCTCTGATGCAAACTAGGACCCTGCAGCCACTGGAGACGGAGACATCCGACCACAGCTGCAGACCCACAGACACCAAGAATCTAGATATTCCAGCCACAGATTTCTGTAAGTTACAGAGCCCATCCCCCTCCCCACAGGCTGGCGGCAGTGCCACAGGAACTGCTAGACCCGTCCCTCGCACAGCTGCAGATCTGCTACAGGAATTTGAGCCTGGGAACATGCAGACAATGGGAATCTGTTCCCCGCAATGCAATTGGGCAACCAGACCCCATGCCCACACAGGGCAGCAGTGCCACCTGACTTCGATTTTGGGCAAGCACACATGGAAGTCTGTTTTCTGCAGTATAGGAGTGGACTTTCTGCTGACACATTGCTACTGTGCAGCCCGGTCCCCCAAGAAGACTGGGAACCCTGATTCTCTGTGTGAGAGGCAGCACTGAGCACTAGTGACTTGACTCTGTTTCTCATCGCCATGTACTTGGGATCCTGGATTCCCAGTATATTCACATTAAGGGCCAGTGACTCCAATTCTTGGTGCATGTACACATAGGGACCCTGACTCTCAGTGTGAGGCTGCACCAAGCAACAGAGATTCTGATGTCAGACTCTTGGTGCAGGCACAGGAGGACTCTGACTCCTGGCACATTCTAGAAGACTCTGAATTTTGGAACACACCAGTGGGGTCTCTGTTTCAATGTGGCGCAGGGGGAGGGGGTCCCTGATTCTAGATGTGTGCATGAGGCCATACTGAGTGCTGGTGACTCTGATCCTGGGTGAGTGTGGCCCCCACTAACCCAAGGCAGCCATACATCTTGGTGCTGGGGCTCTTCAGTGACACTCAGTTGGTGCAAAGTTCCCACTGCACATGGCCCAGGCTCACACAACTCAACATTTGAACCTTCCAGTGATAGTCAGAATGGGGAGACAACACATCCCAAAGGAAAGAAAATGAAGAGTCACCAAGAAAAGAAATGAGTGAAGAGGAAGCATGCACCATGACAGAAAAAGAATTCAGAGTAATGGTCATACAGTTCATACATGGGATGGATGAGAAAATCAACAACCTATGCAAAAATCAGGAAGAAATCAAGTGATATAACTACAATCAAAAACATCATGGAAGGTTTTAACAGTAGGCTAGAAGAAGCAGAGGACCAAATTAGTGAGTTAGAAGATAAGGTAGAAAAACAAGCTCAATCTAAACAGCAACTGGAGAAAAAAAATTAAAAAGCAGGAGGAGAGCCTAAGGGAGAAAAATTCTAGCAAATGGAACCCAGTAATACATTAGAAAGATCAAACACCATGACCAAGTGGAATTTATCCTGAGATGCAAGGATGGTTCAACATCCACAAATCAATAAATGTGATATACCACATAAACAAATGGAGAGATTAAAAACCTTATTCACCGATGCATAAAAAGCATTTGACAAAATTCAACACCCTTTCTTGATAAAAATTCTCAGCAAGGTGGGAATAGAAAGATCATAATTCAAAATAATAAAAGCCATATATGACAAACCTATAGCCACCATCATACCCAATAGGCAAAAACTAAAACCATTTTCCCTAAGAGCAGGAACAAGAGAGGGATGCCCACTATCTTTGACATAGTACTGGAAATACTAGCCATTGCAACCAGATAAGAAGAAATAAAAGGCACCCGAATTGGAAAAGAAGTAAAGCTGTCCTTATTTGCAGATGACATGATATTGTACATAGAAAACCCCAAAGACTCCATCAAAAAAACTACTAGACTTAATAAATGCATTTAGCAATGTGGCAGGATACAAAATTAACACCCAGAAGTCAATGGCTTTTCTATACATCAATAATGAATTCACAGAAAGAAAAATTAAAAAAGCAATCCCATTTACCATTGCAACAAAAAATTAAGACACTAAGGAATAAAATAAACCAAGGAGACAAAGGACCTATACTCAGAAAATTTCAGGATGCTAAAAAAAAAAAAAAAGAAATAGAGAAAGACATGAACACATGGAAGAATATATCATGTTCATGGACTGGTAGAATCAACATCATTAAAATGTCCAAACACACAAAGAAATCTATAAATTCAATGTAATCCCCATTAAAATACCAATGGCATACTTCAAAGACGAAGAAAAAATTCTCCCAAAATTCATCTGGAATAAAAACAAGCAAACAAACAAACAAACAAAAAAAAAAAACCAAATAGCTGCAGCAATCTTGAGAAAGAAGAACAAAGTTGTAGGGATCACGATACTAGATATCAAGCTATACTACAAAGCCACTGTTCTCAAAACTGCCTGGTATTGACACAAGAACAGACATATAGACCAGTGAAACAGAACAGAGAACCCAGAGATTGACACAAGCCAGTATGCGCAAAAATATTTGACAAAGGAGGTAAGACCATATAATGGAGACAAGACAGTCTCTTTAATAATGGGGTTGGGAAAACTGGACAGATATTTGCAAAAAATGAAACTAGAGCACCAATTTACATACACAAAAATAAACTCAAAATGGATAAAGGACTGAAACAAAAAATGGAAAAGCATAAATATTTTAGAAGAAGCCATAGCAGCAAAAGAGCAGACATATGTCACAGCAGTATCTTTAATGATACAGCTCCTAAGAAAAGGGAAATTAAAGAGAAAACAAACAAATGGGACTATCCTATATAATAAAAGGCTAATATGCAAATAAACTGAAAGGCAGAATGACTGGTTGCTATGACATGCACTGACCACCAGGGAGAGCGCTGCTCAGCCAGAAGCAAGGCTCTTGGCTGGTGAGCATAGCAGGAGTGGTGGGAGCCTCTCCTGCCTCTGGGCAGCACTAAGGATGTCCAACTGCTAGCTTAGGGCTGCTGGGGGAATAGACATGCCCTGAGGGTTCCCACACTGAGAGAGGGCACAGGCCAGCCTGAGAGATTTCCTCCAAGTGCATGAATTTCATGCACTGGGTCTAGAACAATGGAAACTAAGGAGAAAATAAAATAAATGATACTACATCAAAATAAAAAGCTTCTGCACAGCAAAAGAAACCGTCAACAAAACAACAAAAAAGTCCACTGCATGGGAGAACATATTTGCCAATGTTATCTCCAATAAGGGTTCAATCTCCAAAATTTACAGCGAATTCATGCAACTTAACAAATGGAAGATAAGCAATCTAATCAAAAAATAGCCAAAGGACCTCAATAGACACTTTTTGAAAAGGGACATACAGAAGGCGAAGAAACATATGAAAACATGCTCACAGTCACTAATCATTCAAGAGATGCAAATCAAAACAACAATGAGGTACCATCTCACATTTGTCAGAATGGCTATCATCAACAAATCAATAATCAAGTGCTGGCGAGGATGCGGAAAAAATGGAACCCTTTTGCAATGGGAATGCAGACTGGTGCAGCGAGTATGGAAAACAGTATAGAGTTTCCTCAAAAATTGAAAAATAGAACTCCCATTTGATCCAGTAATCCCACTTCTAGGAATATATCCCAAGAAACAGAAACACCAATCAAAAAGGATATATGTACCCTTATGTTGATAGCAGCACAATTTACCATAGCTAGGAGTTGGAAACAGCCTAAGTACCCAACAGCAGACGAGTGGATTAGAAAACAATGATACATCTACACAATGGAATACTATGCTGCTGTAAAAAAAGAAAGAACTCTTATCATTTTCAAATGCATGGACGGACATGGACATGCTAAGCAAAATAAGCCAATTGGAGAAAGGTATATATCACATGATCTCACTCATTTTTGGAATATAATAAACAATATAAAGTGAATAAAAATAGAGGCGCAGGAAAACAATATTTTAGAATATAATTTAAGTAATCCTGTATTTGTAGACTTTTAATATTTCCTACAACTTTTATAATATTATACTATTTTAGTAGTTTGGTAATATTATATTTAAAATTTTTTCTTCAAATATATGTTTATTATATATAATATTATTATTTTTAAAATTGTTTTTCTTGGAAAAAATAGCTGGCTGTAAATAAATAAAACAGATTTCTTGCAAAATGCAGCAGCCAAATAACACAAAGATGCTATAGACAATATAATTGCAGTATATCTTTGGTTTTACAGGGGTATTATAGACCAATTGTACCAGTGTGAGATATGGAAACTTATTAGAAATGCAAATTCTTAGGTTTTACTCCAGACCTAGTGTATCAAAATCTGGGGGAGGGTTAGTCAATCTGTGTTCAGGTGATTCTGATGCATGCTAAAGCTTCAGAAGTGCTAGTTTTAAATGAAATGTGTTCAAAGCCCAGCTTCCCTATAGAGCAACAATGATATAGAACCATTATAAGCAAAAGCAGTAACAAGAGGGAAATTTATATCATTACAGTATCTTGAAAAATAAGAGAAACCCAAGTAAATAACTTCACATCACATCTTAAAGAGCTAGAAAAAGAAAGCATTCCAAAGTCAGTAGAAGAAAGGAAATAATAAAAATTACAGCAGAATTGAACGAACTAGAGAACAAAAAGACTATACAAAGTATTAATGAAACAAAGATCTGGTTCTTTGAAAGGTTATTAAAATTGACAAATCTCTGGCTATACTCACTAAGGAAAAAATGTGAATAGTCCCATATAAACAAAATCAGAAATGAGAGAGAAGTTACAACAAGCATACAAAGGATCATACTAAAATATTATGAAAGACTGTATGTTACTAAATTCAATAACCTAGAAGAAAAAGCTGACTTTTAGAAATATATAACCTTCCTAATCTAAATTATGAAAAATTGGAAATTCTAAATAGACCAATCAGCAGTGAGGAATTGAAACAACCATAAAAACTTTCCAAAAAATAAAAGTCCAGAAACAGATGGCTTCATCAGTGAATTCTACCAAATGTTCAAAAAAGATTTGAAACCTATCTTTCTCAAACTGATACAAAAAACTTGAACAAGAGGCAATACTTCCAAACACATTTTATGAGGCCAATATAACCTGATTACCAAAACCTGGCAAGGATAACACAAAAAAATGAAAACTACAGACCAATATCTCTGATGACTACAGATGAAAAAATCCTAAACAAAATACTAGCAAATAAAATACAACAGTACATCCAAAAATGACACATCATGACCAAGTGGGGTTCATTCCAGGGGCAAAAGAATGGTTCAATATATGTAAACCAATCAATTTACATTAACAAAAGAAAAGATAAAAATCAAATGATCTTATCAATAAAAAATAAGCATCTAATAAGATAAAACACCCATTTATGATTCAAACACTCAGTAAAATAGGAATAGAAGGAAAGTACCTCAACATAATAAAGGCCATAAACCCTCAGCTAATATTATATACAATGGTGAAAACTGAAAGCTTTCCTTTTAGATCAGGAACAAGATAAGGATGTCCACTCTCACTACTCTACTCTTATTCAGCATAGTTCTGGAAGTCCTAGCTAGAGCAACAAGGTAAAAGAAAGAAATAAAAGTAACTGAAATAGGGAAAGAAAGAAGTAAAACTATCACTTTTTGCAGATGATATGATTCTGTATATAGAAAATTCCAAACTCACACATAAAAAAAACAACCAACTATTAGAAATAATAAAGAAATACAATAAAGTTGCAAGTTACAAAATCAAAGTACAAAAGTTGAAATAGAAGTGGGAAAAAATTCCTTTTGCAATTGCAACCAAAAAAATAAAATACCAAAGAGTAACTTAACAAAGAACATGAAAGGTCCATATACGAAAAACTAGAGGGCAGGTGCACAAAATTCATGCACAGGGGGGTACCCTCAGCACAGCCTGCACCCTCTCCAATCTGGGATCCCTCGAGGGACATCCCTATCACAATCCAGGAACATTGGCTCCTAACTGCTCACCTACCTGCCTGACTGTACATACCCCACCAGCCTGGTTGCCCCCAATTGCCACCCCCACTGGCTTAGTCCCCCTCACTTGCCTCCCTCCCCCTCCGGCCTGGTCATCCCCAACTGCTCCTCCTGCTACAGGCCTGGCTGCTCCATGCAGCCTGCTGTTCGATTGTTTGGTTGCCCCTCACTGTCCCCCCTCCTGGCCTGGTCACCCCATGCAACCTGTTCAGTCGTCCGTTCGGTTGCAATGGTCACCTAGGCATATATATATATATATATATATATATATATTCCAAAGCATTATTAAGAGATTGAAAAAGACACAACAAAATAAAAAAAATATATCCCATATTCATGGATTGGGAGAATCAACACAGTTAAAATGGTCATAGTAGCCAAGACAAAATACAGATTTAATGCAATCCCCATCAAAATCCCATGTCATTTTTTAAAGAACTAAAAAGAGAAATAATTAGATTTGTTGGAACCATAAAAAACCCCAAATAGCCAAAGGAATCCTGAGAAAAATGAATGAAGGTGGAGGGATCATACTACCTGACTTCAAATTATACTACAGAGCTATGATAATCAAAACAGCATGTTATTGGCAGAGAAACATACACATAGCAATGGGACAGAATAGAACCAAATGTATATGGACAAATAATTTTTGACAACAGAGCAAGAAACACACAAAGGAGTAAATATAGTCTCTTCAATAAATGGTGCTGAGAAAACTGGAAAGCCACATGCAAATGAATGAAAATGGATTACAGTTTCTCCCCATGTACAAACATTAATTCAAAATGGATCCTGAGAATATTACGCTAAGTGAAATAAGTCAGTCAGGCAAAGCTAAGAACCATATGATTTCACTCATGTGGGATACAGAAACTGAAATTCATGAAAACAAACAGCAGAGTGGTGGTTGCCAGAGGGAAAGGGATAGGGGGTCCCAATATATAAGATAGGAGAAGATTTGACTTTGGGTTGTGGGCACACAGAGCAATATACAGATCTTATAACACAGAAACCCATACCTGAAATCTATATAATCATAGTAACCAATGTCATCTCAACAAGTATAATAAAAAAGGAAAAATAAAATAAAACCATTATAAGATGTGATGGGATTAGCACATTATTTATGACAATAAATAATGCATAATGCATAATGACAAAGAAATTAATATTATTTTCTTTGTGAACTAAACTTTATATGATGTTTGAATATACAATTGAAGGGTGTTTAAATATACAATATAAATGACAGGATTGAAAAAGATCTGTGTTTAAGCTGTTTCAGATAAAATTTGAAATAAGTATAAAGCCATTAACACAGTCAGCATTACACTGCTTTGAGTTACACTGATATATAAATAGACCTGCATCTGTGACTATTAACAAGCAAGTTGAAAATGGCTATACTATACATCTCATTCACTAATTCTTTCATCATATAAAATCATGTCACCAAAAAACAGTGGCCCTTCTAAATAAATTACAATTAGAATAAATCAAGTCAGTCACCATCTCTATAATTATTACAACTAGATGCTTTCCTAGTAATAAAGGCAAATGCAGCTTTAGTACAAAAGCCATCATTTCAAGTTTGCTTTTTATTTGAATTATAAACTAAAGGTTAGTTCTCTGGTCTAAAACCATTTTAAGAACAAGATGAAATATGTTGGCATTATTAGAAAAGTTATCAATACCTCTGCTGCTCTTTCCATTATGTTTCAGTTTGTGTGAAAATATTTTCAGATACAACAGCTTTTTTAAGGTCATTAATAAAAGGCAATCCTGGTTTAGGGACTGATGATCAATCTACTCCCTTGTCAAAAACTGTATCAAATTGATTTCAATTGATTTGAAAGCCATATCCTGATTGCTCCTAGAACCTACCTGTCTACAGATGAAGATTTGGAATTCCTCGACTTCTTTACTTGGGCATACAAAGCATCCATCATATGTCCTTCTCTTGGGCTTTGGGCTCTAGCATTGAGAGCCAGGGAACCCTCATAAGAAGAAATTCCCCCAAATATCAATTCATCATCACAGCCAAATGTACGATGAAAATCTTGAATTTCAGCATAGTCACGTTCCCGAGCTTGTCGTTCTCTAAATTCTCGAGTTTTGGCTTGAATCCTGTAAAATTAGAACAAAGTTGAAATAAGAAAAACTATGTCTCCTCTAAGAACTTTATATAGAAACATCCATCAAAATATGTTGTAAAATAGGGGACAGAAACCAAGATGGCAGCAGAGGTAAACACCTGAACTTGCTGCCTCACACAACTACTTTAAAACTACAACTAAAAGACAAAACGGACATCATCCAGAACCACAGTAAGGCTGGCTAAGTGGAATTCAACAACTAGAAGGGAAAAGAAAAGCACACTAAGACTCAGAGGAGCTGGGAAAGTAAAGGTAGAGGTATGGACACACTTGCACAGAGAGGGCTGCCAACTGAGTACAAGGCTGTCCTTTTCAAGCAGAAGGGAGACACAAGCTCATATGTGCTCTGACCTGCAGTTCCAAGTGAGACTCTGGGGACCCAGACTCATATGGGGAGAAACTGGAATATCTGGCATCAAGCAGAACTCGAGGACAGCTTTCTCTCAGAGGTGGTAGCAGTAATTAATATGGGACACTGAGACCCTGGGGCTTCTTAAGGCAGGGCTGATGCTGAGCTATTGATGTTTGCTCCACCCTGAGATCCCACAGACGCTTTTGCATATGAATGGCCTGGTCCTTTGAAATCTAAAATTATCTAACAAATAGCAGCTGAGTTAGAGAGACCCAGAATATCCAAAAGAAGGCCCAAGACCCCACAGCAACCTGCATTGCTTTACAGTTTGGTCTCATCTAAAACCCAAACAAAGAAGAAGAATCTGCAGATCTCTTTGTAGCTCCTGCTGGGTACTCTCAGGCAGAGGCTAAGTTAGCATCTCCTGGGAGATCCAAGAGCCAGTGGACCCAGTGGTCAGAGTAGGACCATCCAGATTACAACTCCTCAAATCCATAAGGGACACATTCAGGGGGCAGACTCAGTGAGCACCAAAGCCTCTCTGAAGCATGTCTTGCCTCACAAGGGTGTCTCCAGCACAAAAGTTCTCCCTTCATAGACACAGCTGATCCTCACAGCCAGTTTGCCTGGAGGTTAATTCCTCCCAGTGATACCAACAACAATCAAAGCTTAACTACAACAACACTGTGCACATAGCCCACAAAGGGGTGTACCAAGAGTGTCCACCTCAGGTAACTGAGGAAGCTGAGCCACTGGGCCCTATAGGACACCTAGCACACAAAGTCACTCTATCAACACAGGGAAGCAGCCAAAATGCGGAGAAAAGAAAGAGGTCACAAATGATAGAAATGGAGGAAAGCAAATGACTGGATATTGAGTTCAAAACCATGGTTATAAGATTTTTAAAAAATTTTATAGAGCCACAAGTGTGAACATGGAGACCACGCCATCTTGCAGGGGAAGGTGGATGTCTACGGTGGCCTGGAAAGCTAGCTGCCCCACTGGACAGCCGGGGGACCCAGAACACTACTCTCCAATCAGTGCAAACACTTGGATTCAGAGGACCTCAACATGCCACATGAAGAGGAGAGAGAACTACAAAACCATGGGCAGACAAAGAAACAGCCCACATATGAAAGAAAAGCAGGTATCACCAGAAAAGGAAGTAAACAAAATAGAAGCAGAAATAAACCTGCCAGAGAAAGATTTCAGAGAACTGGTCATAAAGTGGCTAAAAAGAATGTAAGACAAAAATGAAAATATGAGTAAGAGCCAAGAGGAAATGAAGAAGAACCAAAAGGAAATGAAGAATAATTAAGAAAAAATGAAAAATGACATCACTGCTGTAAAGAACTCAATAGAAAGCATCAAAAGTAGACTAGAAGAAGCAGAGAACTAAATCAGTGAGCTAGAAGACAAGGTAGGAAAAAAAACCCAAGTATAGCAGCTTCTAGAAAAAAAAATTAAAGAGCAAATCAAGAGACTAAGGGAACTTTGGGATAACACAAAACAAAACAACATCTGCATAATTGGGGTTCCAGAAAAAGAGGAAACTGAGCAAGGAATAGAAAACCTGTTTGAAGAAATAATGACAGAAAACTTCCCTGATATAAGAAAGAAAAAACCCACACAAATCCAAGAAGTTCACAGAGTCCCAAGCAAATAAACCCCCAAAAACCGACACCAAGGCACATTATAATTAAACTGGCAAACATCAACGACAAAGTAAGAATCTTAAAAGCAGCCAGAGAGAAACAGAAAGTTACCTACAAAGAAACCCCCATCAGATTAGCAACTGATTTCTCAACAGAAACTCATCAGGCCAGAAGGATATGGAATGAAATATACAAAGTCATGCAAAGGAAGGGTCTGAATCCAAGAATAATGTACTCAGCAAGGCTTTCAATCAAAATTGAAGGTGAAATCAGGACCTTCACAGACAAAAAAGGACTAAGGGAATTTATTACCACCAAACCAGCAATGAAAGAAATGTTAAAGGGTCTGCTGTAAAAAAAAGAAATAGGAAGTGAAGAAGGAACACGGGGGTAAAGAATAAAAATGACAACAGATAAGGACCTATCAATAACTTTGAATGTAAATGGATTAAATACTCCAATCAAAAGATGTAGGGTAACAGATTGGATAAGAAAACATGACACATATATCTGCTGTCTACAAGAAACCCACCTCAGAAAAAGAGATGCACAGAAACTGAGGGTGAAGGGATGGAAGATGGTATTTCAGGCAAATGGAAATGAAAAAATAGCTGGGGTTGCAATACGTATATGTGACAAATTAGATCTCAAAGTGAAGGACATAACAAGAGATAAGGAAGGCCACTTCATAATAGTAAAGGGAACAATCCAACAAGAAGAAATGACTCTGGTAAACATATACACCCAATATAGGAGCACCTAAATACATAAAGAACTCCTCAAGGATATCAAAGGAGAGATTGACAGCAATACAATCATAGCAGGAGACTTTAATACCCCACTGTCACACTGGACAAATCCTCTAAACAAAAAATCAGCAAAGAAACATCAATCCTAAATGACTCACTAGACCAGATGGAATTAATTGACATCTTCAGAACATTTCACCCCAAAACCACAGAATATAAATTCTTCTCAAGTGCACATAGGCCATTTTCAAAGATAGACCATATGTTGAGTCATAGGAAAAGTCTCTTCAAATTCAAGAAAATAGAAGTCATATCAAGCATTTTCTCAGATTACAGTGGCATAAAACTGGAAATCAAATACAATAAAAACAATACAAAGAAATCGAACACCTGGAGACTAAACAGCATGCTATTAAATAATGACTGGGTAAACAGAGAGATCAAGGAAGAAATAAAAAACATCATGGCAACAAATGACAATGACAACACAAAAATACAAAATTTATGGGACACAGTGAAAGCAGTCTTGAGAGGGAAGTTCATAGCTCTACAAGCCCACTGCAAAAAACAGGAAGCAATGGTAATAAATTACTTAACCCTACATCTCAAAGAGCTAGAAAGAGAGCAACAAGAAAAGCCCATTGTAAGCAGAAGGAAGGAAATAGTAAAGATCAGAGCAAAGATAAACAACATAGATACCAAAAAAATAATTCAAAAGATAAACAAAACAAAGAACTGGTTCTTTGAAAGGATAAACAAGATTGATGGACCTCTAGCCAGGCTCACAAAGAAGCAAAGAGAGAAGACCCAAATAAACAAAATCAGAAATGAAAGAGGAAAAATGACAACAGACCCCTCTGAAATACAAAGGATTGTTAAAAATAATAACAACAACTCTATTGCAACAAACTGGAAAACCTGCAGAAAATGGACATATTCCTAGAAAAATATAACCTAAAACTCACCCAGGAAGAATCTAAACATCTCAATAGTCCAATAATTATGAAAGAAATTGAAGCAGTAATCAAAATGCTTCCACGAAACAAAGCTGGGGACCAGATGGCTATACAGTAGAATTTTAACAAACATTTTTGGAAGGATTAAAATCTATGCTCCTCAGACTATTCCAAATAATTCAAGAAGAAGGAACACTTCCAAGCACCTTCTATGAAGCCAGCATCACCCTAATACCAAAACCAGATAAAGACAACACAATGAAAGAGAATTATAGGCCAATATCCCTCATGAACATAGATGCCAAAATCCTCAACAAAATTCTAGCAAATCGGATCCAGCAGTACATCAGAAAGATCATTCACCATGACCAAGTAGGATTTATCCCAGGAATTTTAAGGATGGTACAATATCCACAAATCAATAAATGTGATACATCACATAAACAAATTGAGAGATAAAAATCACATAGTTATATCATTTGATGCAGAAAAAGCATTTGATAAAATCTAACACCTTTCTTGATAAAAATTCTCAGCAAGGTGGGAATAGAAGAATCATACCTCAACATCATAAAAGCCATATATGATAAACCCACAGCTAACATCATACTCAATGAGCAAAAACTAAAACCATTTCACCTAAGAAGAGGAACAAGACAGGGATGCCCACTCTCACCACTCCTGTTCGACATAGTACTAAAAGTATTAGCCATTGTAATTAGACAAGAAGAAGAAATAAAAGGCATCCAATTGGAAAAGAAGAAGTGAAGCGGTCCTTATTTGCTGGTGACATAATACTGTACATAAAAAACCCAAAGGACTCCATCCAAAAACCAATGGACTTAATAAATGAATTTGGCAATGTAGCATGATACAAGATTAATGGTAAGAATCTGTGGCATTTCTATACACTAATAGTGAAATTACAGAAAGAGAGACTAAAAAAGCAATCCCATTTACCATTGCACCAAAAAAATTAAGATACCTAGGAATAAACCTAACTAAGGAGGTAAAAGACCTATACACAGGAAACTACAGGACACTGAAAAAAGAGATAGAGGAAGACGTAAACAGATGGAAGAGCATACCGTGCTCATGGATTGGGAGAATCAATATTATTAAAATGTCCATACTACCCAAAGCAATCTATAGATTCAATGTACTTCCCATTAAAATACCAAGAGCATATTTCACAGACCTAGAAAGAACTCTCCAAAGATTCATCTGGAATTAAAAAAAAAAAAAGATCCCGAATAGCCACAGCAATCCTGAGAAAGAAGAATAAAGTAGGTGGGATCTCAATACCAGATTTCAAGCTGTATTACAAAGCCACTGTTCTCAAAACAGCCTTGTACTGGCACAAGAGCAGACATATAGACCAATGAAATAGAATAGAGAATCCAGATATCGACCCAAACCATTATGCTCAATTAATATTTGACAAAGGAGGCATGAACATACAATAGAGTCAAGAGAGTCTCTTCAATAAATGGTGTTGGGAAAATGAGACAGATACATGCAAAAAAAATGAAATTAGACCATACACTAAATAAACTCCAAATGGATACCCTGAAGTCACAAATTATCTCTAAGATATGAGTCATAACTTTTTCTGAAGAGTCAGGTTGCTGTTTAGCATTCATCTTATTTATCTCAGGCTAAACCTCAACAATGACAGAAGAAACTAATTCGCCTAAAACTTAGCAAAGGAAATAAATATATATTGCTTTCAGAAAGCCCTTCCTTGTTATGAACAACAGAACTATTCTGAGATTTAAATGATCATAGACATCTGTACTGACTAATGTTGCTGGGCAGCACCATCATGGATTATTTCCCTAGCCTTGACATGTAAGGAAAGAAAGGTCTTTTCCATGATGGTAATGAAGTGGCCTTGAACCTGCATTGAAAATAATACACAAAATAATCTAATATACTAAATAAAGTTATAAGGTTAATTTCTGTCCTGCTATCATTAAATTCATACTAACAATCTCTCTTCAGCTTGACATCAATTAGTGATTTCATTCCAAACTTTTGTCACAGTGTTCACCATCCTTTTTCTCTAATTAAGATTTGATGCATGATGAAGATAAAACATGATGAAGATAAATGTTCTGTTCCTGTAACATTTCTATTCATGAGGATTTTTGCTTTTTTAATAAGTGGTTTTATTACTAATTGCAATGGAGTAAGATGAGAATAACTATTTTATGACTATGAAGTAAAATGTTTTTATGTCCAAAAAAGGAGTGATCAAGTCCACAGGACGGAAAATCAATTGCAGACTTAAATTATTCTATTATACCCCAAATACTTCAATCTCTAAAGCTTAAGAAGCTTCAATACAAAAAAAAAAAAAAAGAAGAAGAAGAAGAAGAAAAAGAAGAAGCTTCAATACATAAAACTATCAACATTACATTTTTTCAAAAGACTCAAAAACAAAAAATTGACCTTAAATGATTTTAATTTTAATTTTTAAAAATGCTGATAATGTCTATAGAAGATAAAATGTACTAATATTAGTGTAACAAAAATTTTAAAGACAAATTTCAAATTGCTACATATTAGATGTTTGTTAATCATCTTCAAAACAATGTTGAAACAAAAGGATAGATACAGAGACAGTAAAGCTTCAAACAGACTGAAATTACAGCAGGAAGATTAAAGTTAGGTGAGGTAGATAAGAGATCAATCAAAGGACTTGTATGCATGCATATAAGCATAACCAATGAACATAGACACTGGGGGTTTGGGGTATGCCTGGGAGGGAGGGGGGGGCAATGGGGAGATATGTATAAAAAATTAATAAAAACTTAAAAAAAAATAAGAAGAGACAAAAAGAAAACAACAAAAAACACAATGTTGAAGATCATACAATCAACTCTTTTGGAAAACATTTTACGAAACTTATTGTACTGCCACCCAAAAACAATAAGAAAGATCCTGTTTGTTTGTTTGTTTTTTAATAGTATTTCCTACATGGAAAAATCAGTATTACAAAAATTCATTAAATAAAATCTAAATTAACAGCAGAATGAAATTTATGCTACAAGACAACTGGAAGAAGGAGTTCAATATAAAATAGTTTTGAGTCAACTAATTAAATACTCTATTTGCTCCTCAAAACACTTCAACAAAAGACAGACTTCAGAAATACTGTGGCTCAACCCATTAAATCTCTAGCTTATCCTGCTAGGGAAATCTAACACCACCACCCACCAATATATAAGCTGTCAACTTGGTGTCATGCTGAATTCCCAAGTGAGAGACAATATTTCACTAAATTCCTTACTTTAAAAATATATAAAATATGCCACTTCAGTAGCAATAACAGTAGAAACCATCAATAGAAAAAAGTCATAATTTTAAGTGGGATTTTTAATATTTTTGTAGTATCAGAGTAAAAGCTCATTGAAAAAACTTACATAGATTTCAAAATGGTTCCTAAAATTTTTTTTTCAAGTAGGAACAACGGTTTTAAAGACACATTTACAATTCAAAGTTAGAACACAAGTTGAAATCAATGGTGGTATCTGTTAAAGAGAAAACTACAGTCCCCAAATGGAGGCACTATCATGCTAAGTCCATAACACCGAACCTAGACATGATAAACTTTGATACCAACTGCAGTTTCGAACCTTCTCTGGAAATGTAGTCTCAATCATTTGTTAGTCTGAATTTTCTAATCAACACCAATGAGCCTCTCCATCTTCCCCAAAGGAAGCTGAGACTATCTGCCTGAGAAGGCCCCCAACTTCTTTAGGGAAGGTGACCTTGCCTGAAACAATCCTCTCTTTTCTTTTGCTAATGGCTTTTCTTATCCAGCCTAGTTTTCTACAAAAACCTTCTATTTTTCATGGTTCCTCAGACTACCTGTTTACTTGCTAGATGGGATGCTGTCTGATTCATGAATTGTTCAATAGGACTAATTAGATCTTCAAATTTCTATGACTGAAGTTTTGCTCTTTAACCTACCTTATAGGTAGGAGGAAAAGTTGTTTCATCCTTCAATGCTAAAATGAGGTGGGACCAGATAAAATAATTAAAATTTTTAAAGAAATAAAAGAAAAGCATTCATAGAGATACCTCAAACCACTAATACAACCAAAATTTTTAAAGAATCTAAGCATTTCAAAGATTGTCCATCCTCCAGGACACTTGTGTGGGGTGAAGGATAGGGAGCGACTGGCTGTAGGTACAGAATTTTTTCCATTTTTCTAAATGCATAAGTTCTTGGGAGCTACACCTAGACACCAAATAACCATTTCTATGAAGCACTTATTATGAACTTTAGCCCCAACAATCTCTCCCCTTCCCCAAGCTCTACAGTCATCTATTTTCACAATTGATTATATTGTCTTATATCAATTTGTTAAGGTTAAGATGTTAAAATCTTTTCCTTTTCTTAACAAAGGTAAGAGATCTCTGAGAAAGTGAACATTATAAAAATAAACACTTTATATTATAGTGGAGGCCTGGTGCACAAAATTTGTGCACTGGTAGGGTCTCTAGCAGCTGGCAGCAGCCAGCAGGGGCCTCCCTCCCTTCCTCCAGTTGGCCCTGCCCCCTGATTGAGCTCTTGGAAGAACTCCCAAGGGGACAGTTTGCATACTACTCTTTTATAATATAGGATTCTATATTTAATATATGGTGAAACAACAAAAACTTTCCTTTTACACTTACTAATAAAATACTAAAATAATATTTAATTAACCAAAATACAGGCATGTGCGCGTGTGTGCGTGTGTGCGCACACACACACACACACACACACATACACTCTCTCTCTCATGGATATTCATTTGCTCATATTATGTTTGGGCTTTCAAAAGCATCAAAGAACCTAGTTTTTCCCAACTCAAAAAGATGGTACAATTCCAAATATACCTAAATCAGCTCTCAAGAAAAATAAGCCTGAATTGGCTCAAGCAAATAAATAAATTCATAAAAATTTTGATGAAACTAATCCCATTTAGATTTACTTCTTCTAATTCAAGAGGTCAAAGGAAATATGGGAAACTCAGCTACAGAAAAATATGTTTTTCTATAAAAAGGTTAATATTTAAAAGTCGAGCTGTTTCTATGACAATGTGTGACCTAAATGCAAAGGTTACCTGAATTACATGATTCTGATTCTGATGTCAGAATTCTGAGAACTTGAACACTAAGTTTGAAGCCAACTGAGTAAACACTCTTTATATTTTCCAGATGCATGCATCTATGTCCTTACTACTTCCTATGCAAAATGGCTTAACTAAAACCAATAAAATCAATTTTAATGCCCCCCAAAAGTGTAAGTTCTTCTTTCATTTGAATCTTTTTCATTTTTTTGCATTGTATTCATCCCATAACCATCAGTATTTGGATTCATGCAGAAAAAATAAAAATCAATTGAATATAAATTCTTTACATTTATTTATTTTTTTAAATTATAGATTTTAGAAAGAAGAAGGGAGAAAGAGAGAGAGAGAGAGAGGAATATTTGATCAGCTGCCTCCCACACATACCCCCACCAGGGAGTAAACCCACAACTGGGTATGTGCCCTGACTGGGAATCAAACCGGACACTTTTTGGTGTATGGGACAATGCTCTACCCACTTAGGCCACACCAGCCAGGGCCAAATTCTTTATATTAAAAAAATAAAGAAAGTAGAAAGAAAGGAAGAACCTCTATCTCATGAGGTTTAATCAAATAACTGATGTCTACCTCTCCTGCTCCTGCTTCATTCGTATTCTCTCCTCTTCTGAAGTAAGGGAGTCCTGTATTTTTACTTTACTTGTTTTCTCAACCTTGTCATCTTTTCGATGTTTGCCAAACCTGTTGACAAAAAAAATTTTAACTTGTCAATATATCCAAAATGAGTTCTTCTTTTTGGGACATATGTACCCAATAAGTGTGAGCTCCCTAAAAATCAGGGCCAAACTGTCTCCTGTGGTTCACTAGTTTTTCCCAGTATTAACATATTTAACTTGATTATTTTATTCCTTTTTCATTAAAACTTGCCAGGGAAAACTATTTTGGAAAATAGCCTCAATATCCATTTTTCTTTTGCAAAACAAAAATAAACAACACAATAATAGAATCCTTAAGTTCATCCTTATTAAACAAATCCTATATAATAAAAGAGTAATATGTAAATTAACCATCACTCCAACACAAAAGATGGCTGCCACCATCTGGTCAAAGCTGACTGCCCCAATGTGGACACAAGATGGCCACCACAAGATGGCCAGCAAGGGAGGGCAGTTGTGGGTGATCAGGCAAGCAGGGGATGAAAATTGGGAGGGACCAGGACTGTAGGGGAGGGCAACTGGGGAGGGCTTTATCTGGAAGGTCATTTGGAAGGACGTCCAGTCTAATAAGCATATTATCCTTTTATTATTATGGAAATAAATCTGATATCAAATATTGGTTGATGTGTGAAGTGTGCATGACAATATCTTATAGGTTAACTGAAGGAACATTCTGCAGATATATGTAAGAAAGAGAAAGCATCCTTAAAGTGTTAAAATAGAAAAGTTAAAACACCACGACCACCATGATTTTAAAAAGTATGTAAAGTACTAGATAGCACTCCAAAATGGCTGTAAAATTAACTTCGATAAAATCTGTCCACTCAGTATATATCCTATATAATAAAAGACTAAATGCAAATTTTCCCTTTGACCAGTTTGACCAGCAGGCAGGCTGGCCAACTGCCTATGTCCCCTCCCCTGGCCAGGTGGCTGGACCCCACCCATGTACCAGGCCTTCAATATATATATACTGAGTGGCCAGATTATTATGCGTTCAGAGATCATAATAATCTGGCTACTCAGTATAGGTCTACACTTAAATTTGAATGTTTCTTAGAAATTAGAAGATCATTTCAATTGGAAAAAAAAAAAGGAAATAATCCTAAGAACTTAAGTCCAGCATCTAACCAATTCTAATGAGGGATAAAAGATGGCGGCATAGGTAAACACCTACACTGCTGTCTCGCACAACATTTTAAAACTACAATTAAAAGACAAAACGGACATCATCCACAACCACAGGAAAGCTGGCTGAGTGGAAATTCTACAACTAGAAGGAAAGAGAGGGGCTCACAGAAACCCAGAGGAGCTGCAAAAAGCTGAGGTACAGAGACGCACGCTTGGAGAGAAAGAGTGCCAGAGTAGCTGGCTGGCTTTCTCTGGCAGGAGACTCCCAACGGCATTGAACCCCTTATCCTATGACACTAAACCCCAGGTCCAGCCAAAACTCATATGGGGGGAGTTTGGACTGTGAAAAGGGAGAAGTGCACGGAAATTTAGGGGAGTCGCAAAAGGGCAGAAGTCTGGTGGCACGCACAGTACTGCGCGCAGAAGACCCATTGCTGATTGTGCCGCTGGCTTTCACAAGTGGGCAGGAGAAAAGCATCCCAACTAAGTCACTTCTAACTCCACTAAACCCCAGATTTGGGCGAAACCCTGGGGACCCAGATTCATATGGTCCCAGAGCACAGGGGAGCCTGAGAGGCAGCAGTGTAGAGGCACTGCAAGAGAGAGAGCGCGTGCGCACAAGGAACACTCCAGCGATTACCCAGTCATGTTAGAATCGGGGGCTGTGGAGGGCGAGACCTACTGGAAGGCGAGGTGGTCCATTAAGCTCTGAGATTCCACCCATCCCAAGCTCAACAGAGAGGCTTTTGCAGTTTTGCAAGTCTGGTATCATAAGGCTGAATCCAACACAGAAGTTCTCCTGGCATAGTGAAAATGCTGAGACAAGGGAAGAAATCACAAACAAAAGAAATGGAGGAAAAAAGGACTGGATATAGAGTTCAAAACCACGCTTATAAGGTTTTTCAAGAATATCCTAGAAAAGTTGGATAAAGTTAGCGAGATCCAAGAGGAGATGAAAAAGAACCAACTGGAGATGAAAAAGAACCAACTAGAAATTAAACATACACTGACTGAAATAAAAAATATTATACAGAGACCTAACAGCAGACTAGAGGAAGGCAAGAATCAAGTCAAAAATTTGAAATATAAAGAATCACAAAACACTCAACTGGAAAAGCAAGAAGAGAAAAGAATCCAAAAATGTGAAGATAATGTAAGGAGCCTCTGGGACAGCTTCAAGCATACCAACATCAGAATTGTGGGGGTGCCAGAAGAAGAGAGAGGCAAGATACTGAAAATCTACTTAAAGAAATAATGGCTGAAAACTTCCCACATCTGGTAAAAGAAATAGACTTACAAGACCAGGAAGCACACAGAACCCCATATAAAAGGAATCCAAAGAGGACTACACCAAGACACATCATAATTAAAATACCAAGAGCAAAAGACAGAGAATATTAAAAGCAGCAGGAGAAAAACAGTTAATTACCTACAAGGGAGCACCCATATGACTGTCAGCTGCTTTCTCAACAGAAACGATGCAGGCCAGATGGGAGTGGCAAGGAATATTCAACGTGATGAATAGCAAGAACCTACAACCAAGAATACTCTATCCAGCAAAGCTATCATTCAGAATTGAAGGGCAGATAAAGAGCTTCACAGAGAAGAAAAAGCTAAAGGAGTTCATCAACTCCAAACCAGTATTATATGAAGTGCTGAAAGGTACTCTTTTAGAAAAGGAAGAAGAAAAAGGTAAAAGATAAAAAATTATGAACAACAAATACGTATCTATCAACAAGTAAATCTAAAAATTAAGTGAATTAAAAATTTGATCTACAGAATAAACTGGTGAATATAATAGAATCAGGAGCACAGAAAGAGAGTGGACTGATAATTCTCAGGGGGAAAGGTGTGAGGGGTGTAAAGGGAGAGCCTAGACAAAAATCATACACCTATGGATGAGGTCAACGGGAAGGAGGTAAAGGTAGAGGGAGGGTTGGGAGCCGGGTGGAGGGGAGCTATGAAGGGGAAAAAAAGAGAAACAAATGTAATAATCTGAATAATAAATATTTAATTAAAAAAAAAAGAAAGGAGCAGAGGGCCTGGGCCCACTGCTGGGAAGCAGTCATTGCTTTGCTCCGCTGTCCTCTCTCTGGGCTGGTGGTTCTCAACTTTCCTAATGCTGCAACCTTTTGATGCAGGTCTTCATGTTGTAGTCACCCCCAGCCATGGAATTATTTTTGTTGCTACTTCATAACTGTGGTTTTGCTGCTGTTAATGTGTAGTAATGTAGATATCTGTGTTTTCCAATGGTCTTAGGCTCTACAGCAGCAGTTCTCAACCCTGGGTCTCGACCGCTATCGGGGTCATCTAGGACCATTGAAAGACACAGATGTTTGCATTATGATTCATAATGTAAAGAAGAGAAATTGGAGACTTTGGCGAAATTTATTCAACAAACATTTATTGAATGGCACACACGCTGGCTGAGTTTGTGATTATAACCATAAAATTATTTTTGTTGCTACTTCATAACTGGGATTTTGCTACTGTTTGGGTCATGGTGTGATTATTGTGTTTTCCGATGGTCTTAGGCGACCCTGATAGTGGTCTCGACCCACAGGTTGAGAACGGCTAAAATATATATATTTATAAAACTATTAAATTCAAAGCATTTTTTTACCTTTAAAATATATTTTTATTAAAGTAATGTAACCAAATGGGAATATCTATACATATAAAGAGGTAATACACTAACTTGTCTATAATGGCATCCCAGTCATGACCAGTCTGTGTGCCTGCATGCATCCCTGCCCAGCACTGACATGAAGCTGCCTGCCTGCATCCTCCTTCTGCACTGTTGATTGGGGGGAGGGGGCGGAGGAGGAGCTGGGCTTCACGGGGGACTTCAGACTGTGCCCCTCACTTAACTAGGCTTGACAGGGGCTTCAGTCTGCACCCTCCGCTCCAGCTATGGGCCAGAAGACCTCAGGCCATGCCCCCCTCTCCCAGCACTGGGCCAGAAGACATTATTCCTCATCCTCTGCCCCATGGGGCTTGATGGGAGACCTCAGGCCACACCCCCTGCCCCAGTGCCAGGCTGGAAAACCTCAGGCTGTGCCCCCCTCTCCTCCGGATTCTGGCGCTGGGCAGGGGGACCTGAAGCCGCACCCCTAGCCCCAGTGCTGGCCAGAGGTATCTCAGACCAGGACCTCCACCAAGCAGGGATTGACAGGAGCCCTCAGGCTGCACTCCCCGCCCCAGCACCTGGGGACCTAAGGTTGGGCTTCCTTCCTGGAGGGAATTGATGGGGGTGGGGCTGGCCAGGTCTGAGTCTCACCCAATGGGGTGGGGCCAGCCAAGTCTTGGTTTCCTGCATTTTCAAAGTGTGTGTGGGTGGTAGACGGGGACTTGATTCTAGGTCACGTGGCATGCCCCAGACTCTGACAGGGGGGAGATTTTATATACATTCTACTAATTTTCTTAAATCTCTGATACTTCTATTATAGAGAATGGGCAAATAGCAATATTAAAATATTTCTTCTAATTAATTCCCTTTTAATGTGCACAAATTTCATACACCCGGCCACTCTACTCCTATCAAATAATAGTATTTTAGGATAATTAACAAGTTTGCCTCATTTACTCCTTATCTCCAGTTATATTTCCTGGTTAGTTTCTCTATTAACTCTATTCTTTTCTTTATTGATTAAGGTATTCTTTTCTTTATTGATTAAGGT
>JAAGEH010000032.1:16550625-16678236 GCA_011751065.1 Lasiurus cinereus
GATGACTGTGTCCATTGGTTAGGCTTATATGCAAGCATGCATGCATGCAAGTCCTTTGGTTGATCTCTCCCCTTACCCCTCCCTTCCCCCCCTTCCCTGTGAGGTTTGATGGCTTGATCAATGTTTCTCTGTCTCTAGATCTATTTTTCTTCATCAGTTTATGTTGTTCATTATATTCCATAAATGAGTGAGATCATGTGATATTTATCTTTCTCTGACTGGCTTATTTCACTTAGCATAATGTTCTCCAGTTCCATCCACGCTGTTGCAAATGGTAAGAATTCCTTTTTTCACAGCAGCGTAGTATTCCATTGTGTAGATGTACCAGTTTTAAATCTACTAATCTGCTGATGGGCACTTAGGCTGCTTCCAAATCTTAGCTTTGTAAATTATGCTGCTATGAACATAGAGGTGCATATAACCTTCCTGAATGGTGTTTCTAGTTTCTTGGGATATATTCCTAAATAAAAATTTTCTCTTTCTTTCATTTTTTTTAAATCAATAATGTTTAAAAGTTAAGCATAATGATTGAGTTTACAGAATGAATGTTTATAAATGTATACATCTCAGTACAAGTCAATATCTAAAACATAATGTATGTTTATTTGACAAAAATTTATTGAACATCCACATAGCATTAAAAATAAAAACTTTATTTTTAAAAAATAGTTCATGGAAGAGGACAAGGTTAGACAGATTACAGTGTCATCAGCATGTAGACAGTATATAAAGCCCATGTGAATTCCTATCCTAAAATTTCTGCAACAATGAGGCATCCGGAAATATAAAATGTATTAATTTCTGGGATTTTTTTGTCAAATGATGGAGCAGATAAAGGAGGTGCTCGCCTCCTCCCCTCCTACAATCACATCAAAATTACAACTAAGCTATAGAACAATAATCATTCAGAACCATCTGAAATCTGGCTGAATGTAAGTCCCACAACTAGGGAATCAAAAAAGAGCCACATAGAGACTGGTGGGGAGTGGGAGGTGGAGACTGAGAACAGACTGGCCCCACATCTACTTGTGGCAGTTTTTAATTGGGAGTGTTATCTTGATTGTGGAGATTCCCTGAGAAGCAAGGGATCCCAGCCCCTCATCAGACCCTTCATTAGCCCACGATTCCAATATCAGGAAGGGAAATTCCTGTATCTTAACTAATAATAGACAAAATGTAAATTGACAGTACTTTAGCTATGCCCACAGCCAATCAGAGTGGGTATGCAAATCAGAAGGCCAAAGATGGCAGCCACCCAGCTGCTCCAGGCATGGAGTGGTCAGGCGGGGCAGGACACCTGCTATGAGAGGAAGGGTGGGGGATGAAGGGAACTACAGGAGTGGAGTGCCAAAGCGAAGACAAGACTGCAGACTCTTGAGTCTGCAGCGAAGACAAAGTTGGCAGACTCTGGCTGGAATGAAGGCCTGGGTCCTGGATGCTGGAGGAAAACTGGTGCTGGAAGCCAAGGGAAGGAAGGCCTATTGCATGAATCTCTTTGTGCAATGGGCCTCTAGCCTTTATATAAAAGTATAAAGCGTCTTCTTTAACACAAAGAAGAAAAAAAATCAGATAAAAAATAAGAAAAGAACTTATGTGCATATATGCATATCCCTTGGAAACAGATAATAATGTGGTGAAGGCTTGGGGGAACATTGGGTGCAGGATGGAAAGAGTCAATTGGGGGTAAAAAAAGAGACATCTGTAATACTTTCAACAATAGATATAAATTTTAGAAATATTAAAAATAAATTGCAATAAATACATATATATCAGTAATTGAATCTAGCCTAGCTACTATGCTCAGTGGTTGAGTTTCCACCCATGAACCAGGAGGCCACAACTGGATTTCCAGTTAGGGCAGTCAATGATTCTCTCTCTTCATTGATGTTTCTAACTCTCTCTCCTTTTCACTTCCTCTCTCTGAAGTCAAAAAATGTTTTAAAAATAAAAATAAATGAGCAAGCAGAACAGAAATAGATGCATAGATACAGAGAACTTTTTTTTTAATTTACCTTTATTGTTGAAAGTAT
Organism: Lasiurus cinereus; assembly: GCA_011751065.1. Classification (NCBI taxonomy): domain Eukaryota; kingdom Metazoa; phylum Chordata; class Mammalia; order Chiroptera; family Vespertilionidae; genus Lasiurus; species Lasiurus cinereus. Next base: position 16,552,656 of record JAAGEH010000032.1, read on the forward strand.
TACAGATGTTCCCTTTTCATGCCTACTGACCCCCCTCCATTTTACTCCTGTCCCCTCAGCAGGCCTTTCCTGTACTAATGTAAGTTATTTGTTAATCTGCCCGCTACCCTACCTCCATTCCCTCTGTCAGTCTATTGCTTCAATGTCTCAATCTTTTTTGTTCATCCATTTATTTTGTTCATTAGCTTGTACATATAAGTAAGATCTTATGATACTTGTCTTTCTGTAACTGGCTTATTTTGCTCCGCATAATGCTCTCCAGATCTTTCCATGCTGTCCCATATGCTAAGAGATCCTTCTTTTCTACGGCTGCATTGTATTCCATTGAGTAAATGTACCCTTATTTAATCCACTCATCTACTGATGAACACTTGGGCTGTTTCTAGATCTTAGCTATCCTATATAATAAAAGGCTAATATGCAAATCAACCAAATGAAGCACACTGATCACCAGGGGGCAGATGCTCAATGCAGGAGCTGTCCCCGTGATCAATGTGCTCCCACAGGGGGAGCACCGCTCAGCCAGAAGCCGAGCTCACAGCTGGCGAGCACATAGGCTGTGACAGGAGCTAATGATGTCCGACTACTGGTTTAGCTGTCAGTCAAACATCCCCCAAGGGCTCCTGGACTATGAGAGGGAAGAGGCTGGGCTAAGGAACCCGTACCCCCCTAGTGCACGAATTTCACGCACCAGGCCTCTAGTTATAAATAATTCTGCTATGAACACAGGGTGTATATATTCTTTATGATTGGTGTTTATGGCTTCTTAGGATATAGAAGTGGGATCACTGGGTCAAATGCCAGTTTCATATTTAATTTTTTTGAGGAAACTCCACACTGATTTCCATAGTGGCTGAATCAGTGTGCATTCCCACCATCAGTGTACTAGGATTCCCTTTTTCCACATATTCTCCAGCACTTGTTTGTTGATATGTAGATAGTAGTCATTCTGACAGGTGTGATACAAAATACATTAAATATCTGTACCAAAGGTATAATTTCATCTTACAAGAAAATTGTGAGTTAATAATAAAATGAAAATCTTAGTTAGTTTTCCATGTTTCAAAAACAGTTTATATATTTTCAGCTGCAAACCTAACACTGAGTTTAATTACCTATATTACATTTCTTTCATAGTGATCTTAGTCTACTTTGTAAACAAAGTTTTAGTTTTATATCGAAGTCTACCAACTTTCAGCCTTTTATCTTAGAGACACAAGATTAAAAAGAAAAAAAAACACTCTTGACTCACATTTAAGAATCACATTTTTCTCATTGTATTATATTAAAATATTAGTTTCCTAGACTGTTTAATAATCTATCTTATATTTGTAAATTTGTTACCAAACTGTTAAAATGTACTTTTCTTTTTCAAATTATAGAGTCAAGATTATTGTATGAAAATAGTAAGGAGGGGGAGAACCAAAATGGAGGCATAGGTAAACAACTATACTTGCTGCCTCTCATAACCACATCAAAATTACAACTGAAAGGCAGAACAACTACCACACAGAACCACAGAAAAGCTGGCTGAGTGGAAGTTCCACAATTAGAGAGGTGAAGAAAGTGTGCTGAGACTGATAAGAGGTGAGGAATGGAAAGTGCTGGCACCTGGAGTGTTGCTCTTTTGATTGGGAGGGAGATACAAGCTCCCACTTGCTCTGAACTCCAGCTCTGGGTGAAACTCTGGGTGACCCAGACATATATGGGGTATGGGGGAGAAACTGGACTGTCTGGCATCGGGACAGGAATGCAAGGGTGGCTTTCTCTCAGAGGTGCTCACAGCAATCATGTTTCTGCACAGGGGCACGGGATGCAGAGACCCGGGGACCTCTCTGGTGCAGGGCTGACTGGCAGCTATTGCTGTGTGCTCCGCCCTGGTGTTTCTGGCCCTACCCAATTTACAACCCCACTCAAGCTGTGTGCATCAGCTTTTGCATGTGAATGGCCTGTCCTTTCTTGGCCTATAACTTGCCAAACTGCAGCTGGATCAGAGAGCCCCAGAGCTTCCAAAAGAAGGCCTAAGGCCTGGCAGCAGCAGCCAGCCTTGCTTCACTGCTGGGTCTCATCTGGGCAATTCCAAACCCCATACAAAGAGGAGGAATCTGCAGATGTCTCTGTAGCTCCTGCTAGGTGGCTGACCTTGCACCTCTTTGGAGATCCAAGAGCCAGTGTACCCAGTGGTCAGAGTGAGAACATACTGGATTATAACTCTTCACATCCATAAGAGACACACTCAAGGGACAGACTCAGTGAGCACCAAAACCCCACTGAAGCAAGTCCTGCCCCATAAGGGTGTCTCCTGTGCAACAGATCTTCCAGTGTAGACACAGTTGGTCAACACAGCCAACTGGCCTGGAGGTCAATTTCTCCCAGTGAAACCAAGAGCAATCAAAGGTTAACTACAACAAGACTGTGCAAACAGCCCACAAAGGGGTACACCAAAAGTGTACACCTCAGGTGACTGGGGAGGCCAAGCCACTGGGCCTAAGAGGACACCTACCACACAAGGCCACTTATCAAGTCTAGACTTAGCAGCTAACCAGTACATAGAAACAAACACAGGGAAACAGCCAAAACGTGGAGACAAAGAAACATGTCACAAATGAAAACTGGATGAAAGCAAAATACTGGATACAGAGTTCAAAACCACAGTTATAAAGTTACTCAAGAATCTTCTAGAAACCTCCAAGAAATTTAGTGATACCCTCAAGAATATGAAAAAAGACTAATCAGAAATTAAGCATATACTGACTGAAATAAAGAATAATATACAGAGATCCAACAGTAGACTAAAGCATCCCAAGAATCAAGTCAAAGATTTGAAATACAAAGAAGCAAAACACACCCACTGGAAAAGAAAAAGGAATCCAAAAATATGAAGACAGTGTAAGGAGCCTTTGGGACAACTTCAAGTGCACCAACATCTGAATTATGGGGGTGCCAGAAGAAGAGAGAGAGCAAGATACTGAAAACCTATTTGAAGAAATAATGACTGAAAACTTGCCTCACCTGGTGAAAGAAATAGACTTACAAGTCCAGGAAGCGCAGAGAACCCCAAACAAGAGGAATTCAAAGAGGACCACACCAAGACACATCATAATTAAAATGCCAAGGGCAAAAGACAAAGAGAGAATATTAAAAGCAGCAAAAATAATAAAAAGAGTTACCTACAAGGGAGTACCCATATGACTGTCAGCTGAATTCTCAACAGAAACTATGCAGGCCAGACAGAAATGGCAAGAAATATCTAAAGTGATGAATAGTAAGAACCTACAACCAGCCAAGACCGGTTTGGCTCAGTGGATAGAGCGTCGGCTTGTGGACTGAAAGGTCCCAGGTTCGATTCCGGTCGGGGGCATGTACCTTGCTTGCGGGCACGTCTCCACTGTGGGGCGTGCAGGAGGCGGCTGATCGATGTCTCTCTCTCTCATCGATGTTTCTGACTTTCTATCTCTCTCCCATCCTCTCTGTAAAAAATCAATAAAATATATTAAAAAAAAAAAGAACACACTCATTTAAAAAAAAAAAAAGAACCTACAACCAAGATTACTCTACCCAGCAAAGCTATCATTTAGAATTGAAGGTCAGATAAAGAGCTTCACAAATAAGAAAAAAAGCTAAAGGAGTTCATCACTGCCAAACCAGTATTATATGAAATGCTGAAGGGTAGTCTCTAAGAAGAGAAAGAAGAAGAAAAAGGTGAAGATAAAAAATTATGAACAACAAGGTGACAACAAATACATATATATTAACAAGTGAACCTAAAAATCAAATGAATAAAAAACTTAAGGAACAGAACAGACAGGTGAATATAATAGAATCAGGGACATGGAAAGGGAACAGACTGACAATTCTTAGGGGGGAGAGGTTGTAGGGGTGGGGGAAGAGATTTGACAAAGAGCTTACACCTATGGACAAGGTCAGGGTGAGGGAAGGGTGAGGCCTGGAGTAAGGTAGGAAGTGGATGGAGGGGAGCTATGGGGGGCAAAAAGAGAAACATCTGTAATAATCTGAACAATAAAGATTAAAAAAAATAAAAACGAAATTATCTAATAAAAGAGTAATATGCAAATTTTCCATCACTCCAACCCACAAGATGGCTGCCCCCATGTAGTCAAAGATGACTGCCCTATGTGGACACAAGATGGCCACCACAAGATAGCCAACAGGAGAAGGAAGTTGGAAGGGACCAGGCCTGCAACAGAGGGAAGTTGGGGGCAATCAAGCCTGCAGGGGAGGGCAGTTAGGGGTGACCAGGCCAGCAGAGGAGGAAAGTTGGGGGTGACCGGGCCTGTAGGGAAAGGCAGTTGGGGAAGACCCAGGCTTGCAGGGGAGAGCAGCTGGTGGGACCAGGTCTGCAGGAAAGGGCAGTTAGAGTGAACAAGCCTGCAGGGAAGAGCAGTTAGGGCCAAACAAGGTGGCAGGGAACAGTTAAACATCAATCAGGCTGGCAGGGGTGTGGCTATGGTGTGATCAGGCTGGTAGGCAGAAGCGGTTAGGGGCAATCAGGAAGACAGGCAGACAAGCAGTTGGAAGCCAGCAGTTCTGGATTGTGAGAGGGATGTCCAACTGCTAGTACTGGGATCGGGACTAATCAGGCAGTCGGACATCCTTCAAGGGGACCCATATTGGAGAGGGTGCAGGCTAGGTTGAGGGACAACCCCTTCCCATGCATGAATTTTGTGCACTGGGCCTCTATTTACATATAAAATGTTTATACATTGGCACTGGAACATTTCTCTTAGTACCTGTTTTAATTAATAAATTATGTAATTTCTTTAAGGCATAGTATAAAATCATAGCATATTACTTTAAAATTATGATAAAAATGAATTCCTCAGATATAATTTTTTGACAAAATGAAAAAAAAAACTGTAAGTTAAAAAATATACCAACCATTCTAGAATATGAAAAGGAGAAATTATATAGCTATACCCTCATTCATTCTATTTCCCAATATATTCTAGTGCCCTTTTTAACTTGTAGTTGCTTAACTCTGAAAAAGGAGGAGGATCATTGAAAATTTTCAGCTACAAATATTCAAAAAGCCAGTTTCACAGCTGAAATCAGTAACCAACCTATGAAGATAATAATTTAATATCAAGTTGCTTAAATACTTGAAAGATATCATTTATGTTTACTTTATCTTGTAAAAGCCACTCAGCAGAAAATCCATTTTATGAACTGTCTTCTGACTAACGCACACAAATATTCACATGAGAAACCACCAACTCACAGGTATGATGCTGAAATAGAAAGTGGTCACATATGCCTTATGATCTTTTTTTTTTTTAAATAAAGAAAACCGGAGGGCTTGTAAAAAAGTTGATTAAAAAAAAATTGCTTTAGAGGTACTAAAGAGAGAAGGTTCACTAAAAAAAATACCAAAAAAGCCACTTAAATGACAGAAACAGAAAGATACAGATAAGCCATGTCTCGTCAGAATAGAACTCTTAACTATATGGCTCTCTTCATAGAGAATACAACAATGTTTTATTCAACCAAAGTATCTCAAAGTAATTTGCTAAAGGGGTTGTACTGTGGTCCCTCACAACTGAGATCACAGGCATCTGCCAAGTCAGCCACAGACTGGGCAGTGAAGGATGATGGGTAAACGCACACTGACTGCTGCATGGGGAAAGCAAACATGCACCAGCAACAAAAGACTGGAACAAAATACTATTTCTTTTATATAAAGAGAACTGTTAGTAAAAATTAACTATTCACAAGAGTTTCAGGCCATTAAACAATCATTTTGGTTTTTTTTAAGCCTAATTCTCTCTGCAGTGTAAATAAAATTAAAATGTTTTACCATATTTAATAAGATTAGAGATCTTTAGAAAAAATGTGCTGAATGATAACATAAAAATGTAATTGGTTTTGTAACAAAAGGGCTTTTCTTAATATCACATTTAAAAACAATGCAGCAAAAGGAAAGTCTTAAAAACCTATAGTCACATTTAAAAGTAAGAGAATATCCAGAACCAATTATCTTGGAAGTTTTGAGGAATAATATTTAAAATTGAATAATATTCAAAAAACAAAATGTCACCTAGAAATATGGAATTGCTGCTGTCTTCATGTGTAAAAAAGGCTTTTCGACAATACTTGTCTTACTATTTATTTTAAGATATATAGGTTTAGTAATACTGCTTGGCTGAGGAGGGGACTGAATATGGGTCAAATGTAAATTCATGTCATCTACTAGAAGCCATCTATCTCCCCCAAAACCCAGCTAGAGCCTTGGAGTAGTCAACATAGTCATTTAACTCAATGTCCTGCCCTGAATGTTGCCCCTGTTTCTGTATATTTGATCATCACATGATTCAATCGCTGCCATTCTCCATTTTTCTTGTCTCTTTCTGCAACCTTCTAGTTACTTCTGGTGGACACACATATGTGAAAGCCACTGTGCTAATCTGTCTTTGACTACTGCCTGCTGTGATAATGCTGTCATTTGCTCTAAGAATCCTTGAGAGATACCAGCTGCCCAATGAGCTGAGTTCAAGATCTTGTACAGCAAAATCCTATACTCTGTTTTGTGTCCGTCCTGTGTCCTAACCACTCTGCATGCCTTGGGAATACAGTGTCTACTCAAATCAAAGCAATACCATGAGCTTTTAACAACATTACTTTCTAGTCCTTTGAGTCCTATTGCTGGAAGCCAAGATCAACAGTAATTAATACAAATGTGAGAAATCAGGTCAGAAAGCTGAATAGGGTTTTGATATTCAGAAGGTTGTATGTCTGCATGTTATTATCTATTGCTGACTCAATGCCCTCCCCCCTCAACCTGAAAATCTTTCACTGTTTACTAAACATTACCATTGACATGTCTATTTGCATTCCTAAAAGGCAATTGTGTATTCTAGTAAATAAAAAGGAGATGGGTGTGGAGATTTAGTGGAGCTTAGCCTCTTGAACTAAGTTCACAGCTGGCTTCCCCCATAATTTCCAAATTTGTATTTCTTGTCTTGTGTATTAATTTGCCCATCAGCCCTTTCTCCAGGCCTTTCCACCCAAGCCACTTGGGCTGTGGCCTCATATCCTATTTTTTCCTAAATGGCTTTAGATCCATTTTTCTCTAGAAAATCTTTTTCAATTGATTCTGGTACTGAAACATCCATCTTATATAAACTGCTGTTTGAAATTTTAACCTTGCTATTGGCTTCTATAAATATTTGTTTGCTTAAATAATAAGAAAAATGAGACTATTCTCACTTTAGAGAGGCCATTAAACCTTTCCTGGACAAAATTACCAGTGCTGGCACCAAGCCAGGTCTTTGGTTGAGGTCTCAAGGCCTCAACACATAGGGGCCCTTTAAGAACTTGCAAAGGGGTGGGAAACATTCCATATTTGGGAGACAAAGAAGGTAAAAACATATAAGTAGGGAAAATTTCTGCATGTTGGGGCCCAGAATTTGAGAAAAATTTTCCTCTGGACACAAGTGAAATAAATGTAACTCCAAACTCTCCGAGCATTGTTTGATTATTTCCGTCTTCTGTAACACTACTATCTTTTTCCATATCTTGCTGTGAGCTTTCACTCCCCTCAACCCATCACTCTGATTTCTAATGCAATTATTAACTTATCTTTGTCTTAAAGCCATAAAAGGTAATTGCTCTAAATTTTATATAAAGAAAAAAATTTGCCCCGGCTGATTGGGCCAGTGGATACAGAGTCAGCCTGTGGACTGAAGGGTCCCAGGTTGAATTTGGTCAAGAGCACATGCCTGGGTTGTGGGCTTGATCGCCAGTAGGGGTCATGCAGGAGGCAGCCAATCAATGACTCTCTCTCATACCTCTCCCTTCCTCTCTGAAATCAATAAAAATATATTTCAATCAATCAATCTAACCATATATCTTTTTTTTTTTTTAAATCCTCACTCAAGGCTGGTGCCATTCTGGGGCTTAGAATATCTGGTTTTCCAAATGATCTAATACATTCATAATTCTTTTAAAAAAATAAAATTAATCCTCACTCAAGGATTTTTCTTCATTGATTTCCAAAGAGTGGGAAAGATGAATGGAGAGAGGGAGACAAAGAGAGAGAGAAACATCAATGTGAAACACATTGATTGGTTGCCACCTGCATGAGCCCTAACAGGGGCTGGGGATCAAACCTACAATGGAGGCATGTGTCCTTGACAAGGAATTACCCTCAGCCCTTTGGTGCAGGGGCCGATGCTCTAACCACTGAGCAAACCGGACAGAGCTAACCTTATATCTTTATAGCTTGTTCTACTATAATTTTGTCCGTGTGCACTGAAGGTATAAGTACACATGTTGAAAAACAAAGTCTAGAGAATAGTCACCTTGTCCAATGTCTTTGACAAATAATGAAATGAGGCCCAGAAGGTATGCAGAAATTGCACTCGGGTCACCTCACAGCTAGTTTAGATATCTCAGTGGCTCTGAACTTGGATCTTCCTAGAGGAAATAAAATTCTCAGACCTATGAAATTCACTTTCTGTAAATCCTGAGACATAATTGAGCACTTATTGAATGCTCTTTTGAATATTTAATTACACTTAACCAGGATTTATTGAATTCTTATTATGGATATCATCTCACTGATTCCCACAAACACTGTGTGAAGTGGGTACTATCATCCTCCTGCTTAAGGATCAACTCAAGAAATAGAGGGCAATTTAATGATCTCATAGATCTTATAGTAAAGAAATCACAAAGGTAGATTTTCAACCCAACACTCTCTTTACCATACCTAACTGCCTCAAAAACTTTAGGAACCAAAGATAGCCATTCTGTTCTTTTTTCTGAGAACAGATGGTTAAAACATCTATGTTGAAGTAAATGATATAACTCTTGTACTGCCTATAGCAATGAGATCCAGGGGACATTGTTCCCAAATAGAATTTGTCTATAAAAGCTGGCATCTGTATGCAACTAATCCTACCATTGGAAAGGATAGTCAAAACTGCCCACAACTCCATTCCCAGGCATGACCAATAATCCTAAATGCAATGACACTCTAAAAGTCAAAACTGTCTTTACTGACATGCAAATACTGCCAAGTATTAGCACAAACATGTTAAACTGCCAAACACAATCACAGGACAAGAAAGCAAAAATTCACTACATGCATTTATCTGTTATAATGATATGCTCATGGTTTCTGGCCCTATTTTTTTTTTCTTTTCAGCCTCTATTTCATAGGGAGAAAAAGAATAAGTAATCTCTACTATGTCTTTCCCATACAGGATCTTACATATTTTAGTAACATTTTAAGAAATTGTGGCCATGATCAAATACTAATGTGCTCAGCAGTAAATTGTGGCAATGCTGGGTGAATCAGGGAAGAACAGGCTGACAATAAAGAGCAGAGAGGTCCTATTTAGATAAGAAGAAAACCCCAATAATTTGATAATCAACAATGAGAAGGGGCCTTAGCAAAAGGTACATGACTACTCACTAGTGCTTTTGCAAAATGGGATTCATTTACAAATTTATTTATAAATTAAAAATTCATTTATAAATTTAGCAGGGGTTCTCTTTAAACAAAAATTCACAAACTGGAGAATCACTGATTGTGTGCAGCTTTCATCAGTGCTAGTCTGATTAGATTTAATAAACTAAATTTTTGTTCATTGGCATTCAGGGAAAAGGAAGTGATTTTTCCTTTTCTTTAAAAAAATATTTTTATTGATTTCAAAGAGAGGAAGGGAGAGGGAGAAGGGAATAGAAACATCAATGATGAGAGAGAATCATTGATCAGCTGCCTTTTGCATGTCCCACACTAGGGATTGAACCCACAACCCAGGCATGTGCCCCAACTGGAAATCGAACCATGACCTCCCCGCTCAAGTGGATGGATGCACAACCACTGAGCCGCGCTGGTCTGGTGGAAGTTACTTTTTCTAAAGCAAATATTGCTTCTACACAGCCAAGCTAGCACCCTTAAAATTTTTTTTAAATTGATTTCTGAGAGGAAAAGAGAGGGAAAGAGTGATAGAAACACCAATGATGCCCTGACCAGGAATGGAACTTTGACCTCCTGGCTCAACCATTGAGCAACACCAGCCAGGCAGTAGAATGTATGCTTAATGAACATATCCTTTTCAGAGCAACTATTAAATGTCCATATAATGTCCCCTTGTAGCTTGTGCTATCTAAACAAGGATGGACTGATATGGCTGGTCACTCTCTACTTCAGCAGTCTTAGCAGGATACAAAATAAGAAAATATTTTAAAAAAACAAATTAAACTGAACCAGCACATTATCAGTTTTTCTTTATAAGAATCAAGGTAAACTTCAAAGATCTCAAAAACAAAATAAAAAACACTCAGGTGCACGCATGTGTGCACACACACACATACATACACACACAGACAGAAACACACCATGGGATCTAGGTATAAAGACAAGAAAAAGAAAACAAAAAACAAAAAACAAGCAAACTCAGTAATCTAGGTATAAAGGCAAAAAAAGAAAAAAAAAGAAAAAAACAAGCAAACTCAGTAATCCTTCACTACCTAAGATAAATGCCTAAGTAATTCTAAAAATAACATTTATAACATATACTTAGAGCTATTCAAGTAAAATGACAGAAAACTAGTAAAAATATATCTTACTTATACTATTATAGTTTTTTAAGCATCAGCTAGTTCATGGATCACATGACATATTTTCTACGCAAATAAATTCCCTCTTTGTAAAAAGGGGTTGGTTAGTAATCACTGCTCCCATACAAGATTTTTTATAAAGCTTGATATTCTTTATTTGTTTTACAAATAATCAAACCACACTAATAATCCTATAAAGCCAAACATGCAAACACAAGTAAATTGCAAATAACATTTTCTGTCTCCCCTCTACACTGACTTTATAATAAATAATACATATTATAAATAAAATTAAATGTGTATATACACATTTAAATTCAGTTAAAACAACACATAACTGATTTTTTCTAAATGTTCAATTTGTCACTGAAACCAGAGACATTTCACTTAAAAATGATCTGAGAGTGCCTTTCACAAAACGCCTCTGGGTCCTTTCTTATTACTAACTCTTTTTTTTTTTTTACTACTAACTCTTGCTCTGCTCATTTTACTACATAATTGTTTCATAATGCAATACTACAAATTGCAATTACAGTTGACTCAAGGAATGATTAAGAAAAATACTATCACTACTGCCTTTGTTCAAATAACTCTGATAATGATGAGAGACTGATTGAGTTCTTAGCCCAAGTGATGAGAAGGGTCTATTTGAACATTTCTATTAAGCTTTATTTTATTAAACCCTGACTTTGTCAGGTTAGAGGCAAATAATCATACCCTGACTCTGGTTACCATGGTTTTCCTTTTCCTAAAGCATCACAACTTGGTAAGGCAGTCTCTGTGTGAAATGCTAATGAGACCTAAGTTAAAAAAAAACAACAACACATCATTCAAAAGGACAGTTGAAAGAAGAAAAAGTAAAAAGGTAGAACAATATTTTATTCCACAGCTTCTTTCCTTTTAGGAAAAAGAATCAATGGTATTTAGTAGTAATGATAATTATTCTAAAAAATTTATTACCAGTTGCTTATTTGATAATCAACTTGGCCTTCAGTGTGTAAATGCTTATGAGGTAATTAATACATGCAGACTTTTGTGTGTATGTATGTGTGTATACACACACACACACATACATATATATTTATTTATTTATTTCAGAGAAGAGGGGAGAGGGAGAGAGAGACAGAAACATCAATGATGAGAGAGAATCATTGATTGGCTGCCTCCCATATGCCCTCCATTGGTGACCAAGCCTGCAACCTGGTCATGTGCCCTTGACTGGAATCAAACCTAGGACCCTTCAGGCTGACACTCTATCCACTGAGCCAAACAAGGTAGGGCTACATGCATACCTTTTTTAAGTTAGAAATATTTACCCTCAATTAAATACACATTGGGAATCAGCATTGTACCTACTGCTATGAGACCTACTTACAACTACAGGTGAAACACTTTCAAGTGTATTCTCATGCTTATGTTTATAGAGAAAATGGAAATGACAAAGACAGAAAGAAAATGGTCATTGATGTGGGAAGGGAGGGGAACAAACTTTTTGTAAAGCTCCTGGAAACTGAAAGATTAAAACTTCCCCAAAGACCTCATTATCTGTAAAGTTAAGGTGTTAGCACTTTTTTTCTGTAGATGACAGGAAACAGTTTCTGTTGATTCCCATTTATTGGAGAATGCTCTCTACAGAGTAAATTAAGAGGTGCAGATTTCCACATTTTATCTTTCAGTTGATTCACTTATTGGGCTCTTGGGGATAAGCTGCCCAGAGCTTGAGGCGACGCCTAATTCTCAGAATAGGAAAGAGCAGATTCCTGCAGAGACTGCAGACTTCCAGGCCTCCATGCCAACACCACTGCTTATCTGAGTCACAGCAGCCTCTTGAAGAATGAGGGACTAAAGGTCACACACAGTTGGTTAAATTCTGTGTTCTTGCAGCACACCTGGCTCCTGAGATGATTATGTGGCATTAAATATGGCAACCTCTTTTCCAGAAGATCCTTTATGCTTCTGTGCTGCAGTTTCCCTAGACCAGGATGCACAGCTCTGAGGGTTATTTATGACTCAACCGTGGTTAGAACCCAGCTGGTAACAAAGGATCTGAAATTTTGGGATGGTTTTAGGGACTGAGTGACAAGGCTTACAACAAGGAGACCTAGTGACTCAGCTCCATTCAAGCACACTCCTCATGTGAAGGGAAACATGAAATTCGACAAATGGTAAACCACCATCTTCTTCCTTATTTGGCTAAATAGTTCAACAAGCATTCAAATATAAAACTTGTTGATCTGTGTACTAGCCTGGAATTCCTATCATCCCAACTCATTCTCATCTCCTAAGAACTGTCACATCTGCACATCCTGCTGTGTGGTCTGAGGCTCATGGACTTGCTGGCAAAAAGTGGAGCTATGAAGAGCAGACATGTTTGTCCAATAAGCTGTCCTGGAACTGGAGCCAGTACCACCAATATCAGTTTAAATCTTCAAGTCTCCCCAATTATGGCTGCTTTTACAAGATATCATTACGTTGCTTTTCCTTGACTAAAGTTTGAAACTGTCTAGCTCAAGCTAGTATTTATAATCATGGTGTTTTAGCAAACCTCATTTCATTGAGGACATTATGTCTATCTATCTACTTATAGATAGATTTATATCCTAAAAGGTAGAAGTAATCCACATAAAATCTTTTATCAAAGGTATGCAGAATACTTATCTACAAACTAATGCCAAAATAATTAATCCAAGAAAAGAAAGCCCACATGAAAAGCACTTAAAAAGCTGACAGATGTACAGTACTTTAAATTTCAAAAAGCTTTTCATACACATTGTTTGAGTTCTTAAAATGAAATATTAAGAACATGGAAATGAGAAAACTGAGGCTGTTAGATTAAATGCCAAAGACGTGGAGTTGGGTTGAGAGGAGAGACCTTCAAAGTCTAAATCCCAAATTCTTTCTATGACAGAACACTGTTCTCCCTCTCAAATTGACCTCAAACTCTTCACATGCCTTAGTTATTCATGTTACTTTATATGTTAAGAGTTCATGAATTAGTAAAATCCTTATTTATTACACTGAAATAATATTTAAAATAAACTTTAAAGAAGAACACTATGGAAGCATCCTAAATGATGTTAATACTAACCAGACTGTAAAATACTTGAAAGTGGTCTCTGTAATTTTAACTCTTAAGCACCCATCTAAACGCATGGTGCTATGTTCCTTCACACAGAATAATGATGGAGTTATGCTGCCGGTGGATAGACCTGAGGACAAACAGGTATAAAACACTGAAAATTCAGATAACTTATGTGAAGATCAATAAAATTACACACCACATGGTAGATGACATGGCAAGATCAGGGTTTCTCAACCTTGACATCACAGACATTTTGGGTCAGATAATTCTGTATAGTGAGGGGAGAGCAGGGCTCTTTAGTACATCATAGGTTGTTTAGCAGCATCCCTGGTTTGTAGCAACTACATGAGAGTAGTACCCTCTCCCCACTATGCAACCAAATAAATCTTCAGAGACTGCTAAAGGTCCCCTGTGAGCAAAACCCAGGTGGGTTGAGTACCACTGGGTTAGTGTTTAAGACAACTAAGTTCAATGAGATATATTCCTTATTTTCAAAGAAGAATAAGAGGATTGAAAGGACAGTGGGAGGTTTATTGGTCTTCACCCTCAATGCTCCATCTAGTACCTTCTAAAAACTGAAGGAGCAAGACTGTATTGAGATGTGTAAGACTGAATGCAAATAATGGGCTAAGTCTTAGATGACAAGATCTAGCATATTGTAACCTAAGAATATATTTGGGGGATGTAGCCATAAAAACCAGTACATTAAAAAGGCATCAAAGTTGCCAAAACCGATTTGGCTCAGTGGATAGAGTATCAGCCTGCAGACTGAAAGGTCCTGGGTTCGATTCCAGTCAAGGGCATGTATCTTGGTTGTGGGCACATCCCTAGTGTGGGGCGTGCAGGAGGCAGCTGATTGATGTCTCTCTCTCATCGATGTTTCTGACTCTCTATCCCTCTTCCTATCTCTCTGTGAAAAAAATCAATAAAATCTATTTTTAAAAAAAGCATAAAAGTCAATATATTAGAACAAATGATTAAGAGCTTATACTAAAAAAATCAGAAAGATTTAGAGAGCAGCTACAGTGTTGGGACAGGTTCAAGCCTTGGACTAATGAGAGGGCATAGTCCTCTCATTGCCATGTGCAAGTCCCAGCTTGGAGGCAAAGCCCTCCCAGCACAATTATAGCCAGAGGCTATAGTTGTAAGCTCAAACCTATGGTCTGAACTTGTGGTCCCACGTGCCTGAGTGATATTAGCTTGGTAGAGTTCAGGTGCATGTAACTGAGTAGATTCAAAACTCACGAGAACTTTGTAACCACGCCCTGACTTTGCCTCGTGGAATCTGGCTGCAAAATAAAGAGATAGCTTACAGACTGTGTTGCTGCCACTAGCTCTCCATCAGAGAAGCTTTCCATCCGAGAGGACAGTGTCCCACACAGACCTAGTTTTCACTCTTTTGTCTGTTTTTTCCAGGTTCAGTGAGCCTGAGAGAGGATCCTTCACCATCCTCTCTCAGGCTCACTGAACCTGGATGAGCTGGCTCAGTACATATGGCACCCAACATGGGGCTTGAGTATGGGGGAATTGTAATTGTGGGGTGAAAAGAGGCTCCCTTAAGGCACGTCTGCAGAAAGTAAAAGTAGGGTAGGGAGCGAGGTTCAGTAATTACTGGGTGTAAAGTATGGGACAATGCTTAGTAAAGCAGTAGAGAATAGGTTAAGAAATAAGGTAGAAAAACAGGAAAAAAAAGAGGATCCCTAAAACAATGCTTATTGAAGCATTTATTAAATTAAAAACAGATCTGTAAAGCATAACTGTCATTTAAAGAATTAAAGAAAGTAGAAAATAAGCAGTAGGGAATAAGTGGGAGAAAATAAGTGGTAGAAATAGGAGATAGAAAATAACAGATAGATCGTTGGGAACTGTACAGCAAAGGATGGAAATCCTGGTCAGCAGGATGCATAAAGCCAGACCAGGACATTTTGTTAAGGACTGTAAAGCAAAAAATGGCTGTGGTTGATGTTGTTTGAGGAAGTAACACTTTTATTCTGACCTACATTGTAAGCTCTTGAGGCAGTCACATTGTTTCTGGGCTTTGGTTATTTCTTTCTTGTATGACCTGATAGCTTCCTGGGACTTTAGTTCCAGACTCAGAGTTGGAGGTCTCCAGCTCTCTAGGACTGAGGGTGCTTGTTTCCATGCAGCAGCAGCTAAAGAAAGAAGCTGAGGAAGGAACCAGACTTCCACCAGCACGGCTGGGGCTCATTTGACTGGGATTAGTGCTGGTTCAGTCCCAAAGCCAACCATCCAAGCAGCCTGATCCAGGGGATCAGCCTTGCATTGATGATATCTTCATATTGCAGCATCTTACTATGCAAGGGACTGAGGTATCAACATGGAGTCAGCTGAAGAGGATGATGACTGACGCCAAGCAGATGGTAGAAAAGCAAGAAGTAGAAACCATGTTTATGGCAATGCTAGCATTGGTGAGGTGCCAGTCTTCTGTAAAGTCTTGGCACAGCTAAATATGAGGACTCTGAGTAAGATATCCTGAAAATGTTAACATGTCTGTAGTTTGTTTTTTTTCTTATTGCTGTGCTGCATTGACATTGTTTTGTTATTGTTTTATTAATAGATTTTGTTCTCTCTTGTTGCTGTATGACATTAATATTACTGTGTTGGTTGTTTTGTTAATAGCCAGAAGTTTGTTCTTGATGTTGATTATGCTGAATAATTTGCCTAGAGCTTTGGATGATGTAAACAGAAGTGTTTAAAAAAAACAACAAAAAAGGGGGGGAGGGATACATGGAGAGTGGCTACAGTGTTTGGACAGGTACAAAACTCGGACTAATTAGAGGGCACAGTCCTCTCATTGCCAAGTGCAAGTCCCAGCTTGGAGGGCAGAGCCCTCCCAGCACAATTATAGCCAGAGGCTGTAGTTGTAAGCTTGAACCTATGGTCCGAACATATGGTCCCAAGTGCCTGAGTGATGTGGGCTTAATAGAGTTCAGGTGCATGTAATTGAGTAGATTCGACACTCAGGAGAACTTTGTAACCATGCACTTAACTTTGTCTCCTGGAATCTGGCTATAAAATAGAGAGACAGTTTACAAGTTGTGGCACTCTCTCTCTCCATCAGAGAGGGCAGTGTTCTACCCAGACCCAGCTTTCATTCTCTTGTATGTCTTTTCTCAATCCTTCACTGCCCCCTGTCAGGTTCACTGAACCTGGATGAGTTGGCTCTGCACAGAAAGACATCTGTTATTTGATGTGTAACAACTGTCACTATTGAATACTAATAAAATATCTATAAAAATAGTATTAAACATTAAATATGAGCATGTTTTTAAACTTGAAGCACACTGCAGAAATCCTCTTTCTAAGAAAATAAAATAAAAGATATACTTTTCTAACAAATATATCTCTATAGTCATCCCTTTCCTCCTCCATTTCCAGGTAGCTCTTCCAGATTCCCTAAGTTGGAAATATCATGGCCATTTTAAGTGGTGGATATGTTTCAGTATTGATTATCTATTGCTTGTCTTTTTGGTTAAGCCAAAATGATCTGGCCAGTAGTGGTTGGTTTTGGCCAGCACAATAGAGTGTGCTATAAAGCAGTTACAATTTCAGAAGCTCAAGGCTACCTGGCTTCAGACATAGTGGGTTGGAGAGGCAGTTCCCAGGAGAAGACACTCTACAACAGGTGCTCCTACTTGCCTACACAATATACATTCTCCTCCTCCTCTCAGAAGTGGAGCTTTGATTTGGTAGAGAGAGGAAATATGCCTAGTTGAGATAAAACTACTCTTCCCAGCTGCCATTGAAAACAGGAAAAAGAACCAGATTCCTGAATGAAAGTCCCAGCTTTGCCTCTTACTAGCTACGTGATGTGCAGTCATGTGAATCACTGTACTCGGACAACTCAACCTCTTTGAGCCTCAATTTCTCTTTGATTAAACATAGTCATCATATCACAGGTTTATTTTGAGAACTAAATGAACTATACATTTACTATGTATTAGCACATATAGGCTTTCAATAAATATTAACAATGTTATTATCATTGTTATTCTTTACTTCTGGTTCATAAATTGATTATGGCACTCCTGGAAAAAATCCTTAAAAAGGAGACCAACTCCATTAGAAGTTGCCAATTCCCCTTCCTGCTTAGAATTCTTACAAGATGGATAGAACCGTAACCATCAAGTGACAGTAAGGACAGAAATACGAGAGGATACTTGTGTTCATAATATAAAAGGTAGAAGCAAGCTAAATGTCCGTTAATGGATGAGTGGATAAACAAAATATGGCATACACATACAATGGAATACAATCCAGCCATAAAAAATAAAAGAAAATTCTGATACTTAGTATATCATGAATGAACTTTGAGGACATTATGGTAAGTGATATAAGCCAATGACAAAAAAAAAAAAGATAATTACTGTATGATTCCACTTACATGAAGTATCTAGAGTACTCACATTCAGAGAGACAGAATATAGAAAGGGGTAAGAAGGGGGAATGGGTTTAGTATTTAAAGGGCACAGTTTCTATTTTGTCAAATGAAAAGAGTTCTGGAGATGAATGCTCAACAATGTGAATGTACTAATGCCACTGAACTGAACACGGAAAAATGGCTAAGGTGATGAATGTTATGTATATTTTACTACAAGTTAAAAAAAAAAGGAATACATTTTAAACATGGCTGCATCAAAAGGAGACTCTAGGACCACGGCATAAGCCTTGGAGTACCAATCTTCAGATTTCTTTTAAATTAGAAAAAAAGAAGTGCTATCATGTTTAAACTGTAATTACTTGGGTCTATGTTACAACTAAAATATTTTCACAGATAAAACCACAGAGCTAAAAAGACAAGAATAAGTATTTCCTTTTACATATTTTAATTCCCAGAGAAAAGGAAAATATATTATTCAGAACATCTTTGTAAATAATCCTATCTTCACACCAATTCTTCACTGGTCAGTCCTACAGTCAAGACGTTATGCTCAAAGTCAATTTATGTGGCCAACAGAGGGCAAGATGGCACCCACAGCCTTCTTGGAGTGTAAGAGGAGAACTAATTGATAAAATAACCACCAATATGCAGCTTCACCTATTCAGCAGAAGGCGCCATTCCAGCTGACAAAGACTTTCAGTCTGAAGACAAGAAGAAAATATTACATGAGCTAGAAATGATTTTAATTTTATCTCCATTGTTTCTGATGCTAGTTAATGAGTAGAAATGCCTTCACACACTTTCTTTTATTTTGGCTGTCAATGGAGTTTCTCTCTAATTAGATGGCTGCCCATCAGCTGTATGTATACTGAACAGCAGAAGACAGGTCTAAAAGAAAAGGTTCTTTTCCACTGCTGATAAGACTAATTGGAAATAGTATAAAAATTCTGCTTTAGTGAATTATATGACTTCTATCTCATAGGAGATTGGTCAAACTAAATAGACTGGGGTCTACTCTATGAGTAAAACTCTAGAACTTGGACAGTAAAGTTAATAAGACCCAAATCGATAAAACTATATTTAAATATGGAACCATTCTAAAAAATAGTTACATAGAAAAAAATGTTTTATAACTTTTTTCTATTTGTCTATTAAAACTGAAAAGACAGATGGAGAAACCAAGATGGTGGCATAGGTGAACACCCAAACTGCTGCTTCGCACAACAATTTCAAAACTATAAAAGAACAGACACCATACAGCACCACAGGAAAGTTGGCTGAGTGGAAATTCTACAACTAGAAGGAAAGAGAGAGGCTCACAGAGACTCAGAGGAGCTGCAAAAAGCTGAGGTACGGAGATACACACATGCAGAGGATGGGCGGCAGAGTACTTGGCTGGCTTCCTCTAGCGGAAGAGAGATGGAACTCCAGTTCCATCGGCAATGAACTCCAGTTCCAACTGTACTGAACCTATTTTGGATGAGACTCTAGGGACCTAGACCCATATGGGTCCCCAGAGCGCACAGAAACTCAAGAGAGCTGCGAAAGGCAGAGATCTGGATACACGCGTAT
Organism: Lasiurus cinereus; assembly: GCA_011751065.1. Taxonomy (NCBI): domain Eukaryota; kingdom Metazoa; phylum Chordata; class Mammalia; order Chiroptera; family Vespertilionidae; genus Lasiurus; species Lasiurus cinereus. Next base: position 16,572,299 of record JAAGEH010000032.1, read on the forward strand.
GAGTGCACATAGAGAGGGCTGCAGTGATTGCCAAAGGGGCCTCATAGGGCAAGGCTGATGGGAAGCCAAGGCTATCTACTCAGCCCTGAGACTCCACCCAACCAAGCCAAACACAGAAGCTTATACAATTTTGCAAGACTTATCTCATAAGGCTGACTCCAGCACAGAAGTTCTCCTGGTGTAAATACAGTCGATATTCACAGTCAATTGGCCTGGAGATTAATTCCCTCCAGTGATATCAACAACAATCAGGACTTAACTGCAACAAGGCTGTACACACAGTCTACAAATGGATGCACCAATAGTGTCCACCTCAGGTAATTGGGGAGGTGGAGCTACTGGGCCATATAGGACAACTAGCACACAAAGCTACTCTACCAACTCAGGGAAGCAGTGAAAATGCAGAGAAAAAGGAACAGATCACAAACAAAAGAAATAGAGGGAAACAAATGACTGGATATAGAATTCAAAACCAAGGTTATAAGGTTTTTCAAGAATTTCCTGGAAAAGGTTCATAAATTTAACAAGACCCTCGAGGATATGAAAAAGGACAACTAGAAATTAAACACACACTAGCTGAAATAAAAAATATTATACAGAGACCTAACAGCAGACTAGAGGATTTGAAATACAAAGAAGCAGAAAACACTCCACTGGAAAAGCATAAAGAAAAAAGAATCCAAAAATGTGAAGATAGTGTAAGGGACAACTTCAAGTGTACCAACATCAGAATTATGGGGGTGCCAGAAGAAGAGAGAGAGCAAGATACTGAAAACCTATTTGAAGAAATAATGACTGAAAAGTTCCCACACCTGGTGAAAGAAATAGACTTACAAGTCTAGGAAGTGCACAGAACCCCAAACAAAAGGAATCCAAAGAGGATCACACCAAGACACATCATAATTAAAATATCAAGAGCAAAAGACAAATAGAGAATTTTAAAAGCAGCAAGAGAAAAACAGTTAATTACCTACAGGGAAGCACCCATTCGACTGTCAGCTGATTTCTCAACAGAAATTATGCAGGCCAGATGGGAGTGGCAAGAAATATTCTTGATGAATAGCAAGAACCTACCACCAAGATTACTCTACCCAGCAAAGCTATCATTCAGAATTGATGGGCAGATAAAGTGCTTCACAGATAAGAAAAAACTAAAGGAGTTCATCAACACCAAAACAGTATTATATGAAATGCTGAAGGATATTCTTTAAGAAGAGGAAGAAGAAAACGGTAAAGGTAAAAATTATGAACAACAAATATATATCTATCAACAAGTGAAACTAAAAATCAAGTGAATTAAAAATCTGATGAACAGAATAAACTGGTGAATATAATAGAACTGGGGGCATAGAAAGGGAGTGGACTGATAATTCTCAGGGAAAGAGATAGGGGGGTGCAGGAAGAGACTAGATAAAAATCGTACACCTAAGGGTGAGGAAAATGGGGCTGGGAAGTAAGAGCACAGGGTGAGATGGAACCAGGTGGAGGGGATCTATGAGGGGAAAAAAGAGGAACAATTGTTATAATCTGAACAATAAAGGTTTATTACATATAAGAAAAACAAACAAACTGAAAAGGCAGACCTAAAATAAGTAATAATCTATTACCGTAAAGGTATCTAACTAGGACCAATCAATTACTAACTAATTATGTTTTCTACTTTTTAAAAACCCACGGTGTGTCACAGCAGGAAATATACATAATTCTACACTTTCCTGAAAAATATATTTCTGGAAAGAAATCTAGTTGAAATGTTTTTTAATGCAACAATGACCATAAAGTACATAATACATAGAAAGATTCATATGTAAAATAAGTTAAAAGAGAAGAAAGATTTTTAAAAATTATGCAGGTATGCAGAGCACAGCTCGGAGCACTTCTAAAAGGGCTGACAAACCAGTATTATATGAAATGCTGAAAGGTACTCTTTTAGAAGAGGAAGAAGAAAAAGATAAAAGACACAAAATTATGAACAACAAATACATATCTATCAACAAGTGAATCTAAAAATTAAGTGAATTAAAAATTTCATCAACAGAATAAACTGGTGAATATAATAGAATCAGGAGCACAGAAAGGGAGTGGACTGATAATTCACAGGGGGAAAGGGGTGACAAGTGTACAGGAAGAGACTGGACAAAAATCATACACCTATGGATGAGGTCAACGGGAAGGGGTAAGGGTAGAGGAAAGGGTGGGAGCTGGGTGGAGGGGAGCTATGGAGGGGAAAAAAGAGAAACAAATGTAATAATCTGAATAATAAAGATTTAATTAAAAAAATAAATAAAAAATAAAAGGGCTGACAAACTAAAATCTTGGGCATGCTCAATATACCAGTTTCAATAGCCTATTTGTAAAGTATTAATAGTTTGGACATGGCCAACATTTTATATCACTTGAACAGAACATAAAAAGTGAACAGTGTTGCCTTGAAAAATAAGGACATCTGCAAATCACAGTCATTTTTTTTTTTTGCCATGAGAATGAAAAAATACCCAGAAACCCTGGGAAAATAGGTCCTGGGAAAACATAGTCTGAAATGTGTGCAAGTATAGAGTGAGGACTCTTGATTATGTTACAATGGTTAAATGCCATAATTTACAAAAAAATGTTTTCAAAGAAAGCAATTTTAAACCTGGTACTTGGATGAAACAAGCTATATAGCTGATTTAAGTACTTTCCTAGTTTTATAAATACAAGCGAAAATTGGAACTATTCTAATTTAGAGTAGCTGATGTCATCAGGATCCACACCAACTCTGGTCAATATCACAACTGCCACCGCATAAGACAAAAGAGGAATAGATAGGGGATAGATGATAGATTCTCTCATCACTGAAGGTAAGAAATAATCCCATGTCAATAAAAATAATCATTAAATTTATTTTCCCTCTAACTTATACTTTGGTAATAATTTACTTTAAAAAATGTGCACCCTAATTTCCACTACTATAATATATCCCAAGAAACTAGAAACTCCAATCAGAAAGGATATATGTACCCCAATGTTCATAGCAGCACAATTCACCATAGCCAAGATATGGAAACAGCCTAAGTGCACATCAACAGATGATTGGATTAAAAAACTGTGGTACATCTACACAATGGAATACTATGCTGCAGTAAAAAAGAAGGAGCTCATACCATTTGCAACAACATGGATGGAGATGGAGAGCATTATGCTTAGTGAAATAAGCCAGGCAGAGAAAGACAAATATCATATGATCTCACTCATCTGTGGAATATAATGAATGACATAGACTGATAATCAAGATCAGATCTAGAGAATGAGAAACATCGATCAAAGCATCAAACCTCGGGGAAGGTGGGGTTGGTGGGAATAAGGGTGAGAGATCAACAGAGGGACCTTCGTACATGCGTATGAGCATAATCATTGGACACAGACAATGGGGAAGGTGTGGCAGAAGAGGAAATTCATACAGTGGTCTCCATAACCTTAAGAGAAATTACTTCATGAGACAAAGATTTTAAATGAAACTCTGTAACGTGAAAATCATTTTGGAAGGAAATAAAGAGAAGTTTCCTTTAAACATCATAAGGAGCAGAATTGAAAGTCAATACATTTGGCTTCTTGAGGTAAGGTAAGTAATCTGTGTTTTTGCCTCCCTGAAATAGTTTATATAAAATTACAAAAAGAAATTGTCAGCCTGTTTGAAATTGAATTGACATGGCTCAGAGCAAAGAATATCCTTACATGATATTATCCTACAATATCATTTAATTTTTGATATTTCACAACAACATATTGTACAACCACCCCAAACAAACGTACAAACTAATTATTTGAATGTTTAGCAGCAATTCAAAAAGAGGACATGAAAGGGTTTAATTCCTTTCAGAAGGAATTGAGGCACTGGGAAGGCACTTGAGCACTCTATACTGGCCTTCTTTCCTCTTTTGCCAAGAGGGACCCTCTTCTACAATCTTTTGTAAAAAAACTACAATTGGGACTAAGTACGAAATGTCTCAAAAATATGGAAATATGGCACAGGTTTCTGTGTTTATGTAGGGAGTGTTAGAGCGGAAAAGAGCTTTGCTTCTTAAAATAGGAATTCATATATGATATCTTTAACCTGGAAAAAACACTAGCATCAAGAGATTGTCTGTACTAGCATCATGCAGAAACAGTAAAGAGTATCACATAACAAGCAGTAACCATTCAAAATCGGTCCAGTTATTTCTACTGGCATCAATAATTCCAATGCAGCTGAAACCATGAGTACCTTTTGATCTCTTATCAGCAACACCATTGACTAAGTACTTAATTAATAAAAACATACTCTAGCTTTGGCTTTAATGATCATCCTATTCTGGTTTTCTACCTCTCTCTACAGAAGCCTCTTCTCAATAATCAACACCTTTCACCAGCCCAGTTCCCTCCCTACCCTGAGCTACCCTCCCCTGTATTTGAAGAATCCTCAGAACTCTGGCCTTGGCCTGCTCCTCTTCCTCTGCACCCTCTACCAGTACCACCATGGTGTCAAGTGTCAGCTTTCTGGCAAGCCCCTACCCCTCTTCTGCCCATCAGGCACCTCCACTTGGGCAAACTGAAGAAAAGTGAAATTCACATTCAACATACCATGTTTCTTCAAATATGACCCTCCTTCCATGTTTTCTAGTCAGTGTATGACTATCCACCCAGCTGATCAGGTCAAAACTGTGAGAGTACTTTTTACTTTTCCTTCTTTCTCATTTTCTTACATCTAACCAAATAACAATACCCCTAGATTCCTCCTGAGAAATATATATGGAATCTCTGTCCCCATAGCCACTATCATTTCTGGCCATGATTTTTACAATAGCTACCTAACAAAGTTTCTGGCATTCACTCTGTCTGGTTCAGCCCTTTAATTTATTCTACACACTGTACAATAATCTTTTAGTTTTCTAAAAAGTGTAAATATTATCAAGTCATTCTTTTGAATGGCTTTCAATTGTTCTTAATATTAAGCCACTCTGCCTCTCAGGCCCATTTAGGTTCTTTCCTTCTACCCTTGACAAATGTAGAGATTTCCTCCATCTAGACAATATTTTTCAAACTGTGTATTACAACCCACTATTTGCAAGTAGTAATACAAATTATTATTATTTTTTAAATGAGCTACAGAATAACAATGGTAACAAATCCAGAAGCTATCATTTTACTCAGTGCATTCTTTGAACCAGGAAGTGTTCTAAGGTGCTTTGTACATATTAACTTACTGTACCTGTTAAAGCAGGTATCATGACTAATCATACTTTATAATTGATTAATTGATAAAAGTATAACAAAGGGATGTTTGTTAACTTGCCCAAACACAAGGCTGATTAGTGTGCAATTGGGATTTGGAGCCAGGTGACCTAACTTCAGAGTCCAAGCCCTTAACTGGCTGCCTCTCAGCAATACCCATCAGAGCACATCATAGAGAGGAACAAGCATTAACTTGTGCAATGTTTTACTTACTTGTGATTGTATGTGTACATAAAGTTGAAAGATGGAATTGATTTCTTACTGCAGATCATATCAAAAGAGTCGGAATACTCCTTTCCCCTAGAGCCTTCCTCAGGCAGAGAACTCAAAACACCTTTTGGGTCTCAGTTTCAATAGCAGCTTCTAGAGGGAGGCCAAGTCTTCTAGTCTGGGCAAGGCCTTCACAGAACCAAGACCACAGGCCCTTTCTCAACATTTGCTAGCTGAGTTATACCCATCACTAAAGTCCTTTCACTTAGCATGAGGCCTAGCATTTAGTAGACCTCTGCTAAATATTGGTAGAATGTGTAAATTAATGGCTTTACCTTACAGTTACTAAAGAATCATATAAATTCTACAACCAGAATTGAAAAAATTCCACCTACTCATCGCCCAAAACAACTCTTGCCAGGTGAACAGTAAAATCCTTAATTTACTTCACTGCCCAAGTGATTCTTTGTGTAAGGCACATGCATGTACACTGGGTGGCCAGATTATTATGATCTCTGAATGTATAATAATCTGGATACTCAGTGTATATCCTATATAATAAAAGGCTAATATGCAAATTTCCCCCTCGACCAAGAGTTTGACCAGCAGGCAGGCTGGCCAACTACCCATGTCTTCTCCCCCTGGCCAGGCTGGCCAGACCCCACTCATGCATGTATTCATGCACCAGGCCTCTAAATACACACACACACACACACACACACACACACACACACACACACACACACTGAGTGGCCAGATTATTATGCGTTCAGAGATCATAACGATCTGGCCACTCAGTGTATATACCTCCAGTGTTTGTCTCAGAGTCACATAAACCTACAGTGGACAGGGGAACAGAAACAGAGAATGCATATGGTAAGGAAATGAAACTGTTCCCTTGAGAGGTAACAAGGGCTAGAAATCCACACTCTTCCCACAGCAGATTACTGAGCTTTCCCACTAAGTGGCCAACATGCTCATCAGGCTTCATTTCACAAACTGTAGATTTTTTTGCCTCTAAATCTGCAGCTCTCACCCACCAATTGGCAAAGTAGTGCAAACTAATCTTTAATAGGGTACTTATCATTAAGTGCTGAAATATAATTGCCCATCAGGAGGTTTACTACTCATTTATACTTACTTGGTGTTGAGACACAGCAGACCAAGTTTATGTCAGGGCAATAGCCTTTCCCCCAGTATGTCTAGGACAATTCAGGTGTGCAGCAGAGAGTGTCCTGCATGGACGATTACCAATGCTCCCCACTGTGCTCTAAGTAACACCAGGAACTGGCTGCTGCTGTGCTCTAGAAAGAATACCAGAGGGAAATGTCCTTCCCATGAGAGGTCCTACTGACAGCTGGCCTAAAGTTCACTGTCTTCCAGTTGTTTCAGAATCAACCTATACTGAGGAAAAGTATGTAGAGTATATCATTTACTCATATATGACTATATTCTAAAAGGAAATTAAAAAAAAAGAAACCTGAAATTCTAGTAATTCAAAAGTAAACTAATTGGAAATGCTTTCCTCATGACTAAACTCAGTTATAAAAACAGAAATTAGATAAGAAGTTATTTCCTTATTGCCGAAACCGCTTTGGCTCAGTGGATAGAGCATTGGCCTGTGGACTGTAGGGTCCCAGGTTCGATTCTGGTCAAGGGCATGTACCTTAGTTGTGGGTGCATCCCCAGTAGGGGGCGTGCAGGAGGCAGCTGATCGATCTCTCTCATGGATGTTTCTAGCTCTCTCTCTCCCTTTCTCTCTGTAAAAAATCAATAAAATATATTTTTTTAAAAAAGAAGTTACTTCCTTATAAGCAGCAGTGGGAATTCATCAAGCTCAGGTCTGAGTATCCCAGACAGACACGTGAGCAGAGGAGCCCTAGAGGCAGGCAACTCCTACTGAGCCCCAGAATGACCTGGCTTCAGAGTCATCTCTAGGTTCAGGAAGACTTGCTGGTATGGGCAGCGCTGACAGGGTTCCAGGGTGAGGAGACACAAGAATCTCTAGAGGGTTAGCAGGCAAAGCACAGACTTCCAACAAAGCCTGAGGAAAAGAAGCGTGGCCTCACAATTATTTTAATAGGGGATAATAAAAGTAACAGGAACAGTGGAGCAGAGCTGAGGTACAAGATGGTATGTTGAAAGGGAAGGGAAGTGAGCTATCAAAACAGACAAGGTGTAGAGCATTTACAAGAGCCTTCTGAGAAAAGAGCACGACAGATGCTAGACTTGACTATTTCATCTCCCTTAGGGTTCCTGATCCTGTCTAGGCAGGTCTGTCAATCAGTTGTTGGCAAGGGAATATGGCAGTTGGTAGTTTTAAAATTAACAGTAAAATCCCGAGTCCTTAGGAATGATTTTGGGCAAGAAAGGACTCAGACACAGAAAGCTACAGAAATTAAATAGAACAGGAACACAAACGAAAAATCAGCTTCAAAGAACACTAATTTCCACACTTCCTGGCTAGCAAGCAGGACCTAAATTTTTCATAGCACATAGGAGCAATGCTGCCTCACATGCTTAACTACATAGCAATCTTGGCTTCCACACAGGTTTGGGAGCAACAAAACACAGTGGAAGAGGCTAAGAAGGATCGGCTGTTTCAGCAGAGGGGGCCCGCACATGCCTTAGAGGTTGACTAGTATTCCGAATCCAGAAGTGGGTTCAGTGCGGCTCCACATGCAACCACTGTGCGATCTTAGTAGTTTACTTCTCTGAATCTTTGTGTTCAGTTGCTTCATTCATAAAATGGGACTAAAAGAGCACCTACCTGAGGGATATTACATGGATTGAGTAATTATTACAAACAACAGTTTTAGCAGACTGTTCAGTAAGTGCCAACCAGTCCTAGTATTGAGGGGAGTCACAGCACACTTTTCTTCTTAGGGAGGACATAATGACCAGCAGTTACCCAAAACAAGCAGAAAGGGGAACTGGAGTGATAATGTGGAACCGTAGAAGTCACCTGGAGGGGCAGACACTCTAGTACAGAAAGAAGGGACATTCTGCAGTTAGTTTGTATCAGTTTAGTCCATTTCAAAGTCTCTATTTCTTTGTGTGGACAGAGAATGTAAAGTTATCTTAGTCTGAATTTCATGAAAAGGCAATCCTGAGACAGATTCAGTACAGGAGTTTTAGGAAAGCTGCAAGAATCCCGGTAGGGAAGTGGAGATGTGACAGAAGGGAAGAAACTCAGAGGAAATGCTCTCAAGCTAGCTACCACTATGGGCCAGGAAAGCTCAATCCCACAGGCCAGCTATTAACCTGTAACATGCACAGACATATCCAAGGCTGTTAAGTTCTAAATTCTGGCGTCAGTAGGTCTAGAGAGGGACCTGTGATTCTTCACCTCTGACAGGCTCCAGGTCCTTCCATGTTGGTAGTCTAAGAACCCATTTTCAGGGCTAAGTGTATAGATTTAAGCCCTAGCATTATATTCTTAGGGGCCACAGGGACTGGAGTAATTACCTGCTTTTACACTGGTTTTCTTGGGTCATTGGTTGAGGACTGCTTTGAAGAGGTATAATTCCCAGGCATACTGGTAGTCCTGCACAGAGAAGCAGAACTTCCTTCTAGAAAGTCCTCAGGCACAGAAGCAGAAACTGGCCACTGGAAGTTGGGGGATGCATTAAAGGGGTGCCAGTGACTTGGCATCTGTTACACTACTGGGCACTGACTATGCACTAGGCAGTCTGCTAGGGATACAGAAAGAGAAAAAGGGTTAACAAGTCCTGCCACTCTTGACTTACTATTAAGTCAAGGGGATATAAGTATATGTTACATGGCAATGAATGCAGAGGAGACAAACAATGCCAAAAAGTAGGGGCAGGAAGTATCAAAGTGAGAAGGAGCAAAGTCTGTGATATTGGCTTGACCTCCGAAAGGTTGAGATTTGAGTAAAGATGTTAAAGGCACAAGAGAGAACCTGTGGTTATCTGAGAAAAGATTATTCTTGACAGAGAGTAAGCAAGGACAAATTCTCTAGTATATCTGACACATTCGGAAAAGAGGAGGTTAGTATAGCTAGAGTGAAGTCAGCTAAGGAAAGAGTAGAAGGAATGAGGTTGGGGGGGGAGGGCGCGCAAGTCCTAAAGTTGACTCTAAAGATTTCAACTTTTTCTGTAAATGACTCAGAAAGCTACTAGGGAGTTGAAGAGCAGGGAAATAATATGACTTCTAGCTGTCGTGTTGAGGTTCTGTTTGAAATCAGGGAAAGGAAGAGGATGAGGGCTTTTTCAATGGGGGCAACAGTGGAGGCACTAATGTGCTAAGATCGGAGATATGTGCTGAAACCAGATCAAATGGGCTTTGGCTTTTGAACATTAATAAATTAAATGGGGATGTAAGTGAAAACTAGGAGTCAAGGATTACTCCAAGGTTTTGGACCTAACCAACTGAAAACACAGCTGCCATTTTCTGAGAAAGGGAAGGCTGACAGAAGTTTGGGGGGAAATGTCTGGAACTGAGCTGAGATCATATTACGTTCCAGATGCCTGGCTGACATATGAGGGAATATATCAAGAAGACGGTTGGACCTCCAAATCTAGAGTTCACAGTGGATACTCGAATCGGAGTCATCTGTGCATAAGCTGTATTTAGAGCCCGGAGGCTCTGTTTCCTAGGAATAAAAAAATTCTGTGTTACTGAAAGGAGAAAATGAGACACCCCAATATCTGGAGAACAGAGCTAGACACAGAATTGGCAAAACAGTGTGCAGAGAAGAAGAAAAAACAGCAAGAGTGACCTCCAAGGAAAGCAAGAGCTGATGTGCCAAGTGCACCTGCAGTCCCGGAGCTGAGGATGTACAGGGAAGACTCACCCACGAAGGGGCCATGGGTGACCTAGATGAGAACAGGTTTTATGGAACCCTTGAGGATGAAAGTTTCATTGCAGGGAGTTTAAGAGAGAACTGGAAATGAAGACAAAAAGTACAAATGTATCCAAAGGTTTGCTCTTTAGAGTGGAAGAGAAAATGAGGTAGCAATTGAAAGGGTAGGTAGGGGAAGAAAGACTTTTCTCTGAGATAGAGGAAATAACAGGTGAATGTAGGACAATGAGAAAATAGTCCAGTAGAGAAGGGCAATCCTTGATGATATGGGAGAGAATGAACTGTGGATAGGCAAAAGTCTTGGAAAAGGAAAGAAAGAATCAGAATAGGTTTGTGGGCATGGCCTTAGCATAAAGCAGACATTTTCAATTGGTGTGCCACAAGAATTTTTAAAGTGTGCAATACCTGAATATTTAGTCAGGGACACTGACCTCTTTTCCTTTATATTGTCAAATAAAAAATGATAACAGCCAAGCCTAACAATAGCTGTTCAATGTGAATGAATCAAAATTATACCTATTTTTTGTCAGATTGAAAAAAAATTGTACTTTTGGTATGTTACAGGATTTTAGTAATTAGTCTATGTGTGCCATGAGATGAAAAAGGTTGAAAAAGCATGGATGGCTCACCATCTATAATAATAAAAGGGTAATATGCTAATTAAACTGGACATCATTCCGGATATCCTTCCTGATGAAACAGGGGCCAGAGGGAAGCCAGCCCAAGTCCTGGGTGCCCTGCGGGGAGCTGGAGGGAAGTCAGCCCAGGTCCCAGGTGCCTGCCAGTGGCCAGAGGAGGGAAGCCCAGGTCCTGGGAGCCAGAGGGAAACCAGTGACAGCAGCCGGGGGAAGGAAGGCCTATGCTTGCACAAATTTTCATGCATCAGGCCTCTAGTCCTAAAATAAAATGTTAAGCAGAAATGTTAACGGAAGACATGGTTATTTTGCTATGATATGAAATTTAATCTAATTTGGCTTCTGTTTCTAAATTGGTTATTATTAAAGATAGGTCAAAAGAAAACCATCTTACATTTAATTATAAAAGTGGTCACTTCCCCAGTGATATATTTAAAAAATTATTTGGAAGAATCAAACAATTACCTTTATATACTAATTTGTGGCATGATAAAAATACATTTAGAAATAACATGTATTTGATACATTATTTGTAATGTACAAGATATAGAACTTCTAACGGTAACAAATAAAAAACATCAGATATAATATTGCCAATATATGTTGTGGTAAATGTCATTAGCCAAGCCTTTCTTCTAGTACATTTTTCAATGGTGTGATTATATTTTATTTACCTGTGCTATTAGAGAGTGAATAGTCACTAGACTTCAATTTTCACATCAATTGGAAAAAAAAAAAAGGATTTCACTTCATTTTTTACCCAGTCTGAAATGGAAATTGACTTAGCATCTCAGAACTGTCAAAAATTTATTTTACAAAATGGTTTGCTTTGCAAACACTATAAAGTGTCATTCATGATACTTGCATTCTATATTCATGCTGCAGGTTTATGGAAAAGAAATGTTTTAAAATGCCAGGAAGTCCTTAGAAAGGCTTAGCTATCATGCTCTGTGCCCCTCTGGCTTCCTTTGCAGTCATCTTCAGTGCTGTAGCTGTCAGAGGCTCTCTACTTAAAACTACCAACAAGGAAAAAAAGAATACTTGAAGAGCAGGATATCAGCTACCCTAGAACTTGTCTTTGCTAATAGGTCAGGCTGACACTTATTTTCCTGTGTTAAAAACAGGAACTTCTGTTTACATTCAAATTAAAAGAAGCATACAATAAGTACTTGGGATTTACAAATTTGGAACTTATTCCAAGGAAACTTCCCAATAGGTGTACTTATAGAATAATATATGTTCTATTCCAGATGAAATTAAAAAAGCAAGATTATGAAAAATCATTCCCTTTAAGTTATCTTTGTCATGACACAGTATTGCTCCTGTACCTCATTTGGATGATTTAAACTGCATTCCCTAAAACCTCCAGCAGGTTGCTTGCTGCCATTTGATTTTACCAACACAAAACTGGTCATATTAATTCACAAGGCCTGAGTCATACAAAACTACAAGTCCCAATACTTCTGACACAAACAAATAAACCCTGTTTGTGTGTGTTCTTCCTATAATTTAAGTAAATTTCACTTGGGGGTGAGGGTGACATGGCAAGCTCTACTATGTCTGCAGAGTGAAATCCTTCTCATGGCACACAACCCAGTTTTCCAATACCCTTTAATTAAATGTTTGTTTTTTTTTCCATCATCACATTCATTTCTAAGTGGAATGCAGTAACCATACGGTTTTCAGAGAAACAGAGCTTGCTAAATGCAGTTTGTGTGTGAAATCCTGAGGGGCCATGAAAAACAAAGCCTTCTTCCCAGTAGAAAGCTTCATTCTAACAGAAGGACACTGTGATCCACCTGGGCTGGCACTTGGATCTGTGATTGGAGCACTTACCCAGGCAGATTCTCTCCAGAAACATTTCTATAAAAGTGTGTGCTCCATTCCCTATGGTCTCAGCAAACCTCAGGATTACTGGTCAAAGTATCTCCACTTTTCCCATTGTAAGTACATGCTGGTTCAGCCATCCTTGAACACAGATATTTTCTTAACCCTTCATTTTTTTAATCTAAATTCTGTAACCCATGAAGTCACTTTTCTTTGCCCAAAAGTCACTTTCTATCTGGCCCACTTGGTCATCAATTGATGAGTGACTATCCCAATGGACACAACTCCTTGCCCTTGAACTGTTCATCTGCTGCCTGCTGTGTCCACTGACCTACATAATGAAACCAAATTAGTACATTACATACACTTGAAAGCATTGATTCTTACATCTGATGGATGTATGCTGATGATTTCTGAATACGCCAGCAGCTAGGACTGGTTTTCCATAAAAATGATAGGACAAAACATTTCTTTGCCTTTCCAAGCAGTGATTTAAACACCAAGATTGAAATCAAAATAAAGAAGTTCCAAATTGATTAATATGGAAATTACTAAGCCATCAAAACTGCTGATGTCGTAAACAAAATTTGCCAACAGCCACTAAGAATTCATTAAAAGTAAATTTATTGTTTAAAAACAACTGTGCAACATGTGCTTTTCAAGCCATTTTTGAATCTGGTTTGTTGTTCATCTCTTCTCAGGCTTCAGTTTGGCAAGGCTGAACGAGAAACACGGTACAGACACACAGTTAGTAAGCACAAGTAAGGGAAGAAGCAATAGTAAATTGTGTTTGTTATTCTCTCAATAGTCTAAAAGGTATAATCCAACTGCAATATTAACTTTTTTAAAACATATTTTTTAATTGATTTCAGAGAGGAAGGGAGCGAGAGATAGAAACATTAGGGCATGTGCCCTGACCGGGAATCAAACAGTGACTTCCTCGTTCATAGGTTGATGTTCAGCCACTGAGCCAATACCAGCTGGCACATTAACTGTTAAAATCTGATCATGTTCACTGTGTTCTGAAAACAATTATATTCTAAGCCAAACAAAGTTTCAAACTAAATGATCTACTTCTTCTTACAGAACCGAATAAACAATGCCGCAGGGACTCAGGTCATCATTTTAAATGTAATTGGAGGATTCTATTTTAATAATAGGAATATTGCAACATTACTTTTGCTTGAGCTTCTATTGAGATAGGGTCTAGGCTACCAAACAAGGACAACAGCACAAATAACCTGATAGGTGAACAGCAAGGTGACCTCTAAGAACCTTCAGTGCATGCAATTCTATGACATTCAAATGATAATAATTCTGAGTTTTCAAGAAAAGCAATATCAAATTGCACTTACACCAGGGCTGAAGAAAAATATTTTTAAAATATCTTGCTGATTATTCAAGATGGAGATAGAAACTGAGACAAAAACATGTTGCTTGATAATGCTGTTATTGGAGGTCAAGGTTTGATTCTCAGTCAGGGCACATGCCCGGTTGCAAACTTGATCCCTAGTGTGGGGCATCCAAGAGGCAGCCAACCAATGATTTTTCTCATCATTGATATTTCTATCTCTCTCTCCCTCTTTCTTCTTCTCTAAAAATCAATTTAAAAAACAATAATACTGTTATTTTCATTTTAAAATGAACACATTTAAAATATTACACAATAGATATCTGTCCCTCTTTGGTGCCAATCACAAACAACTGCAGAATTCTCAGAAATATTTTAGAGTATTAAATTTGAATAGTCAGGAATCTGAGAATTAAACATATATAGACACAAAAGTTCAGCCGGTCCCCTTCCTCTGCACTTTGCACTCAGAATGATTGCATTAACAAGTCATGTTACCTGTTCAATAAATACACACAGCTTTCAGAGCTACAAAGCCTCTTTAATTAAGGCACTAGGAGCTCCTTACATGCAAAAGAAGATGTTGTATATTCAAGGAGAAATTCATACAAATATGACACACTTTATATTTGTTAGTTGATTTCTTATAGATTTAAAACTTGCAATAAGACAACTTTGTACTTCATATACTCCATAATTTATAGACAGAATGCATATGACACAATATTCTTTCCTAGAGTTATCAAAAATTAAATCATTTTTGCCCCGGCCATATGGTTCAATGGGTTGGAATATTGTCTTGTACATCAAAAGATTAGGGGTTTGATTCCCAGTCAGGGCACCTAGATTGCCAGTTCAATCCCTGGTCAGGCATGTATAGAAGGCAATCAATCAATGTTTATCTCTGTCTCCTCTCTCATCAATAAAAACATATCCTCAGGTAAAGATGAAAAATGTTTTAGACTAAAAAACAAAAATAATTAAATCATTTCTGTGGCTATCATTCAGTGTGTGAAACAGGAAACGTCATTTGTATATACCAATAAATTAAAATACCTGTTCAATGTTCCAAAGCTTCCTCTGGTAGAGTTTTAAAAATATGGTCCATCTATTAGGCCCTCATCAAATTTAACTAAAAATCACATACACCCTATAGGGGTAGGAATAGAGTGTGTGGTTTGTTTGTTTCTTCAAGAGGTGCAGGAGTGGGGTAGAATTGAGGGAGGGAGGAGAGCTTTGAGCCTATCTTCGAAGGAAAACACATTATTACTTTCTCAAGCAACTAAAGAGAAAGTTCTTTTTCTATTATCTGAACCAACACACAGAAACAAGATCATAACACACACACACGTACACATCCCTGTTTTGTAGTTTAGGCCAACATGGGCAAGCTATATGTGAATCTCCGTAAAAACTGTTCTAAAAAAATCTATAGGCACATACACATTTTTATTAAGCTATTTAAAAGCAACCTTACTAAAGAAATCACATACTATTTAAAAGAACAAAGAGAAGGAAAGCAACTAATTTTAAAATCTTACTATTTTCCCTATGTTATTAAAAAAGCATAAAAGAATCAATCTGAGAATCTATTAGTCTCAAATAATTTGATCCAGCAGGTATAAAAGGCAGTAAAAATACTTAAAAAAAACACCTAATAATGCTTTAAAAGTCTTCTGAAATATTATGGAGATATAATAATAGTATGAAGAAATTATTGAGAGCCAATAGTAAAACAAAAAACTTATTTTATGTTTAATAAATTATTCTCAATTCATTTTCAAGGAGAGTGTTTGGTAAGCTTCAACCATTTCCCAGAGGGATGAAACACTGGTTTGCAGTCAGAAAGAAGACAGTCATGATCAAGAGAAGTAGACAAATAGAACAACTGGGCTTAAGACATATTTACATTCTCCATGGTGAGGGAAAGCCAAGTTTGCCACCCCAAAATAGGCCCCTTTTTAAAGATATTATTTTAAGCTAGTTATTTTTAAGGAATGACAGAATCAGGAAAAATCTTTGATCTTCCCTCTAAATGTCTAAAAAAATTTAGAGGACTTGCTCTAAAGGAGCAATTATCACAGAAACTATATTTTAATATGAACTAATGTGCTTGACAGGGAGGAACCTATCAAGAGCCATTTAGTCAGTCCTTTCTGTGTCCATTAAAGAAGCAGGTTTCATATTCTTAGGAACCCATATGTGTATAGGTAAAAAATCTGGTCATTTTCTGTTAATCTGTCTCATGTTAATTTGTTTATTTCTTCAACTGGGAGAACTTAGAAAGGTAGCAGAGAATATATTTTTACTCCCCATATGGTGTGGTGCTCTCCTAGGAGAAAAAGCTCAGTTTTGTGGAATTTACATACTTCCATGGTGCAAGTCCTCCTGACATGGCTAATTTCAAGTTGGCAGCATGATGTCCCAGAGCTGAAGCTGAGAAGAGCACACTATATACAGTACTAGCACCATGCCAATGCAATCAGTGTAAATAACCTCAGAAGCAGAGATTATAGTGAAATGTAATACAATAATTAAGAAGTGACAAATTTTGAGTATTTTATAATACTTATTTAATTTTTAATAATGGTTGTATTTAGCAACTGGTTGGCAAAATTCTCTAAAAATTGAACTGGCTTTCACGAGCCAATGTATGTTGACTCTAGCAGACCATTTATATGTTATGTACCCAGAGAAGTGTAGACATCTTTTATTTTCTTAATAGCCATTCTTAAATACTGGAAGGACATAAACTTAATTCTTAGGAAAAAACCCTCAGCCCTGGTACCCAAACATAGAAGTTTATTTTCAAGAATACCAGGGCTTAAAAGCATAAATGGGTCCACTTTCTCATCACAAAGCTGGTTATAAGTATAAGCTATAGAATTTGATGTAGAAAAAACATCATATAGTATTTCAGAGAACTTTTATCAAAAAGAAGGTTGTATTTCAGGGTCCCTTTGAAACAATATATATTTCCCCACAGCTCTGACACTCTCCACTGCTCTGGCCCCCAAAAGAAAACTCTACCATAAGGTCTCTCTTATTCTGAAGTTATATATATTTATATAATTATAATTAAAATAATTTATAAACAAACTAAAAGTTTTCTTATCCTCTATTCTATGAGGAGAATAGAGCACTGTGTCTATTAGATAAATGTTAGCTGATAAATGAAAACTAATAAGCCATTAGCTTTCAATAAGACTTCTGAAGAAATCCTGGGAATGTGACTGGGCTCCAAGTTGGCTCTGTAAGCTTCAAGGGAGGCTTATCATATCCCCTATCATATTTTCTAATTTGAAGAAGACAGTAGTATAAATTCCTCAAATTTTAATTGATAGGCAACCACGTTATTTCTGTGTGTTATGTAGGTGACCATTTAGGAACTATCAGTTTGCATATAAGGAATGAAAAACCCCCTGGCTAACACAGAAATGGAAATAAAGTGGCAGTTAAGGTAACTTCACCCCAATTGTTCTTGAACATGGAATATAATGAAAAAATGGTGATCTGACTGAAAATGGATCCAGAAGGATCAGTATATAAGCAAGAAAAACTAATGTAAAACTATGAAAATCCCAATGTTCTGAGGCACTGGAGATGGAAATCCAATTGTATTTAAAATGAAACTGACACAGCTAATAGGCTTTGTGTTATCTCCATCTATTGCTTACTTCTTCCATGCACTTGTCTTAATCAGATATCTACAGAATATATCTATTGTGTTGTGTAGCCTTAAGGCTGGACCCTAAGTCTTCAACATTGTAGGCTTGACATGTCTATAATTCCTTGAGTTACTGAGGGTAACCTCAGGATCATCAATAAAAAATTTCCGTGAAAAGAAAAGCTCATTCACAGTTTCAATTAACAAAGGTCAAAAGGAAGGGATTCATAATGTAGGGTAACTACTTTTTGAAGAGTTCAATGATTATGCTGTATGTTTTAAATTTAAACCATCATTATGATATGTTTAGGGGTTTAATGTAGGAGACAATCAACTAATCTTTATATTATACTTTAAATATCTGAATATTATAAATCACCTTAGATGAACATTTATGGAAGAGTTGCACGGCAACTTAAGAAAAACTTGTCACAAAGCATGATATGCTAAGTAATCCTATAATATAATTGAGGGATACAAAAACTTCTGTCAGAAAACAGCTAGAGACTACATTTAATTAAACCATTATGACTGAAATAACAAATTAAATTAATCAACATAGTTTAATTAAAGCTCTATTTATAATATTTTTATTAGACTTGTTATTAATGAACCTTTAAATGCTACCTCTAACTTGAGCTTTATGTTAAATTTAAATAACGTCCATACTCACAAAAGAACAAACACTGCTTTAACAGTCTTTTGTCTCAATGGGGCTGTTAATCTTATGCATAGCTAAGATATAGACTTGTCCTTCCTTCCTCTCTACAGTCATTTTCATAGTTGGCAAGATTATCATCTTTAAGGCTGATAAAATGGTCTAAAATAATGAAGGTGAAATCATTAAGAATATAACAATGAAGTACCTAAGACTGGAAATTAGAAAAGAATTTTGGTTGACCTCAAACATAATGTTTTCAAATTTATGTTTTAGTATTTCTTATTAACCTTATACATATGTTGAGGAATGATCTGATTTGGGATGGTAAAGACTTACCTGAACATGTCTCCTAGTCCTTTTAGCATTCCCTTCTTGGCTTTCATTTTATCCTTTTCCTTATCTCTATCTTTTTTCTTCTCTTTTCCAGTTTTATCCTTTCTCCTATTAGTCTTATCTCCTTTCTCTTGGTTTCCATTCATTTGTCTTTCCAGAGAATATGAAGGCTGGTCACTGGCTGTGGACACAGACTCTCTCCCGGATCTTGAGCTTTCTTCTGTGTCTTCTTCCACTTAGAAGGAAACAAAAACAAAAATAGATAAGGAATACAGTGAAACAAAGGAACAAAAATAAGGAAGCTAAAATACATGTGAGGATTTTATTTTCCCACATGTTGTACTGTACAGTCTTGCTATTAACATGGGCTGCAGTGCTATTTACTTCTGCATGGAATTAAAACTGAATGTGATATGGATGACTTCTATACATATTTGTATAGAAAATGATGTGCCAATAGACCAAGAGAAGCTGCTTTTCATCCAGATGCTGATTTCCCCAGAGTAACATCCTCCTTGACACAGGACATGTATTGCTGTGAGAATTGGCTGGTCCTCATCACAGCACAGACCCGTAAAGGTCCTTTTTACTATATTTGCAAAGTGAAAATAAGCAGTCCTTCCCCAAGTGCTTATCCTCCTCCTGGATAAGAATTAAGTGGATCCACTCTGGCCCCTCATTAATGAGTTATACCACTCTCTAGTTAGCACACCAATGGTAGCACAAGAATTTGTTTCCTCATGCTCCCAAATATGTTCATTTGTCATTTCTGCAAACAGAAGACTGGATCTTCAAAGCTTTTTTTTTTTAATATATTTTATTGATTTTTTACAGAGAGGAAGGGAGAGGGATAGAAAATTAGAAACATCGATAAGAGAGATATTGATCAGCTGCCTCCTGAACGCCCCCTACTGGGGATGTGCCCGCAACCAAGGTACATGCCCTAGACTGGAATCGAACCTGGGACCTTTCAGTCTGCAGACCAACGCTCTAGCTACTAAGCCAAACCAGTTTTCGCAATCTTCACAGCTTTTGCAGCTTTTATTTATGACGCTATTAAATAACATCAATATCACAAGCAAGTGGTACTCTATCTTCTAATCCTAACTAATTTTACATGTGAGTCTACACAATAGCAGGTAAACAGAGTTGGATAGAATCATGAAAATGTGTGATTCAATAACCTCATACTCCTCTGAACTTTATATATAAAAGCTATACTTAAATAACAAGATTCCATCCTATGTACCAACATTTCATAAGAATATTGTCCAAACTGTTTGCATTTGAAAGAAGACAAGTAACAAGAGAGCATTTCCACCTACCAAAAAATCTTTTAGAATTTAAGTTGGGAAGCAATAGATACCCATATTGAGCCATTCTCATAAGATCTTTTCTGAGATTGATTGCCTATAGTTTGGGGCTTTGTGTTACCCCTTGAATTCTGAGATCATCATTTTTTCCCCATCAACAAAGTATGAATCAATATTTTTAAGCTTCTTCTAATGTAGAACCAAATAAAACAGTCCTCTTCCCAGTCTTTCACAAAGAACAGATCTCTAAATCAAGTTAATGTATCTTCAAATGAAATTCAGTGAGGAGCACTTAAGTTAGCAATACACAATAACAAGAATATAAGACATATTAAAACAAACTCAATATCTTAGCGTTATGCTACTAAACCTGCACACATCTGAAAACAGACTACTAAATGGTAACATGAGTACAGCCAATTGATACTTTTATTAATGCCAGCTATTTACCATACCAAAATAATTATTTTGTTGTTTTTGACACATTTGGTTAAAAATATGAGCCAACATATTTCCTATTCCAGCAGGTCATACCCTAGGCCTAAACAAAGAGTAAGAACATCACTGAGTCTAAATCCAGGCGGTACTCTAGAGGTCATTTAGACCAACTTCTTCCTCTAAATGCCGAGGAAACGAAAAGATCTGGACCCACCACACTTCCTGCCTGGGGATCTTTCTACTATTATATCCTTGTACAGTTGTACTTTAGCAAGACTTTCATGAATTTTTAGTTAACTCTGTTTGTGATTGCTAGATTCCATGTTTCATTCAGCATGTATTTCAGTAATCTATCAACCAGTCATCACACAGTCTTCCCAGAATTACAGCAGTCAGAAATATATTTCAGAAACGTGTTGTCAATCCTGTATGGTAACTGTGATTTGTGGCTCATATTGTTGAATCACTCAAGAAGCAAGATCAGTTGTGCAGTGGCTCTAGGATGGGTTAGCAACTGTAGAAATGACTTCAGAAAGATTATATTATTTTCTAAACCCAACATGCAAAACTCCTCCTTCTGTACTGGGTTATCTAAATGTGAGCCACTCTCTTCTTCCAATTAACATGGCAGATTAAAAAAAAAAGTTTCTTTTACTCTTTTTCAACTAATGCATAAATAGGAATTGTACAGATTTATTGGAGGAAGCCAGTTAGAATTTTTAGATGGCTTTTGCTAGAAAAATCCATAGCCTTGCAAATAAATGGTGAGCTAAGGCTGTAATTTTTTGTGGACTACAAAGAGGAAGGAAAGAATATTCTGGCCTACTGTCTTAAGAGCTTGCTAATTATGCAAAGCCTTTTCAATGACAGCTCCCCCAGGAGAAAGTAAATACAGCTTTAGTAGGGCTGTAGCACCTTGTCAATACCCTTGATATGATTATGCTCTCTCAACTTTTTGGGAAATAGATGTGGCCTCAACTTTGAGATAATTGACCAAATCACTATAAAACAATTCTCAAAAGTTCTTTTGAATAATAAACCTAGACGGTTGGTATACTCAAATTAAACATATGGATGGTAGTGGATTTTCTAAACCCAACATGCAAAACTCCTTTCACCTATACTTCCATATCTCTTTGTAACTAACTTTTATTTCTGCACTTCACATATGGCTATCTCCCACTCTTTGAGCTTCTAAAATGAGGAATGTCACACAGACAGCAGCTGCTCAAAAAAGGTTATTTAAATGAAAGATTATATTAATACCTGACTCATGACTTTATCCCAACCACACAAGCTTTTATGCAGTCTCTGGGTATTGCCATTCCTCTAGCTTCAGAACAATGCCCACCCTTCTCTAATCAAGCCTGAAAAAACTGGCCAGACCCCAATTACAGTAACACCAGGAAGGCCCATTATACATTTGACTCTTGAACAATAGGGGATTTAGAGGCACCAACTTCCACACAGTCAAAAATCCACATATAACTTTTAACTCTGCCAAAACTTAACTGCTAATAGACTATTGTTGACTGAAGCCTTACTGATACCATAAGCAGTCAATTTACAACTTTTGTATAGCGTATGTATTATATACTGTGTTATTATAAAGTAAGTTAAAGAAAAGAAAATGTCATTAAGAAAACCATAAGAGAAAATACACTGAACAGTACTGTACTTATTTACTGAAGAACACCCACGTGTTAGTGGACCTGCGTAGTAGAAACTCACAATGTTTAAGGGTCAACTGTACTTGTTTCAGCTCTCATCACCTTTAGTACATTTTTATGATGTTATTGTTAGTCCTATATGTATTGTTTAATGGATTATACAACCATCATCAATGTTTGAAACTTTAAACAAAAAAATAAGCCCAGTACAGTGGTACCTCGAGATACGAGTGCCCTAACATACGAGATTTTTGAGATATGAGCCACCAGCGATTTTTGCTTTGAAATACGAGCAACAGTTGAGATATGAGTAATCGCGAGGATTGGCCGGCTGCACACAACCCACCAGTTTACAGCGACTCCAGCGTCTCATAGTTTCCCACGCCTCAAAGTTATGGAACGAATTAAACTCCTATCTCAAGGTACCACTGTAAATGTAAACAACTTTGTCTTCCACAGCAGCCATCACCATAACTCAGGAGTGCTAGTTCTCGGCCTGATAATTGGCAGAAGTATAGGGGCATATGTCTGCTCTTGGCTTGGTAACAGAATAAAGGCAGAGCCGTCACAACTAACTGCACTGAAGTTAAATATGTTGCCAATTCTTTTCAGAATCACAATAATTTTCTGGTGTATGTAATACCAATTATTTTATAACTTGGGTGAAACAGAGAAAATTAGTATTAAATCATTTATTAACTTTGGGTTTTATAAACACATTTTACAAAATAAAATATCCTGTCCAGTTTCTTGCTCCAAGCCAGTTAACTATTTAAGATGATATTCGGACATTTGAGAATTCTTTATACTTATTTTGAAAATTCTAATTTTGGTAATACATTATCACAAAAATTCTTCTGGGGGGTGTACTTATTTTACTAATCCATTTGATGCTAACTAATTAAAAGTATTTAGCAATATATAGCTTCATATGTACGAACATAAGATGTTCTTTTAAAGTACTGCGTTACATAGTTTCAAACTCTAAAATTATTTGATAGAGAAAAATAGGAATATCTCACTTTACCCTATAAAAGATTACTCTTAAAAACTTAAACAAATTGGTTACCCATGCTTAATTAAAATATATGTGTGTGTGTATATATATATATATATATATGCATACTCAAGGTCACTGATATACTAGGCAAGTTATTTTAAAGTTTTAAAATCAATTTCTATACATTTAATACTAGATTTATAATAAGATACAACTCAGAATTAATAAAATAAGAGACTAATAAAATAAGACACCATATAAATAATTTTTCAAGTAAGAAAACTACTGAGAATGTATTAGCAACACATGGCTTGATTTATGTGTTAACACAGAAAATTACAATGTAAGAACTAACCATAAACCAACATTTAGATAATTTACTATTTTAAGTGGTATATAAATTTTACAATTGTTCTCTTTAATTTTGCCCAACTTTACAGATTATTACCTTTCCCTCTGCAGAGTTACACAAAGAAATATGATCTCTTTACAAACAAATAGAAATTTCTATTTTTGATGAACATTTATGCCTATTTTAACTAACTCTATGCACTGAACTATTAGCTATTTTCCCATGTGATTACCTATAACAATAGATACTCTCAAATTTCTCTTTTTAAAGAAGTTATAACATGAAGATGCTTGTTTCTCTTTAATGCAGCAGACTCATTGTACAATTAAGACATTTAATTACCATGTTTTCAACAAATGCAAATAAAGCTCAATTAAAATTCTAGTCTGTGTTACAAATTAAGTTACTCAATTCTGCCAAGTATCCTGCTAGAACTGAGTCACCAAGAAGTTTGGAAAAAACTGGGAACTCATATGTTAATGATTATGGAGAAAATGACTTCAGATTTCAATTGAAACTCAAGGTTCTGTAACTTATACCATAAATAAATATTTCTATCTAGTCATCACAAACATTTTACTGTCAAAAGCTGACTATGAGCCACACAGTCAATGACCTTGCCCACACCCTCATCATTAAGAAGCAATGCTGCCCTGGCTGGTTTGGTTTAATGGATAGAGCGTTGGCCTGTGGACTGAAGGGTCCTGGGTTTGATTCCGGCTAAGGGCACATGCCTGGGTTGCTGGCTTGATTCCCAGGGGTGGGCATGCAGGAGGAAGCCAATCAATGATTCTCTCTCATCATTGATGTTTCTATCTCTCTCTCCCTCTCCCTTCCTCTCTAGAATCAATAAAATATAGTAAATAAAAAAAAAACGAAAAAAAGAAAAAAAAAACGAAAAAAAGAAAAAAAAAAAACAGCAGCAGCAGCAGCAATGCTACTGTTGATCTCTGCTGGTTGCTTATCCAAAATCTATTTCTCCCTTTCTTCTTCCTAATGGGATTCTGACTGTGTTCAGGAATGCAATCTAGCTCTAAGGGGTAAATCCATTATAAAGTTTACATAAGCCTAACTTATTGATTTATTAGTCCAGTGTTATTATTACCCAGAATGACCCCATTAATCTGAACAGACATATTCCATGTGTGGGAAGATGGCTCATTGCCTTCTGTTGGATATGAACAAAAAAGTAAAATGCCTCTGAGATCTGCAATTACCCTTTGGATCTGTGAACAGTACAGTTAAAGGGGAAGAAAGATGTTGATCTTTGATAACAAAGCTAAGGCTGTGGAATCAATAATTCCTGACACTGCCCAACTAACTCTGCAATTCAGTTATGTAAGAATGTATTTTCTAATGGTGCAAAGTGCTCTGAATTGAATTTTTTCTTGAATGTAGCTAAAAGCATCCTAATAAGAACATTATATAAATCAGACTTTACAGCAACTTTGAAATATCTACAATGCTATTTATAACAAGTGTAAGATTTAACAATGAATGTCATTCCAGGCAGCTCTGACAAGTTTACTATAATTAAATAATTTGTTCAGACTTTTTAATAGAGTTCAATGAATTGTTCAATAGGTATAAACAGAAGAATACAAAATAAAAATTATATCATTACTGTTATTCATTAGTAAACAAGTATTCCCCTCTGTAGGCACAGCCCAAAGAAGCTTCCTTAAATATTTGCTGAGTGGCCATAACTGGTTTAGTTCAGTGGATAGAGCATCAGTCTGCGGACTGAAGGTTCCCAGGTTTGATTCCGGTCAAGGGCATGTACCTTGGTTGCAGGCACATCCCCAGTAAGGGGTGTGTAGGAGGCAGCTGATCGATATTTCTCTCTCATCATTGTTTCTAACTCTCTATCCTCTCCCTTCCTTTCTGTGAAATAATCAATAAAATATATTTTAAAAAAATATTTGCTGAGTAAATGATAGAGTGAACAAAAAGCTAACCATGTGAAAACTGTTCTTTATCACTTTCTATTCATAAAGTATTACCCCCAATACTGGAAATACCTAATGATAAACAAGTATTTTTGAGTAATTTATAATTTACTTTAGAAGACAAAGGATTCAACATCCTAGCTAATAAAGAGGGAATATGCTAACTGACCCCCACACCATCACAAGGATGGCAGAAGCCACAGCTAATGAGGGAATATGTTAATTGACTGCCACACCCTAAAAGATAGGGGTACCCACAGCCAATAAGGGGGAATATGCTAATTAACTGTCATCCCCTTAAAGATGGTGGCGCCAACAGCCACAAGATAGTGGTGCCCAGTCCCCTCAGCCCTGCCAAGGTGCCTGCTTCTGAAGACCCCCAGTCTCCTCAGCCTCCCAGCTGCCCAGGGCTGCCCAAGGCTCAGGTAACCAGGGCCAGCCAAGGCTTGTGCTGCCGACAGTGGCAGCAGCAGAGGTGTGATGGGGAGTCACTGCTGGGTCGCCTCCCACCCCTGAAGGCTCCTGGATTGTGGAAGGGGGAAGGCTGGGCTGAGGGACCTCCTCCTCCAGTGTATGAATTTTCATGCACTGGGCCTCTAGTAATAATTATAAACAGGATGACACAGTCTTCAGAATCTATCTTCATAAAACAAAACTTAAAATAATTAAGTTAAAATAAGACATTTGTAATATAATTTTCACTACACTTAGCACATCCACTGACTACTACAAATTTCTATTGATAAATATTAAAGAAAACACAATGTAACAAAAATAAGTGAGGACCAGACTTCCAGGCCATGCAAAATCCTGTTTAGAATTTGAAAACTTTGGAGATATATTACTTTTTATTTTATTTTAGTTGAATATTTTGACTTTGGAAAAGGAGGAAAGATGTAGAAAATGAACAGCTAGTGATACAGATGGTGTCCAATAACAGGGTCCGTTTTTCTGAACTCTAACTTTTAACATTAGAATGATGAGCTACTGGCAATGGAAAAACGCAGCTTTTTCAGAACACTTTTAAAACAAGAACCCATACATACAAACCTAGCATAACATATGAAGAATTAAGAAACTTTTATACTTAAACTAGAAGTCCATTGCACAGAATTTGTGTACAGGAGTAGGGTGGGAGGTCTCTCAGTCCAGCTTGCACCCTTGTGCAGTCCAGAACCCCTCGGGGGTTGTAGCAGTGTGCCAAGAGGCAGACAGCAAGGGAGGAACCTTAATTGGGGCCAGGCGCTGCTTGCACTCATCCTGGCTTGTTGCACCTGCTGCCATGGAGTTGGGAGAGGCTCCCGCGGTGGCAGCTGTGCTCACCAGCTGTAAGCCTTGCTTCTGGCTGAGAGGCACTCTCCTTGTGGGAGCACACTCACCATCAGAGGGCAGCTACTGTGTTGAACCCCTGGTGGTCAGTGTGCATCATAGGGACCGGTCGTTCTGGTTCTTCTGCTATAACAGTTGCTCAGGCTTTTATTATACAGGCTAGAGGCTTGGTGGATGAATTCGTGCACCAGTGGGGTCCCTCGGCCTGGCCTGCAGGATCGGGCCAAAATTGGCTCTCCAACATTCCCTGAGGTGTCCTGGGAGAAGGTGCAGGCCAGGCCAAGAGACCCCACCAGTGCATGATCAGGGCCAGGGAGGGATGTAGGATGTTGGCCAGCTGGGGTGGGACCGTGGGAATGCTCCAGAGCATGTCCAGGTCATCTTGCTCAGTCCCAATTGGCCAGATCCAAGCAGCAAGCTAACCTACTGGTTGTAGCATCTGCCCCCTGGTCATCAGTGCACATCACAGCGAGTAGTTGAACAACCTTAGCATATCATTAGCATATATGCTTTGAATGGTTAAATTGTCAACCGGTTGACTGGACACTTAGCATATCAGGCTTTTATTATATAGAATGTGGGTTAGAAATAATAACGGAAGAACCAAGAGTATTAGCACAAAAGAAAAAAGAAGATAATTGATAAATATAGAAGAGTTTTCAGCAAACTGGAGGAAAGTTAAAAAAAAACAATTACTAAGAAATTCTATTATAAAAGTACATTTATATATCTCAGTTTATATTGGGATGGGACTATGTGGGAAGATAAAAACAGTAAGATCACTCTCCCAAAGAATATTACAGTTATTACCACAAACCATTCTTTACTTCTACTCTACAGTCTAAAACTTCTCTATAATGCTCATAAAGACATTGGTAGAATAACACCTCCATTATTTCACCTTTCCCAAGAAAGGGCTGCAGAACAAGTACAATGAGGGTAACACCTTACATTTTCTGAATCATTGCAAAATTGCTTTTGATATCCAGCCAAATTTTGTACTCAGTGATGGTCTACAATGGATATGGTTTCTAGTCCACAAGAAAATGTATATTGAAGCTGAAGGCTTTCCTTTCAACAACAGAATTGACTGGTTACAAAATCATAATGATAGCATTCATAATAACCCTGCTTTGAAGCTGATACTTTATTTTAATCAAGGAGTGAGCTTTGTGTCAAATTTATGTTTTAACAATATACAAATATTATTAAGTGTCAAGGAAAGACATCCCAGTCACTACTATGACTTTGTTAAGTGGAAAACAAAACAAAAATAAGTAACAACAAAAATTTACAAATGTGATTAAAAACTGAATGATGTCCTAGACGTCTTGGCTCAGTGGACAGAGCATCAGCTTGCGGACTAAATGGTCCCAGGTTCTATTCCAGCCAAGGAACATGCCTGGGTTGTGGGCTTGATCCCCAGTAGGGGGTGTGCAGGAGGCAACCTATCAATGATTCTCTCTCATCATTAATGTTTCTATCTCTCCTTCTCCCTTCCGCTCTGAAATCAATAAAGAAATATATTAAGAAAAACTGAATGGTTAGCAATATCCTATTTTGATATTTAAGAATTCAAAATGGCTGTTTACCCTAGTCCAATGCTCTTAAATCCCATGCCACCCAATCCACATAGGGCACCCACAAAAATTTCCTGACTAAAAAAAATATCTATATATCTATATATCTATATCTATATCTATATAGACATATATAGATATAGATATAGATATTAAAACCTCTATGTAAGAGATTAATTCTGGGAGAGTCCATTAAAACTGAATGTCCATTGTATAACAAAATAGGCTTTCTGAATGCATATGTTCAATAACTGACAAGTTAGTATACCTGTTTTTACTTATGTAGACACGTCTGTATAATTAAAATTAAGTATGTATGAAAAGTTTAATTTCACAGAAAAGTTTTCTGTATGTATGACTGTAATTCTAAATTTATATCCAATGCGTGCATTCATCAGTCACCATAAGCAAACAAATGCACACAACTGGGACATGGCTTAGCACATGTCAGAACATGGGCCTTCATGCCTTAAAAGTGTTACAGAAAGTCACACCTAGAACAGAACCAACTACCACGTGTGATGTGGTGTGATCACATGCTAATCATTTGCTAAACATTTGTTAACAGCAGTGAATGTTGGATTTAAATATGTAGACTGTAGTTGTAGATATGTAATATTTATTTATGTTGGCGAAATTACTAGTGTAATCCTAACACATGGCCTATTTGCTAAAAATGTGTTAAAAATAACAATAATTATAACAAAAAATAATCTGTTAATTAAATTTTAAGAAAATATATTTAAAAGTATTTTAAAATTAATAGGATGATAATTTTCATATATGACATATGGACCAGAAATTTTGTCCCTTAAATCTGAAGTTTGTTAAATCGAGGTCCACGAAATCAAGGGTTTACTGTACTACTAAGTTTCAGACACATTGTATATAATCACTTAGGGCTTTACAAAGTCAATGGAGCCCTGGCCAATTTGGCTCAGCTGGTTGGGCATAGTGTCCAGAGTCAGGACACATGAAGCTCTCATATTAACTGATTTACTAATGTAGTAAATTTAGTTTCTTGAAATCGGATACTGCTAACCTAAGTTATTTTTATTGTAGAACAATGCTTTTTATTTCTCCTAATTAAAGTATTATATAAAAGTAGGCAAGCTATTCAAGAGCAATTTATCTCTATGTTCTACAGTATACAGGTTTTCACATTTAAAGTTATAAGCGTATTAAAATCAATAGGTATAATTAATAGGATAGTATTTGGTTTTGTTGCATTTTTACCTCCTTGATACCAACAAAAAAAGTCCCCAACTTTTAGTTGAGAAAAAATAGAACTATATATATTTCTCTTTTTCAAAATATAATTTTATTGATGTCAGAGAAGAAAGGAGAAGGAGAGATATGAGAGAGAGTTATTGATCAGCTACCTCCTGGAGGCCCCCTACAGGGGATTAAGCCTGCAACCCTGGCATGTGCCCTTGACTGAAATCAAACCAGGATCCTTTTAGTCCGCAGTCGACATTCTATCCACCTAGCCAGGCCAGCTAGGGCAGAACAACATATTTTTAAAAAAGAAAAAAAAAAAGAAATGTTATTGCATGCATTTTTTTGGTAGCATCAGAAACTGATTAATTATGGGGGCTGCAGAAGCCATTTGCTGAGAGCCAAGCAGGATATATAATCTACATAAAAAAGAGAACAGACTGTATATGCCTTGACCTGTCAAACGTGGCTACAACCTTAGAGATAATAGGTCCCAGGACACAAAACTCCATCTTGAACCACACTTACATACAACATGGAGAGGCCAGATGGATTGAATGAGAAACTAAAACACTGACTTCTGCCATCTCCACGGAAAGAGTGTAAGTGTTACAGAAGATGACAGATACCAGATACCACATGGATCCTGCCCCCGTCTTTTGGCCCCCTGTGCTGTGTCAATGCCATGATTTCAACACTGCTAAGAAGAGACAAGCCTGTTTAGAACCATGAAATATAGCCTCTAGGGAGATGCTTAACCCAAGTGACAAGAGCAAACAATGGTTCCCATGCTCAAGATGAAAAGGGCTCAGTAAGGGGAAAAAACAAGTAAGTCTGCCTACCCCACCCAGCCTGGACTCCCTCCTTATGCAGCTTTTTAACAACAGGCCCTCCCCATCTCAATATTTCCAGGGTACACTACCTGCATCCTTACAAGATGTCCTGGATAATAAAAAAATGCTCTGCTCAGACACTGGTCTTCTTTTCAAAGCAACATTCAATAGTGATAGCACTTTCATTTCAACAGGTGTTTGCAAATGTCATAACACCTTACAAGAAAGTACACTCTGCCAGAGTTCCACGGAGCACAAACAATGGCAGGATACTGGGCACATAGCAAGGTTCATGTTGCAAGGCAGAGATGCAAGAACACAAATAGAAATGGGAATACAGATTCTGGAAAGGCCCAGCAACAGGAAATGTGTTGTGAGAATCCACAAGCTAAGCTCTGAAAAGGAAGAACTAGCTGAGCTGACTTCTTTCTCATGACTGGAGCCATAAAACATCTTTTTCTTTCTAGTTACATGTGACGATGACAGTCTAATGACTAAAGGCAGTAAAACAAGCCTTGAGAGATTATAGACATATATTCTATATATAATATACATGTGAAATATATGTATACATAATTAGAAGGAAAAAGGTGGCTGAGGTACTGAGGTCAATGACATGCAGGTCCAGTGTGGGGCACAAACAGGAATAGCAAAATGTCTTGACCATCCCATTTACTACATTCTGAAAGTGCCCCTCTCTCCCTCTCCCTTCCTCAGGCATACAATGGTGCAAGTTATGCAGGAACTCACTTACTGATATAACAAATATACATTGAATCCTACGATTTGGCAAGCCTCCTGCTTGGTTCTGCAGGAATAAAATAGACATAATGGTATTCTTTTTCATGGACCTCACAAAAGTGAGAGAGGATAGCAGGCAAGACTTAGGGAGGTAACTAACAGGTATACATAGAATCATGAAATAGGAAAACTAGAAGGGACTTCAGAAACCATTTAAACCAGAGTTTTACAAATTTTTTATGAAAAACAACAACTACCTTTTATTAAAATTAAAATTTATAAAGAACCACAATGTATTAAAAGTGGTTTAAAAAACCCCACAACTGTCAAGGCAGAGAAGTAGTAACAGCAAGGGAAGCATGAAGTCTTTGCAGAATCCAATTGCTCAGCCTCCCGTTTGCTTCCAGATTGTCCCCAAACCATTGAGACCTCCTCCCTTCCCCCGCTCCCTGACCAGACATCACCATACACAATCTGAAAATCAGTGACTTAGTTGTCCAAATCTTCATTTTCACAAGTGAGAAGCTCAAAGATTTTAAATGGTTTGACCAACATTCCAAACTGGTTAGACAAATGTAGACTAGGATGCAAATCATCTGAACTCCAGGTCTGTGTTTGCTCCACTATAATAATTAAATTTCAACAATTCCAACTGCAAATATTAGAAATATATAATAGTTGCCTTTCATTTGCCATCCAAAGTTCAGAAGACTGGTCTGTAAAAATCAGACTTGGAAAACAGGGTACTTTGTAGTTGTAAGTGCTCATGTCACAAGTCTCATTGCCAGCCTTGTCCAGAACTTTACTTTGTGCTCAGAAATAGTAATTAGTCTATTTACTATTTTTGGTATTGATGATAGTTGGGTGAATAAGCTTTAATATAATATTATAAATATGTTATCTATAATTTAAAAAGGAAATTAAGTTTATATAGGGACAAACTTAGATGTCTACTTTGGTGGGAATCTCTGGAGGCTATCCCTATAGAATTAAGATTTCACACCCTGTTGCATTTGAAATGAGTAATGTAAGTGAAAAGAACTTCATTAAACAAGGAAATTTAAATAACATTTTAACAAGAACATGTTCATAAGCATCATAAATTGTAGAGCTTAAAAAACAAATACTACTGAGGGGACAAGTACTACATCTCTTATTTAATATATACCCAGGAGAGACAGAGGTAACATCTACAGGTAAGACAAGTTTCTGCCTTAAAAGAGCTGCACAGTCATATTTGTTAGGATGGCAAGAAACCATGAGTACAATGGGAAAAAACTCAAGAAGATTGAAAGCTCATATGACTCAGGATTTTGGAGATCAAACGAGGCAGCAAAAATATAAGATGTTCTTTGTCTGGCAAGAATAGGGTGCATAAATTTGAAATCACTGACTGGGTGAAGTGAAAAAGAAACACCACAAACTTTCCAGATATATACAGAGAATTGGGAGGGAGATGAGGTGGAGCAATCTTCTAAGTTTTGCTTTGCATGTTATATTATGGCAGCAATATTCATCTTCCCAAACAAATATTCGACAGGCAAAAAATACACACACACACACACACACACACACACACACACACACACATATTTAAAACTCCTAAGAATGTGATTTTTCATATATATATGTGTGTGTGTGTGTATAATTATATATATACATATATATATAATCTGTATTATTGCTATTATTATAAATGTCCCTTTTTTTTCCTCCATTGTCCCCCTCCACCCAGTTCCTGCCCTACACCAGGCCTTCATCATGCTATTGCCTGTGTCCTTGGTAATGCATATAAAATCTTTATTTAACCTCTTCCCAGCCTCCTAACCCCCTTCCCTCTGAGAATTGTTAGTCTGTTCCATTTCAATATCTCTGATTCTATTTCATTCACCAGCTTGCTCTGTTCATTATATTTCTTATTCATTTATTTTGATTTTTAGATTCAGTTGTTGATAGGTATGTATTTGGTGCCATTTTGTTGTTCATATTTTTAAACTTTTTCTTCTTTTCCTCTTCTTAAAGAATATCCTTCAACATTCCATGTAATACTGGTTGCTTGAACTTCTTTAGCTTTTTCTCGTCTGTGAAACTCTTTATTTGACCTTCAATTCCAAATGATAGCTTTGCTGGGTAATCTTGGGTGTAGGTCCTTGATATTAATCACTTTGAATATTTCTTATAACTCCCTTCTCAATATTTCCATTGAGAAATCAGTTGATAGTTTATGGGCATTCCCTTGTAGGTAATTAACTACTTTTCTCTGATACTTTTAGAATTATCTTTTTGTTTTTAGCCCTGAACATTTTAATTATGATGTATCTTGGTGTGGTCCTCTTTGGGTTCCTCTTGTTTCTTGGACTTGTAAGTTTATTTCTTTCAACAAATAGAGGAAGTTTTTTGTCATTATTTCTTCAAATAGGTTTTCAATATTTGCTCTCTCTCTTCTCCTGGCACCCCCATAATGCAAATATTGGTCCACTTGAAGTTGTCTCCAAGGCTCCTTAAACTATCAACTATCTTCATATTTTTGGATTCTTTTTTTTTGTTGTTGTTGTTTTTCTGGTTGGGTGTTTTTGGATTCCTTATATTTCAAATCAATAATTTGATTCTTAGAATCCTCTGTTTACTGTTGAATCCCTGTATATTATTCTTTATTTTAGGCAGTGTATTCTTAATTTCTGAATGGTCCTTTTCCATTTTTTTGAAGGTTTCTAGAAGATTCTTAAATAACCTTGTAACTGTGGTTTTGAACTATATTTCCAGGAGTTTGTTTTCTTTAATTTTTTTTTCATTTGTGACATGTTTCTTTGTCTTCACATTTTGATTGCTTCCCTGTGTTTGTTTTTATGTATTGGGTAGAGCTGCTATGTCTCCTTGAGTTGATAGAGTGGTCTTATTTAGTAGGTATTCTAAAGGGCCCAGTGGCTCAGCCTCCCTATTCACCTGAGCTGGGAGCTCTAGGTGTACCCTTTTGTGGTCTGTGAGCACAGTCTTGTTGTAGTTTTTTAACTACTGAGATTTGATAGCTGTTGGTATCACTGAGAGGAACTGACCTCCTCCAGACCAGTTGTGACTACAGTGGGAGGGCTGCTGTACTGGAAACACCCCTTTGGAGCATAACTTGCTTCAATGGGGCTTTAGTGCTCACTGAGTATGCCCCTTGAGTGTGTCATTTACACATGTGTAGAATTGTAATCTGGTATGGTAGGACACTGACCACTGAGTATACTGATTCTAGGGTGTACCCATTGCCTGGGGCCACCTACCAGGAGCTATAGAGAGATCTGCAGATTCTTCCTCTTTGTATTGTGTTTGGAAGTGCCCAGATGAGGCCCAGCTATGAAGCAAGGCAGGCTGGTGCTGGTGCCAGGTCTTGGGCCTTTTATTGATAGGTTTGGGTCTCCCTAATCCAGATGCAGCTTGCTTGAGAGATTTTAGCCTGGGCAAGAACAGACCATTCATATGCAAAAGCCACTGCACACAGGTTGGGTGGGGTTGTAAACTGGATGAAATGGTATCTTAGGGAAATACCAGGGTGGAGCAAATAGAAATAGCTGCCAGTCAGCCCTGTGACCATGGGGTCCCAGCATAGGAACAATGATCTCTACAAGCACCTCCATCTGGGAAAAAGTTTCCCCGCTGAGTTCCTGCCCCAATGCTATACAATCCAGTCCCTGATCATATGTGTCTGTGTTCCCAAGAGCCTTGCCCTGGTGCTGGAGCTCAGAGGAAACAGGACCTTATAAGTTCAGTTGTGGTACTGGCCTTTTAAGAGGAATAGCTGGATCTCCAGCAGCCTCTGTGTAACTGAGTCCCAATCCGCACTGGATTTTATAGTCCATAGTTCTATTCCTAGCTCTGGGACTGGGCTGGGGGTCTGGTATGAGACTGGGACTCCTTGTTCCCCAGGGCAACCTCCACAGAAATGATCTCCCTCCTGATTAAAAAAGTAGCACATGTGAGTGCTGCACTAGCCCATTCTGCACCTCCCTACCTCCTACCAGTCTCAGTGTACTTTCTTCTTTACTTCTCTAGTTGCTGGACTTTCATTCAGCCAGCATTCCAGTGGTTGTGAGTGATGGGTAGTCTGTATTTAAGTTGTAATTTTGATGTGGTTGTGGGAGGCTGCGAGTATAGGCATTTACCTATGCCACCATCTTCAAAATCATGAATGTAATTTTTATTCAAAACTCTTCTTCCCTCATCCAGTGAGTGTGGCACAATTGATAGAGCATTGACTCATGCACCAAGAAGCTGCCAGTTGGATTTCAGGTCAGGGCACATGTCTGGGTTGCAGGCTTGATTCTAAGTAACAGGCATACAGTAGGTAACCAATCAATGTTTCTTCCTCATTGATGTTTCTATTTCCCTTTCCCTTCTTCTCTCTAAAATCAATAAAAATGTGTTTTTTGTTTGTTTGCTAATTTTTAATGATTTCAGAGAGGAAGGGAGAAGGAAAGAAAGAAAGAGACATCAATGATGAGTACAAATCATCAATCGGCTGCCTCCTGCACAACCCCCATTGGGGATTGAGCCTACAACCTGGGCATGTGTCCTTGACTGGAATCCAACTCAAGACCCTT
Organism: Lasiurus cinereus; assembly: GCA_011751065.1. Classification (NCBI taxonomy): domain Eukaryota; kingdom Metazoa; phylum Chordata; class Mammalia; order Chiroptera; family Vespertilionidae; genus Lasiurus; species Lasiurus cinereus. The sequence goes on from JAAGEH010000032.1 coordinate 16,608,067, forward strand.
CAGTCTGCATGCTGATATTCTATCCATTAAACCAAACCAGTTAGGACAAAACATGTTTGTTTGTGTTGTTTCTGTTTTTTAAGTTTATAACCACCAAGCCAACAATGCAAGAAATTCTAAAGGGACTGCTGTAAAAAGAAGAAAGAGAAAGGCAAGAAGGAATACAAACATAAGTAATTAAAATGGTGACAAACAAGTACTTCCTATATAATAAAGAGCTAATATGCAAATGGTTGTCACGCCCTCACACTGTCATGTCATAATGGCTCAGACATTCAACACTGGGGAGAGAGGAATGGGGACTAGCCAGAAACAAATGAGCTCATGAGAGAGGAATGGAAACCAGCCAGTCTACAGCCCAGGAGAGGGACAAACCGCCCACCTGGTGGTCCCAGGCACAAGAACTGTGCATGTGCCTGCAGTGTGGGAAAGAAACAAGCTGCCCGCCCATGGTCCTGGGTGTCAGGGCTGGGACTGTGGGCTGGAAATGGGACAAGGAGCCTGTCCCATGGCCCTGGGTGCTAGTGGCTGTGCCTGCAGCCTGAGAGAGGGAAGTCCCATGTGCTAGAGGCTGGGACTGTGGCTCAGGAGAGGGGCAAGCTGCCTGCCCCATGGTCCTGGGTACCAGTGGCTCTGCCTGTGCCTGCAGCCCGGGAGAGGGACAAGCCGCCTGCCCCATGGTTCCAGGCTCCAGTGTCTGTGCCTGTGGTCCGGAAGAGGAACAAGTCATCTGCAATGCAATCTCAGGCACCTGCAGCTGCGGCCTTAGAGAAGCCATCCACCTAAGGTCCCCTGCAGCTGCAGCTGATCCTGGCAGAGCTGGTGTAAGTCCTGGGTGCCTGCAGCCGGGCAGAAGGAGGGAAGCCTGGCTCCCGGGTGCCTGCAACTGGCGGAGGAGAGAATCCTGGTTCCTGGGTGCAGGGCAAGGCAGAGGTGGTTAGGGGCAAGCAGGCCAGCTGGGGAGCAGTTAGGGGCAATCAGGCCAGTAGGAAAATAGTTCAAGGTGATCAGGTAGGCAGGCAGAGGTGATTATGGGCAATCAGGCAAGAACGCAGAGGGGTTAGGGGTGATCACACAGGCAGACAGGTGAGCGGTTAGGAGCCAGCAGTCTTGAATTGTGAGAGGCTGTTAGACAGAGGAGTCCTGGATTGGAGAGGGTGCAAGCTGGGCTGAGAGACTCCCCCTCCACCATGCATGAATATCATGCACCAGGCCTCTAGTATCAATAACAACATTAAATGTAAATGGATTATATGCTCCAATCAAAAGACATAGGGTAGTTGAATGCATGAGAAAACATGACACATATACACTGGGTGGCCAAATTATCATAATCTCTGAACAGATAATAATCTGGCCACTCAGTGTTTGTGTGTGTGTGTGTGTGTGTGTGTATAATATATATATTAGAGGCCCGGTGCATGAATTTGTGCATAGGTATGGTCTGGCCAGCCTGGCCAGGGGGAGGGGGCATGGGTGGTTGACCTGCCTGCTTGCTGGTCGAACTCCTGGTTAAGGGGGAAATTTGCATATTAGGCTTTTATTTTATAGGATATACACTGAGTGTCCAGGTTATTATGCGTTCAGAGATCATAATAATCATAATAAATACACTCAGTGTATTTGCTGTCTACATGAGGACTCACCTTAGAACAAAGGATTCTCACAGACTGATAGTGAAGGGATGGAAGAAAAATATTTTTAGGCAAATGGTAATGAGAAAAAGTTGGGGTACCAATATTTATATCTGACAAAATAGACATAAAAGTAAAGGTTCTAACAAGAGATAAGGAAGGCCACAGCATAATACTAAAGGGAGCAATTTAACAAGAATATATAACTCTGGTAAACATACATGTACCCAAAGCAGGAGCACTGAAATATATTTTAAAAAAAACTCCCTTACAGAAACATTCTTGCAATATCAAGGGAGAGATCGACAGCAATACAATCATAGTAGGAGATTTTAATACACCACTGACCACTGGATAAATCCTCTAAACAAAAAATCTGCAAATAAACAGCAATCCTAAATGACTCACTAGATCAGGACTTAATTGACATCTTCATAACATTTTACCACAAAGCTACAGAATATACGGTTTTCTCAACTGCACACAGGACATTTTCAAAAATAGACCATATATTAGGACACAAGCAAAATCTCTTCAAATTCAAGAAGATAGAAATCATAACAAGCATCTTCTCAGACCACAATAGCATTAAATTAGAACTCAAATACAATAAAAAACAATGAAAAAACACTGAACACTTGGAGGCTAAATAGCATGCTAATAAACAATGATTGTGTTACCAAAGAGAGCAAAGAAGAAATAAAAAGCATCCTAGAAGAAAATGAAAACACAACAACCCAAAATCTATGAATACAATGAAAGCAGTCCTGAGAGGAAAGTTCATAGCTCTACAGGCATAGAAAAAGAAAAAATGGAAATAAATTATCTAACCTTGCAACTTAAAGAATTACAAAGAGAGCAACAAAAAAGCCCAGAGGAACCAGAAGGAAGGACATAATAAAGATCAGAGGAGAAATAAATGACATAAAGATATAAAAAAAAAATACAAAAGATCCATAAAATCAAAAGCTGGTTTTTTAAAAAGATAAACAAGGTTGATGAACTTCTAGCCAGACTTACCAACAAACAGAGAGGACAAAATAAACAAAATCAAGAAATGAAAGAGGTGAAGTAACAAGTGATCCTATAGATACACAAAGGACTGCAAAAAAAAAAAAATACTGCAAATAACTCTATTCCAACAAACTGAACAATCTCCATGAAATGGATATATTCCTAGAAAAATACAATTTTTCAAAACCCAATCAGGAAGAATCTAAACATCTCAATAGGCCAAAAACTATGGAAGAAACTGAAACAGTAATCAAAAAGCTTCCAGCAAACAAAAGCATGAACCGGATAGCTTCACAAGGGTGTTTTACCATACATTCAAAAAAGAACTAAAACCAATCCTCCTCCATCTATTCCAAAAAATTCAAGAGGAAGGCACACTTCCAAGCTCTTTCTATGAAGTCTGCATTATGCTAAACCCAAAACCAGATAAGACACTACAAAGAAAGAGAATTAATAGCTAATATCCCTGATGAACATAGATGCTAAAATCCTCAACAAAATTCTAGCAAACCAAACCCAGCACTACATTACAAGATCATACACTATGGCGAAGTGGGATTTATTTCAAGGATGCAAGGCTACTACAATATCTGCAAATCAATAAACTTAGCACACATAAACAAATTGAAAGACAAAAATCACAAAATCATATCAATTGATACAGAAAAGGAATTTGACAAAATCCAACACACATTTCTAATAAAACCTCTCAGCAAAATAGGAATAGAGGGATCATACCTCAACATAATAAAAGCTATATATGACAGACCTAAAGCCAACATCATACTCAATGGGAAAAAACTAAAACCATTTCCCCTAAGAACAGAAACGAGACAGGGAAGCCCTCTTTCATCACTCCTGTTTGACATAGTACTAGAAGTGCTAGCCATAGTGATCAGACAAGAAGAAGAAATAAAAGACAACCAATTTGGAAAAGAAGAAGTAAAATTGTCATTCTTCGCAGATGACATTGTACATCTAAACCATAGACTCATCAAAAAACTGCTAGACTTAACTAATGAATTAGGCAATGTAGCAGGATACAAAATTAACACCCAGAAATCTATGGCTTTTTTATATACCAATAAGGAACTCAAAGAAGGAAAAAATAAACAAACAAACAAACAAAAACAACAACAAAAAACACACAAACAAAAACAAAATCCCATTTACCATTGCAACAAAAACATTAAGATACTGAGGAATAAATTTAACCTAGTAGTTAAAGGACCTGTACTCAGATAATTATAGGATGCTTTTAAAAGAGATAGAGGATGACATAAACAAATGGAAGATTATACTGTGCTCATGGATTGGTAGAATCAATATCATTAAAATGTCTCTACTACCCCAACCAATCCATAGATTCACTGCAATCCCCATTAAAATACCACCGGGATATTTCAAAGACCTAGAACAAACTCTCCAAAAATTCATCTTAAGTAAAAAAAGGCCCAAATAGCTGCAGCAATACTCAGAAAGAAGAATAATGTTGGAGGTTCACAATACCAGATATCAAGCTATATTACAAAGTCAGTGTTCTTACTACTGCTTGGTACTGGTAGAAGAACATACATAAAGACTAATGGCACAGAAGAAATAACTCAGAAACTGACCCAAGCCATTATGCTCAATTAATATTTGACAAAAGGCAAGAGCATACAATGGAGTCAAGACAGTCTCTTCAATAAATGGTGTTGGGAAAATTAGACAGATACTTGCAAAAAAAAAAATGAAACTAGACCACCAACTTATGCACACAAAAATAAACTCAAAGTGGTTAAAGGACTTAAATGTAAGATCAGAAACCACAAAAATCTTAGAAGACTCCATAGGCAGCAAAATATCAGATATATGTTGTAGCAATATTTTTACTGATACTGTTCCTAGAGCAATGGAAATAAAGGAGAAAATAAACAAATGGGACTACATCAAAATAAAAAGCTTCTGAACAGCAAAAGAAACCATCAACAAAACAACAGGAAAGCCAACTGCATGGGAGAACATTTTTGCCAATGTTATCTCTGAAAAGGGTTTAATCTCCAAAATTTATAGGGAACTCATACAACTTAACAAAAGGAAGATAAACAATCCAATCAAAAAAACGGGCAAAAGACCTCAAAAGACACTTTTTGAAAGAGAACATTCGGAAAGCCGAGACATTTGAAAACATGCTCATAGCCACTAATCAATCGAGAGATGTGAATCAAAACAACAGTGAAGTATCATCTCACACCTGTCAGAATGGCTATCATCAACAAATCAACAAACAACAAATGCTGGTAAAGATGGGGAGAAAAAGAAACCCTTTTGCACTGCTGGTGGGAATGCAGACTGGTGCAGCCATTGTGGAAAACATTATGGCATTTCTTCAAAAATTTAACAATGGAACTCCCATTTGACCCAGTAATCTCACTTCTAGGAAGATATCCCAAGAAAACAGAAAAACCAATTAGAAAAGATATATGCACCCCTATGTTAATAGTAGCACAATTCACAATAGCTAAGATTTGGAAACAGCCTAAATGCCCATCAGCAGATGAATGGATTAGAAAATTGTGGTACATTTACACAATGGAATACTACGCTGGTATAAAAATGTAGGAATTCTTAACCATTTGCATCAGCATGGATGGAACTGGAGAGCATCATGCTAAGTGAAATAAGCCAGGCAATGAAAGAAAAATACCACATGATCTCACTCATTTATGGATAATAAAAGAGCATTATTACCCGAGGAACAAAAAGATAGATTCAGAGGCAGAAAAGCATTGAACAGACTGTCAAATTACAGTGGGAAGGCTGGGGAGTGTTGGAGGGGGTGGTGGTGGTGGTAAGAGATCAACCGAAGGACTTGCACACATGCTTATAAGCATACCCAATAGACACAAGACACTGGGGCGGGGGGCTTTGGGGGGGGGGGTGGCGGGTAGGGTATGTGCCAGGGATTAGAGGGGGAAGGTCAATGAGGGGGGAAAAAGGAGATATAGTACTACTTTTTGTAATACTTTAAACAATAAAAAAGGACACACAAAACAACAACAAACACAACAACAATGAGGTACCATCTCACACCTGTCAGAATGGGTATCATTAACAAATCAATAAAAGACAATTGCTGGAGAGGATGTGAAGAAAAAGGAACCCTCCTTCACTGCTGGTAAGAATGCAGTCTGGTGCAGCCACTGTGGAAAACAGATGGTGTTTCCTCAAAAAATTAAAAATAGAACTCCCATTTGACCCAGTAATACCACTTCTAGGAATATATCCCAAGAAACCAGAAACACCTATCAGAAAGGATATATGCACTCCTATGTTCATAGCAGCACAATTTACAATAGCTAAGATTTGGAAACAGCCTAAGTGCCCATCAGCAGATGAATGGATTAAAAAACTGTGGCACAACTATACAATGGAGTTCTAATCTGCTGTAAAAAAGAAGGAATTCTTACCATCTGCAACAGCATGGATGGAACTGGATAGCATTATTGTAAGCGAAATAAGCCAGTCAGAGAAAGATCAGTATCACATGACCTCATTCATTTGTGGAATATAATGAACACTATAAACAGATGAACAAACATAAAACCAGAGACAGAGAAGCATTGAACAGATTGTCCAACCTGAGGGAAGGCCAAAGGTTGTGGGGGTAAGAGATCAACCAAAGAATTTCTCTGTATGCATATGAGCAGAACCAATGGACACAGACAGTAGTGGGGTGAGGGCTTGTGCTTAGAGGTGTGGGTGGTAGGGGAGAGGTGAATGGGGGGAAAAGGAGACTCATGTAGTACTTTAAACAATAAAGAATTTAAATTAAAAAAAAAAAACCTCTTCTTCCTCCCCACAATTTTCCTTACATAAATATGAGAACAAATTCTATCCAAAAGTTAAATTGTAAATAGTTTGCATTTCACTTTAATTATCTCTGGTCTTTGCTTTAACTTAAGATGCAGTGTCTCCAACTTTTCTTAACAATGTAAATTAGTAGTTATGAACAATATAAGCTAATCTATAGTTTTTACTATGAAAACTCCTAAGCCCTTTCTCTTCTAAGTAAACTAGTAGAGTTCTTCCCTTACTTTTAAATTAAATGGTTATATTTATACCATAAATATTTGATAACTTCCTGAGGCATATGATTGTACATATTTATAAATGTTAATTTTTTCTCAAAACATGATGGAAAACATATTGCTCATTCATATTAACCTTTGACTTTTAATTGTCTTGGCTTAAAATATTTTGCAATTTGGAAATAAACACAAAAATATTTTGTTAGTTCAGTTTAAAGAAAGCATGATTAATTCACAAAAACAAAAAAATATGTTATCAAAATCATAGATTACTAATATAGTCATTGTAGATATCACATTATACATATACTCTGTTGCAGTGGTTTTCAAACATTTTGGTCTCAGGATACTTTTATGCTCCTAAAAATTATTAAGAACTCAAAATAAAAATGTTATGTATTATCAATATTGACTGAATTAAAACAGAAAGCTTAAAAATATTAATTACATTGTAAAAATAAAATTTCATATTAACAGGAATTAAATTTTTACAAAAAATACCTGTTTTTCCAAAAATAATAGTGAGAACAATGGCACTATTTTATATTTTAGCGAATCTCATTAAAACCTAGCTGTAAAGACAGATTCTTCTATCTGATCTGCATTCACTTTACCATAATGTCACATGACATGTTGTCTCTAAAATACCCCACTGTATACTTGTGAGAGAATAAGAATAAAAGATAAACAACTTCTTATTATGAAAGTAATTTAGACCTCCTTGTGAAGGGTACTGTGAACTCCAGGGCTCCCTGAAGTACACTTTAAAAAACTGCTGCTTTATCAAGCTATTTGCAACTGCTTTTCTTTCTGACATTATAAACTTACATGTTTCCATGCCTTCATCATCATCATCCACTGTGGGTTTATCGTACGACTTGTCAATGGCAGCTCTGAAGCTCTCGTTGCATCCCCTTCCTCTGATTATCCGAGGTCGTGGGCGGTGGAAAGGAATATCTCCATTCAAAGTCACCTCGGCAACTGCTGTCTGCAAACTTTCTAAAGAGCTTGACTTCTTCAGACCCAAGGAAGGCCCCACATCTCTGCTGGGGGAACCTTGGAGGGTTTAAAAAATAAAATGTTAATTTGAATTAGTGGTGAAATTTATATTCCTGAACATTTATAAATTATGGAAAAAATTAAGTTGTTTTTATTTTTCCCAAATATATATTAAATTTTGTCTATTTTTTTTATTTTCATGAGGTAAAACTTTAAGCTTTAAGTTATTAATTTCCATTTTTAGCCCGACAAGTGAAATTTTTGTCAAATAATCTATTCCAAATTATGTAAACAATCTAAAAGAACCAGAATAACCCAAAGGCTCACTAATAGAGCACAAATAATGAGAAGGCAAAGGTAAGCAACCAAGAGTACTCTTTTTAACATCATCAAAATTAGTTTTTGATAGTTCAAAATTTGGAATTATATTTCCAATTTTTAACAGAAATTACTTTCATATCATTGAGCTCTGTCAAGTACGGTGCACGTTCACAACTCATACTTGAAAGAGAGCACAAAAGACTACATGCCACCGGTATCGTTATGTACCCTGAAACCAGGCTGAAACCTCATTCTGGACAGTATTAGCATTCTATGGAAAGAGTCAATACAAGACTTCAACAGAAACAAATTACATAAGGGCTCTCCCTAGAGAGGGGTTAACGGAGGAGAGATTGAAGAGCTGACATGAGGAGTTAGACCTCCAGGCCTAGAAATATCTCTTTGAGAAAGAAGTGCTAAATAGAAGGAAGAAGGCTTACCAATTACCAAAAAACTTTTCAGTAAGATGGAGGGAAGAACTCAGAGAATTCACAATTTGCCCCTATTTCTTGAGATCTAGGGCAGAAAGGCCTGAGATAACACCAAAAGTATCATGCTTTAGAAGTCAATCAAAACAGATTTCTTTAACTAGGTAAGCAAGTATCATCCATCATTGCCTGACCTGAGACTTAAGAGTAGATAAATTTAGCCTCTAGATGACTGAAGTACCTGCTTTTTACTACCACCTGGGAAATCCAAGTTACAGAATTAGTTCTTCACATACATGATTAGAAAGAGTCCTGTAAACAAATGGGCAGGTAGGAGAACTAGTTTGTCTCTACATGGGTTATCAGCCCCTAGATTGATTAATAATTCAGAAGTAGTTTGTTATGGTACTACTAAAAGATATATGGTGATAACATAGGCTTTCTATGGCTCAGAGTATAAAGCTGAGTAAAAATTAAAATCGTAGAGTTAAAAAAAGAATTCTCTTTTTAAGATTCATTTATATTACATCTTCACCTAATTTTCACAATGGGATAGCAATTTAAGTTTAAATATGTTAAAAATGTAACAGGCAGAAAGACAGACAGATTATTCCAAAGAAGAAATATCCCATAATTATTGTGCTTGGAGAGAAAAAGATGATTTATTTAACTTTCTCAATGTAGGTTTGCATATAGATTACTTTATGACAAAAATTCACATAAACTATTTCTTTCTAGGATGATCAATATTACTTTTTCTCTTGATAACATTAGTATAACTTTTGACAAGTTTATGTTCTAAATACCCGTAAAAGTTATGTCACAGGATGGAAAACAAATTTTGTTCCAAGTAACTGAACAAAAAATAAGAAATCAAGAAACCGAAGTGAATAAAGCAAATATTTGGTGATGTCTTGATTTCATAAAATGCACAAAATAAACTGATGAACTTTTATAGATCCAGCAACATAGAAGCATGGAACAGACAAGAACTTCAGAGGGAAGGCGTGGGTGGGGAGAGATTAACTGGGGAATTTATATGCAAGAATGCATAGGCCATGGACACAGACAATTGTGTAGTAAAGGCCTCGGAGGGGCTAATATGAGGTTGAGAGGGTCAATGGGAAAAGAAAACAAAGAGGACATCTGTAATACTTTCAACAATAAAGATAAATTTAAAAAAGAAAATAAATAAAAACTAAAAACTTGGAAGAAATATCCTTGGGTGATGATTAACAAAAAATAAATTTAAAAAATACATTAACACAGACAAATTGGGAAGCAAAACAAAGTATAACTAAACAAGCAATAGATATTTTGTAAGTGTAAATCAAAGGTTATACTGTAGAATAACATTTTAACAAAATGTTGATAATTATCAATGGTGTGTATCAGATATATGATAGATCAATGAACTACTGTCTCTATATTCATATATGGTTAAAATTTTTCACAATAAAATGTTATAAAACAAAGCATCTGTAATTTGTGAATCAATAACAGGGATCAGTAGACCTGGGGTGAAATCTGGAAAAAAAATTTGAAACAAATCTTGCCAGTTTGTTTACATATATTTTATAGCTGCTTTATGACATCATAAGTAACTGCTATAATAGCCTATGTAAATATTTGCTATCTGATCCTTTACAGAAAAAGCTTGCTGATTCTTGATCTGTAAAATGGATATTATTCATCTAAGTATTATATATGTCAAATAAACTTGAACAAAGGTCTAGTTAAATAATGTGTTTAAATTCCTGGATGAGGGTTAGTGAGATCCCTAATATTAAAAATTCTACATTTACTAGTAAGGAAAATTGAAAATTTGTTTCTCTATTAAAATATGGGCAAAGAATTAGTGGTATTTACAAAACACACAAAAAAATTAATATCTCTTAATATTTAAATAATATTTAAAGCTTTATATATAAATCTTTTCATTCATTAGGATACTTTACTTTTTCTATTTAAGGATTAAACTGTTAACAACCCACTTCTCTTCTAATTCCTGTCCTCTCTTTTCTTTCAGAAAGTAAATTTACCTCTCAAATATCAGAAAACCCTTAATTCCAGGAATTAAATGAAAATAATCATCACACTATTTTCCCTAGGTCTCGTTTTCTATTCCTACCCCTCTTGCTGAAAAACAAGAGAGAATGCCTTTTGCTGGGGCAAAGGGAAACAGAATTTAGTTTTCATTATAAAAGGTTATGGTTATACAACCTATGCTAAAAATGCCACTATTACTCTACCAAAAATCTCCAGACTAAACTATAAAATCATGACAATCTTAACAATTCAAGTGAAGTAAAATGAGAAAACTGAAAATTTGTTGTCTATATAATAATTTTTTTTGCCCCAACGCAAATTTTTCCAATTTAAATTGTAAAATGGACTGAACATAGTAAAAAAAGAAAAAGAAAAAAAGTTCTTTATATCTAGGATGTTAAAACACTATAAACACAGTTCAATTAAGGTGATAAAATTTCCCTTCTCACCATGAAAGTTACTTAATGTTTCCAGTTAAAATCTGAATATCATTATATTTTAAACACAATGAATTATTCTAGTGTTTTTTAGTAGTAGTGCGTTGTTTAAATTAAGTATTTTCCTTTACCTAATTGGCATAACGTAAAAAATTCGTGTTCTTTATTGAATTTTTTTACTTTAGTTTTTATGAATATTAATTTGGACAGAAGTTACTTTCTAGAAGTACTGTATAATAATATCTCCAAAAATTAATAACTAATTTACATATGGAAACTATCAAAAATGATTTTCTTTAGGCCTATTTCAAAATTTAAATGAATTTTATGTTTGATAAGAGAAATAACTACTTACTAACAGCTGAGCTATAATCAATTGTTTTGCAATTGATTTATTGGATATAATTTTTACAATCCATCTTTTATTCTACAGAATCTGAAAACTCCAATTCACAATTATCTTTACATATATACATTATCTTTACATTTTTAAACCAATTACTACTATAGGTTAAAAAGGTGAATTGAACCTAATTAGTGGTAAGTGATATAACTGCTACATCATATTGGGCCTAGAATAATTAAAACACTATTCTCAATTATACAAAGCACATTACTTTAATTGTAAATAAAAACTTTCCTTTTATTATTTTCATAAAATAACATAAAAAGTAAAATAATATAATGCAAAATCCCTGTTCAATATAATCCATTGTTTCTATGGAATGATTAAGACAGCATTTTGAAGTCACCCTAAATAGTTAATATAACAAAATAACAAAAACTTTTATTATTTTATTAATTTACTTATCCTTATCTGAGGCTATTTTTCCATTGATTTTTGAAGATAATGGAAGAGAGAGGGAAAGACAGAGAGGAACATTGATTGGTTGCTCCCAGCATGCATCCTAACCAGGGCTTGGGCCAGGGAGGAGCCTGTAACTGTGTGTAACTGTGTTGTATGACCAGAATCACACCCAGGACACTTTGGTCTGCAGGCCAAAGCTATATCCACTGAGCCAAACTGGCTAGAGCACAAAAACTTTTAAACAGGTTCACAAAGTTAAGATAGGGAGCAATATGTATAATACAGTCTAATTTCAATGTCAGATCACTATCAGCTAATTCTTGCATTAGAAAAATAAAGTTTTCTGAGTGAATAATGATAGTAGTTACCAGACATTATCCTTCGATGGCATATATTTACACTTGTGCTATTATTACCCTTCAAATAAAATATTTCTTTGAAAATATCTCTTTGGATGTTAATCTAGGCAAAATAAATAATTTAAAAACAAAAGTCTACGCAAAAGATCATGTCTTCAGGATTTTGATTTTTTTAAAAATTTTGACAAAACAGTCCTACACAAATATAATTAAGAAAATCTAGATCGTTTAAGTAATTTTGAAGCACTAAATTACATTTCAATTTAGATGTATTACACTGATATATTTCTCCTAACAGAAACTTTTTCTTCTTGTACAATGAAAATACCCATGCAAGACTGGAATATTTATGTGTACATACAGTATGACTGGCAGCTCTATAATTATAAGCTTCTTGGACCACAGTTTCTATGGCAATAGTTTAATGGTCCATTCTTACCTGCTTTCTGGTCATCCACTGTACTGAGTTTAGTCTCGTCAGCTACTGTTAAAAGGTAAATGTATAAAGGTTAGCCCAGTTAGTCCCACAGCCCAACATGCTTCAACCATTCTCAGATCTTTTCAGTTATGTGATAATTCTTATGTAATATTTCATGCAAATAATATGAAAACTCAAGCAAATATATATAATCAAAAGAGGGGGAAAAGCAGTGTCTCCATGCAATATGCCAGTCATTTCATTTAACAGACATGTAATGTTATTTATGTTAGCATATCATAATTAGCCAAAGCAATGTATTGCCAAATTTTTCTTTTATGCATGTCAAATGTAATTAATTTAAATTAATGCTTTTAGTCTTGAAGTATAAAAAGCCACCAAGGAACAGCATAAATAAGTTATAATTGATTAACAAAGGGTTTAAAAATTATTCAATCAGTTTACAGACCTGATTATTTTATTTATTTGTTTGTTTGTTTGGGTGGATTAGAATTTAAAAAGAGACACTACCTAATTGGTGTTTGATTGAACAACTATAGTTATTTTCCTGCTCTCATTTGCTTCAAATACTTTCTATAATAGTCTCTCAAATTATTAGTCAAAATGCCTTTCTTTTCAACACATGAGGGTTTCTATTAAATAAACCTCAAAGAATAGCAATAAAAGGAAAATATGAAGTACCCAAATTCTAGACATGGATTGAGATAATGATTTTTCTCCAAAACTTTTTCTTTTAGTTCAGAATGCCAAAACCAAGTAAATATTATTTCAATGAAATTGGTTTTAAACAGCCAGTGTTAAAACATTTCATTGCTTCAAATAAAGATACATGAATACAGCATGATATGCACATGTTTGTTTCTTTTCTCATTAGAAAAACATATATATTAATATATTGCACATTATATAAACATGCCATTTATGAGAAATATGTTTATCTCAAACTCAGAGAAAAATTAATTTTTGCCAAATTATCACATTTCACATTTCTTTTCTCTATTGCTCCAAGTAGACAACATGTATTTGGGACCATCAATTTTAATCTGAAAGTATCTACATAGATAAAGATTCATGGAGACTGTACTCACTACCTAAATCCATGCTTTTTGATTTTCGTGTTTTAACGATATCCAATTGACTGGCATCTGAAAATTGCTTTGTGCGTTTTTCTGACATACTCTGGCGTCCAAATCCTTCTCGTTGAAAAGCAAGAACTGGATCAACATCTGGACTCAAAGAGCTGTTGTGAATAAAAAAGAAAAACATAAACATATTTACTAAAAATAGAAGACATTAAATTTAGGAAAGTTCATATATACCTGTATATATGAGTGTGTGTATAAGTATATTCCTCAAAAATTTTTAAACTAAATTACACAAATACAATGCATTTTTTAAAACTGTGGCTATATAGTAATAGGAAAATACAACATTAATTTACATTTAGTAATTCTTACTCCATGTGAATTCTCTCCTACTTTCCTCTGACATTTTCTTCACTCTACTTGACAATACATTATTATTTTTAAATGATTATCAAGAATAAAGCCTTGTGTCTTTTAGACATTAAAATGAAAATTTCAGGAAACTTTCAAATATTAATACAAATATTGGCAGCAAACAAGTAACTATATAAATTGAAAATGAATAGAAGTTTTAAAAACTATATACATTTTCTGGTATTCTTATATATCCTTTATTTGGGGTTACAAAAAACAAAAGCACCTTTTGGGATTTAGTTTCATAAGGATATAGTTTCTCTGTAATACTTAATCAACTAAAAAGGTCAACTCAATTTTTATTAGAATTTATTCTGATAAGGCCTCCTACTGGGTACCAAAATCAAAAGACCTCTGATCTCACCTGGCCTGTGTAGCCAGGAGGTCATGGTTCAATTCGCAGTCAGAGCACATGCCCGGCTTATGGGCTCAATCCCCAGTGAGGGGCATGCAGGAGGCAGCTGAACAGTGATTTTCTCTCATCATTGATGTCTCTTCCTTCCTCTCTGAAATCAGTAAAAACATATTAAAAAAAAAAAAAGTCAAATCTCTGAGTTCCTAAGAAAAATGCCAAACCAGAAGTATATAGCAGAAGCTGTGGCTGTATAGATGAGAGAATAAACAGTATTTGAGGAAGTCAGGTAAAGTATGACTTTAGACTAGATGACACCATTTCATATGGTCATACCAACACAGTGGCTGAAGCAGAGATGATGAAGTATATGGCAAACCATTAGAACAGGATACAGTTTGATGTGTTTTCCCAATGGAAGGGGCAGGGATGATAGGAAATCACTCCTATTTGTAAAAACCTATAAAGACTTTAAAAAGCATCTTAGGTTTTCTGAGCACAGCCCATACAATGAAAATCATTTTCCTCTGGCACACTGAGAAAATAAATAGCTTTCCTATGTCAGTGCTGTGCCAACTTATCTATCTAACCAGGTAGCAGAATGTGCCTCCCCAGTTAACTTATCTACTGGAATGTGAGGGGGCCACTTCCACTATGGCAGTTAAGTTTATGACAACCTTCCTTATACTCCTGACGGAAGCAAGTTTCATGAGCCTTTTTTGAGAATTATCCTCCAAATTGGGAAAAGGATAGTGATCTAGTTTGGATATCAATAAGATATTAAGTTACAACTTATTGAGCATAAAATAAATGGTTATTACAAAGTAGCTAATCCAAAATTGGTGAAAAGGAAGACATCAAGGAAAATGCTCTGATGTCAGGCTAGGTGAACTGAAATGTAGTTCACCTACATGTATTGCCCGCATGTCCTACATGCTCAATAGAGAATATTAGTTGCTTCATCCATCTCACAAGGCCCATGAGAGAATTCAATGACATAGGAGAAAGTCCTTTGTAAACTGCAAAACCCTATACAAAATAACTTATGATTGCCCAACAAATACTCTCAAATTAAAAAGGTAATACAAAATATGATAATGAAAATAGGATCTTTAAAAACCTCACAAAGGAATACTATTTCTCAATCTTTTCCATCAAATACAAAGAAGGCCCCTAGAATGAGGCAAGGTTAAGTCCCCAGGGCTCCGAATTTAAGGCAGCACTCACTCTCAGGGTCATGCAAGCTCAGGGTTGGAACCTGCGAGTGAATGCCTCCTTACATTATTAACCCTGGGCAAAATACCTTACCTTGCCCTAGTCCTGGCCCAGGTACTGAAAAAAGGACATACCCATAGAGACAATAACAATGTATTTTTGTTTCGTAAAACACTATCATATACACATATACTCTAGTGTATATGATAAGTAAGCCCAAGACAATAACAATGTATTTTTGTTTCGTAAAACACTATCATATACACATATACTCTAGTGAAGTTATTTTGTTTATATTCTACACTAACTCTTTCCATTTTTAACATATATATTTTCCCATAAAACTTTGAATAAATTTTTTATCTTAAAGCCTAATGTGCCCATTCACATCCAAGGATGCTTACAGGCAGCTGATATTTAAACAACACTGGGGTTACTAGAGCCAACTACCCATCCTTCCCCAGCAGTCAAACATCCATTTGTTTTTAATCCCCCAAAATTTAAGTTGTCCTTCAGTATCCATAAGGATAGGTTCCAGGACCCTCCACAAGTACCAAAAATCCATAGATACTCAAGTTCTCAATATACAATGGTGTGCAGCAATCATACAGTCAGCCCTCTTTATCTGCAGACTTCTGATCACAGATGGAAAACTGTACAATATTTATTTTAAAAAAATCTACATTAACTGTACTGTATATAGAGGTATGTACAGAAATAGTGAGCATTATATAATTGTATATTATTTATGCATATTTCTTAAATATATATGCTTGTGTGTTATGCTTACATAGCAGTATTCAGATACTACTATGC
This sequence comes from Lasiurus cinereus, assembly GCA_011751065.1. Lineage (NCBI taxonomy): Eukaryota > Metazoa > Chordata > Mammalia > Chiroptera > Vespertilionidae > Lasiurus > Lasiurus cinereus. Next base: position 16,624,510 of record JAAGEH010000032.1, read on the forward strand.
TTACTATTTCCAAAGCACATACATCCCAATTTAAATATAAAGTCCTAGAAGTTAAAAATTAACACCCATATGATAATTAAAATCCAGTACTGAAAAACTGGAAATAACACAATTTTCAATAAAATTACTTTTTTATATGTTGAAAATTGATCTCTTTAACCATTCTGTATATGTTTGTTTTAGAATCATGTGGAATATTTTAAAACCTGAACTCCAATAAGGCATCAAATTGGTGAACAGAATGAATTTGAAATACAATTTTAATAAAATTACTGTTAAACATTTTTTCAAAGAAATATAATTTGTTATTGGTAATGTTATTTGAAAACTACTTATTATCATATTTCATAAACTAATTTTATATCCTCTAAAGTTATGTTGTCATTAAATTATGTTTTCTGCATAAACCATTGTTAATGTTCCCTAAATCAACTAATGCATTGAAAAAAGTATATTCTATTAGATAGTAAATTAAAATTTTAGCCATTTGTCATATTTATCCTTTCAGTACAATGAACTGTGAACACACACAATTTAAAATGTCAAATGAGTTGGTGAATTAATGAGTCTTACTATAACTAAATGTTCTTAAACAATGACATATTAATTCTTCCTTATTAATAGACCCATTAAACTACTTTCAGACACAATACACAACACAGTAGATTTCAGGACTAACAGCTGACTCTTTAAAGAATGTAACCATATCCTGATTCCTAATGTTATTAAAATTCCAGCTATTAACCCTGTCTTATTTCCCTTTTGTTTTCATAACATTTTCATCAAGGATTAGGGAGATATTGTCAGGTTGAAAAGCTTACATTTTCTGTTGTGATTCAGAACAGCTGCCATTCTTATTTAGATAACCCTTTATTCATATTGTTTTCCTTGCCCCATATCCCCAACAGAAAAATCATACAAGTCCACGCAATTTCAGGAATCCCTTCAGGGAAGATAATGCCACAATTAACCCAATATTTCCTTTCACCAACACAGAGACCCCAATGAACTATCCTCTGCCACCTTCACAATTTCTCATCATGGTAGAGATTCAAAGGCTTTTGTCCCTAAGATGAATGTTTTTCCCTGTTGTTGCTCTAACTTCAGAAAGATAAAACCTGCAGCAGTAAATGTAAAATCATCTGTGGAGTTCAAATGGGAGTTTAATTTACACTGGAGCTTCCCCTCCAAGTTGAACCAAAAAACACATTCAGATAAGTTATTATAATGGGGACTAGATTGGTGGTCTATTTACTACACGAGTGGGGGCCAGCTGGTTTGCCCTGAAGGGTGTCCCAGATCAGGGTGGGTGCTCCCGTGGGGTGTGGGGTGGCCTGGGCGAGGGGCCTGTGGTAGTTTGCAGGCCAGCCAGGCTTTCACCCCCCCCACACTTGCCGTGACCCAAGCAGAGACCCTAGTATATGGGATTTATTTTTCTTCTACAATTGAAACGTCATAGCCTGGAATGAAGCCAAGCCTTCTGCTCCTACAGCCAATGAAACTTTGTTACCTTAAGCGGAGGCCTGGACCAGCCAGGGTATGTGGAAAGCTTGGTTTTCTCCATCGCTAGGGGCAACCCAAGCCTCATGCCTGCTCTCTCTGTGGTGGTAGCCATCTTGGTTGGGTTAATTTGCATACTGGCTCTGATTGGCTATTGGGCGTGGCTTGTGGGTATAGCAGAGGTACGGTCAATTTGCATATTACTCTTTTATTAGATAGGATATTATATATATATATATATATATTTTTTTTTTTTTTTAAAGAGAGGAAGGAAGAGGGATAGGAGATAGAAACATCAATGATGAGAATCACTGATCAGCTACCTCCTGCATGCCCTCTACTGGGAATCAAGCCTGCAACCTGGGCATGTGCCCTGATGGGGGAATCGAACCAGCAACCTCTTGGGTCCTGAGTTGATGCTCAACAGCTGAACCACACTGGCTGGACTGGAGGTCTATTTTTAAATCCTGTTTCAATAAGAGAATTAAGGAAAGAGAGAGAGAAAAGAGATAAGAAAAAGAGAAGGAGAAGGAGAAAGAGAAAGCAAAAGAGGAAGAGGAAGAGGAAGAGAAAGAGAAAGAGAAAGAGAAAGAGAAAGAGAAGAAGAAAGTAGGAAAAGGGAGGGGAGTGGAGAAAAAAGAGATATATGGACTTTTCAAGGGTGCAAATAAAAGCTGAGATTGTTCTCAAAGAACAGTGACCCATGGAGAACTGAACCATGACTAGTATGTGTTTTCATGAGCTCATGAGAGGAATGAGGGAAGAGGACTAAGAGGGTTGTTTGTTAAGGTCATCACTAAAATGTTAATACAAATAAATGCCAGTACCAGGACTCCTCCTATCTAATATATTTTTAATTTATTTTATTGATTTTTTACAGAGAGCAAGGGAGAGGGATAGAGAGTTAGAAACATAGATGAGAGAGAGACATCAATCAGCCGTCTCCTGCACGCCCCCTACTGGGGATGCGCTCGTAACCAAGTTACGTGCCCTTGACCAAAATTGAACCTGGGAACTTTCAGTCTGCAGGCCAACGCTCTATCCACTGAGCCAAACCGGTTTCGGCCTATCTAATATTTAATGTTGATGCAAGTCTAGGGAAGAGGAGGAAACAGAAACGGGTAAGTGGTGAAGGAATAATACTCTAATCCCATATAATAATAGAGGAATATGCAAATTGTCTAGGACACCGCAACGTCACGACTGCTCAGCAGGTGGCATGTACAGAAGAAGCGCGTGGGCGGGGACTGCCATCACCAGAAGAGCCTCCGCACAGCCAAGCCCAGGGTGGCCCCTGGTGGAGGCAGCCCCTGCATGACCTGGCTTGGAGGCCGCCTGGCCTGGAAGTGGCCCCTGGCAGAGGGGAGTGCAAGCCTGCCCAGCACTAACATGACCCTGCCTGTCTGTGTCCCTGACCAGAGATGTGACACTGCCTGCCTGTGTTCCTGCCCAGTTTATTAATAAATTTATATATTATTTTCATATATATTTTACTAATTTCCTTTCATCTCTGACACTTCTATTATAGAGAAAGGGCAAAATAGCAATATTAAAATATTTCCTTTAATATTAATTCCCTTTTAATGTGCCCAAATTTTGTGCACTGGGCCACTAGTATTAAAATATAATTTTGCTAATGTATTCCTAAAAGATCCCAGAGAAAGGGCAATGAGAAAATTCTGGTATAATGCTTCACATGGTTGTGTTAATTATCACTACAATCTTACAATCTTATAATATCATCAAGTAGCAGCACTTTCCTATTGTTTATTGATTTATATAATGGGTAGGCATGCAAATTAAAATCTACAACCATACATTTGCTCAATAATATCAAAAGCTTACTTCAATTTTAAAAGATACAGGAGAAAAAAAAATATCATTATACTGCCCCAAAATCACAATGCTACAAGCAAGAACTGGGTGAAAGAAGGTGAAGGGATTAGCTAATATATATATATATATATATATATATATATATATATATATATATATATATATATTCACATACACACACACACACACACACACACACATACATATACACACAGACATAGACAACAGTGGGAACCGCCAGAGGGAAGTGGGAATGGAGGTATAGTGGATGCACGATGCAATGAGCTGGTGATGTCTTATTGAGGTGTGCACTTGAAACTTGTATGGTTTTGTAAACCAATGTCACCCCAATAAATTCAATTAGGAAGATAAATAAAAGCCCATGAAACCCATTATCAAAACATATCAACTATTAATTTGGCCGAAGTCATCTAATTCTAACAAATTTTGAATCACCTTAGAGATTTGCTTAAATTTTATTAATAGAAAAATAATGTCATCAAATGACACTGATAAAAAACAATAAATAGTAAAAAATGGATAGGGTTTTCTGGTTAGTGGTAGATTTGTTATTGTTTTGGCTAAATTATTATACAGTCCTGCAAAGGCTAAAACAATTGTGCAAGTTTATAGGCTCTGAGGAAATTTTTTATTAAAAGAATGATAATTAATAAGGGTATTCAAACCATGAAAACAGAACACTGCCAAAAAAAAAAAAAAAGATTAACTGTACTCAGTGATAGAGCTTTTAAAAACACAGATAAACTGTGATTGTAATTCACTAATGTCTTCTATTCCCTGGAGTGTGAACTTACCAGTCTGCTGAATCACTGATTCCAGCCTTAGCCCAGGGGCCAGGGTCTGTTGTCACGAAGCCCACATCATCATGAGAGCTTGAAGATGACTGGTCGGAGAGATGTGGAGGAAGCACTGGCACCCTGTCATCTTCTATAATGACAGTATCATCTTGGGGCATATTCACTGTGGGGGACAGCTGGTATTTACCTGTCCAGTAAAAAAAAAAAAGAAAGAAATTCTAGACTCGTGTTAAGTGTTAATGTCAGAAAAAAAATCTAAATTTCCAAACATCTGTTCAACCTTATAAAACACAACCTAATTAAGGCAATTTATTTTTCATAGGTGAATGTCAAATGGACACCTCAAGTTTATTCCTTCCTCTACCACCAGGGCTATGTAGCTCTGATGTGAATACTTATTTTCTCTGGTTTTAAGTTTCATAAAGCCAGAGATGATCTCCAGAATGTCTTCTAGTGTGAAAATGCTATATAGTTTCTACATTAGGAAAGTCCTTTCAAATTTTTTATCAGGAAACTTAGAGGGAAGCCCTGCAGAATTACATCAACCATTCACCCATTCACTCATGTAGCAGGAATATAAGAAAGACTTAATTTCTGCCCTTAAATCGTTCAAACCCTAGAGAAGGGGATAGATATTTAAAAGGTGATAACTGATTTGTGCTATGAGTGACATACAAAAAGTACTGTGGCATTCTCTAGTGCTGTTACTGCTTGAGTAACTAGAGACAGAAGACGCTCAGAATCTTAACAAAAGTTAACATCAGAGTTGGGTTTTGAATGATTAATATCTTTTTCATCAGCAGGATCATCATACAATGCATGAAGCAGAAATGCCCACGGTGCATTCAAGTGATGCTTCAAAGATGAGCACACACAGAAGAAAAGGTTTGGGAGAAGATGGCACAATTGATCTTGAAAAGTAAAGATTAGATATGAGACCTAGCCGGTTTGGCCCAGATAAAGCATAGAGTTCAATTCTGGTCAAGGACAAGTACTTTGGTTGCAGGCTCCACCCTAGCACCAGTCCTGGTTGGGGTTCATGCAGGAGGCAATCATTTGATGTGCTTCTCTCACACAGATGTTTTTCTCTGTCTTTCCCTCTCTCTTCCACTCTCCCTAAAAATCAATGGGAAAATATCCTCGGGTGAGGATTAACAACAACAACAAAAAGAAGCTGACTGCCTAGAGATTTTTAGCCCAAGACAAGGGAGCCTACAAATTTTTATTTATTTAATTAGGATATAGTGTTCTTGGTAAGGAAAGACCCAGAACTGTCTACACTTATCAGTTTTTTTCAAAAAAATCTGCTTAGATTCACAGATCAGTGTGACAGGAATTTACATTTTTTAGGATAAAATTGTGATCCCAGGCCCTAGATCCTTAAAGATAAAGCTGGAGTCTGAATGATGCCATTTTCCTCCCCAAAATGCCTATTGTTCAAAACCTTGTGCCATAATTATGAGAAAGAACTGTGGACCAAGCTTTGATCCATATGAATACTCTGTGGAAGGCCATGTGCACAGAAATCTGTAGCATGGATGATATGGACTCACTGGCCTGGCTTTCCCAACAAAGCAAAGAAAACAGACAATTTTCCTATCATCTTACAAGAGAATGAGAAAACTCTCATTTTAACTCCAATATCCAAAGCTATTAAACCAGCTATACTAGTTCTTAATACCAATAAAAATGATAAGCCACCATTTTATAAAGGGTATACTTTTCCTGTATTATAAAGCAGTAGAGGCCCAGTGCATGAAAATTTATGCACTGGAAGGGAGGTCCCTCAGCCCTGCCTGCCCTCACTCATAGTCTGGGAGCCCTCTGGGTGGGAGGCAACCCAGCAATCAGGGGAAGGCAACGCCCCCATCACACCTCTGCTGCTGCCACTGCTGGCAGTGGAAGCTGGCCTGATTACCTGAGCCTTGGGCAGCCCTGGGTGGCTGGGCAGCTGACAGCCAAGGCTTGCCTGCACCTTGGGCCAGCCCTGGGTAGCTACCATCCAAGGCTTGCCTGAATCTTGGGCTGGCCCTGGGTGGCTGGGGGCTAAGGAGACTGGGGTACTCCGGAGGCAGGTGCACAGTGGGGCTGAGGGGACTGGATGCCACCATCTTTGAGGGTGTGGTAGTCAATTAGCATATTCTCTCCTTATTGGCTGTGGGTGTTGCCATCTTTGAGGACAAGGCAGTCAATTAGCATCTGTGGGTGCCACCATCTTGGAGGGAAGGGCAGCAATTAGCATGATCCCTCCTTATTGGCGGTGGGTGCCACCATCTTTGCAATGGCGTAAGGGTCAATTAGCATATTCCCTCTTTATTAGATAGGATTGCATAAAATAGCACAAGAGCAATGTGTAGAAGACTTAAGATTTAAATTTTGAAGTAAATGGTAATTTTTGTTTTAACACTATTATGGAAATTTTGGGATGACAAATATATGGTCTTTAAGGATTTCTAAAATATAAATGATACTAAATTTCAACAAAGGAGCAAAAAATTAAATCATATATATGTATTTTCAGGATATCCCACAAAAGCAATCTTGCTAGAAATTTCAGATACATTCATATTTAGCATAAATTACTCTATTATAGAACTACAACATGTTCACTAAAAGTTCTACTCAGCATCTTATTAAGAAAAACACTACTTTGATTTGAAATGCATTCTTTTTGACAAACTATAAAAACTAACAACCTCTTATGAACACTCATAATAAAAATATAAATCATATTTAGTAATTGTTTGCCTTTCTTGAATTCAAGTCACTCATTTATTCCCACTAGAGTTTTAGGATATTAGGAGAAAGACAGAAATCTGTTCAATAAAATATTATTCATAAATAAGGTTAGATAGTCTAGCACTGTTCCCCAAAGAAATATTTCCTTTCTCAAGACATACTTTCCTCCCTAAAAGTGTACAGAATGACAAAACCAGAATTTTCCCTGACAGCTTACCATTGACAAGGCATGTGTCAAAGCATTAAATGCCAAAACCCCACACAGGCAAATATATAAGAAAGAAATATTATGGTGTAATTACAGTACACTCATTTTTAACACAACTAAAACTCTTGGGGTTTATACAATCTATTCTGAGAGACAGCCTAATAAGCAATATGGAACACTGAATGGTTCTTCAGATGACAACCCTTTTTCATAAGATATTTTTAGTAGCAATATTGTACCTTAGTGATAAAAAAAAATTATACACAAATGAATGGCAAGAAATTTTCTTAACAGTGACATAGGAATTTGGTTATTTTCTCTCACCCATAATTCCAGGCTAATATCTTTAAAAATTTGAAAATTCATATTTTCTATCAATATTCTACTTTTTAACATGCTTGCTAGGAATATAGTTTTAGAATCTGACTCTAGGAATATATTGGGGGTAATGGATGACTAAATTGTACCAAACTCCACCTAGTCAATACCTCTTAATTATGTTTGCTGTTCTCTGCACATCATAAATGTGAAATATTTGAAGGATGACTTGAGAAACCTTTGATCTATTTTTTGAAGGATAAATATTCCCTTGTACTCAACTAGTTAACTAACAACTACAAACTAAAATGTCAACCAGTCATTATCCTAAAGAGGAGGGAGACAATGAGATGCAGAGTGGTTGTTTACTAAATATTTATTCATTGGCACATTTACATAAATGGCAATGCCATATATGATATTAAAAACAGATTAAATGAGAAAAATTTTTCCAGTGATTGACTCACAATAATATTAATGTTCTATTTTTCTATATTGAATTTCTAACAAGATGAAATAATATTAACATAATTTTTAAAAAACTCACCACAAATGTGTGAAAATAAAAGCTACTAAGATTAAATTCTAAAATGGATACAACAGATTTCAGTTTTACTTTAGGTAGAAAAATTCTTCAGATTAAAACATTGAAAAAAATTTAAGGTTCAATGCTCCCAAATGTCAGCTTGTAACTTTATGAAATGAGTATGTTAAGTTAGCTATGCCTAGAACTGTTATTATTAATTAGTTAGGGTGGTCTAACAATTTATAAAATATTTTTAAGGCTTTTAAAATAAAGAAATCCTATGCAGGCTCAATGCAGATTTCTTTGTGATGAAAGTCCAGGATGGCTCTTTTAAAATGCACAATAGTGGAAAGTCAGCCAATACGAATGACATTTGGAGACATCTTGCCTTTGGTTGCAAATATGGTTGATGCCATCAAAAGCTAAGGAGACTCACAGACAACAGGGGGTTGAGGGCATGAGTGGGAGGGTGGGGATCAATGAGGGATATGGACATATATGTAATACCTTAATTAATAAAGAAATTTTTTAAAAAAGCTAAGGAGATGGAACAGGTTCGAGTAATGTGGGACTCATGACTCAAAAATATACATCATCATTTTGGTTCAGAAGCACAGAAACTGCAGCTTCAGATGTGTCACTTAATTTCTTTGGTCTATAATTCCTTGAACAGAACATAAGGAGGTTGAACTACATGATTTCTAACATTGTTTTAAACATTAACTTCTTTGATTTTTAGATCACAGTGGTTGCCAAAATGGAATACATTTTAGAGACTGTCTAATGTTTTTTGCTTAAAGAGGTGAGTACTTATAAATTGATGGGAATAAAGAATGAATGTCACAAATTGTGCGATCTCAGTATTCCCCAGAAAATAAATAAAATCACCATGGGATCTTGGGATTTCATTCCTTTATTTGTTAATTGGGAAAGTGTGGCTGATGACATCTGAAATCCTTCCATTCCTAATAATTGTACCTTTTGAAATCTATTTTTAGTAGCTTCTTTCCTAGGATATGTTCCCATTGATATGAGTCAGAAAGTCTCAAAGTCATTCTGGTCTAGAGTCAGGCCTACATAGGAAATATTTTATGTGAAAATTCACCCTGTTTGCATAAAATAAATCATTTCTTAATGTAGTCAGCAAGAATTTCAATACCAAGTTCTAACAGAATCATAATTAATCATGAAGTAAATACCATCACCCCCACTAGTGTCTGACAGGAGTTAATCTAAAAGCATAAAAGACAAGCATTTACTAAGCAAGATCTGAGAAATTTCCATGTACCTAGATACTGTGTAATTCAATAAATTCTATTGGTATTGGTAGAGATGAATAGAAATTCAGTGCTCTAATATCTTATATTTGGTACCCTGTTTTGTTGTAAGGTAACATCATTTGCAGGATTTCTAATTTTAAGAGAAACTGACTTAAAGTGTATCTGTGTTTTAGGGTCAATGATATTGAAATAGGGGCTGACAAAGACTGAGGAATTCTCAGATTTTCAAAACTAAAAATAAATCACACTAAGTACATGTATTTCTCAGGATAAAACTATATGGGATCCCTAGATTACAGTACAACATGTAAAAATATTGTCTTAAGAAAATATCTAATTTATTCAACATTAATTGGCCTATCATCCAATGTAGAGTCTGTCATCCCCCAGCCAAAAGGGCATGCACAACATATTACAAAGCACAGAGCTGGGAGGGAAGTTACTACCTTGGGGGAAGCATATAAAATTTTAAAAGACTATTACATCTCTATCTGAGGAATGGAAAACAATGCCAATGACAATGCAAAAGTAAGCAGACTAATGAATCCATAGCTAACAAAATCAGGGCAACAGACTATAATGAAAATGAAGGAATCCTCAACCCAAATATACAGCATTTCAAAAGGTTACTAGGTGGATTTTGTTTGGTTTTTGGTTTGTATTTTAGTTTAGTTTTTCGCCTTCCTCTGAAGCATCAGGGATTGGAGGCAGGACGCTGGTTACAGGAACTGGTGGACCAATGGTCTGATTCAGTATGGCAAGTCCTATGTTCCTATAATAGAGGGGAAATTACAGCATATCACTTTGTATGCACACAGATTCAGGCACATATGCACTCTCTCTCTCAAGGGGTCTGAACTTTTATCAATAAAAAAGTATTTAGCAAAGATAAAGTCTTATACCAAATCCAAGAAAGTATGGAAAATCTAAGAGCAGTGATAAATTAATGTAATAATTACGTGAGATGCCTGTCACATAAAAGGTGCACAATATCTTTATCATCTTCCTCTGCTTTCACTTAAGCCAACCATGGAAAAGAAAGAATGGTGACAAAATAAAACGACTGTTGGCATGTCAAAATTCTATGTATAACATAATAAATGAGAATTTAGCTATTTTTCCAAACTAGAAAGCTAGAGGAATTAGAGAAAGAACAACAGAAAACTGTAGCAGTCATGTTTAAGTATTTTTCCTATTATGCCCACCAGAAAGTTCTTTGAAGGCACAGATTGTTTGTATTCATCCTTGTATCTATAACAAAAGTGTATATACAGTGCCTTGCAAATAAACATCCACTGATGAAGTAATCCTTCTAATGAAGCTTCACGATGGAAAATTGAAAAGTATTAAATCTATTCCTAATGTACTCAAAATAGAGCAAAATTTAAGGTTTAACTTTATATTAGCAAAACATACCAGCAATAAAAGTGTTTTATGTCAGTTGCCATTTTAATCAAAACAGCTTGCTGTATTTTAAATTTGAAAACTCCCAAGGTAATACCAAGATGAGCAACTCAGTACATCCAACCAGTCCTGTGGCAAAATAAGTCTTATTAACTAGATCTGTTAATGGAAGCTACACTGCTACAGAATAAGTGCACACAACCTCATTACCCAATGTGGGCCATGCACACAGCACGGTGTTGAATCCAAACAACGGATGCAAAAACCTTATTTTGGGATTTGAAAATGAAGGTTTTGAAAAAATAGAGATGCAAGAAAAAATAGTACTCTCTAATTAAATGCAAACAAAATGAATGTGAATATATTATATACATATACATATTTTTCCTCTCCCTCTAAGCAGCATTACTGTGAAGCCTCCTTGCCATAAACCACTATGTTTTGACCTTTCAAAAAACACGGCTTCATTTACTATCTCAAACAAGCTAAAAATATCTTGATCACTGGAAAACATTTCTATGGGATCCTTTTATTTTCCTTCCTACATTACAGTATCTAAAACTCATTTTAAAAAAGCAATGTATTGATTTACTCTCTTCATATTAACACTTCCTGAGTGATTATAATGAACCTTTCCTTTCCCTCTTTTATATTAATATTATATTAATAACCTCTGTGTGAACCAATTAAAGCATAAAAATAAGATGTGATAAACAGCTTTACCTGACTCACCCATTATCCTACTGAGTGCAGCATTTCTTGTGGGGGATTCATCGAGCCTCTCAATCCCACTATAGAGGGAATGGGAAATTCTTCGTTCTCTGTCATCCAACACAGTTTCAATGGGCAGCTCAGGTGCCAAGGGGCTCCCAGGTGACTTCAGCTGTAGCAAAAGAGGACAGGGGAGAGAGAGTCAAAACTGGAGGCCTGTTGGTAGCATGGGAATATTATAACAACATGTCCAAGGTTTGCATTCAACTAGGAACCAAGTAAACTATAACTTATGATCATATATCATAATAATTTGTGACGGCAGTTCTGCCTAATGACCAACTTTCTGGGCCACTCTACACTGTGTCTCCCAAAAATATGTATATTAAAAGTTTAAAAAAAAAATTGAAGAGGGAAAAAAATGTCGGCAGAATAGACGTACGTGTCTGGAGCCTTATCACTGGGCAGACAAAGAGAACAGCTATGGTCACACTAGGAGTGTTTGTTGGCAAGTTAAGGGACAGTTATACTCCAGGAGAAGGTGGGGGACTGCGGGATGGGGCTCCCTGACCAGACAGCCCCACTGCATGGGGATTTTGTCTCCTGGAACCACCAGCGCGAACATGGAGACCGCGCCATCTTGAAGGAAAAGTGGATGTCTATGGTAGCCTGAAAAGCTAGCTGCAGCACCCACCAAAGAGCCAGGGCACCCAGAACACCGCTCTCCAATCGTCGCAAAGACTCGGATGCAGAAGAGCTCCACACACCACACAGAAAGGAGAGAAAACTACATAACCAGACACCTGGAGAAGACCATGGGCAGACGAAGAAACAGCCCACATATGAAAGAAAAGCAGGTATCACCAGAAAAGGAAGTAAACGAAATAAAAGCAGAAATAAACCTGACAGAGAAAGAGTTCAGAGAAATGGTCATAAGGTGGCAAAAAGAATGGAAGACAAAATCGACAAAATGAGTAAGAGCCAAAAGGAAATGAAGAAGAACCAAGAGGAAATGAAGAATAATCAAGAAGAAATGAAAAATGATATTGCTGCTGTAAAGAACTCAATAGAAAGCATCTTAAGTAGACCAGAAGAAGCAGAGGACTGGACTGCATCAGTGAGCTAAAAGACAAAGTAGGAAAAAATACCCAAGTACAGCAGCTTCTAGAAAAAAAATTAAAAAGCAAAACGAGAGCCTAAGGGAACTTTGGGATAACATGAAACAAAACAACATACGTATAATTGAGGTTCCAAAAAAGTGGAAACTGACCAAGGAATAGAAAACTTGTTTGAAGAAATAATGACAAAACTTACCTGATATAGGAAAGAAAAAACCCACACAAATCCAAGAAGCTCACAGAGTTCCAAGCAAAATAACCCCCTCAAAACCGAAACCAAGGCACATTATAATTAAATGGGCGAACACCAACCACAAAGTAAGAATCTTAAAAGTGGCCAGAGAGAAACAGAAAGTTACCTACAAAGGAACCTCCATCAGACTAGCAACTGATTTCTCAACAGAACTCACCAGGCCAGAAGGATATGAAATGAAACATACAGTCATGTAATGAATCCAAGAATACTATACCCAACAAGGCTTTCAATCAAAATTGAAGGTGAAATCAGGAGCTTCACAGACAAAAAAGGATTAAGGGAATTTATTACCACCAAACCAGCGATGCAAGAAATGTTAAAGGGTCTGCTGTAAAAAAAAGAAATAGGAAGTGAAGAAGAAACACAGGAGTAAAGAATAAAAATGGCGACAAATAAGTACCTATCAATAACAACTTTAAATGCAAATGGATTAAATGCCCCAAGCAAAAGATATAGGGTAATCCATTGGATAAGAAAACATGACCCACATATCTGCTCTCTACAAGAAACCCACCTCAGAAAAAGAGATGCACAGAGACTGAGGGTGAAGGGATGGAAGATGGTGTTTCTTCATTCTGGAAATGAAGAAAAAACTGGGGTTGCAATACTCATATGTAACAAATTAGATCTCAAAGTGAAGGACATAAGAAGATATAAGGAAGGCCACTTCATAATACTAAAGGGAACAATCAAACAAGAAGAAATAACTCTGGTAAAATATATGCACCAAATATAGGAGCAAATAAATAGATTAAAAAAAAAAAACCTGGAGGTTATCAAGGGAGAGATTGACAGCAATACAGTCATAGTAGGAGACTTTAATACCCCACTGTCACCACTGGACAAATCCTCTGAACAAAAAATCAGAAAAGAAACATCAATCCTAAATGACTCATTAGACTAGATGGAATTAATTGACATCTTCAGAACATTTCACCTCAAAGCCACAGAATATACATTCTTCTCAAGTGTACATGGGTCATTTTCAAAGATAGACCATATGTTGGGTCATAGGAAAAGTCTATTCAAATTTAAGAAGATAGAAGTCATATCAAGCATTTTCTCAGATTACAGTGGCATAAAACTGGAAATCAAATACAATAAAAACAATACAAAGAAATCAAACATATGGAGACTAAACAGAATGCTATTAAAAAATGACTGGGTAAACAGAGAGATCAAGGAAGAAATAAAAAACATCATGGCAACAAATGACAATGACAACACAACAATACAAAATTTATGGGACATAGTGAAAGCACTATTGAGAGGGAAGTTCATAGCTCTACAAGCCTACTGTAAACAACAGGAAAAATGGTAATAAATTACCTAACCTACAACTCAAAGAGCTAGAAAGACAGCAACAAGAAAAGCCCAGTGTAAGCAGAAGGAAGGAAATAGTAAAGATCAGATCAGAGATAAACAACCTAAGACCAAAGAACAATTCAAAAGATCAACAAAACCAAGAACTGGTTCTCTGAAAGGATAAACAAGATTGATGGACCTCTAGCCAGGCTCACCAAGAAGCAAAGAGAGAAGACCCAAATAAACAAAATCAGAAATAAAAGAGGAGAAATGACAACAGACCCCTCCAAAATAAAAAGGATTGTTAAAAAAAATATTATGAACAACTCTAATCCAACAAACTGGACAACCTGGAGAAAATGGACATATTCTTAGAAAAATATAACCTTCCAAAACTCAATCAGGAACAATCTACACATATCAATAGTCCAATAACTATGGAAGAAATTGAGGCAATCATCAAAAAGCTTCCAGCCAACAAAAGCCTGGGACCAGATGGCTACACAGGAGAGTTTTAGCAAACATTCAAGGAAGGAGTAAAACCTATCCTCCTCAGACTATTCAAAAACATTCAAGAAGAAGGAACACTTCCAAACACCTTCTATGAAGCCAGCATCACCCTAATACCAAAACCAGATAAGGACAACACAATGAAAGAGAAATACAGGCGAATATCCCTCATGAACATAGATGCCAAAATCCTCAACAAAATTCTAGCAAATCGGATCTAGCATTATATCAGAAAGATCATTCACCATGACCAAGTAGGATTTATCCCAGGAATGCAAGGATGGTACAATATCCTCAAATCAATAAACATGATACATCACATAAACAAATTGAGAGATAAAAATCACATAGTCATATCAATTGATGCACAAAACTCATTTGACAAAATCCAACACTCTCTCCTGATAAAAGCTCTCAGCACGGTGGGAGTAAAAGTATCATACCTCAGTATCATAAAAGCCATATATGATAAACCCAGAGCTAACATCATACTAAATGGGCAAAAACTAAAACCATTTCCCCTAAGAACAGGAACAAGACAGGGATGCCCACTCTCTCTTCTCCTGTTCGACATAGTACTGGAAGTATTAGCCATTGCAATTAGACAAGAAGAAGAAATAAAAGGCATCCAAATTGGAAAAAAAGAAGTAAAGCTGTCCTTATTTGCAGATGACATAATACTGTACGTAAAAAAACTCAAAGGATTCCATACAAAACAAATAGACTTAATAAATGAATTCGGCAATGTAGCAGGATACAAAATTAATGCCAAGAAATTTATGGCATTTCTATACACTAATAGTGAACTTAGAGAAAGAGAGACTAAAAAAGGAATCCTATTTACCATTGCACCAAAAAAATTAAGATACCTAGGAATAAACCTAACTAAGGAGGTAAAAGACCTATACACAGAAAACTACAGGACACTGAAAAAGGTGAGAGAGAAAGACTTACACAGATGGAAGAGCATAACATGCTCATGGATTGGGAAAATCAACATCATTAAAATGTCCATACTACCAAAAGCAATCTATAGATTCAATGTAATACCCATTAATATAACAATGACATATTTCACAGACCTAGAAAGAACTCTCCAAATATTCATCTGAAACAAAAAAGCCCCCAAATAGTCACAGCAATACTGAGAAAGAAGAATAAAGTAGGTGGGATCTCAATACCAGATTTCAAGCTATATTACAAAGCAACTCTTCTCAAAACAGTCTGGTACTGGCACAAGAGCAGACATATAGATAAATGGAATAGAATAGATAATACAGATATCCACCCAAACCACTACGCTCAATTAATATTTGACAAAGGAAGAATGAACATACAATGGAGTCAATACAGCCTCTTCAATAAATGGTGTTGGGAAAATTGGACAGATATATGCAAAAAAATGAAACTATACCACCTACTTACACCATACACAAAAATAAACTCCAAATGGATACAGGACTTAAACATAAGATGGGAAACCATAAAAATACTAGAGGAATCCACAGGCAGCATAATCTTAGACATATGTCAAAGGAACTCTTCACTGACACTGCTCCAAGGGCAATAGAAGCTAAAGAGAAAATAAACAAATGGGACTACATCAAAATAAAAAGCTTTTGCACAGCAAAAGAAACCTTCAACAAAACAACAAGAAAGACCACTGTATAGGAGAACATATTTGCAAAAGTTATCACTGATAAAGGTTTAATCTCCAATATCTACAGCCAACTTATACAACTTAATAAAAGGAAGATAAATGATGCAATAAAAAAATGGGCAACGGACCTAAATAGAACCTTTTTGAAAGATGACAGAAGGCCAAGAGACACATAAAAACATGTTCAAAGTCACTAATTATCGGAGAGATGCAAATCAAAATGACAATGGGATACCATCTCACACCTTTCAGAATGGCAATCATCAACAAATCAACAAAGGACAAGTGTTGATGCGGATGTGGAGAAAAAGGAACCCTCGTGCACTGCTGGTAGGAATGCAGACTGGTACAGCCACTGTGGAGAACAGCATGGAGTTTCCTCACAAAACTAAAAATGGAACTCCCATTTCACCCAGCAATCCCACTCTTAGGAATATTTCCTAAGAAATTAGAAATACCAATCAGAAAGGATTTATGCACCCCTATGTTCAATTTACAATAGCTACAATTTGGAAACAGCCTAGGTACCCATCAGCAGATGAATGGATCAGAAATAATGGAATGCTATGCTGCCATAAAAAAAGAAGGAATTCTTACCATTTGCAGCAACCTGCATGTAACTGGAGAGCCTTTTGCTAAGTGAAATAAGCTAGTCAATGAAGGAGAAACACCACATGATCTCACTCATTTGTGGATAATAAAGAACATTATAAACTGATGAACAAAAAGATAGATACAGAGGCAGTAAAGCATCAAACAGACTGTCAAATTAGAGCAGAAACGTTAAGAAGAGGTGGGGTAGATAAGAGATCAACCAAGGAACTTGTATGTATTCATATAAGCATCAGCAATGAACACAAGACACTGGGGGGTTAAGGTATGCCTGGGGGGCGGGGCAATGGGAAGATATGTATACATGTAATACATTAATAAAAAAGAAATTAAAAATAACTTACCTTGTTGCTTATATTTTTCAGTTTGACTGTTAGTATCTATTTGAAGTCAATTTGTAATGATTTAATTCAAAGTTTTTCATAAGATGTTGCTTTACACAAGGCATGCAATATCAGAATGGAAGCTAGAAATTAAACTTTACTTTTACACCTACAGTCTGTGTGTGTGCTGGTAGAATTACTACTCATGCTGTAAGACTTAAAGACCACTTGTCAGATCATGTGTCTTGAACAATACACTAACCCTAAATTCCTTCTGCTAGATATTAAGAATAATCATCCTATTCTCTGATTATAATTTTAAGCAGAGACAGTGAATAACTGAGAAAAGCACTTTAATATAATACAAACAATATTATAATGAAATAGGAAAGATGTGTATTTCACAAACATATACCATGGGTCAACTATCACTATGAATAAAATTACAAGGAGCATTCTTTAAAACAGCAGCGCCTTGTAAGTCATATTCCCCATAAAGATAATATGAATAAAAAAACCTATGTTAGTAAGCCTTGGAACAAATCTGTTTCAAGGAAGAACAAAGCACACTTAAGTACACTCTTCCCAATGTGGGCTCTGAGGTTAACCCAGAGACCAATATCTTAGGATGTTTTGGTGCTGGCTGCAGCCAGAGGCAGAATGTGCTTGGGACGCAGGGCAGCCCAGCACAACACAACAAAGCTGGAAGGAGACTGCATTTTCCAAACAGATAAAAAACCCCACTGTGGCAGTTCTGCTGCCTGAACAAATTATTATTTCTGTAAGAAGATACCATCTGTTTAATATAAATGAGATATTTAATGAAGTTCTAAATTGTAGACTTATCTCTCCCAGTCAGATAAGCACTGGGGAGATTTAATGTATAGAAGGGTCAACACAATTATAATTGAAGCAAGTCAAACTGCAGGAGAAAAATAAACTCACAGTGCCAGTGAATTAGACTCAATAAGGTTTAAATTGTGAAATGACCATTTGTCTTATTAGGGGTTTTTTTTGTGTTTTTTTTTTTTTAAGTTGCAGAATACAACTGACAGCTTTTCTGAAAAGTAAATGAAATATTCAAGGTCTCTGATGTATAAGAATAAAATAATATTTTCTGAAAAAATAATAAGGCTAAACTCCAAGGTACTTTGAGGACATAAAAACAAAAGCAAATGAAACAAATACCAAACATCTTTAAGAACAAGTATATTTGAATTTTTTAAATGAGCACAACATACATTAAAGACTTGCTATACAAAAGGTTCTCTACAGACAAGACCCACTTGCTATGAAATGGTTTTTTTCATCATAAGACATCTTCAAGTTTGCTTAACAAATATGTTTAATTAAACTATATAACTGCAGTTTTCTAGATGATAAAATCTTTATAAAGCTCCTTATGAGAAAGACCTAAATATATCAAGAGGCTACATTAGGATTTTACAAAGTCAAATAAAAATTAGATTTTAAAAACTGTCCATGCAGGCTTTTTGTGAAAAACAGTAAGTAAGATGCCTGCTCACATAGAATACACTTGACCACTTTCCAGGGAAAGAGTACACCCCTCCCTTGCCTCCCTAACCACATCTAATTTACATCTCAAAAGACAGATTTAAATGCAGAAATCAATGAACTACTACATAAATATTTAACAGAAGATACAATGCCTTTTTACTTAAAACAAATACAAAAAACACAAGACAAAACCTGATTTCAAATATTTTGCTGATTTGTGTGGGTGTACTAGAAAACAAGTTTAAGAACAAGAAGTGTTGTCAGAGTGGCACTCAGTTCTCAGGGGAGGAGGCAGAGCCAGGAGGCCCTGGGAGGGTAGTCCAGGCCTTTCTACAATTCAGGCTGTTTCCAGGCCCTTTCAGACTCCTTATATCAAAACTTTATCAAAATTAAGCTTAATTAGAAAAAAGGAGACATGAACTGCAATTTTCACTTTTTCATTAGTTGTTTCAAGTGCAAAAATGTTAACCCAGTTTCATTCCCTTCAGAGCTCCATCTCTACAAATGGGAAAGCTCAACACCTGCTGAAGACAAATAAGCTCCAGGTTGAAGCAAAATAACATAATGTGTAGCAGTGTACAGTGATGCCGTCTTTTCCTAAAGTAATGTGGAAATGTACAGATATCACGGTTCAAAAAACATACATTTGCCTAGGCCAGTTATTTCACTTTGTTGTCACTAACCTTATGAAATAATAAGCAAAGTGAATAATAAAGATTCAAGGGAATCAATATTTTTCAGAACTTTATTTGCGAAGGTATAAAAACTGTGAATGATCTCAATATCTAAAAATAATATAAATAATATGCTCCTTAAAAAGAAATTCAAATGATCATACATTGCTGTTATAATCAGAAAATAACAAATGATACCTAGCAACAAAAAATTGGATGTTGTCCAATAAATATGCTTTTCATTATATACTTATCTTCTTATTAGGAAAAGTTAAAATCTTTGTTTCTTATATAAAACTAATACAATTTCTGTGGGATTTAGTAAAATTTCATGTTGTTTAAAGTATGCATTGGCAGGTTGAATGATGTTTTTCACATTTAAAAAATGTATCCCACTATCTCGACTAGAAACACTGAAAAGCTGGTACAGATATGGCCCTCATCCCCATCTACAAATTCAGAAGTGGGTCCTACTTAGTACTTGGCATGATCTCATTATTCAATATTTCAGTCATCATGAACTTAATCTGTTATCCCCAATGCCTGGCACAGAGCACACATTGGTTGAATAATGAGATGAATAAAGTTAATCCAAGTCAATGACTCAGAGATTTTTTAAAATGGTTAATAGAGATTTCATATACAGTAGGCCACAAGGAAGTAGGCCTTTAAAGTTGATGGAACTGCACAATGTTGAAATGAAAAGAAACTGACCTAGATTTCAATTATGCATTGAGAAAATACATCTAAAGGATATGTGAATAGGAAACAATGAATAGACAGGGTTCAGCTTTGGCAGGACAGTGGCAGGGCCTTTAGAATCCAGTTTCAAGTTCTGCTTTCTTGCAGGACCACACTTAATTTCCTTTCCATCCCCATGTGGTCAACAGCAAGATCAGAGAGGTGAAGGAATCTCCCGGAGTTATTCTACTGGTTTATGGCAAACCCAGAATGTAACTGACTCTGTGTGATAATGTATTCTGTGCTTTGCTGAGATTGGTGTGGCTCAGTGGGTTGAGTATTGTCACATACACCAAGAGGACATCAGCTTGATTCCCGGTTGGAGCACATTCACGGGTTGTGGACTCGATTCCAGGAGGGGTGTACAAGGGATGTTTGTCTCTCTCTCTCCCCCACCTCTCCCTCCTTAACCCTCTCCCTCTAAAATCAATCAAAATATAAATAAATAAAGTCTATGCTTTCATTTTACACTACATTCCAATATAATCAGAATACAAATTGTCTGAGCAAAACATTTATAATTTTATAGTTGGGGGTCACCACAACATGAGGAATTCTATTAAAGGGTTGCGGCACTAGGAAGGTTGAGAACCACTGCTCTAGACCCACTTACAGAAGCAGGAAGAAGGCAGGCAGCAGTGAGGGAGAGAGCGTGAGCAAGTAAAGGTGCAAAAGAGGAATGTGTGGTCATGTGGGGTGTGTGTATGTGTGTAACTGAGGCACAGATCCCATAGGACCTATGGGGACAGGCTGACTGGGCTAGCTTAACTAGGTTTTGGAGGAAAAAAGAGTAAAGTTTGGAGCACCCTGGAATTAGGTGTCTGAGAGTCATACCAGTGAATACCTTCATGGTCAGTTGGAACAAGACTAATTCTGAGCTAGAAAGAGAGTTATGGGGCACTTATCATAACTATGTGGTACCTAAAGACCAGGAAGTGGAGATCACCCAGGGAGAATGTGCACAGGAAGAAGAAACAGCTCAGGAAGAGCCTTGAGAAACACTAAAAATAAAAGGATAGGACGAAAAAGGAAAGAGAGAAGAGCTGGAGTAAAGTAGGAGAAGAATGGAGAGATCAGATAACAAATTATTCAAGAATGAGGTGGTATTTAAAGATTCCTAAAATGTCAAGCGAAACAAATTGAGAAATAACTTTCAAAGGAAATCTCCAGGGTGCTGTAGAGAGATAAATACTAGTGAAACACAGAATAAGTTGATACCAAATATGGAGATGTGATAGTTTATTTTAAAAGTTACTAAAATAATATATGTACAGCACTCCCCACATATAAGAGTAAGGAAAGTTGTGACAAAGTAAAGATTTCTTTTGCAAATTCTCATCTTCTCTAGCTTGAAAGTAAGTATGCAAACTCTTGATATAAGGAAGTGTTTATAAAATATAGTTTTATAATATTTCAAAGACTGGATTATACAGATTTCTAACAGATCCAGAAGAACTCAAGGACTTTGTTTAGTTTGCGGTTCATTCATGATAACACACTCTATGTTTATATCAATATTTACTGTAATATAATGCACACATATTCTCCCATTAATTCAAGGAATGTTTTTTGAAAGGTAATATAACCACAACAGCAGCAAAATTATGTATTAAGCCTTATGGGAAGCTGAATGGGGACCCTTCTGTCTTCACATAATGTTTTAGTTAAACCCTTTTGGTACAAAAGGCTTCTCCTAGTACTATGAAGTAAGCATAACACTTATGATAAGATTTTGATATAATTAAGCTTACTCTATCCTAAGGAGTAGTAATAAGCAAGAATGTATGAAAATTATATCATAAGGAATAGTGAATATTAACTACTAACTGTCTATTGCAGTTGTTCCTTGACAAATAATTTCATTCACATAAATTCATATGCAGAAGTGAATGAGACACAAATATTTCAATGGGATTCTAATTTCATGATTTTCCAAGAGCAACAGAGAATAAAATCAGTGCTTTTCTTAAAATATCTTCAAGTTGGTACAGGTTGGCTTTGCTACTATTTGGGGAACAATAGGGATCATATGAATCAGACGAAAGCAGATCTAGACTTAGGACACTGACCTTAGTGTTTTTAAGTTTCCCTATAACACTCAATGTTTTTCTCTGGTGGAGAACTTTACAGGTGTTACCAATTTTAGTTACTTTTAAAGAGTCTAATAGCATAACAACTGTACAGTATAAGTTCTATGAGAGAAGGGTCACATCTATTTTATTCATCTCCATATCCCCAGGATCTAACACACTTTCTTTAAACAATGGATACTTAATAAACATTTGTTTAATAATTGCAGTGTGTCCCCAAAAATGTATATACACTTTGAGTAATTGTTAATTCCAATGGGTTAAATCTGAAAAGAAAGAAACATCAATTGAGCTGTCAGCTGTTAAAGTGTATATACATTTTTTTGGGACAGCATACATGTACTATTTGAAGAATGTGCACTTATACAGTTTCAGAAAAAAAACCCAACACCTAATAAAGATCAATGTAGCTGGTAAACTTACTGTGAGAATTTTTCATGTAGCACTTTAAAGGGCTTCCATTAGAAAGACCAGTTAATTATTTGACAATCAAAAAGGTATTATTCAAGAAAACTAGTCCAGTAGCCTAATAGGAGGAATAAGCATTTATAGTCCTATATAATAAAAGGCTAATATGCAAATTGACCAAGTGGCAGAACAACTGGTCACTATGACCTGCACTGACCACCAGAGGGCAGATGCTCAAGGCAGGAGCTGCCCCCTGGTGGTCAGTGTGCTCCACAGGGGGGGAGCATGGCTCAGCCAGAAGCTGGGCTCAAGACTGGCGAGTGCAGTGGCAATGGTGGGAGCCTCTCCTGCCTCCATGGCAGTGCTAAGGATGTTGAACTGATAGCTGAGGCCTGCTCCCAAGAGCTCTCAGATTGGGAGAGGGCACAGGCTGCACTCAGGGATGACCCCCAAGTGAACAAATTTTGTGCACCAGACCTCTAGTTATATAATAAAAGTGAATGTTTTTACATTACACTAGTTTCCACTGTGAGATGTTAAGTTACAGTTACATTGTTCTGTTATGGGTATGAAAATTAATTTAATTACTATTAACTCATTCTCCATTTAGAAATTAAAAATAATACAAAAGCAAGTTAATGGTCAATAATCTTTCAAAACTTGGTTGCCTCTACATTGACTAACCACTGAGCTCAAGTGTGTGTGTGTGTGTGTGTGTGTGTGTGTGTATGTGTGTGTGTGTAATTTTTACAAAATGATTGTGTTATAGGATCAGATAAGTGATCATTACAACCTAGAAAGCTTGCTTTAAATACCTATTAAACATAGACTTTAAAATTAAGACAAACACAAACTATTTTGATAGAATTTTCAATTTGTGTGATTTGCTAGTAATTTTTTCTTTAAAAATGTGGGAATTTTAGCATCAATAAAAACAAACTACATTTTCAGTAAGTTCTGTTCTTCATAACTGTCCATTCCCAAGTATTTTCTATAGATGGCGCATAATTTATAACAGATCTATGAAATTTGTTTAAAGTTCCAATATTAGTATTTTAAATTATATATATAATTTATTTTTACCTTTAATTTTCAAATGCCCTGCTAAAAAATAACATGTTTTTATTTATTTGGAAAGACATGACCAGAACATCCCTACTACCTCTAATTATATAGTAGAGTATATATTTTGAACTAAGAATGTATTACATAATAGATATAACTGAAAAAGCAGGTACTCAAGGGGAAAAACAGTTAACCTTATAGTGAAGGAGAAAGAGGAGGTAGCAGATAGAAGTGAAGGCTCATACTTTTGACAATGCAAGGGGCTTTGTCAGAGGCACCCATTTTTTTATATACAAAATGTTTCTCCCTACCACCTACAACATTGCTGAACAGAAGAGAATTGTTGGCTCTGAGCAGGAAGGTGTGATCTCAGCCAAAGGTGCCTTTAAGGTCCCCATCTGTTGAGTTGGCAACAGAAATACTAATGCGTAAGTAGGAATATTTTGGCCACAGAACTACGAAAACACATCACAACTCACTGATAAAACAATAAAACCACAGGAAGCAAACATCCTATCTAATAAAAGAGCAATATGCAAATTAACTGTAATACCGCTACACCCACAAGTCATGCCCACCAGCCACACCCACCAGCCAATCAGAGTGAGTATGCAAATTAACCCAACCAAGATGGTTACAGCCACAGAGAGAGCAGGAGGGAGGCTTGGGTTGCCCCTGGAAATGAAGGAAGCCAAGCTTTCCGCACAGCCCAGGCCTCTGCTTAAGGCAACAGAGTTTCAATGGGTATGCAAGCAGAAGGCTTGGCTCCACTCCAGGCTACAAAATTTCAATTGTAGAAGATAAATAATTTCCAGATACCAAGGCCTCCACTTGGGTGACTGGGGGGCGTGGCTGGCCTGCAAACCACCACAGGCCCCTTGCCCAGGCCACCCCATGCCCCAAGGGAACCCCCACTCTGATCCGGGACACCCTTAAGGGCAAACCAGCTGGCTTCCACCCATGCACCAGGCCTCTATCCTATCTAATAAAAGAGTAATATGCAGATTGACCATCACTCCAACACACAAGATGACTGCCCCATGTGGTCACAAGATGCTGCCCTCATGTGAACACAAGATGGCCACCACAAGATGGCCAGCAGGGAAGGGTAGTTGGGAAGGACCAGGCCTGCAAGGGAGGGCAGTTGTGGGCAATCAGGCCAGCAGGGGAGGGCAGTTGGCAGGGACCAGGCCTAGAAGGGAGGATAGTTGTGGGTGATCAGGTCAGCAGGTGAGGGCTGTTGGGAAGGACCAGGCCTGCAAGGGAGGGCAGTTGCAGATGATCAAGCCTGCAGGGGAGATCAGTTAGGGGTGACCAGGCCCACAGGGTAGGGCAGTTCGGGGCAAACAGGCTGGCAGGGGAACAGTTAGGCATCAATCAGGCTGGCAGGGGAGTGGTTAAGGGGTAATCAGCTTGGCAGGCAGAAGTGATTAGGGGCAATCACAAAGGCAAGCAGTTGAGCAGTTGGGAGCCAGCAGTCTTGGATTGTGAGAGAGATGTCCGACTTCCCATTTAGGCCTGATCCAGGCAGTCGGACATCCCTCAAGGGGTCCCAGATTGGAAGGGTAGCAGGCTGAGCTGAAGGACATCCCCCCACCCTCGTGCACGAATTTCCTGCACCGGGCCTCTAGTAATTTATAATGGTTCAAGGAAAAGTCCCAGAACTTGCCATGCTCAGTCCAAAGTCAGGGCTGAAACTCAGTCTTATTATTATTTCCAATGCTAGTGTATTTGGTCTTTTCATTTATTTGTTCTTTACCTCACTGCACTTGCTTATTCGCCTTGCAACAATGAGCTGGATCATTCCTCGCTTGTTCCCTTCAGTGGACATGGACCTTCTGAGAGTTTCCATGGCATCTTGGTTTGTCTTGCCCAACAGGGATTCCCCATTCACTGCTATCAGCTGATCATTCACCCGCAGCCTTCCATCCTGAGAAGCAAACAGGTAAAAACAATTCTGTTACAAAAGAAGTTGCTTTATTTTGGTTAAAATAATAAAATAAAAATGCCAAAAAAAAAAAAAAAAAAAAAGAGAGAGAGAGAGGGGGAGGAGGGGAGGAACTTTAATCCTAATGGACTTTGCCAATTGACTTACTAGCATAAAGTCCAAGCAGTCACTATAGCCTTTGTCCATTTCAATCATTTATACATTTGTAAATTATCATAATCTGTTTACCAATATAGCATATTAATTCAAAGGATACAAAGTGATTACTTAATTCCTTCCAGAGACACCCACAAAGGTTATTTACAACCCAACATAAGCCAAAGCTCAAGGGTATTACACAAGTGCAGAGAGAGAAATGCTCCCTTAACAAACAACCAGGAAATTTTCTCTAGACTGGGAAATAGGAGAAGTGATCCATAGACAGTGGAGGGGAAAAGAAAAGATGAACCTTTATTTTATGGCAGCTCAGAGCCAAAACCTAATCTTGGTCTTTGCATAGATTATCTTCATTTAACTAGTATGCTTATGGGTTGTAAAATCTAAGACAAAAAAT
Source organism: Lasiurus cinereus (assembly GCA_011751065.1). Taxonomy (NCBI): domain Eukaryota; kingdom Metazoa; phylum Chordata; class Mammalia; order Chiroptera; family Vespertilionidae; genus Lasiurus; species Lasiurus cinereus. Next base: position 16,650,631 of record JAAGEH010000032.1, read on the forward strand.
GGGGAGTTGAAGCCATGGACACCCACCCCAAAGTGACAGATCACTGATTTTTATTCTAGTTGATTGATCATGGTTAGAATATTTTGGGGGGGCGGGGGAGAAACACAACCCACAAACACAGAAAATATTTGTTAAGTGTTATAGGATATCAGAATATGCCAACACAAAATATACCACTTTGGCATAAGGACGATTCTGAGCTGATGGCAACTGAGAAATGGCAGACACAGCAGGTATTTTCTGCTCTCCCTTGTGCCTGAACACAAGACATGCATTTCCACCAAAACTGGTTTGGCTAAGTGGATACAGCATCGGCCTGTGGACTAAAAGGTCCCAGGTTTGATTCCGGCCAAGGGCATGTACCTTGGTTGTGGGCACATCCCCAGTATGGGGCATGTAGAAGGCAGCTGATCGATAATTCTCTCTCATTGATGTTTCTAACTCTCTATCTCTCTGTAAAAAAAATCAATAAAATATATTAAAAAAAAAAAAGACATGCATTTCTTTTATGAAGGTGTCCCCCACTTCTCCCAAACCAGGAAGGAAGGACAATGTTCAACACCAGAGACATAGATGGCAAAGAGATTAGTCTGCATAAACAAACCTTACAAAATAAAGCTTATCTATCATTAGTTTTCCTGATATAATTACCTTCCCAAAATTTACAGCTCCTAGAAGCCCAAACCCTTTTTCCTTTTATTAAACACAATGTATTGATTGCTTTTTGCTTAAATGGAATATAACCTTCAAAGTCTCACTGTTTCTTTAGTTTACTCTTCTTTTCCTGGAGCCTCAATGTACGTAAAATTTAAAATATTAACTTCAATAAAATGTTAACCTTTTTGTCCAATTAATTTGTCTTTTGTCTCCCAAATTTAATTAATGGGCCTCAGAAACACAACCTGTGAGTTATAGAAAGTCTGTCCTCCTCTGCAGTGTATACATTTCCAAAATAGCTATAGGGGTAAAATTAAACATTTTTGTTAATGGACATAAGTTCGATAAAGGTGGTATTTGCTTACTTTAGATGCTGCTCCTCCATTAATAATGGACTTGACAAAGATTCCCAAATCCGCATGGTTCTCTTTTGACCGGTTACCTTTAACACTGACACCAAGACCTGCGGATCCTGAATCATTAAGTGGAACTTCAAATGTCAAAAATTCTCTGGTGCCATCAGGTGTGAGAACAACATCCTCCTCGTCTGCTTTCTAATAGGGAACAAAATTGCAAAGTACATTATATTCCAATGTTTCTTTCTCATAGATATTTTTAAAGGGCTAATGAGCAGTTCTTAATCATAACAAGCACAGTATCTCCACCAGAGTTCCATGACAAAATCCAGGGTAGCAGTGCATCTCTACCCCTTCCAAAGATTCCTGGGGACAGCTGTTATTATTTACATACAGAACTTATTTAAATGTTGAATTAAACCCAAAATGGATTATCAGAAAGATAGGGGAGAATATAGTGAAAAGGATTGAAAACATGTAGACTGCTACAGTTTGGGATTTTATTTATTTTTTTGTGGGGGAGGGTGCAGTGAGGAGAAGAGAGAAGCAGGAGGGTGAGTTTCTGTTTGTACATTGTGCGGCAAAAGTAGATTTACAGTTGTGAGTAAACTGATCAGAGTTATTTATTAATCACTGTATTATTTTCAAAACAAAAAACTGTGGACCTACTTTTGCCTCAGCAAAAGTATATATATTCTAAGCCACAGAAGAAAAACAATACACACACCAAAATAAATAAATATGACTCATTTGTCCCTTGCTTTTCATTAGGAACTTTCAATGCTATTAATCGTTTTATGCAGAGAAGATTTTTCACAAAACTGTACCATACATAATTTTAGGACTAGAGATACAATCCTTAAAGGCCATTCGTAAGCTTCCCACCACATGAGAACAAAGACCAGGAAAAATTTGCTGGACACCAGGAGTCAGACCATATAAGGAACGGAAACTGCCCTGAAGGTACCTGATGGCACACCTGCATCCCATCCGCATTCCAAGCCCACTAGCTCAGCCCCCAGACCCACTCACAAGCACTTCCCAATTCATAGAAGGATGAAACTCCAGCTCCTGGGTGCTACCATCATCGAACCAATGTCCCCTTGGCTTTTGCTATACAGCCTTTGGATATCCCACCCTTTATTCCTTCTTTAAATAAATTCAATTTTCCTTTATCCACTCTCCGAGATGGCTATTTAGCCTACCCAAGTACCACCCATTGTTAACCTTTCACATACTACAGAAGGAATGTTTCAAGTGATATTGTTTAATTAATTAGCTGTATATGCAATTTTAATGCCATAATTGCAGTCATCAAGGCATAAAAGACTGTTTTAGAATACAACATAATTTAACTTACATAAACTTTTGCCCATCTTAACACAGCAAGGATGAAATGAAAGCTTCAAGTCTAACCTAATTATATGCAGTGAGATGACATATTATATCAATAAAAATTGCCCTAGCCAGTTTGGTTCAGCCTATGGACTGAGGGTTCCCCAGGTTAGATTCCGGTTAAGGGCACATGCCCGTGTTGCAGGCTCAGTCTACAGTAGGGGGAGTGCAGGTGGCAGCAAATCAATGATTCCCTCTCATCACTGATGTTTCTATCTCTGTGTCCCTCTCCCTTCTTCTCTGAAATCAATAAAAATATATTTTAAAAAAAGACATATGCCACAAGATGAAGCCATGTGCCTCCTGTCCTCCTCCTCCTCAATAATCCTACCCAAGGCCAAGACTTCAACCACCTAGATGTCTATACTAGTCACCTCCAAATGAGGAAGACTAGAATTTTTTTTCAAACTCAGCATTTCAAACCACATAATGAACATGTAGCAGGAGCTCCTCAAACCAAAACTAAATGCCTTATCTAGTACTATAACCTATTTACCCTCCTCTTTTCCCAATTTTGAAAACTTAGACGAGCATCCACCTAGTCACTCAAATTAGAATTTTCAAATTATAATTGATGAATAGCTAACTATAGGGTGTCCCCCCAAAATTTGAATAATTATAAAGGGAATGCTTATTAAAATACATTTCATTTTCAAAATTGAGCTATCAGGTGTTAAAGTATGCATACATTTTTTGTGGGGACACCTTGTATATAGCAGTACATAATTAGGCTGAAATAAAACGGATCCTTTAAAGATTGTGCTTTTAGAGAATGGTTCAATTACACATGAAAGCAGACTAGTGCAGAGTAATGAAACTATGGGTAGATTTCAATTGTACTCTTTGTATCCCAAGAAAGGTTTCATTTTCTAAGAACAATCAAAATTAACATAATTCTAAAATACTTTTTAAAGGAATTTAGGGATCTGACATGCAAACTTCAATATCTCAATTAGATGAAATAATTTTTGGAAGTACAGAATTTTATCAGTAAGAAACTATTTTTATAATTTAATTTAAGAGGTATGCTAGTTTTACAGAGATAAGTCCATAATAATGTAGTAATTCATAAAGTAATGCTCCTAGTTTATTAATATTCAATGTTAACATTTTATGGTAGGACTTTTATTGTGCCAGCTCAACAGACAGCCTCATAGTTATGAGAACAAGGTACATTTCAAATCCTAATATATAAAAACCCAGGATCCAGAAAGTCGAAAATGAATGAAGGCTTGCCAGACCAGAAGTCAGTCCTGCAGTCAGTACTGAGTTGCTGTGATGACCCAGCACTGGCTGCCATTGGTATGGACACAGTGACCCAGCACTGACCCGAGGGGGCTGCAGATCAGGCCTGGAGAGGCAGGTCTGATCCGCAGCCTCCGTGGCAGCTGTTGATCAGCTGCTGCCTCTCAATTTCTCTCCGGGCTTTGCCAGCAACCATGCCTCTGTTTTTCTCTGGGCCTCTGTGGGGCTGCTAATCATCCCTGTCTCTTTGTTCAGGCCTGGAGACACTGATTGGCATAGAAACTGACCATTCAAAACCAAATGTGGGTGAACTGTGAGGAGCCAATGGCTGCCTAGAAGGCAAAGCTTTTGACGCTGACTGGCATAGAAACTGACCAATCAGAACCAAATTGGCCAGCAGGGGAGAGCCATTGGGGGCAAGATCTGGCTGGCAAGGGAAGGGCAGTTAGGGATGATCAGACAGGCAAAGACTGTTTGGGCAACATCAGGCTGGCAGGGGAGAGCATTAGGGGTGATCAGGCAGCCAGGCAGAGGCAAATAGGGGCAATCAGGCAGGTAGGCAGAGACAGTTAGGTACAATCAGGCAGGCAGGTGAATGGTTAAAAGCCAGCGGTCCCAGATTAGAAGAGGGATATCCAATTGGAAAGGGTGCAAGCTGGGCTGAGGGAACACCTCCCTCCCATGCACAAATTTTGTGCACCACCACTAGTATTGCTAATATTAAAGCAGGAAAACTACACCATAAAGATATAAAATAAGAATGGCTTTGTAAAGATTCAGGGCAGAAGCTACGTTAACTTTGGTATCACAGTAAATATAAAGCCTAAGCCAGCTCATTATAAAAACTTTCTTATCTTTAAAACATTCCTAGAGAATACTTATAGCTCAAATAAAATCAAAGTATTGGAGAGAAATAAACAATTAAGTACTCACATCAAAATACTGATATCATTTGATATACTGATAACATTATCACATACAGTGGTACCTCGAGATACGAGTTTAATTCGTTCCGTAACCTTGAGGCGTAGGAAACTATGAGACGCTCAAGTTGCAGTAAACTGGTGGGTCGTGTGCAGCCGGCCGATCCGTGAGATTACTCCTATCTCAACTGTTGCTTGTATTTCAAAGCAAAAATCGATCACTCGATGGATCGTATCTCAAAAATCTCCTATGTTAGGGCACTCGTATCTCGAGGTACCACTGTATTTAGTATACTGATATGATAACCACATATGTATTATACTGACATCATTATCACATACTTAGTATACTGAAATCATTTTTACATATTTATTATGCTGACATCATTATCACATACTTAGTATACTGATATCATTAACACATATTTATATACTGATGTCATTACCACATATTTATTATACTGATATCATTTATCACATATTTAATATACTAAATGATTCATTTCAGAGAACTGTTACAAAGGTTTCAGAATATAGGATCTCTTCATTCTGATACAAAGGAGGAGCCAATTTTCTATCACCCTAATTATTAATCCATACAGATTCTGAACTTTATCAAGTTTCTTAAATCAAATTATTTCTATAAAATTTGCTCTTCAAACCATATACATAATTGTGTCCCTCATATACATACATGTACACTCAACGTGATTTTTTTCCCATCAGTGCAACCAGTCAGTTCTTCCTCTGCTCATTACTCTATTGACATTTTGACCTTTTAATGCCCAGAATAAACAGCATTTTTACTGAGCATATTAAAAGCAAAGAACTTGCAGGATAGGCAATTTGAAAGCTATTTTCTTCCCCATTATCCTCAGAACAGCAGAAAAGACACATTCTTCTATCTGCAATGAGACAGCAAAACCAGACACAAGTCCAAATACCAAGGCCCAACTTTCCTTCCTCCCCAACAACAGTCTGACCCCCAGGTCGCTCTGAGTCTGCAATGCATCTGCTAAGAGAAAAAATAATTATGTTGATTATATTAAGCAGCAAAAAAATTAATCATGAGAAATCTGAGCTTCAACATATGTAAATTTTGGTGAGTATACAAAATAGTAAAGAGAGGCCATAAAATTAAAAATATGAGTAAAATAGTTGATATGGGGCTCAGAAAAAAAAAAGAAGTGACTCAGCACAAATTTTATCACTTGTGAAATCTGATTCCTGTTAATATTTTAGCCTTTGGTCCTGACACAGAGCTCCTAAACCAATTCAAATTTTCTTTTTTCTTTTTTTAAACTATATTTTTTTATTGATTTCAAAGAGGAATGGAAAGGGAAAGATAGAAACATCAATGATGAGAGAGAATCATTGATCCACTGCCTCCTGCATATCCCCTACTGGGGATTGTGCCCACAATCCTAGCATGTGCCCTGACCTGAAATCGAACTGCAACCTCCTGGATCAATAGGTCGATTCTCAAACACTGAGCCATGCCAGCTGGCCATCCCTTAGAATTTTCTGAGTGATAAGAGCATCTTATGTTCTAATGAGGTGATTTTTGGTGGGTGACCAGAAAGACCAAGCAATGAAGAAGCTTGACATTTTCATTCCCACCTCCACTCTCCAAAGAGATAAAAGGGAATAGAAATGAAGTTAATAATCAATCATGAAGCCTCAGTAAAAATCCCAAAAGTATGGGGTTCAAAGAGCTTCCAATTTAATAAACAAATCTACATGCTAGGAGGGTGACACACCTCTACACACAGGTACAATAGTTCCTGAGGTTGGGACCTTTCAGACTTCACTCTAAATATCTTTTCTAATGACCATTCATTCATATGCTTTAAAACATCCTTTGTAACTAATCAACAATAGTAAGTAAAGTGTTTTCCTGGGTTTTGTGAGTTGTTCTAGCAAATTACTGAATTCAAGTTTGTAACCTGGGGACCCACTCTTTGACATTGGTATCTGAAGAGGGTGATAGTCTTGTGGAACTAAGTCTTTAACTTGTGAGGTCTACAATAACTCCAGGTTAATGTCAGGAATGCTTGGTGTAAAAAAGCTCACACATCTGGTAGGTGTGAGTAGAGAAATACAGCAGTTTGTTCCTGCTCATGGCTTCGCCTTAATTTACTGATTTCTCTGTTACTCCCTCTCCATAGAGCTAATATTTTTATTGCATAAGTCATGATAAATTAATAACATGTGAATATTCCCACAGGAAATGGAAAAAACACATGAATAATTCATTAAAGATGAGTTGATTTAAAAAATAACAAAGTTTCAATCTTGCTTGCAACAAGACACACAATCAATAAAAGTTATCAAATTGCTAAAAAAATAAGTTATTTTAAGTAATGATATTCAAGAATTCAGAAGATGTGGTAAATAGGGCATGTTCTTCACTGCTAGTGAAAAGATAAAGTTATACTATATATGGAAGCCAATTTGACAATGCTTATTGCTTAACCCAGAAATATAACTTTTAATAATATGTCATTTAAAAGCTAATTGTGGTTAGAAAAAAAGATTTAACTGTTAGGGTGGACACTGCTAAAATCACAATAGTTAAAAATTGAAAATAAGCTATATGTATAATATTAAGTAGATTAAGATATTACCTACACAATGGAATATCATTCAACTATTAAAATGTCCTTTAAAAGCACCTAGTGAGACAAAAAATATCTATAACTAAGAAATTGGATTTTGCCCTGTGGACTAAAATAATTTCCAGCACTTCACACTCACCATCAGCCTTGATATCCTATTTTTCTAAATTGTTCAGTGTCTGTCTTTTCATATCAGTAAAAGCTTCATGAGGAAGGGATATATCAGTCTTTCCCTCTGCCTGGGAGGTAACATTTATAAGCTACATGACATATGACTGGGATATAATATATATTATTTACATAGGTAAAAAAGAAAATCATTTTTTAAAATGCACATCAAAATGGTGGCACTGAAGTCACATAATTGCAGGTGATTGTTATATATTTTTCTCTGCTTGACTTAATTTTCTACCATTAATATACATTACTTTTGTGCATTATAAAACTCCCATTCTGTACCATTCTTTAATACTCCTTCTTCAAAAAAACAGTGTGGGAGAGAAAGAAATGTTGGGCAGGGACTGGCGCTGGGAAGGGAAGACTGGCTCTTAAAAAACAAATACACCATCACATCCTCACATATAACAAATGCTCTTATAAAAGTGAATATTATACTTAAATATGTTATCATAAATAATAAACATTTCTGTTTTTAATTAAGAGGATAATTTTTAAATATAGAGGTCATTTAGATTTTTGCATAAAAAAATAACCCTCCATTCATACTTACTCCCAAAGTTGCTTAATGTTAAATATTTTAGTTTATCCTATATGTGAAATGAATGTTTATGCATATTATTTGTGATATTTTAGGGTTAATTTTTCTATTGGCAAAGTTAACAATGTCACATCTGGCTTTATTGTGCTCTTTTCTAATTCAAATATTGGGTGTTCCTTGATAACACAAATACTGAAAAATAAATGATTCATACCATTATTGATCTGTAATGTTAAGCCAGAAAAAAAATCCTTATCTATTCAAATAAATGTCACAAAACCAAAACTGAGGGACATTTACAAAGTAATTTGCTCTTCAAAACTGAAAAAAAAAAATAAGCTAAAGATATGTTTCAAATTAAGGGAGACCAAGGAGACATGATTAAGTCTCATATCTGATCCTAAACAAGAACCTGAACAAGATTTTAACGCTTATGCACTCCAACATTCATTTATTTCTGCATGCTATTAGAATGTGTAAAAGTGGGAGGGGGAGGAATGGAAGAAAATTATATATCAAAAATGGGAGAGTGCAGAGGAGGGATGAATGGAAGAAAGTTATATATCAAAAGTGGGAAATTAACAATTGAGCAAAGTGGGAGAAGGGTATACTGAAGCTCTTTGAACAATTCTAAAACTTTTCTGAAAATTCTGGAATTTCAGATTAACAATCATCCCTACTAAATTATTCAGAATAATTTTTCTGTATCTAATATAGTTTTTATTTTTAAATCAGATATTACTACCAACATAATTTTTAAAATAATCTGAGTTCAATTGCAAAAAGAATCACTAAATTTAAAAGATATCTATTTTGTTATTATACCACAAAAAGACAATAAAAAATAGGATATGTTTCCCAAAGAAAAGCATACTAAACATTAAGAAATCCTTATCTTACTATAGTTATAATAAGCAATTTCAAATGAAATCCTTAAACATTGACAGATCACTATATGAAGCCATTACTATTTTTAATATCATGAAAATATTAATATATCCCAATTAGATTTTTAAATAAGTTTGAATCATTTGAATTACATTTATCTAATTACTTTATAAATTTAAGGTAAGTTGGAGCATCTAAAGCACTAGAAATAGTAAATCCTATATAATAAAGATCTAATATGCAAATAGTTATCACACACTCATGCCCTTACACTGGCACCAGGCTGGGGGAATTGAGGCTGCACCCACCGCCCTGTGGGGCTTGATGGGTGTGAGACTGGCCAGGTCTGGGTCTGATGTGATTTCAAGGCACATGCGGGTGGGTGGGTAGGAATTTGACTCTGGGTCCCATGGCATGCCCCAGATTCTGACAGAAGGGAGATTTTCATATACATTTTACTAATTTTCTTTTATCTCTGACACTTCTATTATAAAAGAAAGGGTAAATAGCAATATTAAGGTATTTCCTCTAATTAAGTCCCTTTTAACATGCACAAATTTTGTGCACCAGGCCACTAGTGTTTTATGAAATTCTTCGTGACAATAGCAATATTGGATGCTCAAAATCAACCATTAAGGTCAACATATTTAGTGTATGATAGTACCAATTTTCAACAAAATCTCAAATTATAAAGTTTTGTACACTTTCATCTGTGTTCTCTAGAATATCAAAGTTAACTTACATTATAAGCCTAAAGAATTGTTTGATGAAGAGTTTATTTCAAAGAATTTGTACAAATTTTCAATGACTCATAATTTATTTTCCCATTATGTTCCTCATTTACTTTGTCTGGCTCATCTATTTTCTCCTCATCCCCAGCTTTATTGAGATATAATTGACATTGTGTAACTTTAAAGTATACCACATGCCGATTTCATAAACTTTTACACTGAAAAATGCTTACAACCATAGCATTAGTTATCACCTCCAATGTCAAATAACAACCATTTCTTTTTTGGGTAAGAACATTTAGGAACTATTTTTTACCAAGAGCTATTTTTTAGCAAGCATACATATTTTAACAGCTGATAGCTCAATTTTGAAAATAAAATGTATTTTAATAAACACTGCCTTTATAATTATTAAAAATGTGAGTATACATATTTGGGGATACCCTATATATTCCAGTATTCATAATTATAATCACTATGCTGTACACTAAATGTCCAGAGCTTATTCATCTTATAAGTTTATTCTCTTTGATCAACATCTCCACTTTCCCTCCAATCCCCAGGCCCTTGGAACCACCATTGTATTCTCTGTTTCAATGAGTTTGGCTTTTTTAGATTCCATATGTAAGTTATACATGTATCAAACAGTATTTATCTTTCTCTCTCTGACTTATTTCACTTAGCATAATGCCCTTAAGGTAGAACATGTTGTTGCAAATGGTAGGATGTCCTTCTTTTTCATGGCTGGATAATATTCAATTTTATGTGATATTCCACATATACATACCATATCTTTTTTAATAAGTCATCTGTTGATGTACAGTTAAGTCCATGTGTAATTTACCTATAGTGAATAATGCTGCAACAAAAATGGGAGGGCAGGTTTCTCTTTGAGATCCTGATTTCATTTGCTTTGATAAATAGGATGTCCAAAAAAATGTATGTATACACTTCGAATAATTATAAATGTAGTGTTTATTAAAATACATTCCATTTTTAAAATTGAGCTATCAGTTGTTAGAGAGTGTACACATTTCGGGGGGATACTTTGTATACTCACAAGTAGAATTGCTAGAACCTATGGTAGTTCTATTTTTAATTTTTTGAGGAATTTCATACTGTGTTCCATAGTGGCTGCATGAACTTACTTTTCTACAAACAGTGAACAAGGATACCCTTTGCTCCATATGGGCACCAATACGTTATCTCTTGTATTTTTGACAAGATATTCTTTTAACAAATATGAGATGTTATCTTGTGGTTTTGATTTGTATTTCCCTAATGATTAGTTGGGTACCTCTTCCTAACCTAGTGGTCATTCGTATGTCTTTTTTGTGAAAAACTGTATTCAGATCCTCTGCCAATTTTTTTTTACCAGATTATTTTTTTGCTAATGAGTTTTATGAGTTCTTTATACACTTTAGATTTTAACCTCCTATCAGATATATGATTTGCAAATATTTTCTCACACACCATAGACTGCCTTTTAATTCTGTTCATTGTTTGCTTTGCTGTGCAGGGCTTTTATATTTAATTTATTCTCACTTGTTTATGTTTTTCTTTTGTTGACTTTGCTTTTGGTATCTAATCCAAAAAACAAACAAAAATATATTGCTGAGACTGATGTCAAGCAGTTTACCCTAAAAGTTTTCTTCTAGGAGTTTTACGGATTCAAGTTTTATATTGAAATCTTTAATCTACTTTGAGTTGAATGTGAAATCAGTGGCCAAATTCATTCTTTTACATTCAGTAGTCATATTTTCCCAACACCATTTAGTGAAGAGAATGTTGTTCCCCATTGCTCTTTTGTCATCAATTAATTGAAAATATATGCATAGGTTTATTTCTCAACTTTCTATTCTGTTTCCTTGATGTATATGTCTGTTTTTATGTCAATACCATATTGTTTTTATTACTATAGCTTTATAATATAGTTTGAAATCAGGTAACGTATGCCTCCAACTTTGCTGTTCTTTGATTTGGATATTGGGGGTCTTTTGCAGTTCCATGTACATTTTAGGATTTTTTTTCCTATTTCTGTGAAAAAATGCCATTGAAATATTGATAGATTGCAATGATTCTGTATTATCAATATGAGTAAAACATTTTAACAATACTAATTTTTCAAATCTATGAGTATGGACTATCTATTTATTTGTGTCGCCAATATTGTCTTATAATTTTCAGCATCCAGATCTTTTACCCCTTGGTTAAATTTATTCCTAACTTCATTTTACTCTTTTTTATGCTATTGCAAATGGAATTTATTTCTTAATTTCTTCAACTGTTTTCTCAATTTATGAGGGGGTAGGGACCAATATGGTAGCATTTACTTGATCAAATGAACCTATTAATAACTATGAATATTGCCTTGCTCATTACATTTCTATATAAAGGCTATTCATAACTTATCAAAAGATGCCTCCTGATTTTCAGGAAGGTTCCCCAAAATTCCCAAAAAATCCTTTTCTGTAAGAAGAACCCACTAACTCTTTCTGGAATTCATTTTGACATGATATTTAACCACGAAGTAAACATAGCTTATTTCTATGGTCTGGTAACATCTCTAAACTATTTTCTAAAGCTCTACTTTAATCCAATAGCCCTGAAATTGTTTAACATACAATTATATTCTTACCTGGATCTTAATGAGGAATTCTTGGAGGGCTTACTTACTATGTAAGTTTGCATTAGTCCAGGAAGAAAGTGACATTTTGGGAAGTGAAGTCCTAAGCCAACAGGTAACTTTACTACTTCACACTAATGTTAATTTTAGGTATCAATGTGGAGGGTATTTATGAATGAGATTAAATATTTAAATTGGTAAACTTTAAATAAAACAGATTGCCCTCCACTATGTAGGTACACCTCATCCAATCAGTTAAAGGCCTAAGCAGAAGAACAGAATGGCCTCCCAGAGCAAAGGGTGAATTGTCAAACAGACTGACTTTGTTCTTCATCTGTACCACTGGTTCTACTGTGTTAAAGCCTGCCAGCCTTTGGAATAGAACAGAGCTTTCCTGCGTCTTGAGCCTTGCTAGCATCCACAATTACACAAGCCAATTCATTATACTAAATATATTTCTTTATATACACACATCCTATTGGTTTTATCTGGAGAACTCTAATATATCCATGAATATCTTATCCAACTTGGAATTCACATGAAAGTGTCCTATATCAAGTTAATGAACTTTTCAAAGGCAAAGAGTTTGTTCATGACATAGACCAAGGGACCCTGTGATGTTGCTGAATAATTCAGCTTTCTGTCCCATTCTGAATTAGGTAACCTAAAACCAAAGTTTCAAATTTCCCACTCTCATTAATGAATACAATATTTCAACAATGTAGAGGAAATTTACATCACAAAAGTTCAAAAAAGTCTATTAGCTACAATTATGCAGTTACCCTAATCATCAGCCTTAATGCTTTTATTAATTTCTCAGACTAAATCAGTTATAGATCATTGAGAAAAATCAGTCAACAAACTAATTGAGCTTTAGGACTTATCTGTTCTCAAGGTGCGTACAATAACATGACAGTTTAAATAATAGCAGAGAATTCCAAGACTTAAATTAATTTAATTGTTAGTCATCACATGGTATAAAGAGTGGGAGAGGCCATGGAAGTCAATTTGCTAAATTAAAATTTTAACAGAAAGCCTTTCACAACCCAAAATGATACTCCATATAGAACAAGAGCAGAAACAAAGGCAAAAATATGAGAAAAGATTTTGAAAAGAAAAATATTTTGAAAAGAAAACATTTGAAAAAAGGCTATATGCTTTTTTAGTTTACTTGGAAAACTCTCCTCCGAAAAAAAATTCCATTTGTAATTGGAACTCCCAAGCAACAAGCATATGTATAGTACTACTTCTGTTAAGGTGACTGAATTATCATTATCTCTGGCATGCTCTCATGAATACACAAGGCTTGTGGGTGAGGAGTAGATTAAAATGGGCCATGAAATTCTCAATGGAATAAATAACACACTTAAAAGTCCATGCTGCTGCTTCCCCTTAGTGATTGAAAAGTTCAGGGCTAATGCCCTTACTAACACTGACTTCATATTTTGAAAGAACATACTATCTTTATTGCTTACAGAATCATGTCCTATCTCAAACTGTCATAAGCATTAACTGATGTAGTCTATCTCTGAAGTTGTTCTGTTTTCCAGAAATTTCTATTTTATTTAGATTCTAACAAAGAATGTTCTTTACCCAGGGATCACACGAGAAAATATTGCCCCCAAGTAGCATTTCTTTTGAAACTGATTTACGGTTTGGTTATTGCTATACAGAAGTATTCAAATGCACACACTCATACACAAATAATCTACAACCCATTTATTATCTAAGGACATTGTGACTTCTTCATGCTTGCACAGCATTATTCCTTCAAAGTTAAGAAAGAGATTTTCACATATTTTATCTTAAAATGTTTGGTATTTTTTTAGGTTTAATTTCAGAATCAACTGGGATTTATTTTATTGTATGGTGAGAAAAAAAGAAATCTAACTTTTTAAATTGAATGGCCAATAATTGTTTTAAACATTAAAGAAACCATCCTTTACCGCTATTTTGAAATGCCACCCTTAACATACATCAACATAGAAGGTCTATTTCTATCATCACTAATAAGTATTTTAGTTTAAGAGTACTTTTTGTCATCATTTTAAAATAATATAAAAATCACACTTGTAGCCACTTTATTCTTTATAAACAATCTGTTCAATTTCCCTTACTTTTCAACCCACCCCACCACAAGCACACGCACGCATGCGCACGCATACACACACACACACACACACACACACACACACACACATCCCCCCCACCATGATTCGGACTGGCTATCAATAATCTACTGATTTTAGAAATAAAAAATTAAGATTATGAATTTCCTACAACCCATATTTATGAATGAATATTCTCAAGGTTATTTACTGATTTTCCTCTGAGGTATGATTTGTCATCCATCTTTGTAATTATGAAAACTTTGTAGCACTGTTTCTAATTTATTTTTAATTTTTCCAACTAAATCTAAGACTAAGTTATAAGTTATATTATCACTTGGTAGCTAGAACAGATAATAACAGTATAAACCACAAGCACTGTGCTTAACAATATTGTATAGGTGTTAAATATTTTGTTGATTTGCTTATTAAATTCAAATTTGCGTATTTATGAATCTGAAAGAAAATCAAACCTGCTAATTATATTATTCAAATTCTTCATATCCTTACCATTTGGAGTCTACCTAATATAACAACTTTTGAAAATATATATTAGTATCACCATGTGGATATGATTTTGTTAAATTTTCTTTCTCCTTACAAGAGTTTAGGAATGATAAGTTTTATGCTATGTTGTTTGATGTGTAAAGGCCCTAACTATTAGAATGTTACCAAATTACATTATATGTCAATATAAAAACCTTTTCTTTATTTTCCTATGCCGGGCATCTGTGCTAAAAAATTATTTTCACAACTCATATGGCATGTCTTACTTTCACTGTGTTAGTACTGCCTGGTAGAACTTAACATATTTCTTTACTAGAGAAACGGTTCACAAAGTTCGTACATGGGACAGTACCAGGGAGCCCTCACCCTGGCCTGGACCCTCTCCAATCTGGGACCCCTTGGGGGATGTCCAACCGCTGGTTAAGGCTCAATCCTTTCGGTGGCTCCTAACCGCTCACTGGCCTGCCTGCCTGATTGCCCCAAACCACCCTGCCTGCTTGCCTGATCGCTCCCAACTCCTCTGCCTGCCTGCCTGATCACCCCTAACCACCTGTGCCTAACTGCCTGATTGCCCCTAACCACCTCTGCTTGCCTGTCTGATGCCCTTAACTGTTCTCCCCTGCCGGCCTGACTGCGCCTAACCTACCTCCTCTGCCTGCTGGCCTGATTGCCTCTAACTGCTCTGCCTGCCTGTCTAATCACCCCTATTCACCCCTGCCTCAGCCCTGCCACTGTGGCTTTGTCTGAAAGGACATCCAAAAGATGTCCAGTCTAATTAGCATATTATCCTATTATTAGTATAGATTTCCAGTCTGTATGTATTAAGGTTTGTTTTCTAAACAGAACACAACTAGATTTGCATTTTAATCCATGTTGGTAATACTTACTTTTATTAAATTACCCCTTTATAGTAGGCTATAATTTATACTAAAATACCTCTGAGTTATTAAGCAAACTAGTATATTTAGTCTAATTACTGACATTTTATTTTTCCTGATTATGACACATTTCTTTGTGCTTTTAGTCCTGCCTATTTTTTCTGTGTCTGAATCAAGTTTTGTTTTTCCACTTTGTAGCCACTTAAAGCATTTCACAATTCATGAAGTTCTTTACATATATGTCAAACTACCAGACTCACCAACTTTTGGTCTCTCTTATGAAGTTAATAGGAAACTAATCTAATCTATCTCTTTTTTTTGTCTAACCAAAAATAAGCATGAAATATTCTATATTGGGGATAATAACAGTAAGTCACCTTAAGACAATACCACTTTGGAATTTAATAAACTTGGGTAATATCTATTTGTGCCAGGAAAAGGGAGGACAAGTTAACTTCATATTTACTTAATTAGTAAGAAGTTAGTGCCATTTATCTTTCAAACATCTCTCCATCCTGAAAAAAATAAACCTCTTACCGTTTCTTTTGAAATCTGCATCTGGCTTGGCTCTGCATTCTAGAAGAATTGAAAAAAAAAACATAAATACAAGACTGACCAAAGACATGTTCAACACACAGCGATATAAAGCTTTAGTTGAAAGGATATTATGCTGGTTTTTAAAATCCACAAAATAGAGTATGATTATATTTTGGCTGATGTTTTATTCCGTCTTCCAAACTTTCACTGGGATGCTTATTTTATCTTCTGGGGGGGTGTGCGTATTAAGAAATTTTTCTAGATGTATGTTTTTAATTGCTCATTCACAGTATATCATCAATTTAATACAGAAATAAAAATAAATCTCAACAAAGAGCTCTTCTATCCAGAGCACTATTTCTAATTTATTTTTAATTTTTCCAACTAAATATGTTTTAAGTTATATGATAACTTGATAGCTAGACCAGATAATAACAGTGTGAACCAAAAGTATTATATTTTAAAATATTATGTAGGTTTTAAATGTGATTTACTTCATATATTGTAGAATAGCTTTAATTATACAATTATAAGGTTGATTAATTTAAAATCTACATATTGATAAAAGTATTTCATTGTAGACACAGAATTTATACATAGACACCCCAAACCAAGGAAGAGTTTGGTCATTGGATTAAAAGATCATTTTATGTCCTCTTTAAGTTTTTAGAATTTTATTTTTCTAAAACTTGACAAGCAGATGCAAAATTAGTAACAGACTGATAGCCTACTGGTGCACTCCTTAATGAAACACTCAAAGGCAATAAATTAAATAACCAAGAAAAAAAAAAAGTAGGTAGCAGAAGGGGAAAACAGAAGCCTGTAATATCAAAATTGGACAAGAACAACCTAAATAACCTTAAACTGACTGTATGTTGGCACTAACTCTGGAAAGGCTGCTTAAGAGCATGTGCAAGCTTTGGCAATCTAATAATGCTATTACCCAAGCTCACATACCGAGGAAGAATTAAAGCTTCATCAAAACATATCTAAATCTTAGTTTTACTTTAAATGCAAATTTACAACTTAATAAAGACATCTCCAGATTTAGGATCAGGTGGCATTTTAAGCCCAAAATTGGATAACAGTATAAGGGGAAGAGTAATCCATTAAACATTTTAAAATAGAAATTATTCAAAATCTACTTAAAACAAAAGTGCTCACTTTTTCATTTTTATCAAAATCTGAAATTTCCTAAAATCACAAAAAGTTTTGGATGTTAATAACCATGAGATGGGACATTCTTATAACAAAAATTTATTTGATTTATAATAAAAGGGACAGTTTATTCACCATGACACATTTATACTTGAAGTATCAGCTTAAGAGATTTAGGTCTATAAAACAAATTAGGACCTGCATCCCTAAAACCTTGCCACTTTAGTATATATGGATTGTTTTATAGACAAAGTTATAAAACTAGCTGAAAGAGATGTCAAATGTTATAAAATGACACAACTAGAATATTTTTGAAATATTTAAAATACCATTTGTAGTTGAAGTAAAACAATTCTCACCACATCAAAAGATAAAGGTGATTCTTCCAATTATATTGTTTTTATATATAAACTAGAGGCCCAGTGCATGAATTTGTATACAGATGGGGTCCAGCCTGCCAGCCCTGACCAGTTGGGGCAGATCAGGGCTGAGCCTGTAGGGAGGAGGAGGTGGTGGGAGGTTGGGCAGCTGGCCAGTCACTCCCAAATGGGGTGGAGGGTGCTGATCAGAGGCCAGCAACCTGAGGGAGGGGCCATGAGTGGCTGGCCACCTGGCCCTAACCCTGATTGGGGTGGGTGGGCCTATCTTGGGCGGGGCCAGGTGGGGGGAGGGGCTGCAGAAGATTGGTCAGCAGCGCCACCCCTATAGGGGTGAGGCCATGGGGAAGGGCTGCAGAAAGTTGGCCAGCCAGCCCCACCCTCTATTGGGGTTCAGGCGGGTGTGATCAGAGGCTGGCCTGTGGGGAAGGAGCTGCGGGCTTATCGTGGTGGGGTGGGCTGATGGGGGTAGGGCTGGGGAGGGTAGGGAGGGGTGGCTTGGCCCACTCCACCCTTGATCATGGTGGGAGAGTCCAATGAAGGGTACGTCGGTAGGGGGGAAGGGCCACGAGTTTGGCTGCCAGCCCCACCCCCTGACCGAGCTGGTTTGCTGGCCACAGTGGGCACCATAACAATAGGTTATTAGGTCACTATAGCTATTATGGTTGCTGGCTTCTTATATTCTATCTGATAAAGAGAGAATATGTTAATTGACCCTTATGCCATCGCAAAGATGGCAGTGTCCCCAGCCAATAAGGAGGAAGTATGCTAATTGACTGCCTCACCCTCAAAGATGGTGGTGCCCACAGCCACAAGATAACCTCACGCAGTCCCCTCAGCCATACCTGCCTCCAGAGTCGCCCAGTCCCCTCATATCCCCAGCCTCTCAGGGCCAGCCTGAGGTACAGGCAAGCCTCAGATGGTGGCTGCCCAGCCGCCCAGGGCCACCTAAGGCTCAGGTAACCAAGGCCACTGCTGACAGTGGCAGCAGGAGAGGTGTGATGGAGCATCACCTTCCCATTCCTGAGGGCTTCTGGACTGTGAGAGGGGGCAGGCCAGGCTGAGGGACCCCCCCTGAATTTTCATGCACCAGGCCTCTAGAATATAGATAAATTTTGCCCTTTTTGCAGAAAAACACTTAGAATTATGTTAACTTAATATACATATTTACTTTTCACCAGTACAACATAAATACTCTTATACCCTTATATAATATGTAGATGTGTTGATATATGCACAAAATTGAAACAGGCCTTAACCAGTTTGGTTCAGTGGATAGAGTGTTGGTCTTGGACTGAAAGGTCCCAGGTTTGATTCCAGCCAAAAGCATGTACCTTGGTTGCAGGCACATCCCCAGTAGGAGGTGTGCAAGAGGCAGCTGGTCGATGTTTCTAACTCTCTATCCCTCTCCCTTCCTCTCTGTAAAAAAATTAATAAAGTATATTAAAAAAAAAGTGAAGCAATTTGCAAAAAAAATGTTTTTCATTTCATTTATGTTATTGGCAATAATGTTTATGTTAGTAACTAATGAACATGGGGCTTACTGACACTCAAGTCTTTTTATTTTCAATAACAATATTTTAAAGGTATTCCTTTTCATTAAAGCAGCAAGCATCTTTATTTGCTTAGCTACATGGACCATGAAAATCTGAAATCTGAAGGTTTGTCATAGATAGTAGAGAATACAGCAAGATTTCAACAACAGCCTTTGAAGTGAGACAGTAATGTAATAATCAACATTTCTGTATTCAATCAGGCCATCTGAAATCATTCAGTAATAAACATTTGCTGTCCTAGAAAATATCCCTCAATCTGATTTTTAAATAGCCCTACACTCAACATTGTAGATATCTATTTCTAAAACTGAAGAAATTTGAGAAAAGAAAGCCTGTATTAAGTTAAGGTTGAAAGACATATAATATAGAAACTGCTTGGAAAATATCCCAATAAACAATGGTGGTTAAGTAGGTAGCCCAGACCACTGCTGACTCATATGCATGAGAAATCTTTCATTTGCTCTCAAATTACATACCAGTTCCCTTGGATGAAAGGCATCTTCTTGGCGAAAGACCAAAAGGCTCACCGTCCCTTCCATCTTGGTGCTTCTCAACAGGGAAACAACTTCCTCTTGGGATTTGCCTGCTAAATCTACTCCATTTACCTAAAACAAACAGAAAGTTTTCAGCTGCAATCCTGTGCAAACAGATAACAGAAGAAAAGACACAACATTGTAGAACTGATCAGATCTGCTATAAAACATAACTCATTTCATGATAAAATTCTTCATAATTTGGTAACCACCAGGCTGTTGTGCTAATAAAGAAATGCAGATAAGGATTCTAGAAGTGAGACATGAAGTAGTAAACCTTTCAGTGCTTATCAATAAATCAAAAGCTACAGCCACCAGAGCAATAACAAGTAATAAGTAATAAACAAATAATAGAACATGTCAAGGTAACACAAAACTTCCTGGCTGTGAACTGAGATATCTTGATGGCCTATGCAGCATAGGTTTTCTTATCCTACCTAACAAAAGAGTAATATGCAAATTAACCATCATTATACTATACCCATAAGCCACGCCCACCAGCTAATCAGGAGCTGATATGCAAATTAACCCCAACCAGATGGCTGCCCATTAGGAGTGAGCAGGAGGGAGGCTTAGGTTTCCCCGGCGATGGAAGAAGCCAAGCTTTCAGCACACCCTGACCTACCTAGGCCTCCCCTTAAGGCTACAAAGTTTCAATTATAGATGATAAATAAATCTCAACAGAAATGGCTGCTGCCACAGAGTGAGCAGGAGGCTTGGCTCTGTTCCTGGCTACAAAGTTTCAATTGTAGAAGATAAATAAATCTCAGATACCAGAGCCTCCACTTGGGTCACCGAAGAGGCATGGCTGGCCTGCAAACCACCACAGGCTTCTTGCCAATAGAATCCCCACACTGATCCAGGAAACTGTTCAGGGCAAACCAGCTGGCCTCTACCCTTGCACCAGGCCTCTCTCTCTAATAAAAGAGTAATATGCAAATTGACCATCACTCCCACACACAAAATGGCTGCCCCCAGGTGGACACAATATGGTCGCCACAAGACAGATAGCAGGGGAGGGCAGCTGGGAGAGAGTAGGCCTGCAAGGGAGGGCAGTTGGGGGCAATCAAGCCTGCAAGGGAGGGCAGTTAGGGGTGACCAGGCATGCAAGAGAGGGCAGTTAGGCATTAATCAGGCTGGCAGGGGAGTGGTTAGGAGTGATCAGGCTGGCAGGCACAAGTGGTTAGGGGCTATCTGGAAGGCAGGCAGGTAAGCAGTTAGGAGAGCAGTCCTACTGGGATCGGGTCTAAACAGGCAGTCTGGGACTGATTAGAGAGGGTGCAGGCTGGGCTGAGGGACACACCCCACCATGCACGAATTTCATGCACTGGGCCTCTAGTACCAAAATAAAAAGTTGTATCTTTTATAGGGGATAGTAAAAACATACTCAAAATATTTTAACTTTCAAAGAAATTATACTAACAATTATGAAGATAAACTTTTTCAACTCTAAAAGCTAACATTAAAAAAGAATCTCCACAAAATAATCCTGGGGATTATTTTGGAGGAATAGCAATATTTCACCTCAATATCCTTCAATGTTTAAAAAAATTCTACCAAAAGATTTAAAACAACAAAGTCCTGAGAATTGCATCATTTTCATTTTGTAGGAAATATAACATTATCGGAAAGCACTATATATTTAACAGAAATGAGAGTGGAATTTGCTTTTTAAAAGTACTCTATCTCATTTTCTTAGATGAAAATAACATTTTGTCCAAGCCAATTAAATATAGTATTTAAATTATAATATCAAAATCTTCCTGTAATTAGACTATGTTTTGGAACCTTTCCCCTCTTATTGAAAACCATCTTATATAGTTCAATATACTACTATTAAGGAATTGCAAGAAATAGTTAAGTAATAATAGCTTAAAAGAAAGCAAAAAAATTCAAAGTAATGAAAACATCTTTTGATAATTTTTCTATATGCTTCCAGATATCCAAATACTCATAAAAATTACAACCCATAGAATTACTGATATTGTATAGATACTAAACAATTAGATTTAAAACATGTGAAATGTAGTTTTAATTTTAAGAGAAAGCTAATAGCTATATAACAAAAAATAAAAACTAATTCAGAAAAAAATTTTTAGCAATGGGAAGGTTGCAACCCCTTCCCATTGCTTAAAAAAAAAAAAAAGTCTTTGAGATGTGTTGAAACAGTAGAGAAATTATGTGATGAAAGAGAGACTCAAAAATAAAATAAGGACCTTTAGAAAGAAAGAATGTTACACGGGGACAAATTCAGGGAGAGGAAGAAGTCTAGGGAAAAAGGACATTTTTGGGGGGAAGAGAAGAGATTTAGAGGCAAAGATTCAAGTCCCAGCTGAGACTTCTACTAAATAAAACAAACTACAAATACAGACTAAACATAATATTCTAGTTGACCCTTGAACAACATGGGTTTAAACTACACAAGCCCAATTATACACAGATATTTTTCAATAAATAAGTACAGTACTATAGATGTATTTGTAATTCCTTATGATTTTCTTACTAATATTTTATTTAGTCTAGCTTACTTTATTGTAAGAATATAGTATATAATGCATATAATGTGAAATACGTGTAAATCAACTTATTGGTAAGGCTCTCATCAATAGTAGAATACCAGTAAGTGTGAGTTTATGGAGAAACAAAAGTTATACCTATTGGTTATTGGACACAGATAGTAGGGAGTTGAGGGCATATGATGGAGGATAGGAGAGGTCAATGGGGGGGGAAAGGAGACATATGAATACTTCAAACAGTAAGAAATTTAAATTAAAAAAGTTATACTCAGATTTTCAAATGCAAGAGTGTCAGTGTTGTTCAATAATCAATTCTACACAATTTATATACCAAGGACAAGTGGTCCCTTTTATAAACAACACCTTAAATATAATTTGTACTCAAACATTTCCTTTTATTTGGCCTCTTCTATCAGTATCTGTATAAAATACAGTGTCATATGAATGAGAAAAGAAGCATAAGAGCTTAAGATTTAAGTAATCTAGGTACAAAATGTAGGCATGAAAAAAATCAAGAAATGTTTAGGATAGTTAAATAAATATGGAGAGAGTTCAAATAACCCAGTGATCCCTCCTCTGACAATTTATCTGAAGAAATTACACTGATTTGAAAGAATATATGCACCCCTATGTTCATTGTGGCATTATTTAAAAGAGCAGAGAATTGGAAATAGCCACAAAAATCCATCAGTAGATAAGTTGATAAAAAAAGAACTGTGGTACATTTATACAATGGAATACTACTCTGCTATAAGAAGGATGGAAATGTTATCCTTTGTGACAGCATTGATGAACCTGGAGAGCATTATGCTAAGTGAAATAAGCCAGTCAGTGAAAGACAAGTACCATATGATTTCACTCTTATGTGGCATTTAATAAACAAACTGAACTACCAAGAAAAATAGAAACAGAATCATAGACAGAGTGTGCAGATAGCTCTAGTGGGAGGGAGAAGCTCTAGTGGGAGAGGAAAGCAAGGGAGGGATTAAGAAAAAAAATAAGAGAGAACTCATGGACATCATGGATAACAGTGTGGTGATTGCTGGGGTGAAGGGGGATGGATTGGTAGAGGTGATAAGGGTATATAGGGGATAAAAGATGATGGAAAAATAAAATAAATTAAAAATGCATCAAGCCGAAACCGGTTTGGCTCAGTGGATAGAGCGTCAGTCTGTGGACTGAAAGGTCCCAGATTCGATTCCGGTCAAGGGCATGTACCTTGGTTGCGGGCACATCCCCGGTGGGGGGCATGCAGGAGGCAGCTTACTGATGTCTCTCTCTCATCGATGTCTCTAACTCTCTATCCCGCTCCCTTCCTCTCTGTAAAAAATCAATAAAAATATATTTTTTAAAAAATGCATCAAAATACAGGAAAAGGGGTAATATAAAAATCTTAATATTGGATTTGAATACTATTTAATATCTTCTGCTAAGAATACAGAGTATGTTTTCTAAAAAAAACACTAAGAAAAAATAGTAAATAAAGTATATTTTACTCACTATTAATCCCCTTTATTTCCATATGCACAAATATCCACATAAAAAGAAATGCTGTATATTTATGTAAGTGAAAAACATTTCCCAAGACCAATGAACTGAAACTCATGAGGCACAGAAAGGAAACTTTGAAAGCTGTTTTTTTTTTTTCTTCTGACATCTGAATATTATGTCTCAATTCATTTTTCATGCTGCCATTTAAAAACTTCCTGTTCCTCTCATTAAAATACACCGTTTCATTTACTTCAATTGTCTCTGTTCTGACTACAAAGTAGATAGCATTTCTATACTGCCAGATATAAATTTAAAGCCATCTAGAATATAACCTCATAGACACTGTACTTATATAATGTCAAATGTTATGGTACTTCAGAAAACAAATGTCTGGGTTACTAAAACTTTGAGTACATTAAACAAAAAAGGTATTTCTTATCAAATAACAAGGAACAATATAAAAGTAAAGCAGAAATGCATTGTTTCGTGATACATACTTCTGCTAAAATATGTTTCATATTGTATAAAAATATTTTTAAAATATAACTTCCAAGAGTTATGGAACTTCTGACTTGGAAGCCTCTCACCTCTACCAGGCGGTCTCCTGCTTTCAGTCTCCCATCTTGGATGGCAGCTCCCCTGGGGAGGATGTTTTTCACATAAATGGGAGCTGAGCCACCTATTGTTACATCTCTGGAAGTGATGCTGAATCCCAAACCTTCTGTACCTAAATATATAGAAAATGAAAGCAAATAAAATGAGGTGTGTCAAAGTTTACAAGTATATTATACATTTAAAAAAATTGTTATTCTCTATACCAACTTAACATTTTGTAACTTTCACAATGGCCTACATGTCTTCTAGTATTTTAAAGGTGGCAACAGATTTTTCAAAATAGACTAAATTCTGAATGATTTAAATGGGTTACATATCAAAATTCATTATTTTGAGAAAAAACTGGAATCTATCTAAAGAAAGACTAAAGATAATATACGTATATCGAAATACGGTTGCTATAAGTTTTTACATAGGTCTAAACCTTTGATTATGAAAATAAACCTAATTTCTCTATAACACAAAATAAAATTTCTGTTAAAATACACACTACCTCCAATAGCAAGTATTATTGTGGAATAATGGTATCTACATTTGACAAGTAGGAAGTGGAGAGGAAGAGCAATGTTCAGGAAGATGAAAAAGAAATAAAGAGAACTTTTTCTAGATACAGATAACAGAATATCTCCAAACTGTAATTAGTCACAGCAATTTGCCAACAGAATGAAACCCATTATAACTCCTATTTCTCTTCTAACTCACCTAAATCTGACCATACACATTTGGAAAAAATAACCAACAGGGCAAAAATACCCAGTGAAGAACCCATCACAGATCATTGATGGAGGTCTGAAAATCAACATATCATATTTAAAGTATTAAACTTAATGAGGCATTTAAAAATTACTATGCTTTCTTGACAGGCACTCTTATAAGCTCAATATAGTATTCATATAAGGTGGTTATATGTCACTGGAACCAATATGCAATAGGCCAGAATAAGCCTAGAAAAAAATGTGAAGATAAAAAAATTTCTAATGAATCAAAGAACTTTTATAACATTTTAATAATGATTAATTTCTACTAGCAGTTTTTAAAAGGTTACTTAAGATATTAGATGGCATTTCAGTTAAAATTATATTCGAGCACATACTTGCTCATTTCAGAATGAATAAAGAGATGTGTAAAGGCAAAAAACATAACATTCATTCGATTCAGCACTGTATAAAATTATGAGGAGCAGAATATATTCTATAAGTAAACAAATAAACATGGACAAGTAAATATGAATGAAAAAGTGAATTAAAGAAGAATCATAAAGTAGAAATGAAGAAAATATCAAATAATTATACCTGCATCAAAATCTATTGTGAATATTTTCAAGTTCAAACAAAGCATTCATTTATTGCAAATCTAAAGTCACTTTAATATGCCTGGACTATTAATTTGTTAAATCTAATGTGCTGAAGACTTGAATGGCACATCGTCTTTATGAAATTTTCCTAATTATTCTGCTGGGACTTTTCCATATGTCTCGTGTTTTCATGAAACTCTAATGACTTACAATAACATATATTAAGAAAAAATTCTAAATTATTCTTCTTTTGCAATATTAATTTATATGAATTAAAAAGACTGACTAAACCTTAATACTACTAAAATATTAGCAACAACCTGTAAGCTAATGGTTTAAGCAATGACCTTTAAAAGAAAGATAAATAGATAACAATTTTCTTTTAACAAAGCCAACAAAATATTTTGCACTGATTGAAACAGATTACTGATCTTCCCTTCTGACTTTATTAAAAAGCTAATAAAAAAGAGCACGGTATTTGAGAATGCCAAAATGGCACTAAATATTAAAAAATCATAAATATGGAAGCAAGTACATAGGGGCTACTCTATTTTGTGATGTTATATGGCATAATTCCAAAATTATGACAAAGAATTATTATAATGAAGGCTTCTTTTTTTAAGTATTTAAAACTGATCTCAGTTTATTAAGAGCTTCTGTCAAAGCATGTCAGGTTACTTAGAACTGAATTTAAAGTTTAACACTGACATATCCTAAGTATTTTATGTACTTCTTTAAAAATGTTAAATATGCTCTAGCTGGTTTGTCTCAGTGGATAGACAGTCACCCTATGGACTGAAGGGTCCCAGGTTCAATTCCAGTAAAGGGCACATACCTGGGTTAGGGGTTCTTCCCCAGCAAGAGCATGTGCATGAGGCAACCAATCAATTTGTTTCTCTCACATTGATATTTCTCTCTGTCTTTCCCTGTGTCTTGCACTCTCTCAAAATAAGTTTATTCAAAAAATGATTCTCTTAATAGCAAATAACATTGCACTTTATTTAAAAAGTTCATATTTCATGAACTGCTAAAATATAAGAATTGTATCACCAAAACTGGTTTGGCTCAGTGGATAGAGCATCAGCCTGCAGACTGAAAGGTCCCAGGTTCGATTCTGGTCAAGGGTAGGTACCTTGGTTGCGGGTACATCCCCAGTAGGGGGCGCGCAGGAGGCAGCTGCGATGTCTCTCTTTCATCAATGTTTTTAACTCTCTATCCCTCTCCCTTCCTCTCTGTAAAAAAAATCAATAAAATATATTTTTAAAAAATTGTATCAAAAATTGTAATGAACTAAATAAATATGCCTGTAAAAGTATAAAAAGATCAAGATATTTGTGAACTAAATGACAATGACCAGGTAAAATGTTTTTTCTTTGTTGAGAGATCCCAAGCAGAATTTTATCTTTTTCACAGTTCTATTTGTGTTTCTTGATCTTTTTGCTTAAAAATTAGGGCCTGCCATTTTAGTAGAGAAACAGAAAGAAAGAGGATCTGCAATTTCTCATTTAGGAATTAACAGAGCTATAATTATGCTAATATGATTCTGTTTGTAATTGGGTTTCAAAAGTGGACTAAAGCTGTCAGATCCTAATCATGTCAACTAAGCAGTTGGAGCTTAAAAGTCAATAACTAGAAATAAGGAATCTGTGGTTCACATAAACCTCAAGGAAAGAACATGACTTAGAAAGTAAATAGAAACCTCAGAGTTTACAAGCTTGTAAACCTTACCCCAGATAGAAAGAAAAATTGTCTAAATGTCAAGATATGGAATGTTCTAGTAGGGAATTATTGCCAGCAGCAGGCAGGTGATGTCAGGTAATTGCTCAACTTTCTCTTCAGTTCATTTCCATCTAACTACAGGAATTGGTTGGACTCATAA
>JAAGEH010000032.1:16678636-16701136 GCA_011751065.1 Lasiurus cinereus
GCTAATATGCAAAGTGTCCCCTTGGGAGTTTGACCAGGAGTTCGATCACTGGCTATGATGTGTGCTGATCACCAGGGGCAGCGCAGAATGAAGGAAGGCCCCAGTTGCCAGCTGCTGGAAGGAATTCCCTGGCTGGCAGCTGGAAGACCCCAATCGAAGCTGATCACTGGCCAGGTCTAGGGACCATATCCATGCACAAGTTTCATGTACTGGGCCTCTAGTTCTTACAATAACACTATTTTGAAAGACATAATTTACAAACATATCAAAATGACCAGCTAAAATTGATGACTGATAGCAAAAGTATATCTCAATGCCTGGAGAGGACAGCAATTAAAAATCAGAAATTCTAGCATATGCTCTAAATTATGAATCCTGTACCCAAGAATCCATGGTCTATAGGACAGGGATACTTAAAGAAATGTTGACATAATGTATATGTAATAAAGATTTAGCAAGGCCCATTATAATCCTCCTGTATCCTTAAGAAATGAAAGCAGTGTAATATTCTGGAAGAATGGATTAGTTTTTCCTCATTCTACCACAATGTCAAAGGAATCAATTACTTCCAATAACCAAAATGATAGGGTTGAAATGGAGGACATTTCTAAAGTCCTCATCAAGAGGGATGATCAAAACAGTCAAATCCTCACTACTATTTTAGGTTTGAATGTAACATCCTGAAATCATTTTCCTTCATTGTTAAAAATTTTACTGCAATAGTAACTGCTACCTTTACATGAAACTTATTTTTAAAAGCCTTATTCTCTATCATTTGAATTTTTATATAGCCAAATTAATCTAAAAGCATAAAAATACATTTTAAATATTTTTTTAAAAATCATTACATTACTTCTTTTACATAATGAAATAAAACATAGAGTGTTTGGGGTTAGTTGATTTAGTTTTAGAGTAAATTCCATCAAACAAAAACAAGTTAGGCTGTACCTTTCTTAAGCTGGATATTCAGCCTCTTGCCTATTTTTTTGGTGTTATAACCACTGCTTATACTTGTTCCAAATACACTTTGTGGTGCTGGAGCTGGAGCTGCCGGTGGCTTTCCAGAGGGCTGTGTATTCTGAGGTAGTCGTGAGTGTGAGTCCATCTGCTCAGCCTGGTGGGTCAATCTGGGTGCTCTCTGCGGTGCCTGAAGGCCTGCACTGTTCACACTCCTATTATCAATATACTGGCTATCAGGGCTAAAGCGGTCTGAATACTCATTGTTCTTCTCACTTTGGGAGAGTTGTTCATATTGCTCTTTATTTGCTGCAGGAACCACATGGAACCAAATGATGGGTGTACGCATGGCCTGTCGAAACATATGCTGTGCTCTGGGTTTGAGAATGAATAGAAAATTAGCAAATGAAGACTTGCAGACTAGAAGATACTATGAGCTTAATTAAGTATACTAATTAAGCAACAAGAAATCATATACTGTGTTGAGACTGAAAACCAAAATTCTGATATCCTATTTGTCAATCAAGTTTGCAAGCTCTGATGGAAGCATAGTTGTTCCTCCAAACTTAAATTTCTCATTCTCTAAATAAAAAGGAGAAAATTATCATCACTACAGGTAAAATACTATGCTCTAAACTATAAACCACTAAATAATAGTTTTAAGTACACTGGAGGCATTATAATTTCAATATTAATAGAAATTAAATACAACATACCCTTTACAACCTCTAATACCACTTTAAAAAAATTATAGGTCAGCTGGTATTGCTTAGTGGTTATGGGTGGACCTATGAGCCAGGAAGTCATGGTTTGATTCCCAGTCAGAGCACATGCCCAGGTTTCAGGTTCGATTCCCAGTGTGGGGCATAAAGAAGGCAGCTGATCAATGATTCTCACTTCTCATTGATGATTCTCTCTCTCTTTTTCCTCTCCCTTAAATTTTTTTTTAATATATTTTATTGATTTTCTTACAGAGAGAAAGGGAGAGGAATAGAGAGTTAGAAACATCGATGAGAGAGAAACATCAATCAGCTGCCTCATGAACACTCCCCACTGGGGAGGTGCCCACAACCAAGGTACATGCCCTTGACCAGAATCGAACCCGGGACCCTTGAGTCCACAGGCCAACGCTCCATCCACTGACCCAAACCAGTTAGGGCCTCTCCCTTAAATTAATAAAAATATATATTTTTTAAAAACAGAAAAAAAATTCTAAATTATTTCCTTATAGGGAACCATTCGAGCTTTTAAACAATAAATATACTTAGAAATATACTTACAAAACAATAGAAAGCACATTATATATCAGCAAAATTAATCCAAGTCTGTGTGTGCAAAAATCCTAAGAACACCAATACAGCCTCAATGATTCAGAATGTTAGGAATCACTGGCCCCATGCTACTCCATGACCAGCCCGGGAATTGCACTGCCTCATACTAACTGCTCAGTCCTTATGATTTCTGCTCACTTTTGCCTTGTTTTACAAAAACTGAACAACTTTATTTTTGTATAAATGATTAAGATAAAGAAAATAAGGACAAACCATTCATTGTGGTTCAAAAAAGCTTTGCTTATTTGTCCTGAGAGACATTATATGAGACAAAGTTGGAAATGTGATTCAAAGTATAAAACAAACTAGTTTCTGGTAAATTTTCCAAAAGGTGAGAGTAGCAAAATTGTAAAGCTTAAATTGGGGCCATAATATTTTAAGAAGCATTCTATCAGTCAGATGGTATTTTATATTTTTTAAATATATTTTTATTTTTATTGATTTCAGAGAGGAAGGGAGAGGAAGAGAGAAATAGAAACATCAATGATGACAGAGAATCATCAATTGGCTGTCTCCTACATGCCCCTCACTGGGAATCAAGCCCACAACCCACGAATGTGCCCTTAACCTGAATCAAACCTGGGATCCTTCAGTCTGCAGGCCGATGCTCTATCCATTGAGCATAACTCCCAGGGCCAGAGGGCATTTTAAAATACAGTCTGATGATAGTAATTAGCTCCAATTTCATTAAATGTTTAAAAGCTACATAAACCAGAAAATTCTACTCTTTAGTACAAAGACAGAGATCCCAGATTTGGTGTGGAAAGCATTTTGATGACTGCACTCTATCATGCCTAAAACATGGAAGCACAGCAGTGTCCCCAGCACACACTTACTGTTCAAATCTTCTGTTTCGAAGGTCGCCATCATTAATCCTTACAATGCAATCATTCTCATGAAAAAGGTTTTCTTGTTCAGCTTTACCACCTTTCTCCAATCGTTTTACTAATAACCCCAGGGTTCTGGAACATTAAAAATGCAAATCATTATACATGTAATGATCATGTTCATTATCCCACTGCTTTAATGCTGGTATTATATTTATAGAGACTTCCTATAAAGGGACATATTAAATTGCTATTTTAAAACAAAACTGCAGAAAAAGTAAAACAGTATAAATGATGTGTAGAAAGGAATCCTTTCAAAAAATATAACAAATGGTTTTTGGTTAGTTAGTATTGTGTTTCTGGAACAAACTGTATACTTCTCTCTATGATAGCTCAGTGGATATGGCAGTGTGGGTTATGGATGAGCATGCATTTGTGCATAGGTTTGTCAGTTTTCTGTTTTACGCCAGCTGGTACCCTGCTAATGGCAACCTCCAAATTACCATGAAAGTAAAGGTAGGGAAAAAGACTACAGGAGCAAATTGAAATATGAAAGAATTAAAAGTAGAAGACATTCCATTCCTGGCATCTGAATTTGATCTGACCTAATATTCTGAATTTCAAGACTTGTTAGATCTCCCTAAAGTAACTTGTTACCATTACTCCCATTTGAGGAAAACCAGTAACAGATTCAAGTAATGCCATATACTCATCTCTTCAATTTATAGTCAAACTTCAGGTTGAAAGAAAAGCCTGAATAAACTTTTAGAGACCAATATGACGGGGAGAAAAGTAAAAATTATTAGTGTACATGGTCTAGAATATGAACTAGGTGACCAACAAGGAAGAACATTATTCATTCCCCAGAGCAAACAGCAAAACTTTATAGGATCACAGTATAAGGAATACAAATTTTTACTTAGTTCTAATGTTGTGATTTACTTGATGGCTAGTATAAATTCTATATCAGAATCATGTTAAAATTTTTATGAACTTATTTTTGGCCTCTTCAAAGTTTGTGTTTTCTTTCATAATCCTAGTATTTAGAGAAAAAAATGCCCAGATTGATAATACAATTTAGAATCCTGCATAAATTAAAGCTGAAGATACTATCATTTTCCAATAGCTTATATAAATATTTTCCAATAGCATACAATTTGCAGTACCCTACATATCTTTCCAGTAGATCTATTCCCAAATAGTTTCTTCTTTTACAGTGTTATCTGTTCTGTGGCCATTCATCTTACTCCTCTGTTTCTCTCTGCTATTGCACTATAAGCTCCTGGAAGATGGAGAAGATGGGATTCAACAATATATACTCAAGCACTTAGCTAGTAGTAAATGATAAGTGACAATGGAATGTACGGGTGATTGAGTGTAGCTGAGGCAAACAAGCCCATTACTAATTAGCTTTTTGCAAAATGAACTGAAACTGAAACTCAGATCCTTTCTTCATGAAGGTGTCATTTATACCAAATATATAATTGAAGTGAAATAAATTAAATTGCAGCAAAAGTTCTTTTTCAATTATTTTGCCATTTAATCTTGTTTCTTTCATGATTATTTATAGTCATCATTTAACTTCATTCTAATTTTTATTATTCAATATAGTAAAGAAGCATTGTGTTTTATTAGGCCAAGTCTATCAACTAGCAAGAATAACAAGAGACGATAACATTTAAATTGCCTATTGCAACTTTACTATTTGCGGATTAGCATTTACTAGTGTAAGAGTCTAAAAATCTAGTGAATGATATAAGTAATTTTAATTGCTTACTACCATACACTGCAAATAAATCAATATAAAAATTCTCTGAGCTCAAGGTAAGAATAAAGTACACTGGCAAAGTGCATGAGCAACTTAACAGACTGAATCTGTATTTAGAAGAAAAGAGATTTCATAATATGCCACATCAATGATGAAGCTATTGTTAAAATATCATCACACCCACAGTTTACTTCCCTATGCTTCTCCATTGTTTAAGTTGTTTCTATGTCAACTGAACAGTGTTATAGAAGAAGAATCAAGTTAAGACATATCTATGATTCTGTTGAATGGGACAAAATAATTTGAGAAATCATTTTAAATCTCAGTTACTGATAATAGTGGAACAAGTAAAAGACGTGTAGCTACTTTACCATCAAAGGAAAAGGTGACTCAATGACCCAAAGGCCATCATGAAATAATAACAAATGTGGTGCCACACCTGCTGCTACAAGCTGCTTCCACAGAGTGAGATTACTTAAAAATAAATAAATAAAAATTCAGCACTGGCAGATGGCTCAGTTGGTTGAAGTGTTGTCCCATAAGAATGCAGGTTCCATTCCCAGTCAGGGCATAAACCCAGGTTGCAGTTTCAATTCTAGGACAGGGAACATGCAGGAGGCAATTGATTGATGTTTCACATCAATGTTTATCTCTCTTACTCTCTTGCCCTTCTTTTCTCCCTAAAGTCAATAAAAACATATCTCTGGCTGAGGATTAAAAAAACCCACAAAAACAAAAAATGGTTTTTGCAGTAAAAATACATGCTACCAAGAGTCACTCAATTAATTTTTTTAAACATATTTTATTGATTTTTTACAGAGAGGAAGGGAGAGGTATAGAGAGTTAGAAACACCAATGAGAGAGAAATATCAATCAGCTGCCTCCTGCACACCCACTCCTGGGGATGTGGCCAAAACCAAGGTACATGCTTTTGTCTGGAATCAAACCTGGACCCTTGAATCCGCAGGCCTATGCTCTATCCACTGAGCAAAACCAGTTAGAGCTCAATTAGTTTTTAATTGGTGAAATCATAGTTATAGCATTTCTTCAGCCTAAATTGAGTAGTAATATTTTGATATATTCTAAAATAGTTTGTGTATTTTAAAAGATTTCACAGAATATTTTTTTATTTTTTTAAATATATTTTATTGATTTTTTACAGAGAGAAAGGGAGAGGGATAGAAAGTCAGAAACATCGATGAGAGAGAGACATCGAACTGCCGCCTGCTGCACGATCCCACTGGGGATGTGCCCGCAACCAAATACATGCCCTTGACCGGAATCGAACCCAGGACCCTTCAGTCCGCAGGCCGACCCTCTATCCACTGAGCCAAACTGGTTTTGGCCCACAGAATATTTTTTAAGAAATACATATAGACTATGTTTAACAGGAATTACTTAGCAGTTAACACTGATAATTTAAGTTTATAAATTTATCTCTAATAGTATTAATTCAGTATTTCTGACAGTTTAAAATAATATAACTTGGAAATTTATAATTTAACTCTATAGATAGTACCAATATTTTTCAGATAAACAGGTCTATGGGTTTATATTCATTTAGATAATTATTTTTATTTTAAAATTTACTTTTTTCTTTCTGGGAATAACTCTAGATCAGTGGTTCTCAACCTTTTTTAATGCTGGGACCTTTTAATACAGTTCCTCATGTTGTGGTGACCCCCAATCATAAAATTATTTTTGTTGCTACTTCATAACTGTAATTTTGCTACTGTTATGAATCATAATGTAAATATCTGTGTTTTCTGATGGTCTTAGGCTATACAGCAGTGATTCTCAACTTGTGGGTCGCGACCTACAGGTTGAAAACTGCTAGCAAGGTCACCTAAGACCATCGGAAAACAGATATTTACATTATGATTCATAACAGCAGACTAGAGGAAGGCAAGAATCAAGTCAAAAATTTGAAATATAAAGAAGCAGAAAATAT
Source organism: Lasiurus cinereus (assembly GCA_011751065.1). Taxonomy (NCBI): domain Eukaryota; kingdom Metazoa; phylum Chordata; class Mammalia; order Chiroptera; family Vespertilionidae; genus Lasiurus; species Lasiurus cinereus. The sequence continues at coordinate 16,685,471 of JAAGEH010000032.1, forward strand.
TCAACTAGAAAAGCAAGAGGAGAAAAGAATCCAAAAATGTGAAGATAATGTAAGGAGCCTCGGGGACAGCTTCAAGCGTACCAACATCAGAATTGTGGGGGTGCCAAAAGAAGAGAGAGAGTGAAAGGAAATGGACTCCCCTCCATCTTGTCCTATAAGGGCTGGGACCCCTGCCTAAACCCCCTCCCTTTTCTGGGAGTGGCCACAGGTGTGCCAGCAATGTCTTAACTTCCCCAACCCCTGAAAGGACCAATGAAGTTCCAAGGACACAGCTAAGGTCCTAATTAGGCTTAACCACAGAAAAACCCCAATTCAAGTGACCAATCTCATCACTTTCCTAAGCCCCCTGATTATCCTTCCCAATAAAACTCATTGTTCCCACCCGGTTCGCTCTCTTGCCTCATTGCTGCGCCAGAAAGAGGCTGAGAGCCAAACCCGGGTTTGAATAAAGACTCTGCTTTTGCATCGGCATGCTACCTTAGTGGTGGATTATTGGGGACCCCAAACTCTGGGCACAACATTTGGGGGCTCGTCCGGGATTCCCAATACCCATAAAGGACCCCGATCCGGAGAGTCCATCTGACCATGGTAAGTGTCTGTCTGTTTCTGTTCTCTGTGCGAGCTCGCTTCTGAAGTCTGTAGTGCCCGAAATGGTCTAGGTGGACACACTAGTGGATCTCGGGCAGGGGGTGGGGGTGGGTTAGAGGATGCTCTGCTTCCCCACGAGGGACGTGGAATCCTCTCACGGGAGGGACGTGAAATCCCCTCACAGGAGGGATGTGGAATCCCCGCAAACCTCTGGGAGGAAGTGGGTGGCTCCTACGGGTTGGCGTACGACCATTGTCCAGTGATCAGTTTTGTTTCCACGGGTTCGGAAGTCTGCTTTGGATGTTCTTATCTGTTTGATCGGTTTTGTTTCCACGGGTTCAGAAGGCTGCTTTGGGTATTTTTATCTGTTTGATCAGTTTGTGTCTTTTTGTATACTTTTGTGAGCTCATTGGACAGAAGTTATGGGACAGACTCAGGCTACCCCCTTGAGTATTATGGTTGATCATTTTAGAGAGGTTAAGAGAAGGGCTAACAACCTTAGTTTAGAAGTGAAAAGCCGATGGCAAAAATTTTGTTCCAGCACGTGGCGGGCCCTCAATACCGGATGGCCGCCAGAAGGGACTCTTGACCTCCCCACCATTCGCCAGGTCAGAGAAATCGTTTCCCAGCCAAGGGGAGGCCATCTTAATCAACTCCCTTACATTATTACTTGGCAGGATCTCATAGAGGACCCTCCCGTCTGGATTAAACCTTTCCTAGCTCCGTGCCCTCGGGAGCCGGAACCCATTCTTGCCTTGCAGGAAACGGAGAAGAAAAAGAAGGCGGTTACTTCTGAGAAGAAGGAGAAGGAAGCCACCCTGCCATCAGCTCCTGATCCCCTCCACCCGGTTTTACAGGGGGGAACAGGAGAAGAGTTAATTTTCCCTCCCCCGTACCAGTTCTCCAGGTTACCTGGGGTGGGCTTCTGGCGGCGGCAGGGGGCGGGCTTCGGGTATGGCCAGAGTTCCGGTAGGAAGCCCATCTCTTACCAGGCAAAGGGCTCAGAAGGAACTGCATGTTGCAGCCCCTGACTCCACCATTAAGATTCTGCCCTTGCGAGCTGCGGGGCCCCCCGGACGCGGATGGCAATCAGCCCCATCACTACTGGCCTTTCACCACTAGTGATCTCTATAATTGGAAAGCTCAGAATCCTAAGTTTTCTGAGAAGCCGGAGGGCTTATCGATTTGTTAGATTCTGTTCTTTTCACCCATCAGCCTACCCGTCAGCAGCTTTTGCAGGTCCTATTCACCACCGAGGAGAGGGAGAGAATCCTCAATGAGGCCTGGAAGCTAGTCCCAGGTGTGGACGGGAACCCTAGCACCAACCAGGCTCAGATAGACACCACCTTTCCCCTGACTAGACCTGAATGGGACTTCAACACGGCAGAAGGTAAGGAGAGGCTCCGGGTCTACCGCCAAACTCTAATGGGAGGGTCTCCGCATGGCTGCTAGAAAGCCTACCAATTTGACCAAGGTAGAGAATATACAGCAGGAAAGGGATGAGCCTCTAGCTGCTTTCTTAGAACATTTCATGGAGGCATGCCGCACTTACACCCCCATGGACCCAGAAGCCCCTGAGAATAAGGCAGCTGTAGTCATGAGTTTTATAGACCAGTTAGCTGCAGACATCAGAAAGAAACTGCAGAAAATAGATTAGGAGAAAAAAGTCTTCAAGACTTGCTGGAGGTGGCGGAGAAAGTGTACAATAACCGGGAGTCCCCTCAAGATAGGCAAGCCCACGCCATAGCGGCTGCCAGTGACAAGCAGACCCGAAACCTGGCCAAGATTCTGCTAGCCACAACCACAGAATCCTCCGAGGAACGGACCCGCCGCCTTCGCCAGCTTGCAGATGACCAAGAAGAAGGTAAGGGGGTCATCAGAGGCGGGAAAAGGAGGCTGCAGCAGAACCAGTGTGCTTACTGTAAAGAGATAGGACACTGGGCTCAGGAATGCGCAAAGAGAACCGGCAGGAAGGGAAGCAAGACAGACCGGTTAGAAGTCTTAGAGCTGGAAGGATTAAGTGATTAGAGGAGTCAGGGTTTGGACCCCCTCCCCGAGCCCAGGGTAACTCTTCGAGTGGAGGGGACCCCCAGTGAATTTCTTGTAGACACTGGGGCCCAACATTCAGTCCTACGTACAACTCAAGGGAAGCTAGCCAACAAGAAATCCTGGGTGCAAGGGGCAACTGGCATAAGCCAGTATTCATGGACTACCCGAAGAACAGTAGATCTAGGAACGGGCCGGGTATCCCATTCATTTATGGTAATACCAGAATGCCCTTACCCCCTACTAGGATGGGACTTGCTAACCAAGATTGGAGCCCAAATAACTTTCAGACAAGGGGGGCCCCAGGTCACTGATGGTAGAGGCCATTCCATCCAAGTTCTGACCCTGAGACTGGAGGAGGAATATCGTCTCCACCAGGGGGCACTCCCAGTAGAAAGTACTGTGGACAGATGGCTACAGGAATTCCCTACTGCTTCGGCAGAAACGGGGGCAGTTGGACTGGCTGCTCACAGGGCCCCAATCCTAGTGGAGCTAAAGCCTGGAGAAGGCCCAATAAGAGTCAAGCAGTATCCTATGTCCCAGGAGGCCCGGGAGGGAATCCAGCCTCATGTCCGGAGGCTGTGAAACTTGGGGGTGCTGATCCCATGCCAGTCTGCCTGGAACACCCCCCTTCTGCCTGTCAAGAAACCACACACAAAGGACTACCGGCCAGTACAGGACCTCCGGGAAGTAAATAAAAGAGTCATGGATATACATCCAACTGTTCCTAACCCATACACTCTCCTAAATTCCTTGACACCCTCTAGAGTCTGGTATACTGTATTAGACTTGAAGGATGTCTTCTTCAGCCTGCCGCTAGCACCTCAAAGCCAACCCGTTTGCTTTCAAATGGCAGCACCCGGAGGAGGAATACAGTGGACAACTAACCTGGACGTGACTGCCCCAAGGGTTCAAGAATTCGCCTACCATCTTTGACGAGGCATTGCACGAAGACCTCGGTGAGTACAGAAGAGAACACCCAATCTCACCCTCCGTCAGTACGTAGATGACATCTTGATTGTTGCCGATACCGTCGAAGACTGCGAGCAGGGGACCAGAGACCTGTTAGCCACCCTGGGGACCTTAGGGTATCGGGCCTCCACAAAGAAAGCTCAAATATGCCAAGAGAGGGTGAGTTACCTGGGATACATCCTGGAGGGTGGACAACGACGGTTGTCAGATGCTAGAAAAGAGACTGTCCTGAAAATCCCCACTCCCACCTCCCGGAAGGAAGTGAGGGAATTCCTAGGGTCGGCTGGCTATTGCCGCCTCTGGATTCCAGGTTTTGCTAAGATCGCCAGGCCCCCATAGGAAGCTACCAAGGAGGGGAAGGTATTTGAATGGACTAAAAAGGAAGAGGCTGCCTTTAATCAGATAAAGACAGCCCTCTTGGCTGCTCCAGCCCTGGGGCTGCCAGACATTATAAAGCCTTTTCGCCTCTTTGTAGATGAACACAAGGGAATAGCAAAAGGGGTTCTGACTCAGGCTTTAGGCCCCTGGAGCCACCCAGTAGCATATTTGTCCAAGAAGCTAGATCCAGTAGCTGCGGCTGGCCGCCATGCATGAGAATCATTGCAGCAACCGCGTTTAGTCAAGGATTCTGACAAACTGACCCTAGGACAGGAGATCTGTATTACAACCTCGAATGCCATTGAGGGGGTCCTAAAACAGCCTAGCAATGCACGTATGACTCACTATCAAAGCTTGCTGCTCAATCCTCCTACAGTGCAGTTCCATCCAAGTGTGGCCCTCAACCCCGCTACCCTGCTACCTAACCCTGACCTAGATGCCCACTACATGACTGTGCGGGAATCCCGAGCGGGTGCATGGACTCCAGAAAGATTTGACTGACCGGCCCCTCCCTGATGCAGAGGCCACCTGGTTCACGGATGGAAGTAGCTTCATGCGAGATGGGTGCAGGTATGCGGGTGCAGCAGTGGTCACCGACACGGACACTGTATGGGCGGAGGCTCTGCCCCCTGGAACATCAGCTCAGCAAGAACTCATTGCACTCACTAAGGCACTGACACTGGGGGCTGGGAGACGGCTTAACATCTACACAGATAGCCATTAAGCATTTGCTACAGTTCATGTTCACGGGGCGATCTATCAGGAGAGAGGGCTATTGACAGCAAAGGGATGGACAATAAAGAATAAATAGGAGGAAATTCCTGACCTGCTTGCGGCTTTGTGGCTCCCCACTAAGCTAGCCATCATCCACTGCCAAGGGCACCAGAAGGCAGATGACCCAGTGGCAAGAGGTAACCAAAGGGCTGATCAGGCAGCCAAGGCAGTGGCCCTCACCTCGTTCCCAACAATGACCTTATGACTGCCAGACCCCGGGGACCCAGTTTTGCCAGATCAGCTGGGGTACTCTCAGGAGGAGCTGCAGTGGATTAGGAAGCTCCCCCACGTCCAGGAAATTAAAGGATGGTGGTACACATCAAACAAGGAGCTCATACTACTGGACTGGCTTGGGGTTAAGGTGTTAGAACGCATGCATAAGTCCACCCACCTGGGGAACCGGAAATTAAGAGATTTAATTCAGCATGCTAGAATCAAGATTCACCAACAAGACTCAAAAATAAATCAAATTGTAACCTCATGCAAGACCTGCCAACTCACAAACGCAAGAGCCGGGTCAGGTGATCAAGGAACCAGGCTCAGAGGCACCAAACCAGGGGCACAATGGGAAGTTGATTTCACTGAAATCAAACCAGGGAAGTATGGCTATAAATATCTTTTAGTATTTATAGACACCTTCTCTGGCTGGGTAGAAGCGTACCCAACCAAGCATGAAACAGCCCAGACAGTCGCCAAGAAACTACTGGAAGACATCCTACCCAGGTATGGTTTTCCAGCTATGATAGAGTCTTACAATGGTCCAGCTTTCATTTCACAGGTAACACAGGTGATAACTAAAGTCATTGGGGCAGGTTGGAAATTACATTGTGCCTATAGGCCCCAGAGCTCAGGGCAGGTAGAGAGGATGAATAGAACTCTAAAAGAGACCCTTACCAAATTAACCATGGAGACTGGCGGGGATTGGGTGGCTCTCCTTCCATATGCCCTTTACCGGGTAAGGAACTCTCCTTACACTCTAGGTCTTACCCCTTATGAGATCATGTTTGGCAGACCGCCCCCCCCCCCAATTATTCCTAACCTTAAAGCTGAGCTTCTTGCTGAATTTGAAAATCAGGAGGTATCTTTTCTCTTAAGAGGGTTGCAGAGGGTGCATGAAAACGTTTGGCCACGCCTCTGAGCGATATACGAGGCTAGCCCAGCCCTGACTCCTCATCAGCATAAGCCCAGGGACTGGGTCTATGTCAAGAGACATCGCCGGGAGACCCTTGAGCCAGGTTGGAAGGGTCCCTACGTCGTAGTGCTGACGACCTTCACCACCCTCAAAGTAGACTGTGTCGCGACCTGGGTCCACCCACCACAGGGAACCTGACCCAGAGTCAGACTTCACTGCTTGAGAGTTGTCAAGGAATCCATGGCCCTCATAAGAGAGGGATAGCAGAAGCGTAGGCTAGAAGATAGGGGTCTCAGTCTTGGTATGAATCATTGTTTAATTGGTCCCCATGGTTAACTAATCTTATTTCCACCCTCATTGGACCACTTATAATCCCCTTAATGCTGTTAACTTTCAGTCCTTGTATTATTAACAAACTGGTCAAATTTGTCAAGGAGCGCATAGGAGTAGTCCAATTAATGGTTACAAGCCCAGTACCAGCCTCTAGCAACAGAAGAAGAGGCAGAAATGCATCCCGTCCCAGGGTTGAGACGTGTACCCCAAGACAAGGGGGGAATGAAAGGAAATGGACTCCCCTCCATCTTGTCCTATACGGGCTGGGACCCCTGCCTAAACCCCCTCCCTTTTCTGGGAGTGGCCACAGGTGTGCCAGCAATGTCTTAACTTCCCCGACCCCTGAAAGGACCAATGAAGTTCCAGGGACACAGCTAAGGTCCTAATTAGGCTTAACCACAGAAAGACCCCAATTCAAGTGACCAATCTCTGTAACTCTCATCACTTTCCTAAGCCCCCTAATTATCCTACCCATAAAACTCATTGTTCCTGCCCGGAAAGCTCTCTCTCACCTCGCTGCTGCGCCAGAAAGAGGCTGAGAGCCAAACCCGGGTTTGAATAAAGATTCTTTGATTTTGCATCGGAAAAGGCTCCTTAGTGGTGCATTATTGGGGACCCCGAACTCTGGGCACAACAAGAGCAAGATACTGAAAACCTATTTAAAGAAATAATAACTGAAAACTTCCCACATCTGGTAAAAGAAATAGACTTACAAGTCCAGGAAGCACACAAAACCCCATATAAAAGGAATCCAAAGAGGACCACACCAAAACACATCATAATTAAAATACCAAGAGCAAAAGACAAAGAGAGAATATTAAAAGCAGCAAGAGAAAAACAGTTCATTACCTACAAGGGAGCACCCATACGTCTGTCAGCTGATTTCTCAAAAGAAAAGATGCAGGCCAGATGGGAGTGGCAAGAAATATTCAAGGTGATGAATAGCAAGAACCTACAACCAAGAATACTCTATCCAGCAAAGCTATCATTCAGAATTGAAGGGCAGATAAAGAGCTTCACAGAGAAGAAAAAGCTAAAGGAGTTCATCAACTCCAAACCAGTATTATATGAAATGCTTGAACGGTACTCTTTTAGAAGAGGAAGAAGAAAAAGGTAAAAGTCAAAAATTATGAACAACAAATACATATCTATCAACAAGTGAATCTAAACATTAAGTGAATTAAAAATTTGATCAACAGAATAAACTGGTGAATATAATAGAATCAGGAGCCCAGAAAGGGAGTGGACTGATCATTCTCAAGGGGAAATGGGTGAGGGGTGTATGATTTTTGTCCAGGGAGAGACTGGACAAAAATCATACACCTATGGATGAGGTCAATGGGAGGAAGATAAGAGCAGAGGGAAAGGTGGGAGCTGGGTGGAGGGGTGCTATGGAGGGGAAAAAATAGAAACAAATGTAGTAATTTGAATAATAAAGGTTTAATTAAAAAAAATTAAGATTCTAAGGATAATTTGAAAGTATAAAATTTGTGAAGGTTGTATATGTGATAAGGTTGAAGAGAAATGTGTTAACCCAGGAAAGTTTAAACAATGGCCAGACCACTAGCTAAAGCTGTAGCCTACCTGTAGCTAACAAACCATTATCTCCTGCACCAGAGGAAAAACAGGAACAGTTTTAATCTGAAAAGCAGCTTTTAGGTTTCAAAGCAGCAGAATGAGAGGCTGCACTTGTGAAACCCTCGAATGCGCTTAGGAAGGGGCAGGGCAGGGAAATCTGCAAAGCCCTGCCTAGAATCATGCCATTAAACACTGGGTTGGTACATAGCGTCAGTAGTGCCAGAACGGGATGGTTTGTGCCTGCCTGTGATGCCCCAAACCCAGCAGAACTGAGGCTGGCTATATGGTAGTCACAGGTTGGTGGCTTCTGTGCTCATAGGGGCATGGTGGCAAGGGTGGGTGGTAGGCGTGTCCTCCCAGCTTTTTTCTGCAAAGGATAACAGTACAAAAGCATATGTGTCTGTGCTTCTGATGCATTACTAGAATACATAACAAATTATTAGCCAGTTTTAAAAGGGTTAATTCTGCCCTAACCAGTTTGGCTCAGTGGATAGTGTGTAGGCCTGTGGACGGAAGGGTCCCAGATTCGATTCAGGTCAAGGGCATGTACCTTGGTTGCGGGTACATCACCGGTGGGGAGTGTGCAGGAGGCAGTTGATCAATGTTTCTCTCTCATCAATGTTTCTAACTCTCTATCCCTCTCCCTTCCTCTCTGCAAAAAATCAAAAAAATATATTCAAAAAATAAAATGTTAATTTAAAATTTTTTTTTAAAAAAAGAAAAGGGTTAATTCTGTGGTCCGGTCCAAATCTTTAATGTTAAAACCGGTTAAAGCTTTGATAATCTTCAGATTGAGTATATTTTGGAAGCACTTCTGAGTTTATCTCAAGAATTTAACTGAGAGACAGCTTTGTGACACCCTGAGGGCTCTAGGCTGGCTCAAAGATCTATAACCTCTTCCTAAAAAGAAATATTTTTTAACTAAATCAGACAGACTCAATATAATTGAAATTGCATAAAGAAAAAAACTAACAGCAGCCCTAATTGGTTTGGTCAGTAAGATAGAGTATCTGCCTGTGGACTCAAGGTTCCCAGGTTCAAGTCCAGTCAAGGGCATGTACCTTGGTTGCGGGCACATCCCCAGTGGGGAGTGTGCAGGAGGCAGCTGATTGATGTTTCTCACTCTCTATCCCTCTCACTTCCTGTCTGTGAAAAATCAATAAAATATATTTAAAAACAAAACAAACAAACAGAAAAAAACTAACAACAGTGTTCTATTTAGACAAATATACATTGAATGTTATAGAGGTTTCAATCTACTTCAGAAATGAACTTACACAGATTCAAAGCCAAGTTCAAAAAGGAAACTTAGAAATAGCACATATCTAGTCAGGGTCATAGGGCAAGAGTGATAATTATGCATCTGCCAATGACACTCTGGGTGTTTTGTGTTTCATTTATTGGAATTTATAAACTGTTTTCAATGTTTGATATACTTTCTGCAATAAACCATGTGCCGTGTTATTTTTTATATACAAATTGTTTGTTGTACTAAAAGGTTGTTGTCTCAGAATACTATAGAGTAAAGGTTTTATCAATTGTACTTTAAACAAATCTATAACCATAAATTTTGTCATATTGACCAGTATTGCTTTACTTTGGTGCATTTAAATCTTTAGAAAAACTAAAGGAAAGGACTCTGATTTACTCTAAATTCCAGGCTTCTTAGCAGGTCCTATCTTTGAACTAAAAGGGTTTTGTAGAACTTCAGGGATTTATTAAAAGTATATATAGAAGCTGGTACCCCCTTCGAGCATACCTGAGTGAAATATATAGATGAGTACTAGACATTCAGGGGTAAATTTAAGCTTTAAAGGGGGAAATAAAAATCTCTTCTACCAGTATTCACCATTAATAAAAACTAAGAAAGTGTGCATTTTTCCTAAACTATTCCCTGCACAGTAACTAGCATGTCCCTCTCCCAAGCATTTTCGGGGAGCAACCAAGTTGGTTGCCTGCTTTAAAAGAAAATGAAATCTCTGAGATAGCATTTTTAAGGATTGGAAGTAAAAGAGCAGAAATTCTGGTTCAGTAAAAACTAAGAATTAAGCCAGTAAGCAAGGAAGTTTAAGATACTAAATTTGGCTAGAAATAGATTCCATCCTTTCTTCAGAAATCAGGCAGAGGATAAATCCTTTAATGATGAAGGGCATGCAAGAGCTGGGGACTGGAGTTGTTTATACTTTCCCTGGATCCTGGCTGAACCAGGGTTCGGGGTATTGTATACATTCTCTTAAGTCCTCATCCTAGAGTAGACCCCTAGGGAATTCAGTTCAGCAGGTATTTCAACCCATCCAGTTCAATGGGTACTTCAAACACATTACAGCCATCTCAGGCCCTTTTTAATCACAGACAAGGGACCTGAGAGCAAGACATGAGGTACGCTTCCCCCACGATATAGGGAAGTACAGTGATGAGGTTAGTCCACCCAGCAGTCTTGGTTGTGACCGTACGTGGGCAGGGTCCTCCTCACTCCTAGTTTGAGAGTGGGATCTTCCTTTTCCTTGGCCAGGAGGGGGACACTCCACTGGCAAGGACATCCTTGTGTGACTACAATGGATACAGTAATCATCCTTGTGCATTTCTTTTTCTTTCTTCTTCTTTCTCTCAGATGAGAAGTGTGTCATCCAAACTACATAAAGACAGCCCCTAGAATGCATCCTCAAAAATTGGGATAATTTTGACCCACAAATCTTAAAGATTTTTCTCTGCACTCAGGTTTAGCCTCAATACCAACTAGCATATGAGGAGAGTTGGTCCTCAGAAGGAAGCCTCATCCTACAATTAGATATTTTCTGTAGGAAAAATGGGAAATAGTTGGAAGTCCCATATGTCCATACTTTCTTTACTCTAGGGGACAAATCAGAGGTAGGTGGAAAACCATAAACTTATCCCTTCACTCCTGGCAATAACAACCCAAAGTTCACCAAGGGAGAATGTGAACTGCCCAGGAATAAGCCAACTTTAACTTGCGCCAAGAGAGATGAAGGATCTGGTCATACTTTAGCCCAGATCCCCTTCTCACCCTGAGACATGAAACAAGTTGAAAGTAATTTAGGAAAGTTCTTAGAAGATCCTGACAAAGATATTAAGGTCTTCCAAAACCTCAAACGTTTGACCTCTCATATAGAGACATCATGTTCATATTAATCCTGATCCTCTCAGCTGCTAAAAAGCAAGGTCCTGAAACTGAGAAGTGAAAAAGAAAGCACTGCCAGTTCCATATTATGGAAGGCCTCAGTTGTAGTAAAACAAAGCCTATTAATTACTCTAAATTAACCACCATTCATCAAGGGGCTGATGAAAACACCTCAGTTTTTTAGAAAGGCTCAGGGAGGCTTTGGTTAGCACACCAACATTACCCCAGATTCAGAATTGGGACAGCTAATTTTAAAGAAATATTTATCACCCAGGCTGTCCCAGACATCAGGAGGTTGCAAGAATTGGCTAATTGGTCCCAAGAGTACTTTAGAGAATCTCCTGAAAGTTACCATCTCTGTTCCACAATCAGGGCCAGGATACAGAAAAAGGAGAAACAGGAGAAGCCAGGCCAAAATAAGGCTCTTGGTGCTGCGCTTTGGGAGTAGGAGCCTCAGGCAGAGCCCGGAGGCGAATGGTGAGTCCCGATCACCTGCTACAAATGTGGCCAGATCTGACACATAGGCTGGAGCTACCTCAAGGAACGTGGAAAACCCCCAAAGCCCTGTCCTGTTTGTCAAGGAAAACACTAGAAGTGGGACTGCCCCCAGAGACCTAGGTCCCTTGGGGCAGGGCTGGCGACCCAACTGGCCCCACTGGACTGAGGGGTCACAGAGTCCCTCAACCCAGCTTCTCAGGGGACTGCTACCTCCACCCAGTGGAGCCCTGGTAAGCCTGACAGTGGGGGGCAAGGACATTACTTTCCTCCCTGATGTTGGGAACACTTCTCTGTACTCTTCCCCAACCCTCAGTTAATCATCCTCAGAGGCTGTAGCCATTACAGACCTGTCTGGAAAGCCAATAAAGAAATATTTTTCTTAGCCTTTAGGATACAGCTGGGGTAAGTTACCTCTTTCCCATGCCTTCCTAATCCTGCAAAAAGCCTCACATCCACATCAGAGACAGTATCCTCTCAACTCTGAGGCTTGAGAAGGATTCAATATTATAAAAGGCCATCTATTTCAGAAGCCCAAGGTTTATTGAAACATGTCCTAGTCCTTACAATACCCTGGTCTTAGAAGTCCAAGAGCCTAACAGAAGTGGAGGACTAGTTCAGGACTTATAACTATTAAATAAGGCAGTGATTCCTATCCACCCAATTGTCCCTAACCCTTACACTTTACTTGCCCAGATTCCAGAGGAAACAGAGTGGTTTATAGTATTGAATCTCAAGGATGCCTTTTTCTGTAATACCCTACATCCTAACTCACAGTCCCCATTCGACTTTAGAAGATCCCTAATAATCAAAGCCATCAGCTAACATAGTCACTACTGCTCTAGGATTTGGGGGAATAGCCCTCATTTATTTAGGCAGGTCTTTAAACAATTGAAAAGGCTCTTTTTACAGGCCCCAGCTTTAAGTCTCCCAACAGGTCAGCAGCCTCAACTCCTAAATCCATCTGTCTCGAGTGACCCTTGAATGCCAGCACAGGAGGAGAATGAAACTGTACTGCCATCAACTGAATCACCAGATTCCTATTTGTGTGAGCCTCTAGAGCAGTGGTTCTCAACCTTTCTAATGCCATGACCCTTTAATACAGTTCCTTATGTTATGGTGACCCCCATCCATAAAATTATTTTCGTTGCTACTTCATAACTGTAATTTTGCTACTGTTATGAATCTGATGTAAATATCTGTGTTTTCTGATGGTCTTAGGCGACCCTGCCAGCGGTTCTCAGGTTGAGAGCAGAGTCTGTGCCATGAATTAACACTTCTTGCTGCAAGCAGCTTAGCGAAAAAAGCCTCACAATCCCTTTACCCAGAAGTCCAGGAACCAATAAAGATATGATGCCATCCCTATTAGCTGGCTCCCCTTCTCAAACTCTTTTCATGCTGTTTTTTATTACTCATCTTTAACCATTACCTGTTTATGTTTTATATCCTCATATTTAGAAGCTCTAAAGTTACAAATGATCCTCCGCATGGAACCGCAAAAGGAGGCCGCTACATGCATCATCCATGGACCCTTAGAACACCCACTTCTAATGGGACCCTGAATATGGCCCTCAAACTATGACCCCTTTGCCAAGAGAAAGCAGCCAGAAAGACCCGGCATCCCCTGTCCCCAATTGTAGTTGGGGTTTCCTAATTGAAGAGAGGACTAAAATAGGAATTTTTTAGGGGTGAAATAGGCAGGTTTAGGGCACTTTTAAAAATTAAAAGGAACCAAAGAAAAAGCACAGGAGTTGCAAAAAGTTATATTTCCATAAGACAGAGGAAAGGCAGAAGCTACATTTCCATAAGATAAAAGAAATGGGAGTAGTCAAAGGCCTATATTTATAAAATAAAGAAGGAGGGCCTTATTTGTCCCACTTGAGGTTTGACCTTTGAGATCAGTTGCTATATTGACCAAGTCAAAAGGGAATAGTGGCCAATCAGAGGGGATATCCAGGCATAAAAACTGCAGCCTTTATAAATCAGAGAAAAGGAACTCAAAGGGACTCTTTCCCCCTCCTTACATGGGAGTCCATACTTCTCTATAATAATAAAAGGGTAATATGCTAATTAGATCAGATGTCTTTCTGGAAGAACTTCAGGACAAAGCAGGGCTGCAAGGGAAGCCCTGGTCCTGGATGCCTGCCAATGGGCAGAGGGAAGCCCCGGACCTGGATGCTTGCAGTGGGAAGCCCAGGTCCAGGTGCCTGCTGGCAGCTGGAGGGAAGGCCAGGTCCCCAGTGCCAGGGGAAAGCCAGTGCCAGCAGCCAGGAGAAGGAAAGCCTACTCTTGCACACATTTCATGCACTGGGCCTCTAGTTCTTCAATAAATTTCCACCTTTGCTATACCATCTTCTGTTCATGGTTTCATTCTTTGACTCCTATAGACAAAGAATCGGGGGAAGCCGTCCTGCCCAGGTGAACATTTCCTGTTCCAGTCCAAAAATCCTGTATCACAAATACAGTCCAACTGGTGTGGCTCAGTGGTTGAATGTTGACCTGTGAACCAGGAGGTCATGCTTTGATTCCAGGTCAGGGCACATGCCCGGGTTTTGGCTCAATCCCTACTGGGGAACTTGCATGAGGCAGCCAATTGATAATTATTTTTCATCATTGATGTTTCTATCTCTCCCTCCTTTTCCCTTCCTCTCAGAAATCAAAAAAATACGTATTTTTTAAAATGCAAATACAGATATTTCTTTTAAGCCTTTCCTCATGGCTTCTGAATAAGGTTTCTTACAAAACATAATTCAAATTCCCAAAATAGGAAAAGAGATAGAGTCACAGAAAGCATGCCATTGAAATAGTGCATCTTTGCACATGATCTTGGATGCATAATTACAATTTAACTTCTTTGATTATATTAAGGATTATACCACTACATTTTTTCAAGATTCATTTGCCTAATTAGACAATTAAATAAACTCAGTCACACATGTTAACATTTTTAATACTAAGTATAAATTATAACCAATGATAAAACTGAAAATAAATAAGGAATGTTTTATTGACATCTAAATTGCTGAGCAAGTCTTAGTTTTGCTTTGATAATGCAAATTCCCACAACTACCACCCAGCTGTGTGAAAATCATCACAATTTATCTTGATAAAAACTGACACAGTATAAACACCACAACTTTAGTGAAGTCAGAGTAAGAATGGATAGAATGGATTCCATCAACTGATCCTCTCACCTCACTGAGTGAGAAACAGAAGGGGCTGACAATTAACTACAGTGGGTAACTGAGAACCACAGCCACTGTCTTAGCCTACACCAGTGGTCAGCAAACTCATTAGTCAACAGACCAAATATCAACAGTACAACGATAGAAATTCCTTTTGAGAGCCGAAAACTGACTTCTGTGCATGGGCCATGAAGTTTCAATCCCACTGTATGTGTGCCTGCATGTGGTATTTTGTGGAAGAGCCACACTCAAGAGGCCAAAGAGCCACACGTGGCTTGTGAGGCATAGTTTGCTGACCACTGGCCTACACAAACAAACAAAAGTTTAAAGGAATTCCAAATTAAAACAGTATCTTGATTTTTTAAAAATGTTAATGGATGAGATGAATTAAATCCAAAAAAGAGTAAGTAAAAATAGACAATTTATTCATATTAAGACAGAAATGAAAGGGCATCACACTACTACATTTAAAGAAATAAGTTTTATCTAAGATATATGTAAAATATATCTTTTCTTTCAAAAACAAATTCATTTACTTTGTCCTTTATTGGAACAAACAAGTCTGCAGCTGAGAATGTACAATTGAAAACTTTCTGAAAAAAATCAATAGGTGCAGTCAAGTTAAACTGGTTTTTACTAAAGTAAATAAATTAAAACTGTGTTCAAAGTTCAAGAGAATTTTTTTAAAGGTAATATTCCATTTTAAAACTGAAACATAAAAACCTCAAATAAAGCTTTCTTTTACACCTGAGGTAGTAGCATAAAATCCAAATTTGCTATATTTCTATAGTTTTTTATTAACATAAATAGTGGCCCGGTGCATGAAATTTGTGGGCTTGGGGGCAGGGGAGAGGGGAGGGGGGACAGAGGAGAGTTGTTCAGCCCAGCCTGTGCCCTCTGGCAATTAGACATCCTTAGCACTGCCTTGAAGGTGGGAGAGCTCCCATTACCACCACTGTGGTCACCAGCCATGAGCCCAGCTTTTGGTTGAGCAGCACTCCCCATGTTAATCTGACCACCACTCCTGCGTTGAGCATCTGCCCCAT
>JAAGEH010000032.1:16703636-16764015 GCA_011751065.1 Lasiurus cinereus
AACTAGACTACTTTTATGGGAATACATAAAAAAAGTTTATGGTACAAAACCTGCAAAGTGGATGAATTAAGGGCACAAAGATACTGAACAAAATGGTTCCTAACGTCTCTAATTTCATTGCTTTGAGTTATCAGCAGTACCTGGACCAGACCAGTCATCAGTTTGAAAACAAGCATAGATTCTTCTAAATTTTGAAAATGAACTGCATGTTAATAAACACTGACTTTATAATCATTCAAAGTGCATATGTGTTTTTGAAGGAACACCCTGTATTTGTCTCTATTTCTGGAAATAAGAAGCAGTGGCTTTGGGATGAGCAACTACATGCCCATTGTCACTGGTGCGCCATTCAAAGACCCAACACCAACCTACTCTAGGCTCAGTATGATCTTTATTGAAAACAAACAAACAAACAAACAAAAAAACTTCATTATACCTCAGGCCATAATTATACCTAAGTGGCTTTAAAATTTTCTCTAACATGGACTTCACATTTTTCCAATTTTCCTAATTATATTTTATATTTGAGATGTTCTACATTGTTTTGTTTCTTTTTGATAAATTCAATCTATATTGTTCCCTAGACTCAATGACTTTGAAATCTAAACTCGAAAGTCACACTGACATATGTGTCACTTTTATTAAACTAAGGGCAGACTTCAGAAATACTGTAGGGTCAGTTACAACCAAAGCAATAATGCAAATATCAAAATATAAAATGAGTCACATATTGGTTTGGTTTCCAAATGCATATAAAAGTGTTTACACTGTATTGTACTCTAGCAAGTATGCAATAATGTCTTGAAATGTACATAATTTACCTTAACCAGTTTGACTCAGTGAACCGAGCATTCAGCCCTCAGACCAAAGGGTCCCAGATTCTATTCCAGTCAAGGGCATGAACCTCAGGTGCAGGCTCTATCATTGGCTCTGGTCAGGGCATGTGTAGTAGACAACCAATCTATGTATCTCTCTCTGTATTTCCCCTCCCACTTTCTCTAAAAAAAAAAAAATCAACAGAAATATATTCCTCAGGTTAACAACATATCCTTAGGATTAACAACAAGAAATATTTACATACCTTAATTCAAAATACTTTCTATTGCTAAAAATGCTAACACTCACCTCAGCCTTCAATGAGCCAAAAACTATTTGTGCATGAAGGGTCTACCTTAAATTTGTAAGGAATGCAATTCTCACAAAATTCAAATTGAAATGCAACAAAACCAAGTGTAGTAAACCTTCACTTAACATCATAGATACGTTAATGCAAATGTGATTAAAACAACATATTTTACCACAGGCTAATTGCTAAATATGAGTTAAGTTCCCACCACATCACATCAACATTATAACAAACTAGTGGCCCAATGCACGAATGAAGATTCGTACAAGAACGGGCCTTTGTTCCCTTGGCTGCCAGCACCGCCCTGGCTCTGAATAGAGCAGCCTTTCTGCTCTGGCCCAGAGCCACTTTTCTGCCTTTCCATGCTGCCCAGAGGCCCCTAGTGGCTGGGGTGGTGCAGAATGCCCGTGTTGTCGTTAAGGCAACCATGAAAGTGTCCTGCCGCACCCCCCTCAGCTGGGCACCTGTGTATGCAAATTAACCCACCATCTTTGTTGGGTTAATTTGCATACCCACTCCTGATTGGCTGGTGGGTGTCGCGAAGGTATGGTCATTAGATAGACAAGGTTGAACAAAACTATCCTATATAATAAAAGGGAAATATACAAATCGACCAAATGGCAGAATGACCAGGGGAGGATGCTCAATGTAGGAGCTTCCCCTGATGGGCAGTGTGCTCCCACAGGGAGAGCACCACTCAGCCAGAAGCCCAGACGCTGGTGGGTACCTTTCTTGCATTGAGATAGTGCTAAAACTGACAGCGTAGGCCCACTCCCCATGGGAACCAGGCCTAAGCCATCAGTGGGACATCCCCCAAGGGCTCCCAGACTGAGAGAAGGTGCAGGTCAGGCTGAGGGACCCCTCATCCCTGAGTGCATGAATCTTGTGCACCAGGTCTCTAGTGTTATATAAGGATCTGCAATATTCTTATAATTACTTGGTGTTATTCAATTAGTTATATCACCAAAATTGAGATGGCCCAGGTAGAATTGGAATTTCATAAAAGGGAAGTTATTTTTGGAAATTTCACCTTATATCCTATGAATATGCAGTTTTACATTCTCACTAGATATATGTGCAATTTCTTCACAAGTTCCACATAATTTCTTCCTTGCTCCAAAACTGAATTGCCTAATTTGCCCTTACAGCCACCATGAAGATGAGGAGGTTTCCTTTATAGCAATCATCACATTTAAAATTATCTTTTCCCACAAGCCAGTTTCAATTATCTAATTTAGACAATACTTTATCAGTTCATAGAGTAGCTATTATATAACAACTAGAAGCCAGGTGCACAATATTCATGCACGAGGAAGGCAGAAGGGTCTCTCAGCCTAGCCTGCACACTCTCTCAGTCTGGGAACACACAGGGAGTGGGCCTAAGCCATCAGTTGGACATCCTTAGAAGTCAATTTGCATATTAGCCTTTTATATCTGCAGGATCGGGCTGAAACCCACTCTCTCACATCCCTCCAGGGGTCCTGGATTGCAAGAGGGCACAGGCCAGGCTGAGGGGATGCACTGGTGCATGACTGGGGCAGGGGAGGGACACAGAAGGTTGGCCAGCCAGGAAGGGAATGCAAAGGACTCAAGGGCATGAACCTGTCTTGCTCAGCCCCAATTGGCCAGACCCCAGCAGCAAACTAGCCTACTGGTCGGAGCATCTGCCTTCTGGTGGTCAGTGCACGTCACAGCGACTGGTCAACTTTCAGTCCCTTGGTGGTCAGTGCACGTCATAGTGAGTGGTTCAGCAACCTTAGCATATCCTATCTAATAAAAGAGTAATATGCAAATTGACAGTACCTCCTCTACACCCAAACCCACGCTCACCAGCCAATCAGAGCAAGTGTGCAAATTAACTCAACCAAGATGGCTACAGTCACAGAGAGACAAGGAGGAGGCTTGGGTTGCCCCTGGCGATGGAGGAAGCCAAGTTTTCCACACACCGAGGCCAAGGCCGCCCAGGCCTCCACTTAAGGCAACAAAGTTTCAGTGGCTGCTGCCAGGAAGTGAGGCTTGGGTTGCCCCTGGCGATGGAGGAAGGCAAGCTTTCTCCACACCCTGGTCCACTCAGGCCTTCACTCCAGGCTACAAAGTTTCAATTATAGAAGATAAATAAATCCCAACAGAAATAGCTGCCACCACAGAACGAACAGGAGGCTTGGCTCTGGTCCAGGCTACAAAGTTTCAATTGTAGAAGATAAATAATTCACAGATACCAGGGCCTCCGCTTGGGTTGCAGGGGGCTGTGGTCAGCCTACAAACCACCAAAGGCCCCTTGCCCAGGCTGCCCCATGCCCCAAGGGAACACTTACCCTGATCTGGGACATCTTTCAGTGCAAACCAGCTGGCCCCCACCCGTGCACCAGGCCTCTATCTTATCTAATAAAAGAGTAATATGCAGATTGACCATTACTCCAACACACAAGATAACTGCTCCATATAGTTAAAAGATACTGTCCCCATGTGGAGACAAGATGGCCACCACAAGATGGCCAGCAGGGGAGGGCAGATTGGAAGGAACAGGCCTGCAAAAGAGGGCAATTAGGGGTGACCAGGCCAGCAGAGGAGGGAAGTTGGGGCAACCAGGCCTGCAGGGCAGGGCAGTTGGGTGAGGGGGAGCCAAGCCTGCAGGGAAGGCAATTAGGGGTGAACAGGCCTGCAGGGGAGGGCAGTTAGGGGTGACCAGGCCCACAGAGTAGGGGCAGACTGGCAGAGGAGCAGTTAGGCATCAATCAGACTGGGAGGAGAGTGGTTGGCAGGTGATCATGCTGGCAGGCAGAAGCAGTTAGGGGCAATCAGGAAAGCAGGCAGGTGAGCAGCTGGGGAGCCAGCAGTCCTGAATTGTGAGGAAGATGTCCAACTGCCCATTTAAGCCCAATTCTACCTGGACATCCCTCAAGGGGTCCCAGATTGGAGAGGAGCAAGCTGGGCTGAAGAACAGCCCCGCCACCCCCACCCCACGCAGGAATTTTGTACACTGGGCCTCTAGTCATTAGCATATTATGCTTTGATTGGTTGAATGGATGACTGGACACTTAGCATATTAGGCTTTTATTATATAGGATATCAACATTCTTCACATAATTATAATTCTGTGATTTCTTAGCTATTATTCCACCATGACTACAAAGAAGTGACAAAAGATTTAACCTTTGAGATCATTTAAAAGAGAAAGACTTAGTCCTGTTCATCTTTGTTTCCTAGGTCTAAATGCTTGGGAAGGTATGTAATTGAATGAGAAGAACCCACTGGTAAGCATTTCTGAGAACAAGGAAGATGGGTGTTTCTGGCTTCTGTGATTCTGAGCAACCTGCCTGCAACTCACTCCCATTGTCATCCTACTTCTATGAGGTCATTACTAAGTCCAAGAGGAAGCTTAAAAATACAACATAGGCTTTAGAAAAAAAATTAGTTCTGTTCTGTTTCCCAATACATTAACCAATGATGTCTATAGGATTTGTAAAGAGTTTGATTTTATTAATCACTTTGTCCTTTATAAAGGAAAGCTGCAAGAGATTTTCTTCACTGATTGTCAAATCATCAGGTATTAAGAATGACTGGGCTGAAAATTAATTTTGAGTTCTGCAAAGGGATACTGTACTTGTCTGCTTAAATGTGTTCTGTATATCAAAACTAGACAGCACTGTAACCAGTAACTGTGGTGGATTCTGTGAAATGCCTTCCATTGAATTAATCTAGAGTATGTTTATTTTTCTTTTATTCCCCTTTTGCTTTAGGCTTTTCAACAATTTATTTTATCTTAATGTCATTTCATACTGACATAGGAAATAAATGATGACAGAAAATAACATGTGTGTCATTGAGATACTAGTTCAAAGCTGGTACATACACAATTAAGTCTCCTTTGTAGTAAGTTATATTCTACAGGTGGTTAAAGATACAGTAATATTAAAAAGCTATAAGCCATACATTTTATTTTTCTAGTTATGCTATAAGTGAAAAAATAATTTACTTTTTGAGATCATTTAAAATTATATATTTTAAAGAAAAATAAAAACATGAGCCATTTTGAAAATAATAAAGTTTGTTTAACTGAAAGTTCTTTGAAGAAATGTCAATGCTTCTCCAACATTTAAAAGTTAAAAGAGAAGAGGAGGAAAAAGTGAAAGCAATTATAACTCTGTGAATGTAACACTGCCCCCAAATTCAAGGTGAATTTCACATCTTGTTATTCAACACAACATTCAAGCCTCAGTCTCTGGGCTTGAGCTCAGGGTAACTTAAAGTTTAAGCATCCAGACATTCCCTAAAGAGATGAAATCTGTACTTGCCACAGATAGGAATACATAACAGGAATGTAGTACAATTGTTCAAATACCCATCACATGCTTGTATTGAAATTACATCTGTTTTTTACAACATGTGATGCTTGTAATTCCTTGCCCAGAATTTAAACTGTGTTCTGAGTCCTCAGTCACTAGTCTAAGGCAACTTTTCAGCTTCCCCCTCTCACAGTGTAAACAAAGTTAAAATATCCCATCCTATATTCTTCAGTGGTTGGGCATTGCCCTATGAAACATGAGGTCCTGGTTGGGGCACATGGCCAGGATGTGGCCTTGATTCCCAGTAGGGTGCATGCAGGAGGTAGCCAATCAAAGATTCTCTCATTATTGTTTTTTCTATCTCTTTCTCCCTCTCCCTTCTTATCACAAATCAATAAAAATATATTGGAAAAAATATTTCTAGTGGGTAACTAGGGGTAATAGTGAGTGGCACTACTGCTACATAAAATAAATATTTCACCATGTAATCATTAGGTGGGTAAATAAAGGAGGATGTGATAAAACTTCGCCAAGTTAAATGTGTATGGTTAGTGTCCCTGGGAAGGCCTGTCCATGGCAGAAGCCCATCAACCACTAGCTGCAAAATCAGTTCATAATATGTATATGAGTATATTAAAACAAAATAATTCTTTCACAGAAAAAAAGCAGAATGAGAGAAACTCATAACATTTTAAGTTTAAGAATATATAGTCTATAAAAGGATGAAGTGATATTAATAAACAATATAAAATTTTCACATTTGAATGTGCAGAAATTGAAAAGAAGAAACCACAGGCTACAGAGTAGAAAGTAAAGCTAGAGCTTGTCTTACTCTTTAAAATGTCAAACATAATCATAAAAACCTTATAAAATTAAGGGACTAAATAAACATAAATTAGCTCTTGCCCTCAACTTTACAAATTCATCTGGAGTTCTGACACTAAAGTCTATCATCGATTTATAGCAAAGTAATATACAATGGGCAATAAATTTATTAGGATAATTTGAATGCTTGATTTCTTCATCAGCATAAGTGCCTTCTGTGATTATGATATATACATATGAATTAAGTAGCAGTTGCCACAAATGAAAACATTTCATTGAAAACTCTATATCTGAGCATAAATGAAGATAAAACACTCCACATTATGATTCAATTAAAAACCTCCAAGATACATTACCTGCCGCCTCGAGCACTGAAAGGCACTACATGGATTCCCAGAGGCCCTCCATCGTTGGGGACGTGTACGAGCTTTACCATATCACTGTGAGACAATGATGAATGAGGGAGCATGAAAATGGACTGTAAACAAAACAAACAGAAACAACAAAACAAAAAAAAACATACACAATAACACAGACACACAATAAACAATAAAAGAGAACAAAACAAAAATCCCACCAAGCACATAAGCATGTACACACACATTCTGGAATATAAGCATGGTGATGAAGGCAACATTAAACACTACATACCCGAACACTAGTCTGATGGCATGGAAGGAGAACAATCATCAGAAATAACTACATTAAAAATGACACAGAACCATTTCTCTGGGCCTGTATTTTTCTGTGTAATATAAGTATGCATTTTCAAGTCAAATCTCTAGATTTCCAATGAAAATTTTCCATATCAATATCTACTTCAAGGGCATTGAAGATTAACTGAATAAAGGTGTTGCAAGCTATAGAGCACTTTATAATTTACAAAGAGCTCCTAAATATGTCACATCATTGACCCTTCCAATAATCCAATAAAGTCAAAGTTTTTGCTCCTGCGGACAGATGTAATCCAGCAATCCTGACTTTCCACAGTTTACGTTGCCATGTCTTAAACCACTGCGAGTACAGGTTTATGAAATTCCTTTTTCAAAGCCAATAGATTTCCAATAAAAAACAAATCCTTTTCATAAAAGTGTTTACAAATGGATGTTAAAGTAATGAAGCTAGTTATATAAAGTAACTTCTATTATATAACTAAAGTAATTTACTATTAATGTAATAAGCCCAAGTTTAATGAAAGTTGGTATAATTTAGAGAATGCAAACTTTCTAAACCATTTAAATGAGATTTCACTTCTTTTGTAGATTTTGTGTGCTCGTGTATGTCTGTGTGTGTGTGGGGGGGGGGAGGTGCTGTATTGAAACATAAACAGTACTTATGTAACAAGCAATATTTGGAAGTAGTATTTTAATTAAATACCTAGTTTAAGCAACACCAACAACCATAAATGATTATCAATGGATTTGACAAAGGTCACAATATAGTTTTTATATAATGGAAAATGCCAATTCTTAAACTTCCTAAATAAAAGCCTAAGGGCTAAAAAAAAAAAATAAAGATAGGAAACTGATTGAAAACAAAATCAAAATACATTTGTGCACAGATTTAATCATATATACTAATTAGGACGAAATTAAAAATTAGCTATATTGAAATAATACTAAATGGACTTTTATTTTTAAGAATATTTTTATAGAATTTTATAACATCCTATTTTAGATACTATTTAGAGACTTACACAGTTTTTAATGATTGGCTTGTCCATTAAGAATAGTGTAGTTATTCTAATTATTGTTACTATTTTACATTTTCTCTAAAAAGAACTAGGACATGGCAAGTATTTCTTAAAAGAAAATACTTAGTGCTGGTTACTCTATATGCAAACATAATCTGATTCTAGTCCCTAATCTCACTGAGGAAGTTCTTAGAACCTTTACTTGGTAGACCCAAAGAAGAAAGAGTTTAAATGTTAGTGTCTAGATCCCCTAACTTTTACCCACAGTCAAAGAAAAAAATTCAAAATGACTGAACACCCTGATAACCCCTTCCATTTAATCATGCCAATATTTAAGATAATTGTACAATTGTGATAATAATATGAGGAAATTTTACTCTGTTCTTTTATGTTCAGGTTCCTAACCTAGGACCTATAATTTTTCAAATGCCTTGAGAGATTCTATTGTTTAAATCAAAATGCTTATATGATTCAAATAATTTTTCAGTTAAAGTATGTTTATAATCTTTTTAATTTAGCTAAGTCGAACAACAAACAAATGACCAAAATACTTACATACAAATCAATCTGAAAACAATTGTAGTGCTGTAAAACCAGCAAACATTTTTAATCAAACACTATTTTATATTATAATTTAATAGTAATTGCCAAGGCATGAAACTCAGGACAGAGACATGTGAATTTCCATGCTATTCTTTTTACATTAGATAATAAACACAATTGATGAAAGATGCTCTTTGGAAAACAAATTAATGCAAGGCATGTTTTTAACTTAGCACAAACATCCCACATATGTATGCCATATGTTTTTGGAACACTTTCTGCTATCAGTGATGTTGCAGGTATATTATATATTTAATTAAAACCATTAGTAACTTACTCCAGTGAAAAGTTGGGTATGTTCTCCAAACCACCATCCGCATGTCCAACAGGTTCAACACGACTATTGTCTTCTGTCCCATCCTCATCCTAAGAGTACGACACAAAGGATAGCACAATCTGTGTTAGATCTATTTCTAAAATGGGAAAGAAAGCTTGATAAAAGTGGAGACTGGCAGACATTATGATCATGTTATAATTAGGTATTTTCTCTACTGAAGATGACTTTTAATAATTAGATGGGTATGTATATATGAAAAGTTGCATTTCAAAGCAATAGTCAACTGATTTAACATTTTCCATTTTTAATACAATAAGAAAACATTAGGCCGAAGCTGGTTTGGCTCAGTGGATAGAGCGTAGGCCTGAGGACTGAAGGGTCCCAGGTTAGATTCCGGTTGGGGGCATGTATCTTAGTTGCGCGCACATCCCCAGTGGGGGGCGTGCAGGAGGCAGCTGATTGATGTTTCTCTCTCATCGATGTTTCTAGCTCTCTGTCCCTCTCCCTGCCTCTCTGTAAAAAAATCAATAAAATATATTAAAAAAAAGAAAACATTAGAACTTCTACTTAATGTTAACTATCATTTATACTTCACTTTTTGGTGTATATTTTAGGAAGTAATTATATGTTATAGTATATTAGTGATATAGTATCAATATATTAATAAATATATGTATATGACAATGAGTACGTATATTTAAAATTCTTACTAACAGTTGAGACCATTATAATCCTTAATGATTACCAAAATCTGCAAAGTCATATTTGTCAGTCCCTAAGTTTCAGTAACAGCTTGGCAAAATGAGTATATGCAATAAGTACAATACTTGATTCAAATCTTTCATCCTATGAAATATCATTTCAAGTTACTCTGAACTAACTGACTAGAGTTACCTGTAAAGGCATGAAGATCTTACTTTTAAAGAATCACTTCTGCTTATTTCTGTTAATGAAAGACCAAGCAAAGGTAAAACACACAGTACATTATCAACTCTCACCTTGGTATCCTTACTTTTACAAAGGCAGTATCATGTAAAAATTATGTTCTAACATGTTGTACAAATTGGGATTGGGTAAGATGCTAATACTCCAAAAGGTGCCACATGGAATAAATGTGATAGTTCATAAAAATAAATGAAATGTCACTCCAGACTATACCTTATTTTATATATAATCATGGTCATTGTTTTTTCACTAGGGAGTTCACTAACAGTTAAGCTGCCTTCTCAGGATCATTTGAATAATGATAAACATACCTGACTGACATCAGTGGACTTCTTAACCAAATTAGAATGTTCAGAAAATACTCAGAGTTCCAAACACAGTGGCTAAGAGGCTCTTCTGGGCTTCACCGTGGACCATAGTGTTTTGAGTACCCACTAGATACTCTGTAAATACTTTGCTAATGAAAACAAACCCATACCTAAATACAATTTACTTAATTTATTTCTTGGAAGTTTATGTATATAATTAATGTATACAAATAACCTGTGAAATTTATCCTTTCTACCACATGAATTAGATAACAGAAATTTTATACATGAACTTATACAACCACCTATATGAGAGTCCATCATTAGCAAAAATTTTATGTTTAAACATGTACTTGAGAGACTCATAATTGAAATGTGTACGCCGTAAACAGAGACATCAATCAATAAAATGAAAAGCAAAGCTTGTATGTTTAAGACACAGTGTCAAAAATGTTACAAATTATTAAAGAAATATTAAGGCAAAGTAAAGCAGTTGATAATGTCGAACTGACATTTCCTCTGAGAATCAAATTTTTCTCAGTTGTACTAGTGGATGGGACCACAGAGGCTCAGTGGTAAGTCACTACATAAAGCCAAACTACTTCAAGACAGGATCCTATGCTTTTAGAAGCTCCTATATGCACTTGTTATTCATTTATCTCCTTTAAGCACCAGCTTACATTTCCAAAGTTAACTAGCATCTTGAACCTGCCTTAAGAACCATACTTTAAATATAAACAATTCCGAAAAGTATGCTTTTCCTTTGAGATTGGGAATAGAGGAGGAGAGCAAAGTGACTGTTATAAATCAGATGAAAAACATAATCTTACAACTTAAAGACACTTTGTTTCAGTATTTATGAATAATTTAAGCACCACTGACCAAGGAATAGATCACAAACAAAAGAAATGGAGGAAAACAAACGACTGGAAATAGAGTTCAAAACCATGGTTATAAGGTTTTTCAAAAATTTCCTAAAAAAGATGGATAAATGTAACAAGACCCAAGAGGAGATGAAAAAGGAAGAACTAGCCGAAACCGATTTGGCTCAATGGATAGAGCATCAGCCTGCAGACTGAAAGGTCCCAGGTTCGATTCCAGTCAAGGGCATGTACCTTGGTTGCAGGCACATCCCCAGTAGGGGGCGTGCAAGAGGCGGCTGATTGATGTCTCTCTCTCATTGATGTTTCTAATTCTCTATCCCTCTCTCTTCCTCTCTGTAAAAAATCAATTATATATATATATATATATATATATATATATATTAAAAAAAAAGAAAAAGGAAGAATTAGAAATTAAACATACAGTGACGGAAATAAAAAATATTATACAGAGACCTAACAGCAGACTAGAGAAATACAAGAATCAAGCCAGAGATTTGAAATGCAAAGAAGGAGAAAACACTCACCTGGAAAAGCCCCCCAAAAACAAGAAAAAAAAAAATTAAAAAATTTGAAGTTAAGTGTGAGGAGCCTATGGGACAACTTTAAGGGTGCCAACATCAGAATTATGGGGGTGCCAGAAGAAGAAATAGAACAAGATACTGAAAACCTATTTGAAGAAATAATGACTGAAAACTTCCCCACCGGATGAAAGAAATAGACTTACAAGTCCAGGAATTGCACGGAACCCCAAACAAAAGGAATCCAAAGAGGACCACACCAAGACACATCATAATTAAAATATCAAGAGCAAAAGACAAAGAGAGAATATTAAAAACAGCAAGAGAAAAACAGTTTATTACCTACAAGGGAGCACCCATACGACTGTCAGCTGATTTCTCAACAGAAACGATGCAGGCCAGCTGGGAGTGGCAATAAATATTCAAAATGATGAACAGCAAGAACCTACAACCAAGATTACTCTACCCAGCAAAGCTATCATTCCGAATTGAAGGGCAGATAAAGAGCTTCACAGATAATAAAAAGCTAAAGGAGGTCATCAGCACCAAAGCAGTATTACATGAAATGCTGAAAGGTACCCTTTAAAAAGAGAAAAAAAAAGCTAAAACCAGTTTGACTCAGTGGATAAAGCGTCGGCCTATGGACTGAAAGGTCCCAGGTTCAATTCCGGTCAAGGGCATGTACAATTGGTTGTGGGCACATCCCCAGTAGGGGCCGTGCAGGAGGCAGCTGATCGATGTCTCTCATTGATGTTTCTAACTTTCTGTCCCTCTCCCTTCTTCTCTGTGAAAAAATTAATAAAATATATTTTAAAAAAATAGAAAAAAGAAGAAAAAGGAAAAGATAAAAATTATGAACAAATACATATCTATCAACAAGTGAATCTAAAAATCAAGTAAATAAAAAATCTGATGAACAGAATAAACTGGTGAATAGAATAGAATCAGGGGCCTAGAAAGGGAGTGGACTGACAATTCTCAGGGGGAAAGGGATAAAGGGGGTACAGGGAGAGACTAGACAAAAATCATACACCTATGGATGAGGACAATGTGACAGGAGGTAAGGGCAGAGGGAGGGATGGGAGCTAGGTGGAGGGGTTCTATGGAGGGGGGAGAGGAACAATTGTTAATCATCTGAACAATAAAGATTTATTAAATTTAAAAAATCAAAATAATTACCTCCAGAAACAACAAAAGAAAATGTGTAAAAATGGATTTATTCAGAGTTCTCACTTGGTTTCTCAGTGGACAATTCTTACAACCAAATTATGTGATGCCAGCTTATTGACTTACTTAGACTTTTGATGTAACAATACTGAAAGGATTCAAACATGGAAAGTTAAAGTGGCATAAAAGAAAAAGCTCTCATCTTCCATAATAACCAGTCAACAGATGCCATAAATGGTTTATTTATAAACAAGCAAGTAAATATCATAGCAAATACCTGCATAAATTTAAACTTGTAGCCTGTAGGCAGAGGGTCCAGGAACAAGAAGAGTATAACAGAATCAACTAGTTTTTATTTATACTATTCTGATTACATACTTGAAAACCTAACAAAGGTGGAAAGGGATCTATGATCCAACTAACAATCCAAACACTTGAGACCCCCATAGGGTACCTGGCATTAGATTTACTTCAAAGGGTGTAAATCAAAAAACCCAACTTGCTAAGCAAGGCAGCAGCCTATTTTTGTTCTTGGGAGGAGCGGTATGCACAGCTTCCAGGAGCTAGCTCTTCTACTGGATCTCCCTACTGACAGCTCAGGTGCAGGGAAAGACACATCGACTGGTTGTAAGTGTAGCCCTAGTTGACAAGCTTCTTGCCTCTTGCCTCAGAGAAGCCAGTATTTTTCTAGGAATATTTTTCATATTAATTACATCATAGCCATAGCAGCTTGTCGGACATTTAGAGTTTTTCAAGTTCAGGTGCAATTTATCAATCAGAGGTCACTTTTGCCACACCAAGGTAGTTAATGGAAACCTTTATCAGGTTTCCAGAAAAAGGAAGCCAAAGATTAACCAAAGTTTAAATTCTCATGCAAAGGGGAGAAAATAATTTTGTTAATTCTTTATACAATAGTATATTGATCTAAGCAATATTTTTAAAAGATGAAGGAGTCAAAGGACAAAAACTAATGGAGAACAAATGATCCTATCTAATAAAAGAGTAATATGCAAATTGTCCCTACATCTGCTATACCCACAAGCCACGCCCACAAGTAAATCAGGAGCAAGTATGCAAATTAACTCAACCAAGTTGGCTACAGCCACAGAGAGAGCAGGAGGGAGGCTTGGGTTATCCTGGCGATGAAGGAAGCCAACCTTACACATACCCTGGCGGGCCCAGGCCTCAGCTTAAGGCTACAAAGTTTCAATTATAGAAGATAAATAAATTCCAACAGAAATGGCTGCCACCATGGAGCCAGCAGAAAGTTTGGCTCCGCTCCAGGCTACAAAGTTTCAATTGTAGAAGATAAATAAATCCCAGATACCAGGGCCTCTGCTTTGATAACCAGGGGGCGTGCCCGGCCTGCAAACCACCACAGGCCCCTTGCCCAGGCCACCCCATGCCCCAAGGGAACCCCCACCCTGATCTGGGACACCCTTCAGGGCAAACCAACTGGCCCCCACCTGTGCACCAGGCTTGTATCTATCTAATAAAAGAGAATTATGCAGATTGACCATCAATCAAACACACAAGATGACGGCCCCCATGTGGACACAAGATGGCCCCCACAAGATGGTCAGCAGGGGAGGGCAGTTCAGAGGGATCAGGCCTGCAAAGAAGGGCAGTTGTGGGTGATCAGGCCAACAGGTGAGGGCAATTGGGAGGGACCAGGCCTGCAAGTGAGGGCAGTTGGGGGTGATCAAGCCTGCAGGGGAGGGCAGTTAGCGGTGACCAGGCCGGCAGAGGAGGGAAGTTGGGGGTGACCGGGCCTGCAGGGATAGGCAGTTGTGGGGGACCCAGGCCTGCAAGGGAGAGCAGCTGGTGAGGACCAGGCCTGCAGAAGAGGACAGTTAGGGGTGACCAGGTCTGCAGGGGAGAACAGTGAAGGGGTGACTAGGCCCACAGGGGAGGGCAGTTAGGATCAAACAGGCTGGCAGGGGAGTGATTAGGAGGTGATCAATCTGGCACACAGAATCGGTTAGGGGTAATCAGAAAGGCAAGCAGGCGAGCAGTTGGGAGCCACAGTCCTGGACTGTGAGAGGGATGTCTGACTGCTCATTTAGGGTCTCTGTTTGGAGAGGGTGCAGGCTGGATTGCACCCCCATACAAATTTTGTGCACTGGGCTTCTAGTCAATAATAACCTTAAATGTAAAAGGGTAAAATCTCCAATCAAAAGACATAGGGTAGATAAATTGATACAAAAAAACAATTATATGCTGTCTACAAGAGACCCACCAGAAAACTAAAGATTCAAATAGGTGAGAGTGAACGGATGAAAATTTTCCCACACAAATGAAAGAGAAAAAAGAAAAAAAAAGGCACAGTAATACCCATACCTGACAAAATAGACTTCAAAATGAAGGCTATCACAGTGATAACCAAGGTCACTACATAGTAGTAAAGGAATAGATCCAAAAATAGGATATAACCCTGGTAAACATATATGCATCCAATATAGGAACACCTAAGTATACTAAACAACCTTCTAAAGGACTTTAAGGGAGAGATTTTTAATAATATACATATATCTTATTGATTTTTTACACAGCTACCTCGTGCATGCCCCACACTAGGGATGTGCCCACAACCAAGGTATATGCCCTGACCGAACCTGGGACCTTTCAGTCCACAGGCCGAGGCTCTATCCACTGAGCCAAACCAGTTTTGGCAAGGGAGAGATTTACAATACAGTCATGGTAGGGGACTTTAACACCCCACTGACTTCACTGGATAGATCTTCCAGACAAAATTAACAAGAAAACAATGACTCAAAAGTATACACTGGAGCAAATGGATTTAATTGACATTTATAGAACATTTCAGGACAAAGCTGTAGAACATACATTCTTCTCAAGTACACATGGATCATTCACAAACATAGACCACATGTTAGGACACAAAGCAAGTCTCCACAAGTTAAAGAAAACTGAATAAACAAGCATCTTCTCAAATCACAGTGTATTGAATTTAGAAATCAATTACAGTGAAAACATGCAAAAACATGGAGGCTAAATAAGATGCTATTAAACAATGAATGGGTTACCAATGAGATCAAGAAAGAAAACACTTCCTGGAAACTAATGGAAATGAACATACAACCCAAAATATGTGGAACATAACAAAAGCAGTCTGAAAGGGAAGTTTACAGCACTGGAGGCCTACCTAAAAAAAAAGAAAAAAGAATTAAAAAAACCATTTAACATACAATTTAAAGAATTAGAAAGAGAATAAGAAAAGCCCAGAATAATTAGAAGAGAAGAATAAAGATTAGAGCAGAAATATATGACATAGGGATTAAAAATCAATATAAAAATCAATGAAACCAAGAGCTGTTTCTTTGAAAAAATAAACAAGATTGATAAACAATTAGCTAGACTCATCAAGAAACAAAGAGAGAGGATCCAAAGAAATAAAATCAGAGATGAAAGTACTGAAGTAACAAGTGATATCAAAAAATACAAAGGATTATAAGAAAATATTATGAACAACTATATGTCAAAAACTGGACAATGTGGATAAAATGGACAAATTCCTAGAATCAGAAAACCTGAATAGGCCAATAACAATGGAGGAAACAAATGCAGTAATCAAAATACTCCCAGCAAACAAAAGCTTGGGTCCTGATGGCTTACAGGGTAGTTTTACAGTTACACTCCTCAAACTATTACAAAAGATTAAGAGCAAGGAACATTTCCAAGCTCTTTTTATGAGGCCAGCATTATCCTAAACCAGATAAAGACACTACAAAGAAAGAGAATTACAGTCCAATAACCCTGATGAACATAAATGCTAAAATCCTCAAAAAAACAAACAAACAAAAAAACTAGCAAATTGGATCCAGCAATATATTCAAAAGATCATACATCATGAATAAGTGGAATTCATTCCAGCAGTGCAAAGGCTGGTACAATATTCCCAAATGAATAAGTGTGATATATCACATAAACAAATTGAAAGACAAAAATCACATGATCATATCAATAGAGGCAGAAGCATTAAAAAAAATCTGGGTTCCTAAATTATTATCTCCAACTAATACTGACCTAATGGAGTGGCAAACGTGGTATTTAATACAGTCCATATAATTTCTACTTACGACAGAAATGAAATATTGCCTATTGTGAAAACATACACAACATGACCCACACAATCCAAGGCAAAAGAAGTGTCTTTAACCCAGAAAGCGATCCAAAACCATCATGCTCAATTAATATTTGACAAAGGAGGCAAGAGCAT
Source organism: Lasiurus cinereus (assembly GCA_011751065.1). NCBI lineage: Eukaryota > Metazoa > Chordata > Mammalia > Chiroptera > Vespertilionidae > Lasiurus > Lasiurus cinereus. Next base: position 16,720,509 of record JAAGEH010000032.1, read on the forward strand.
ACAATGAAGTCAAGACTATCACTCTTCAAGAAATGGTGATGGGAAAATTGGACAGATACATGCAAAAATATGAATCTAGACCACCAACTTACACCATACACAAAGATAAACTCCAAATGGATAAAGGAAAAAACATAAGATGTGAAACCATAAAAATCCTAGAAGAATCCATAGGCAGCAAAATAGCAGACATTTATCGTAGCAATATCTTTACCGATACAGCTCCTAGGGCAATGGAAACTAAAAAGAAAACAAACAAATGGGACTACATCAAAATAAAAAGCCTTTGCACAGCAAAAGAAAGTATCAACAAAACAACAAGAAAGCACACTGCATGGGAGAACATATTTGCCAATGTTATCTCTGATAAAGATTTAATCTCCAAAATTTATAGGGAGATAATACAATAAAAAAAAGACAAAGGACCTCAAGAGACACTTTTCAAAAGAGGACATACAAGAAGGCTAAGAGACATGACAACATGCTCAAAGTCACTAATCATCCCAGAATGCAAATCAAAAGAACAATGAGGTACCATCTCACACCTGTCAGAATGGCTAACATCAACAAATCAACGAATGACAAGGGCTGTGGAGGATGTGGAGGAAAATGAATCCTCGTGCACTGCTAGTGGGAATGCAAACTGGTGCAGCCACTGTGGAGAACAGTATGGAGTTTCCTCAAAAAACTAAAAATGAAACTTCCATTTATCCAGTAATCCCACTTCTACGAATATATCACAAGAAACCAGAAACACCTATCAGAAAGGATATATGCACCCCTATGTTCATAGCAGCACAATTTACAATAGTTAAGACTTGGAAACAGCCTAAGTGCTCATTAGTAGATGAGTGGAATAGAAAACTGTGTTACATCTACACAATAGAATACTATATTGCAGTAAAAGGGGAGGAATTCTTAACATTTGCAACAGCATGGATGGAACTGGAGAGCATTATGCTAAGCGAAATAAGCCAGTCAGAGACAGATAAATATCACATGATCTCACTCGTTTGTGGAATATAATGAACAACGTACACTGATGAACAAAAATAGAACCAGAGTGTTAGAAGCATAGAGCAGACTCTCTCACCTATGAGGGAAGGCGGGAAGTGAGGGGGTAAAAGATCAACCAAAGGACTTGTATACATGCTTATGAGCATAACAGGGATCGGGGGAGGGCAGCCGGGGAAAGTTCAGTGGGGAAAAAAGGAGATTCATGTAATACTTTAAACAATAAAGAATTTTAAAAAATTTTCTAGTAGGGAGGGGGAAAAAAGCAGATGGTGCTGATTTAGGACGGCTATCTTACAGAGAACAAATATTACGTACTTTTACATCTCTTACATGTAGAGTGGAATATGAAAATTAAGTTCCAAATGTAAATCTGCTTCTCATAAATTATTGAAATTTCAGGGCAAGAAGTTACCTTATTGCCCTAACCTGTTTGGCTCAGTGGATAAAGCATTGGCCTGGAGACTCAAAGTTCCCAGGTTTGATTCCGGTCAAGGGCATATATCTTGGTTGCAAGCACATCCCCATGAGGGTATGTGCAGGAGGCAGCTGATTGATGATGTTTCTCTCTCATAGATGTTTCTAACTCTTTATCCCTCTTCCTTCTTCTCTGTAAAACAATCAATAAAATATATTTTAAAAAGTTACCTTATTACAGTGGTTCTCAACCTTTCTAATGTCATGACCCTTTAATACAGCTCCTCATGTTGTGGTGACCCCCAACCATAAAATTATTTTCGTTGCTACTTCATAACTAATGTTGCTACTGTTAATGAATCGTAATGTAAAAATCTGTGTTGAAAAATTAAGAAAAGAGGAATAGGCAGAATTGATCAAAGAAGGAACAGATGGTAGAAGAAGACAGATATTAAATCAGTTAAAGGAATATTGCTTAAGTTAGGAGAGGTGTTTTGAAAGTAGAAAGATACATACACATATGCAAGAGTAAAGGCAGAACATATGCCAAAACGGGTTTGGCTCAGTGGATAGAGCGTCGGCCTGTGGACTGAGAGGTCCCAGGTTCGATTCCGATCAGGGGCATGTTATTTTGGTTGCAGGCACATCCTCAGTGGGGGGCGTGCAGGAGGGGCTGATTCATGTCTCTCTCTCATCAATGTTTCTAAATCTCTATCCCTCCCCCTTCCTCTCTGTAAAAAGTCAATAAAATATATTTTTAAAAAATAAGCAGAACATATAATATGTGGCAATAGGTAAATCATGAAGAAGTATAAAAAAATGAAAAGAAATTTGAAACCTGGGAGACTCCTATCAAAATTACAAGAAATCAGAGATTCATATACAAATATGCAATCTTCTATGTCTAGGCAAATACTGTATTTGGAAATTTCACAGGGGGTGAGGTCATTCTGACATAGAAAGGCTACAATGTATTATATAGCTGGATGCTGAATCAGGTCCAGAACAAGGAGTTTCAACTTTGCCCTGCCAAGCAATTTAGGAACCATAGGATTCACTAGGGAGAAGTACATAGATAGTTCAAAGACTTAAATAGAATTGTGGCTAAATTCAAGGCTGGGGAGATGGGAATAGAAACCAAAATGTCACATCAAGAAAGAAAATATGAAACTTCAGCTAAAAAAACGACCTGCATATACATAGTCAAAACAGACAAAAATATGGTTCTTTAAATGATAAAACAAGTGAGCTTAGAAAAAAGGATGTCAGAGAAGCCCCAAAGGAATTTTTCAGGGATCCAATATATTCAAAGTGCTAGGTAAGCCACTTACTAACATCAGAAGAAAAATTCAACATGTACCTTAAAGAAATATCTTCACTTTTAACAAGAATTCTTTGCACATTTTACCAATTTCAATATATTTAAGAAAATAAGACATAAGATTCATCCTTTTCTTAAAATCCAGAAATAAATAAAAGTTAACCATTAAGCAATAATATATACACTAACAAATCTTACTCAAGGCAAAATGAAAATTGAGCCACAGGAAATAATTTAAATCACTGATTAAGTCATATCCAATGTAAGAAAATTAAATTAGCAAAAAGTTTAATGCATAGCTCAGTAGAAAAATATCTTTAAAATAACAAACATTATTTTTATTTGAATTGAGAACTATTTTTCTTGGCAAACATACAAAAATATGTTTCTTTTTCTAAGAGTTCAGGACATTAATACCAACGTCTTAGCCAAGGATTAATAAAAGTATTGTTGCATTGGGTCTGTTTATGATTAAAATACAAAGTTTTAAGCAAATTAGGTTCTTAAGAGACTTAAAAAATATGAATAAGTCCAAAAACCTAGATTTTTGCTGATATACTCTAAAATTCCTTGCCCTTACCTCAAACTTTCTCCAATTTAATCTAGAAGAGATTCTTGGAAAGTTAAAGATTCAATATAAAGGAAGATACTGCTATCTATGGAAAAGGTACTTTAATTTTACCAAAATGCTTGCTATAAAAATGTTTTAAGAGAACATTTTTACATACACACACTACAAGCATATAGCTCTTTACAAGTGTGTTCATAAAAGTATGGTATGCTTAGAAGCAAACAATATAAAAGAGATTAAATGCCACCAGGAGTTTGGTCATGCCTTCCTCAAAAATAAACAATAGAGAAAACTGCTGAGAAATAGATATGGCTCATGTCCTCATTAAAAGAAAAAAACAACAACAAAACGAATAACTAAAATGAAGTGTGTTAAGTATAATGATGGAAAAAGAATAAAAAGCGACCATTTGTTGCCCGGGCAGCATGGCTCAGTGGTTGAGCATCCCAATCAGGAACCAAGAGGTGGTTCAGGCTTAGAAACTTCAGAAATTTGCTTAGCATTACGTACAATGTGAAAAGAATACCAAGCGAGGAGAGAAAAATGGTGGAGGAATAGACAGACATGTCCCGAGAATTCTTTGCACATTTTACCAATTCCAATATATTTAAGAAAATAAGACATAAGATTCATCCTTTTCTGAGCAGACAGAGAGAACAGTTGAGGGTCGCACAGGGGGTGTATATTGGCAATTTAAGGGATACTATACTCCAGGAGAAAGTGGGGGACTGCTGGATAGGGCTCCCTGCCTAAGCCACCAGCTCGGACACGGAGACCTCGTCATCTTGAAGGGGAAAGGTGATGTTAACAGAAGCCTGAAAATCTATAGCTGCAGCACCAACCAAACAGCTCCGAGCCCCAGAACACCACTTCCCAATCAGCACAAACACTCATATTCAGAGGAGCTACACACGACACAAGGAATGGTCAGATTTTGCCTGGAATAAGGAGAGGTCTCTGGTCCCACAGAACAGAAAGGTTTGCGCACTGGGAATTGGACCATGGAAAATCTGCACCTAGAGAAATTTGTGGATGTTAGGCTAGCATGATCCCTGAATGTGGAAGGGGGTGCTCAGAGCTGTTAACAGAGGAGATCTCTAGAAAGCAACCTATTTTGATGTCCCAGAAGGACAGCCTGGGAGTTATTAAAGGGTGTTGGCTGCTTGTACAGGAGTGGGGTAAGGGGACTACACAGATTTGCATTCTTTCCTCTTCAGATCCTTGCTTCTGATTGCTAAGCCCAAAACAAAGAATCACCCAGTTGGGGACACCCTGGGAGACTGTAGGAGAAAGTTGTTTATCTGGAGCCTTGGGTTCAGAGTGAGGAGTAACTGTTCGAGAACCAGTTCTGGGGCAGCCCACACCCACAAACTAGTATTGAGTGCCAAAGGGAAAGCAGGATCTAAGCATAGACTACAGAGGACCTATAGTTTTGGAGGTCAATTCCCAAACACTGCCGAGCAGGGGCTGACTCACAAATTAACTCTTCTATAATCACGAAAGAATAAAGAGATTAAGACACCCTGCTGACTTAAAAAACTAGGGGAAAGCAGGGAAATGCAATATTGTCCCAACTGGGAAACAGGTGTACCAAAAAGATCAATAGAGGAAGTAAATGACCTTCACTACTGCAAGCTCTATTTTTTTTATTTATTTTTATTTATTTCTCATTTTTTCTTTTTTCATCATTTTGTTAAGAAACTAATTTTATTTTTGTTTTCCTCACCAAATTTTAACTTTTACATTATTATATTTTTATTTTCAATCAGTATTACGGCGACTATTATTTTATCTTTTTGGGAAAAAAAATATCATTTTATTTTTTGTTTATTTTACTTTGGTTTTAGAGTTCTACATTCTAAATGCATCTTTCCTTTAGCATCATATTATTCTAATTCAACTCTACCTTTCTGCCTTCAGTCTCTTACTAACTTTTACCCCATTGTTGTCCTGTTTCTCTTACCTTTTTCCTGCTTTAGATTTTTTTCCTATTCTTTCTTTTTACCCCGTTAAAAATTCACCCTACTTATATATCTAATTTCCAATCCCCAGCTCCAAGTCCAATAGACACCTCTCCCTTCTGTCTTTACTATGCAAAAATTGTATTTCTCTCTGTCCTTTTGCTGCTGTTTGCTTTAATGTTGATTGTATCAATTTTTATACATTTTTTGAGATTGTTGCTTATTGCTAGTTTTTTTTTGTTTCCTGTGTTTTTCTGTTTTTTTTACTTGTTTTCCCTTGACCCCTTTAATATTAGTTGTTTGTAGATTGCATTAATCTCCAGATACTTGATGCTCGCATTTGTTGGAATTAGTGAAATTCTATTGTAGTTTTCTCTTCATATATATAATTTACTCCTGTTCTCTTTCTTACTCTCTTAATTTTTTTCTCTTCTTCTTTTATCTTTTTTGTCCCTTCTTACAATTTCATTTTGACACTCTTTTCTCTTCTCTTCTCTTCTTTTCTCTCTTCTACTTTCCCTCCCATACTCTAATTTGTCTCTCTCTGGTGGTCACCTTTATTAGTGCCTATTTATATTGGGAATACATTTCTGCTCAGTGCCTTGTGCGTTGTACCTGGATGAGTTGTTTTTGAGCTTTTAAATCAATTCAGGAGAGAGAGAACTACATAACCAGACATAGAGAGAAGAGAGACCATGGGCAGATGAAGCAACAGCCCACATATGAAAGAAAAGCAGGCATCACCAGAAAAGGAAGTAAATGAAATGAAGGCAAGTAACCTGCAAGAGAAACAATTCAGAGAAATGGTCATAAGGTAGCTGAAAATAATGGAAGACAAATTTCACAATATGAGTAAGAACCAAGAGGAAATGAAGAAGAACCAAGAAGAAATGAAAAATGACATCACTGCTATAAAAAACTCAATAGAAAGCATCAAAAGTAGACTAGAAGAAGCAGAGGACCACATCAGTGAGCTAGAAGTAGGAAAAAATACCCAAGTACAGCACCTTCTAGAAAAAAAAAAATTAAAAAGGAAGACGAGAGCCTAAGGGAACTTTACTAGGACAAAACAACAGCTGCATAATAGGGGTCCAGAAAGAGTGGAAACTGAGCAAGTAATAGAAAACCTGTTCGAGGAAATAATAACAGAAAAATTCCCTGATATTGGGAAGAAAAACCCCACACAAATCCAAGAAGCTCACAGAGACCCAGGCAAAATGAATCCCAAAAGACCAACACCAAGGCACATTATAATTTAATTGGTAAACACCAACAAAAAGGTAATAATCTTAAAAGTTGCCAGAGAGAAAAAGTTACCTACAAAGGAACCCCCATCAGGCTAGCAACTAATTTCTCAACAGAAACTCATCAGGCCAGAAGAGAATGGAATGAAATACACAAAGTCATGCAAAGGAAGGGTCTACATCCAAGAATAATGTACCCAGCCAGGCTTTCAATCAAAATTGAAGGTGAAATCAGGAGCTTCACAGACAAAAAAGGACTAAGGGAATTTATTATCACAAAACCAGCAATGCAAGAAATGCTAAAGGGTGTGCTGTAAAAAAAAGAAAAGAAAGAGGAAGCGAAAAAGGAAAATAGGGGTAAAGAATAAAAATGGCGAAAAATAAGTACCTATCAATAATAATTTTAACTGTAAATGGATTAAATGCTCCAATCAAAAGATATAGGGTATCTGATTGATTAAGAAAATATGACCTATATATCTGCTATCTACAAGAAACCTACTTCAAAAAAAATATGCACACAGATTGGTGAAGGGATGGAAGACAATTTTTAAGGCAAATGGAAATGGAAAAAAAAAAGCTGGGATAACAATACTTATATTTGAAAAATTAGATCTCAAAGAGAAGGACATAACAAGAGATAAGGAAAGCCACTTCATAATACAAAAGGGAGCAATCCAATAAGAACAAATAACTCAGGTAAACATATATGCACCCAATACAGGAGCACCCAAATACATAAAAAAACTTGTGGAGGATATCAAGAGAAAAATTGACAGCAATACAATCATAGTAGGAGATTTTAATATCCTGCTATCAACATTGAACAAATCCTTAAAAAAAAAAATCAGTAAAGAAACATCAATCCTAAAAGACTCACTAGACCAGAAGAAATTAATTGATATCTGCAGAACATTTTACCCCAAAGCCATAGAATATACATTCTTCTCAAAAGCACAAGATAGAACATATGTTGGGTAATAGGCAAAGTCACTTCAATTTCAAGAACATAGAAATCATATCAAGTATTTTCTCAGATCACAGTGGCATAAAATTGGAAATCAACAACAATAAAAACAATCCAAGGAAATCAAACACATGGAGACAAAATAGCATGCCATTAAACAATGACTGGGTAACGAGAGAGATCAAGGAAGAAATAAAAAACATCATGGCAAAAAATGACAATGAAAACACAACAATCTAAAATCTATGTGACACAGTGAAAGCAGTCTTGAGAGGGAAGTTCATAGCTCTACAAGCCTACTGCAAAAAATAAGAAACAATGGTAATAAATTACTTAACTTTACAACTCAAAGAGCTAGTAAGAGAGCAACAAGAAAAGCCCAGTGTAAGCAGAAGGAAGGAAATAATAAAGATCAGAGTAGAGATAAACAACATAGAGACCAAAGAAAAAATTCAAAAGATCAACAAAACCAAGAGCTGTTTCTTTGAAAGCATAAATAAGATTGATGAACCTCTAGTCAGGTTCACCAAGAAGCAAAGAGAGAGGATTCAAATAAACAAAATCAGAAATGAAAAAGGAGAAATAACAACAGACCCCACCAAAATACAAAGGATTGTTAAAAAATACTATGAAAAAGTCTATTCCAACAAACGGGACAACCTGAAGGAAATGGACATATTCCTATAAAAATACAACCTTCCAAAAGTCAATCACAGAGAATTTAAACATCTTAATAGACCAATAACTATGGGAGAAATTAAAGCAGTGATCAAAAAGCTTCCAGGAAACAAAAGCCCATGGCCACATGGCTGCACAGGGTAGTTTTATCAAATATTCAAGGAAGAATTAAAACCTCTTCTCCTCGGACTATTCCAAAAAATTCAAGAAGAAAAAATACCTCCAATCTCCTTCTATGAAGACAGCATCACCCTTATACCAAAACCAGATAAAGACAACACAATGAAAGAGAATTACAGGCCAATATCCCTCACGAACATAAATGCCAAAATCCTCCACAAAATTTTAGCAAATCGGATCCAGCAGTATATCAAAAAGATCATACACCACGACCAAGTAGGATTGATCCCAGGAATGCAAGGATGGTACAATATCCTCAAATTAATAAATGTGATACATCACATAAACAAATTGAGAGATAAAAATCACATAATCATATCAATTGATGCAGAAAAAGCATTTGACAAAATCCAACACCCTTTCTTGATAAAAATTCTCAACAAGGTGGGAATAGAAGGATCATACCTCAACATCATAAAAGCCTATATGATAAACCTACAGCTAACATCATACTCAAAGGGTAAAAACTAACACCATTTCCTCTAAGAACAGGAACAAGACAGGGATGCAAACTTTCACCACTCTTGTTTGAAACAGTATTGGAAGTATTAGCCATTGCTATTAGTCAGGAAGAAGAAATAAAGACATCCAAAATGGAAAAGAAGTAAAGTTGTTCTTTTTTGCAAATGACATGATACTGTACATAAAAAACCCAAAAAGACTCCATCAAAAAACTAATAGACATAATAAATGAATTCATCAATGTAGCGGGATATAAAATTAATGTCCAGAAATCTATGGCATTTCTATACACTATTAGTGAACTTAGAGAAAGAGAGACTAAAAAGCAATCCCATTTAATATTGCACCAAAAAAAATTAAGATACCTAGGAATAAACTTAAATAATGCAGTAAAAGACCTAAATGCAGTAAACTACAGGACTCAAGAAAGAGATAAAGGAAGACATAAAAAGATGGAAGAGCATGCCATGCTCATAGATTGGGAGAATCAACATCATTAAAATGTCCATACTACCCAAAGCAATTTATAGATTCAAAGCCTTCCCTATTAAAATACAAATAGTATGTTTCACAGACCTAGAACAAACTCTCCAAAGATTCATCCTCAACAACAAAATAAAACACCCGAATATCCACAGCAATCCTAAGAAAGAAGAATAAAGTACGTGGGATCTCAATACCAAATTATTTCAAGCTGTATTACAAACCCACTGTTCTCAACATAGCCTGTTACTAACACAAGAACATACATATAGACCATGGGAATAGAATAGAAAATCCAGATATCGACCCAAACCACTATGCTCAATTAATATTTGACAAAGGAGGCATGAACATACAATGGAGCCAAGACAGTATCTTCAAGAAAAGGTGTTGGGAAAATTGGACAGATAAAAAAAAAAAAATTAAACTAGACCACCAAACTACTCCATACACAAAAATAAACTCAAAATGGATCTAAGACTTAAACATAAGATGGACAACCATAAAAATACTAGAGGAATCCACAGGCAGCACAATCTCAGACACATGTCAAAGAAACTTCTTCACTGATCCTGCTCCTAGGGCAATGGAAGCTAAAGAGAAAATAAACAAATGAGACTACATCAAAATAAAAGCTTTCTCACAGCAAAAGAAACCATCAGCAAAACAAGAAGAAAGCCCACTGTATGGGAGAACATATTTGCAAATTTTATCACTGATAAAGGTTTAATTTCCAACATCAACAGGCAACATAAGCAACTGAATAAAAGGAAGAAAAATTATCTAATAAAAAAATGGGCAATGGACCTAAATAGAATATTTTTGAAAAAAGGCAGAAGAAAGACCAAGAGACACATGAAAACATGCTCAAAGTCACTAATTATCTGAGAGATGCAAATCAAAACAACAATGGGATACCATCTCACACCTGTCAGAATGGCAATCATCAATAAATCAACAAATGACAAGTGCTAATGAGGATGGGGATAAAAAGAAACCCCAGTACAATGCTGGCAGGAATGCAGACTGGTGTAGCCACTGTGAAGAACAGTATGGAGTTTCCTCAAAAAACTAAAAATGGGTCTCCCATTTGACCCAGCAATCCCACTCCTAGGAATATATCCCAAGAAAATAGAAACACCAGTCAGAAAGGATATATGCACCCCTATGTTCAGAGCAATATGATTCACCATAGCTAAGATTTGGAAACAGCCTAGAAGCCCATCAGCAGATGAGTGGATCAGAAAACTATGCTACATCTACACAATGGTATACTACGCTGCCATAAAATAGAAGGAACTGTTATCCTTTCCAATTGGAGAGCATTATGCTAGTGAAATAAGCCAGTCTAAAGAAAGAAAAATATCACATGATCTCACTCATTTATGAATAATAAAGAATATTATAAACTGATGAACAAATAGATACATAGGCAGTAAAGCATCAAACAGAAAACAGACTGTCAAACTACAGTGGAACATTAGAGACATGGGGTAGATAAGAGATCAACAGAAGGAATTGCATGCATGCAAATAAGCACAACCAATGGACATAAGACAGTGGAGGTTTAGGGCATGCATGGGATTGAGGCGGAGGGGGGGGGCAATGGGAAGATATCTACACATGTAACACATTATTTAAAAATGAAAATTAAAAAGACTAAAAAAAATAAAAAGAAAAATTTTAAAAATAGAAAAACAAAAACAAAAAAATATCAAGTTATGTCAAAGGCAAAAAAAAATTTTCAGAAAGTATCAATTGACTTCTGTGAATTTTATATATTTATTTATTTTATTAAATCTTTATTATTCAGAATATTATATTTATTTCTCTTTTTTCCCGTCCACCTGGCTCCCACCCCTCCATCTACCCTTACTTCCCTCCCGTTGAACTCATCCATGTCTATAATTTTTGTCCAGTTTCTCCCTGCTCCCCCATCACCACTTTCCCCCTGAGAATTATCAGTCCACTCCCTTTCTGTGCTCCTGATTATATTCTATTCACCAGTTTATTCTGTTGATCAAATTTTTAATTCACTTAATTTTTAGATTCCCTTGTTGATAGATATGTATTTGTTTTTCATAATTTTTTATCTTTTACCATTTTCTTCTTCCTCTTCTAAAAGAGTATCTTAGCTTTTTCTTATCTTTGAAACTCTTTATCTCCCTTTCAATTCTAAATGATAGCTTTGCTGGATAGAGTATTTTTGGTTGTAGGTTCTTGCTATTCATCACATTGAATATTTTTTTCCACTCCCATCTGGCCTGCATAGTTTCTGTTGAGAAATCAGCTGACAGTCGTATGGGTGCTCCCTTGTAGGTAATGAACTGTTTTTCTCTTGCTGCTTTTAATATTCTTTGTCTTTTGCCCTTGGTATTTTAATTACGATGTGTCTTGGTATAGTTTTCTTTGGATTCCTTTTATATGGGGTTCTGCGTGCTTCCTAGACTTGTAAGTCTTTTTACCAGATGTGGGAAGTTTTCAGTCATTATTTCCTTAAATAGGTTTTCAGTATCTTGCTCTCTCTCTTCTGGCACCCCAATTCTGATGTTGGTACGGTTGAAGCTGTCCCAGAGGCTCCTTACATTATCTTCACATTTTTGGATTCTTTTCTCTTCTTGCTTTTCCAGTTGTTTTCTGATTCTTTATATTTCAAAATTTTGACTTGATTGTTGCCTTCCTCTAGTCTGCTGTTAGGTCTCTGTATAATATTTTTTATTTCAGTCAGTGTATGTTTAATTTCTAGTTGGTCCTTTTCCATCTCTAGTTGGTCTTTTTTCATCTCTTCTTGGATCTAGCTAAATTTATTCATCTTTTCTAAGATATTCTTGAAAAATCTTATAACCGTAGTTTCAAACTCTATATCAGTCATTTGCTTTCCTCCATTTCTTTTGTTTGTGATCTCTTCCTTTGTCTCAGCATTTTCACTATGCTGGGAGAACTTCTATGTTGGATTCAGCCTTATGATACAAGACTTGCAAAACTGCAAAAGCCTCTCTGTTGAGCTTAGGAGGGCTTAATGGACCACCTTGCCTTCCTGTCAGCCCCGCCCTCCACAGCCCCTGAGTCTCATGTGACTGGGTAATCACTGGAGTGGTCCCTATGTGTGCGCGCGCTCTGGCAGTGCCTCTAGACTGCTGCCTTTCTGGCTCCCCTGTGCTCTGGGACCATATGAATCTGGGTCCCCAGGGTTTCGCCTGAAACTGGGGTTTAGTGGAGTTAGAAGTGGCACAGTTGGGAGGCACTGTGCCCCGCCCACTTGTGAAAGCCAGCGGCACAATCAGCAGTTGGTCTTCTGTGCGCAGTGCTGTGCGCACCACCATACTTCTACCCTTTTAAGACTCCCTAAATTCCTGTGTACTTCTCTCTTTTCACAGTCCAAACTCCCCCCATATGAGTTTCGGCTGGACCTGGGGTTTAGTGTCGTAGGATAAGGGGTTCAATGCTGTTGGGAGTCTCTGTCTCCTTCCCGCCAGAGAAAGCCAGTCAGGTACTCTGGCACCCGCTCTCTCCACGTGCATGTCTCCGTACCTCAGCTTTTTGCAGCTCCTCTGGTCTCTGTGAGCCCCTCTCTTTCCTTCTAGTTTTAGAATTTCCACTCAGCCAGCTTTCCTGTGGTTCTGGATGATGTCCGTTCTGTCTTTTAGTTGTAGTTTTGAAATTGTTATGCGAGGCAGCAATATAGGTGTTTACCTATCTGAATTTTATATATTTAATAGTAACAAAAGTGTTGTTTAAATTTTTCCAAGGAAGGCATCTGAAGAAAATCATGTCTTACACTCAACTTTATCAATTTGTTCCTATAGTAAAAAGAAACAAAACATTGTAATTTTAATAGATATTTATAACTTAAAAATATATATTTTATAAGGTGAATGCTCCCCTACATTTAAGCTCTGACAGTGCTCACTCAACTGGTAAGCAATTTAGGAGTTTGGGGGGGAGGGGGGAACACAATGGCATACTATGGTGCCATAAAAAAGATGGAATTATTATCATTTGCAGCATCATGGATGGAACTGGACAGCATTATGCTAAATGAAATAAGCCCATCAGTGAAAGAAAAGTACCACATGATCTCACTCATTTATGGATAATAAAGAACATTAAAACCTGATGAATAAAAAGATAGATACAGAGGCAGTAGAGCATCAAACAGACTGTCAAATTATAGCAGGAAGAGTGGGGGTGGGGTGAGGGAAAGGAAAGGGGGTAAAGGTATGAGATCAACGGAAGGACTTGTATGCATGCACATAAGCATAATCAATGGACACAAGACACTGAGGGGTGAGGGCATATATGGGAGTGGTGTGGGGGGGCAATAGGGAGATATGAACACATGTAATACCTTAATCAATAAAAAAAATTTTAAAAAAGGAACTATTTTAAAGGCACATCTAGTCAGTTTAATAGATTTCATGGGACTTTAGGATACAATGTGTAGTGACAAAGTGAACTTGGGTGTTGCTGGTGGGTGGGATTGTACTAGTAACGTAGTCCAAGATCACTTTGGAAACTTCCATTAAAGTTACAAATGTAAATCTAAAAATGTATAATTTCACTTTTAAGTACCTATCCAAGAGATGCTCAATGCAAAGGCTTATGTACAGAAGTCACTCATTGCAATATTGTTTGCAATAGCAAATCATTATAAACAATACACATGCACACCAGAAAACAATAGTGCATCTATACAAATGAAAATTATTAAGTATTCAAAAATGGACACCTTTTATACTTTAATATGAAAATACTGTCAAGACATCTTAAGCAAAATAATAATAAAACATGAACAAAGTAGACAGTATTTATGTAAAAAATGTGAACAGAATATATTTTCACATTTTCTCATTAAAGAACAGTAGTATTTGAAAGAATTCAAAAGAAAGTAGTAACAAATGGAGAGGGAGCTAGATATACTCTGCATATCTGTGTATATATTTGTTTGGAACTATATATAGATTTCCTGTGCAAAAATCAAATAAATAACATTTTCCACAAAATGAAATAATCATGTTATCTAACTACAGGCAGCCCTCGGGTTACACTGGACTCAATGTACATTGTTTAGTGGTTACCTCGACATTTCCAATTTATTTATAAAAAAAAAAAAAGTTCCTTCATTTCGATGTATGTACATATTGCTTTATATTTTTTATTACTTATTTACCACAAGTAAAAGTCAGGAATTATTATCTTTCTTTTAATTGTTTTTTACTGTTTCACTTCATTACGGCTATGTATGTGCTCCATGTCTGTGACATAGGTGCTTACATAGGTGGTTCCGACTTACTGTGAAAATCGCATTACATCGTGCTGTAGAATGGATCTCCGATGTAACCGGAGGACCTATTGTATTATAAATAAAGAACCCAGAAGAACAGGGACAACTATCATCATCAACTTAGAACAGCAGTAAAACTCTCTACAATCACTGTGGGGTCATCTTGAAGTCAAAATCAATTCCTATAACCAAAAAACTGTGGTGTAGCCCTAAGGAAAAAAAGGACATTATTTTTCTCTTTGAAAATAATTTCTAAAGCTCAATTTATATCAAATTATCTAATTCTACCAAATGTTCATGTGTAAAAAGAGAAGCTTTATTTAAATATCGAGTGAAGACAGTAATAAATATCAAAACTCTATATACTACATATAGAATGGTAGATGAGAATAAAATCCATATATTGTATATTATACATGTGAGTACCAATGTTCTAAAATGAAAAAATTCATCTGTAAAAAAAAAGTAAATTTTTGTAATCTTGGGTTCTCAAGATTAACAGTATAATCTGTCTTCATTCTTGTTTTGTTTTTAATATATTTTATTGATTTTTTTACATAGAGGAAGGGAAAGGGATAGAGAGTTAGAAATATTGATCAGTTGCCTACTGCACACTTTTTACTGGGTATGTACCTACAACCAAGGTACATGCCCTTGACCAGAATCGAACCTGGGGCCCTTCAGTCTGTAGATACTCTATCCAATGAGCCAAATTGGTTAGGGCTATCTTCATTCTAATAAAAATAAATAACCTCAAAACTGCTATGAAAAAAAAAAAGCTCTCAAACACATAAAATGTATAATATATCCAGAAAATAATGTTTTAACTATATTGCTCTCAACTCAATTATTCATAAAATATAAAATATAATAAAATGGTTTGTTCAGATATTATTTTTCTAATAAAATAAAAAGTATGTTAGTTAAGTTATAAAAAGTAATTTAATATTTTATTACTAAATATTTTTAATATTTAAGTAATAAAGTATTTTCAGAATAGAATTCATGACTATCCTGCACCTATAAAACTTGGGGGGCCTTTTTTGATCATATCCCACTAAAACCTCAGTTATAGAAGTCACAGCAAGTCCTACCCTTCCATTACTTCCTCAGTAAAGCCTTAAAAGACTCAGGTGGCTTTCTCAGGGTTACTTCATCAACTGGAATGCAGCAGAAATCAATAAGATGCTGAGAGGTTGTTGAGAATAGCCTGACAATCTATTAACTCGCCTTTTAACACTTGAATCCAGGTTTAATTACAAGACACTTACAGAGAAAGACCAGAAGTGATTATATAAATTTGGGATAAGGAAGATTGTGCTCTCCACCATTATATCAAATTATCTGAAGTAAAACATTGCTTTACCTTGACTAAACTTATAAATTTTTTCCATGTTTTGAACCTTTAGTCTGAAATTATTTTCTGGTCTTTTTGCCAAGTACAGATGCTAAGTGACAAGCAATGATGCAAGCAAACATATGTATATGTGTTTTATAAGCTTTACATATGTATATGTCTTAATATTTAAGTGTTTTCTTTGA
The DNA here is from genome assembly GCA_011751065.1 of Lasiurus cinereus. NCBI lineage: Eukaryota > Metazoa > Chordata > Mammalia > Chiroptera > Vespertilionidae > Lasiurus > Lasiurus cinereus. Next base: position 16,736,633 of record JAAGEH010000032.1, read on the forward strand.
CTTAGCTATATCTGCAGATTTTACTTCATAACTAATAAAAATCATATCATATTATATAGCATTATAAAATATCTGCTCAATCTCAACCACCCATCATACACAGTATCAGAAAAAGTAAGGGCATTATAGATGTTTTCCTTTCAATTTATTCTTCCCAAAATACATGGGAGCTTATGAGGAGCTACAAACAAACAGCTAGCAAAACTAATCCTTTGTCATTTTAGCATATAGGAAGACAAATAAGAAAAGACAAATTTAAATTTTTAAATATAAATAGAAAAGGATGGTGAGAGAAGAAACAATATTGGAAGACAAAGATGTTACCCTCCTTTAAACACTGGGATATGGAAGATATTGGGAGTAAGTGAGAGGGGGGCAATATGTGACTTGATACATAAAAGATAAGAAGGAACCAGATCTATGAATTGGGAGGGACAGGAAGCCAAGCAGAGGCAATGGGAAGGCAAAGCCTTGTGTGTGTGTGTGGGGGGGGGGGGGGGGGGGGGGTGTGTAATTTGAGCATATATTTGGTGATCTGAATATCTGAAAGATCTGGCGCGCGCACGCACAAACACACACACACACACACATACACACACACACACACACACACATTTGGTATTGTGTAGAGAGGATGGCAGACAGAATATAGGGGAAGTCAGTTGCTCTGTGAAAGATCAGGGGAGTTTTTCTAAGAACTAGCAGGGGCAGGATAAGCACAAAATTATAAACATTATAGTGAGAACACAGAATACTACTATTATATTGCTTCTATGTCTTCAGTATTAAGAACAGGGCCAGTTAATGAATTACTTCAGAGAATTAGGAATTATTAAAAGTAGGAAGCAACTATGCTTCTCAAAGGGTTTAACTTAATTCCAATAAATATCAATATTGCTATTTCATCTTACAACTTGGGAATTACAGTATTTGTAGAAAAAGGAAGAAAAAAAATGCTCACTCTCTCAATCTTATGCAGTCAGGTTTAGTTACTAAAATTTAAAAAATTTCAAAGTAATAATACATGCTTATTGTAAAAGAAAGTAGTAAGACAATACATAAAAAGAAACCCGAAAACTTACCCCAAAACATCCCCATATAACATTAGGAGTTTGTTGTGGAAACTTCATGCTTACTTTCTTTATATAATTTGTTCAACTATTAAAAGCTGATCTACAATCTCCTTTCAGCCATACGAGCAGAGAAAAAAGAAAATGTGAAGGAAGAAAAACACAAGAAAACAGCTCTTAGAAATACCAAATTAAAATACAATAGGGCACATATACTTTAATGAGGGAACAAAGAATATAAAACCATTGGATAAAATGTCTTGCACTTAAAATAGCAATTTTTCAAGACCATTATAGAGCCATGTTAAAGGCAACAGGAAAAAGCCTTGTAGCACTGATTATATGCATAATATTATTTCAAAACTAAAAGTGGCTTATGAGTTGATTCTATTTCTACAGGCAGGACTCATGAAATTAGTAAAAACAACATACTGTAGGCTGAAAATGTTAATGCGATTTCTTAACCAATATTTTTAAAGAATAGCAGCTCCATTGCTCACTGAATGTAGTAGAAAAAATTTTCTAAAACAAATGACATACAGATAAGTGAGAATAAAGAGAATTAGTATATAAAATATGTATTATTTTCATCATCATATTCAGTTGCACAGCTTAGAACAAAAATCTTTGACTGCCTGCAATGAAAATATAAAAAGGCACCCGAAGGTCACAGCTAAAAATGAATGTGGATATCTTTATTCACAGTGCAAGCTCTTAATGCCTAGTTCTGGCAGCTGTGTTCTCAAGCAAGAAAATCATGAGCCTTCTTGATTCTCCATGCAATAATCCACACACCATCAAAGATTTTTCACCCAGTAGAATTTCTGATTCACTTCACTGTTTTTAGGCTTTTAGTTCCACAGGCCAAAGAAGCAATAATATGGCCAGTCATATAGGAATAGAAGAACTGATGATTACCTTTTAAACTACATAAATCACTCTCTATTACCATTTATGTATATTAGAAAGAACCCAGATGTTTAGCAAGTAGCCAAACAAAGCTTTTTTTAAGAAACTCAACATTCTTAAACAGTATCCTTAGATTTAATTGCATTAAAATCTTGTATGCTTGTCAAAATGAAAAGCAAATATTAAAAATGTACACATAGAGATGAAAACTAATATGTTTATATCAGTTTATATTATTTGGAAATGGTTTTAAAAGATTATATTTTATTCTAACTATAATAAGATTCCATAGAAACTAGAATCCGATTCTAAAAGGATAATAAGCACATTAAAAAAAACACCAGAGATGAAAATGAACCAGCTCAGGGTACCAAATGGTACTTCCAATAAGGAAAGAGGAAATATTATTTAAGGGTAAAAATTACAGTAGTTCCTTAATACTAGAGAGCTGCTGAGGAAAAAACCACTAAACCTATTCTTAACAAAAATTAAGAGGGAAAGTAGCATGTAATAAGTGCCTACAACATTATACCAGAAACAGGACCCATATTTTCACATGTGCTACATCATTTATTTTCAAACACAAAGCCAGTATCTGCCCAACACATATTATTTTCCTCTTTTCACACACAGTAAAAATGAAGTTTGTGAAGTTCACACAACTTTGACAAGGCCACACAGTGAATGAGGGGCAGACAATAGGGCCCTCATTGGAAGGGCAGTTTTCCAATTTTGGTACACATGCTCCAGGCTCACATTGTCTTCAATACTGAATTTATATAAGGTTCAGGAGAAAATACTATCCAAAGTAGGCCTTGCATGTGGCTGGCAAAGCTCCCCTGGAAATGAGCACTAGTATGTCCACTCAGAAGAATTTCCACCAGGCCCCTAGATCCCAGTACTATTCCTCACTTGATGTTTCTAGTCCACAGTTCATTGATAATAAAAGTAGAAATATGTAAGGCTAATGGAAAATAATTATGTGATACATACATACGGGATGCTTTAATCATTATGTTTTAAAATTCAGCTAAGTTTAAGATATGTTCCAGTCATGATATTATCAAAGATCAGCAAAATAATCTGCTATTGGCATTAAGATAGCCAGGTGATATGGCAACTCTCTTCAAAAGGTGTGTGTTGTTTTTTTGTTTTTGTTTGTTTGTTTGCTGCTACTGTGAACATGATAGACTTCTATAAAGAAAAGCTCTGAGAATTTAATTTTAAAACACAGTATTTAGTTTCTACATTTGCTATTGCTAGAGCTAAATACAATTATGTTAGTTTCTGCACAAGTTCTAGAAAATTTTGCCAATTAGGAAATAATATTAATAAATCCCCTTTCTTTTCATAGAAAACTATAGTCAGAAATTAGAAGTAGGGGGCTTTGATTATTTTAATCCCATAACCTAGTCATTTAATTACTCAGTGTTTATGGGCTAATTAAAAAATAAGTAAACAAACAAAACACATTACAGTTGATATTTTCTAGCATCAGAACCTTACCATTAAGGACGGCTGATATGACCGAAGCCCTGTCTATGCATATGTCATAACTTCCAAAGCTTCTGCATGTTTTAGCAGAATTATTCTGCAGTCATTCACTGACCAGTCAGCAGCTGTTAAAATTAGATTTCTGAAAAAGTCATCTTCTAATTTTTTAATAAGGAAGTATCATTTCATAATATGAACACTATGTCAGCTGGATAATTCTTGATGTCTATGAAATGAGAATTTTTTCCCTTATATAAGGGAACGGAAGAAAAATGTCCCTTATGCACAGTGGTTCTCAACCTTCCTAATGCCGCAACCTTTTAATACAGTTCTTTATGTTGTGATGATCCCCAACCATAAAATTATTTTTGTCGCTACTTCATAACTGTAATTTGCTACTGTTATGAATCTTAATGTAAATATCTGTGTTTTCTGATGGTCTTAGGAGAACCTGCTAGCTGTTCGCGACCCACAGGTTGAGAACCACTGCTTATGCAGGTAGATCAGAGGAAAAACTAACTGGTAAAACATGTGAAAGCCAAACATATGGCCTGATCACTCCACATCCATCATTTCATCACATCAAGGAAAACAGGAAAAACCAGACATACTGACTGCCTTAATCATTTGCTATAAACTATGCCCAGGTAATTTCTGGGTTAGTTTATTTTTTGAAAATATATTTTTAATTATTTCAGAGAGGAAGTGAGATGGATAGATAGAAACATCAATGATGAGAATCACTGATTGGCTGCCTCTTACATGCTCCCCACTGGGGATCAAGCCTGCAATCCAGGCATGTACTCTGACCAGAAATTTGTTCATAGGTCAATATTCAACCACTGAGCTAAAATGGTTGGCAAATCTGGTTAAGTTTACTAGTAAAATGTTTCTTGACTACTATCTTTTTACTCATATCCAAAATACTCTATTTTTTTAAAAAAATTTACTTTTGCCCTAGATTTATTAAAAGCATGTCAAACTGGCACCGAGTGTGCAGCATGCAGCCCAAGAGTCTTTTGGCAGCGCAGCTAATATAACAGTATGTAAGAAATGTTTTAATAAAGATTTCATAACTTAATTTTCACAATATCCTGTTATACATAATTATTAATAATGAACTACAACTTATGCTAATGACTGATTACTGTAATCATGTTGCATTCATTTCCCTTATGTGCTTCTCCACTAATACTAGCAGCAAATATTTCAGTAGTCTATTGACACCTCATTAGTCTTATACTGACTTAATATTATGCCACAGTAAATATTTCGCTTTTGGAGAACAAGAAAAATAGGCTTATTTGCATTATGCTTATTAATTTGTGCTCTTATTCAGTGTCTGGTAAGTTAATGTTCAAGAAAAAATATATTTTATTAAAATGTTCTATTATTTTATGTAAATGATTACTCATTTATTTCATCCCTTTGTATTCAGCATGTCTCTATCAAAACTAATCTATGTTTCTAGAAAATTTGAAGCTTTTGTTTTTTTTGTGGCTCACATAAACTTAAGTCTTGTTTATTTGGCCTGTGTTAGCCTTTGACTTTGACATGCTTGCCCTAGATCTTCAAAACCCAGGCCTCTTTTTAAACACTTTCATAGAAACCTACCATTCCCATGTTTATAAATATGTAACAGGGAATAAAAACTCTATGCTACACTGATTAACCATTAAATTATAATAAAATGTAGTAACAAACTGATAAAAGGAACTCACGTACTAACAGTTTCCTTAAAGGCCATGACCATAACTTCAGTTGATACAGATCACTCAACTGCAGGAATTGGCTAGAGGTATGCTGTCAACTCCAGTATGCTGACATTAAAGGTCCATATGGGGATGAGCAAAGACAAGCCTGAATGTCCATAGCCCCAGCTTCTGATCTCTTTGTTTACTTACCCTCTCCTTCCCTATAAAAACCTCTGCCTGCAATGAAAATGCTAAGATGGGTTTTGGATAAAAGTCCCCCCATATTCTCAGGTGACCAGCACTTAAATAAACCTCTTTCCTTTTTCTTACCAGCACCTGTCTCATGTGCTTAGTTTTCATGGAGACAGGCAGCCAAACCTTGGTTCTAGTTATAAATATACTCATTGTGTATTATGTAAATATTTGTTACAATGCATAAATATTTTCAAACATTTAAAAAAGTATTAGGATAATACTTTTAGAATAGTTGAACTATTCTTTTTTGAACATAAGAGAAATAATTAGCATTCATTCTGTAGCAATATTTTATTTAAATATGTTCCATGCCCCCCACCCCAGCACCAGGCTACCTGAGGGTGTACCCCCCAACCCAGTGGGGCTTGACAAGAGTGGCGCCAGCCAGGTCTTGACCTAGCCCAATGGCAGGGGGGTAGAGAGGGTGATACGGGGGGGCTGACCAGGTCTGGGTCTTGCTCCATTTTGAGGCACACGTTGGTGGGTAGGGACTTGACTCTTGGTCCCATGGTGCACCCCAGACTCCAACAGGAGGATAATTTTCATATACATTTTACTAATTTTCTTTCATCTCTGACCCTTCTATTTGAAAGGGCAAATAGCAATATTAAAATGTTTCCTCTAATTAATCCCCTTTTAATGTACACAAATTTTGTGCACTGGGCCACTAGTGTATTATAAAGTTCTTTGACTTCTCTTTTGTAGAATTTATTATTTGAAATAAACAGTGGGGATATAAGAACAAGTTAGCATATAATCTAATAATTTCCAACATTAAATTATAGTCTACACATAGAGAAATGGTAATGGTTAAAAGGAATTTAGATTCCTTAAAGTCTATTAAACATCAAAATTATGGGGCTTGTTAGTTTTATTGTTTCTTTGGTCTGAGAATCAAAAGTGCATGAACACTTTTTTAAGGCAATACAACAACCATGCATTTATTCTTCAAATCCTTTGTGCTTCCTCTGAGATCTCTCAGAAAAAGGAAGTCATAAGATTAACATAAGGAAAGGATGTTCTTTGAAAGATACACAATTCTTAACCTTCTGAAATGAACCTGATATAGGATTCAGTTATAGGCAATTCTGAGCAAAGTGAACTACTCACTAAAAAGCAAGACTATACTACTATTTTTGGAAAAAACTTTGAGCTTGATGCCAAGTGCTTCCTGGTACAGAGTTCTAATAATATACAGTATATCATTCATCTTTTGTGATAGAGGCAAAACTCACCAATATTCTAACAGAGGAAAAGAAGATTCAGTATTTCTTTATGTAGGACCAATTCCACAAAAAGAGAAAGACATATTCAGCTTCCAGAGGTGCCTGTCAGCTCAGCATTCTATACACTCTTTTGTCCTTTTCATCCCTACTGTTTATTCCCACTGGCAAAGCTGATGTGGTCATAACTGTCTTCAAACAAAACAGAGATAATGAGAGACAAGCACTCTAGTAGGAAATAGAGCAAAGACAAAAACATTGGAGACATGTAAAATCTAGAACTCTATAAATCTCTTTAGTCCAGATGGCATAAGGCAGCCAGCCATCATTTATACCCTGATAATCACAAATTGTACAGGCAGAGGGTTGTTTGTTGTTGTTTTTAACCATATATAACATTCTTTTATCTATGTGATACCATTTCTCTTTACTATATTTTTAATGGCAAAACCTAACTAGAAAAAAAGGCACAGAAGAGATATCAGGTCATTAAAGTCAAGTGGGAACAGTTACAAGAATAAATTCACAATTAATGAGAACAGCTGGGAGAAATTTCCAGTGCACACAGTATAACCTATTAGTCCTCTTCTGTACAATCAATTGTGCTTACTTTCAGCCTAAGTTTTAATATAAGTTTAGTTTTTGCTGTTATTGTCCAGTTAAATAGATTTCAATCTAGTTAATGATCCTGTTTTTGTGAATTTAGTGAATGGATCATCATTTTTTAAGCTTAAGCCAAGGAAAAAGATGTTTTAGGCTCAGGAATCATAGCGAATGTCACTTATATTAGACCACATAGTCTAATAAGTAGTACTTATTTTTTACAAAACTTGCTTATTATGAAACTAATACTTCAAATAACTTCAAGAGAAACAAATCAAGACAGTTTTTTGGGAAACATGTTAATGTGGTTAATGTGGCTTCTATATGCAATCCCTTTTGCTTAAAAAAAATAAACTATTTTATATCAAACTAGAGGCCTGGTGCACAAAATTAATGTGGGGCGGGGGGGACGACTCCCACAGCCCAGCCTACATTCTCTATAATCTGGGACCCCTTGTGGGATGTCTGAGTGCCGGTTCAACACATTATGCAAAAGAACTTGGCCTTGGCAGCAGGGCAGTACCTAAGAGCATTCTATGTCTTCAGTGAGGTCTGATAGTTTTTCTGAGAGTTCAATGTCAAACCAAACAGATCAATCAACACTGCTTCTGACATCCTTCAGTAACTGTACAAAGCTCTTCAAAGAAGACTTTTGTGCCCTCCCCAAAGTCACCTGTAAAGAAATACTAGCATAAATAAGAATGCAAAATTAGAACAATCTTATAGTTACAATAGAAATATATGGTTGGGAGAGAAAGAATCACATTAATTTAAAAATGTGACCAAAATTATAACTCTAGACCCCTCCCAGAAAAATAAAAATATTGTCATAAGAGAATCATGACAATTAAAGCAAAGCTATTTCTTAATTCATTTTCCAAAAGGATATGTATATCTTTCCAGAAAGGCGACAGCTCCTCTTTATTTTCATATAGGGAATTTTAAATAGTAATTTACCTGTTGACTTAGACAAAGTCCTGATTTTTAACTAAATGGTATCAATTTAAATGATTTATCATTAATTTTGACATGACTGCCATGTTAGGTCACATCCCTTCATAAGAAATATGGGACCTTACATTCAGTATGTTAAACGGAACTGCAGTTTAAAAATCCCATTTTTAAGAGATAAAAGCTGAAATGACCTATACATTTCTGTCCAGGGTTTACACAATACTCCAGGCATGGCAATTACCACAAAGCAACTGGAATTTGTGTGAGACATGCTTGCTGCCTGCTCTCTACTCCTTCCTTTCTGCAGGTAGATGGTCAGTCTTTGAGAACCTGCTTTTACGACCCCCTGGACTCCAGGCTTCCTCTAGCCGCCACTCCTAAGGTCCACTCCCTACCATATAGGACTCCCACTTTGGTGCATCGTGCCAGTTTTGAAAATATTAAGAGAAATGCAGGCAATGGTGATATTCCACAAAAAGCATCTGCCATGGGTGGGTCTAGGTGGTCTCATGCTGGGCTCCTGGGTGCCGTCTCCACCTTCCCGGACCCATCCCACCCCACTCCAACCCAAGCCCAGCCCAGGGACATCTGGAAACTACAGGCAAGTCACCTGAAGTCTCAGTCCATCCCCGTGTCGCAGAGACCTCTGCAGCCCATGCACCTGCCTCACCCACCCCAGCGTGGACTCTGTCGGACTCTGCCTGCCTAGGGCCCCACAAAGTGCGGATGCTGGACCCTGCCTGCATAAGGCCCTGCAGTCTGCGGACAGACTGCAGGGCAAGGCAAGTGGCAGAGAGGCCTGGGCGAGTGGGGAGGCAGTGGGCAGCTGGCAAGGGAGTCAGCAGTTCTGGGTGAAGGTGGCCTGTGGAGCCCGCTCCCCACTGCCCCACTCCCACTGTGGGCGCTGCCAACTTGTGAGGGTGTGATAATAAATTTGCATATTACCTCTTTATTATATAGGATTTACAAAGACAAACAATTTTACTTCCTTAAGAGAGATACACAACTACAATAAAAGTTATGTTTTTAGAATATAATTAAATGTATAATATTTTTAAAACTCTGGGATGACATTTTTTTTCTCCTAATCTTGCAATAAAAATAGTCATATTTACATATTTAGCTAACTGTACCTTCCTCCTTGCTTAACAGAACCCTGATTGCATTCAATGATGAGCAGCTGTACTTCAGGGAAGAGAATTGGCTGTACCTCACCCCCAACTCGAGGAGGTCAAGCTCAATTAGCCAAACTCTAAATCAAGGTACTCTTACTCTTGATTTAGAACTGAACAGGCAAGTAATGCAAGTTCCCACATCATAAAAAGTACTGTTCCTCTTCCTCTGTGCAAGGATATGATGGTTGGGTGTTTGACAGGAAAGGACAAGCTTGAGAGCAAAGCGAGGAGCCCTGTGAAGGCTCCTGGAAAAGATGGAGAATCCAGATTCACATTGAGGTCACTGAACTGCAAATGAACAACCTTACTCTCCACTACAACCCTCTGCCTCTCTCTTCCTTTCCTTCAGGCTTCTTATTAATGAGTAATGAATGTTTCCTTATTATACAATCTAGATTTTCTGTTATCAGCAGACAATTTTAACCAGGCATGATTCCAGCTGCAGAGCAGGTATTACATTACTTGATACATCAACCATCTGAGGAAGGTTCTATGATTATCTCCATTTGATAAATTAGTAAACTAAGTATAGACTAATTTACCAATATGCCAGAATCTCATGTCAAATCTCATATATGGTAAAAAGCTAATAATCAGCAGGTCTGACTGCAAGCCCATGCTAACCCATCTGAGTCTTAAAAGCATTTTCTTCAAAGTGATAATGAAATAATAATACCAATTAGCTTAGAAAATTATGTTTTTCTAAATAGAACTTCCATGATTTTCTAATTATCCAAAATTATTTTAATCACAATTGTTTTTGTATGCTAATATTTACTTAGGATAAAAATCAGTGCATGTCCTTTACCATCAGTGGTATCAAAATCAAACTGTTCTTTTTAATAGTTTCATATTAGAACATCCTACATTCAAAAAATATTTTAGATTTATCCTATAAAACATAGACTTAATTAAAACACTTAAGGATTTCTTTCCACTGATATCCTTAATCTGAATTGAAAAACAGCTATTCCAGTATCTAAGCAACAAAATTATTAAAAATTTTGGAAATTACTGAAATGGATAACAAAACATTCTCTCACTGAGTACTCACCTAGTTTTCCATCCATATGAACATTTTAAGAAAATAACTAAATGAAGAAATAACCCAGTAAGTGAATTTTTAACATCAAAACTATTAAAACTGTAAAGAAAACACTGGCATTCCCACTACAAAGAAAACAGTCTGACTAACAATAAATAATTAAGACTTAAAAAAAAAAAACTGGAACGATTTTTTTTTTAAGTAAATATTTTATTGATTTTAGAGGGGAAGGTATAGGAAGAAAGAGATAGAAACATAAATGATGTGAGAGACTCAGTGACTGGCTGCCTCCTGCACACTCTCCACTGAGGATTATGTCCACAACCCAGGCATGTGCCCTGACCAAGAATCAAACCATGATCTCCTGGTTCACAGGTCAACACTCAACCACTGAGTGACATCGGCAGGGCAGAATTTTATTTTTTTACAGCAAAACTTACCAGATAAAATTTCAGTCTTCATATGAAGAACAGGCCTTTCTAATAATGATATAACAACATTGCAAACAATTCTTCCCAAGACAAGAGCTATTATTTATACTGAGTGGTAAACCATTCTGATTTCATGAATTACAGGTGGTGATCATGCAAAGTGAACTAAGCACTTCTAAAAAGTATAAACCTAAAATAGGTCCTTGACGTATGAAAGGATAATTCTGCAAGCATGACAATCTAAATTCTGAAACAACATGGTATCATATATTACTTTCATAAAGTTAAGTCAGGTATAACAAAATTTTAATTTGCCTCTTCAGATCCTTTAACTTACTATCTATGTAAGAAGAGAAGAACCCATGAGTGGTCTTGAAAGCCTACTCATAAATTGTATTATTCACTGCCAAATAACTGTGCCTCAGCCACATAACAAAACCCAAAGTTGTGATGTTTCAGTATCACAAATATTGATAACTCCTTTGAGGAACCTGTGCTCAGGAATCACCACAGAGTTATTTTACATTAATGTTAGACAAATTCTAACATACAGGCAGTTACTTAACTAAAGTCTGTGCGAGTAAATTACCTTTAATCATCAATGTAATGGAAGAAAACATATCTTGGTATATGGGATAAGATATTTATTATACCAAAAATGCATAGAAAAGGATTCCTTATGTTACCTGTTCTTGCTTCTCCAGCCATTTGTCCACCATGGGGTGACTGGCACTCAGAGATGAGCGAGCATTATCTCGCTGAAATTGGTTAGACCAGTGACTAGTATCTCGTGGGAGGCTTCTGTAATTTTCATCTTTCTATTCAAAAAGAAACAAAAAGTTGTGTTGTAAAAAACAGATTCTTCAAATTAATGATGCACCTGGTTTGCACTTGCTCCCAAATCAACTTCCCCAAGCCAAGAATATGCACAAAACAAAGAACACACACACAAAAAAAACTTTCCATACAAAACTTTTATTGTTTTTTGCTCTTCTTCCTTCCAATCTCACAATATTTTGAGATATTTTCTAGTTTACCAAAAATGTTTACTAGTAAATTAAAAAACACTAATGAACTTGGCTCCCTATTTAGATCTTTGTAGTTTATGACTTTGAGCAAGAGATATAAGACCTTTTGGGCTGTTCTGAGCTTGTAATGTCCACAAGCTATTTGTAAGCATTATTTCAAATATCAAGTAAAGGAAAAAAATTAGTCTATCCCAATGCCTGGTACATAATCCTATATAATAAAAGCCTAATATGCAAATGGTCCCCTCTGTCAGTCGTTCAATGGGGAGTTCGACCACTTGCTATGACATGTGCTGACCACCAGGGGACAGAGCAAAATATGGCAGGTGTCGGAGACATAGAGCTGGCAGCGAGCAGCAGTGAGACCCTGCCAGCCCCAATGAGCCCTGATGAGAGTGGGACCATGGTGGGATGGTGGAGCAGGTGAGCGGGTGGTACCAGGCCAAGGTGGGTGTGAACAGGGGCCCAATCTCCCTGCTGATTGCCCTGCAGACTGTGACTATTGGGGGATGGGAAGGGACCACCACCAGCTCCCATTCACTGAGCCTGGTTGGGGGAAAGGGGACGGAGAGGAGGGAGGCCCCAATCAATCACCCCACAGGTGGGAATGTGGAGCAGGTGAGGGGGCAGCGCCAGGCCAAGGTGGGGTGCCAGGCAGGGCTGCATGGCTATGAGGCTGGGGACAGAACTGGGGCTCAATTTCCACAGGCCACTCCGAGGGACCCCACCCATGCAAGAATTTTTGCTCTGGGCCTCTAGTAGATACATAATTGTCCACAGGGATATGATAGTGATATCTTTAAGCTGTTAGAGACCAAAGTTGTTTCCATTGCTAGAGTGATAATTTGAATCTTTAATACTCTTCTGTGACAATGCACAACTGTCAGTTTCAATATGACTTATGATATTCATCCTCTGAATCCATAAAACCTGACCATATGTGATACAATCTGAAAAACTGATTGCGTAAGGCGGTTGTTCTTAACCTTTCTAATGCTGTGGCCCTTTAATGCAGTTCTTCATGTTGTGGTGACCCCCAAATATAAAATTATTTTTGTTGCTACTTCATAACTGTAATTTTGCTACTGTTAATGAATCGTAATGTAAATATCTGTGTTTTCCGATGGTCTTAGACTCTATAGCAGCAGAGTTGCCTAAAATCATCGGAAAACTCAGATTTTACATTATGATTCATTACAGTAGGCAAAGTAACAAAGTATAAGGATCAGGCATGTATGTAAAATGAACTGTGAATATAAACATGGAAAAAAAGTGTGACATAAAAAGTTTGCATTGTATAAACCTTAGCAATAGTTTAGGATATTATTTTTGTTCCTTCATGAGTCCTATAAGATAATAAAACTTAAAAATAAATTTATATTCTTGGATCGATGCCAATACTGAGAAATGAAAAAAAAACAAAAAAAAAACAAAAACTGTTAATCTATACATACTAACCAATGTAAACTTTAGCATGAAATTTTTAGTTGTTTTTTTTTTAATTAACCTACAGAAAATAAACTTTTTTTGTTGTTAATCCTCACACAAAGATATTTTTCCATTGATTTTTAAAAAGAGTGGAAGGGAGGAGAAGAGAGAGAAACATAGATATGAGAGAGACACATTGATTGGTTGCCTCCCACAGGTACCCTGACCAGAGCCAGGGATCAAGCCAGCAACCTAAGTACATGCTCTTAACCAGAATTGAACCCAGGAACCTTCCGTCTACAGGCCAATTCTTTATCCACTGAACAAAACTGGCTGAGGCCAGAAAATGAACCTTTTAAAAAGTAATAGCAGCACTAATCATTAGCTGCAAGTACTTTTTACGAGAAAATCTTGGTACATTTTTGGTCAAAGCAGCTCAAGAAAGCTATGACAGAGCATAAATGTGAGTGCAGAAGAATGCTGGTAGGAGTTGGATGCTGCTCCAGGCCCAGAGACTGGGGACTGACTTTGCCTATGGAAATACAGAAATGGTAAAATAAATAGGACAGAGATAAAGTCCAATAAAAGAATGAAGAAATAAAAACACTAAAGCTTATGTATTCCTAAATACTAAGAGCCCCTCCTTAAAACTTGAACATGTTAACTCAAAACAAAGCAAAACTATCAGTTTCACGTGATATTCCATACTGATGAGAAATTCAAATAAGTCATAAAGGGTACAAAAAGTTACTAATGACATCACCTTAAATGTCCAAAAAGATAAGAGAGGTTGGAAGTATAAAGAAACACAAGTAAAAATTTTGTCAAGGATTTTGGGGCTAAATACCATTGAGTAGGAACCTGGCTATTCTAATCATTTTCCCCCATTAAGGGAAAAAAAAGTATTAAAGAAAAAGTATTAAAAACATATTCTGACTTTCATTATAAACCGTATTTCAGAGAAGCCAAAAATGTGGAAGAGGGAAAAAAGCTTGTCTTTTCAGAAAAATGCCAAGTAGTGAAAGTAAAATAATAAAATTACAAAAATCACAATTTTTAACTTCTAATGAAATAACTCATTCATTCAAAGATAATCAATGGAAGCTAAAACTGTTAGGTAAAAAGTGAATACTGACCTTGATATTTGCACAGTGACAAAATACCATTTATAAAGAGAAAAGTATATATTTAAAATAAAGAGACCAGATGCAACTAACTGCTTCTTATACTTGGTGTTGAGAACACAGTATGCTACTAGCACTTCCATTAGATTTCTTTTGATTCTCTGTCATTCTTGCTCTTCCCTTAAATAACTCCTATTGATTCTTTCAATAAATTGTTTACTACTGCCGCCCTAGACAAACTGAAAAGCATACAATATCAACGCCTCCTCCCTAACAACTTCCAGGCAAAGGTCACCAACTCTAAAGTTTTTACTGAATTCATGATTTAAATTTCTTTTCCCAAAGATACCTCAAAATCAAGATTCAAAATGAAACTCACCTATCAATGAAAAATATTCGTAATCCTCTTCAACAATTTCCTTCTTTTCTAATCCCTACAGTTGCTAGGTCTTGGTAATCTGATGTTCTTTGCCAAGATTTTATATTTTGCCCATCATACATTCAGGATCAACTTCTCTCTTATCTGAAATTACTATAGCCTTTGACCTGGACACTGGCTAAGCCTTATCCTCTTTTACAATGTACCATGCCACTGTCCCACAGAGGACATTTCTACAAGGTATGTTAGGTCACATCACACCTAGGACAAGCACTGTAGGTTACCAGAGGAATATTTATTCTGTAAAAAAACAAACACTTTTCAACCCCTAGTACAAAGTCTACCTTTTCTAAGAAGCACTCCATGATTATTAATAGAACTGATAATGTTATGTTTTTTATTAGCACTATATTCTAATTTTACTTCTAATTACAGTTCTAAGTTACAATTTATTTTTTAAATTACTATTTCCACTATTACAGAGAAACCTAGGCAAAATATCAGCATGCATCTTTCTTCTCAAGCATTTAGCTCAGTGGCCTACTCCAACTCAGATAGCTTTCCTTAAATACAATGTTTTCTATTTTCAGATGGTTTCATAATACTAACACTTTAAAAGAATACTTCTATAAGTTATTTAAAAAGTTGATAATGAAATGCCTAAAAAGACATAAACTTCAGTGAAAATGCAGTAAGAGAATTTTCAGATTTATCCTTAAAGATGTAAACCATTGTTATGTGTTTATTTCAAATGAATGTCATACCTCCAGTATACAATGTCTGTGGAAAATGCAATTATTTCCAATTGCATCTAAAAAGCAGTGTGGAATATCTCCAGTTACATTAACTATGACATGTAATCCATGCAGCAGGGTAATCAGATAAATGTTGAAGTCCACCTGAAACATTCAGTTTTATATTTTTAGAATAAACTCTGAGAAGTTACTTGGTAAAAAAAATTACACTGACATTAAGCTATCATAAAAAATGTTTTCCTAATGTTCTTTGTGATGGTAAAGTCAATAATGAATTCAGATATTAATTTATTTGTGATGTGTGGAAAAAAGTTACAATAGTCTCCAGTCATTTTCAGGCAAATTAAGAATTTATAAAATATATTATTAATTACTATGCAACACATAATTATTTTGTTGATAACATCATGCAGGTATTACTAGCCAGCCATGATCTTGCTGACAATTCTGTCTGAAGTTTGGATCATGTGCATACAGAGAATATAGTCCTATATTGATAAAGTTATGATACTGTATGTATGATGTGAGTACATCACTCACATCATAATTTTCCATATGTTTTCTATTTCATAATATGTGTTTGGAAATTAACTGCTTCTAATTGAAATGTGCATAGTATATTCTATTTTCAATCTAAAATAGTTATTTTGGATTATATGATTTTTTAAATATGGTAATCTTAACTATGAATATGTAAGACTATATTATTCAATAATCAAACTAGAGTCAAATATTTTTAAAAAGTCGACAATAATAGCCAGTATGGCTCAGTGGATCAAGTATCGACCTGCAGACTGAAAGGTCCTGGGTTGGATTCCAGTTAAGGGCATGTGCCTCATTAGCAGGCTCCTCCCAAGCCCGGGCTTTGGTCTGGGCACATGCAGAAAGCAACCAATCAGTGTTTTTCTCTCACATCAATATTTCTCTCTGTTTTTCCTTCTCTCTTCACTCTCTCTGAAAATCAATGGAAAAATAACCTCAAGTGAGAATAATAAAAAAATTTCAACATTTTTTAAGTTAAATGTATTTGCAAAACTTCATAACCTAAAGAAGGGAAAACAAATGAACACAAATTTTTGTCATCGATATTTTTAAAAAATATTTATTGTTAAAAGTATTACATATGTCCTCTTTTTCTCCCCATTGACCTATTTTAGTTCGCACTGGCACCCAACATGAAGCCTATAGTCTGAGTCCATGGTTATGCATATATGCATATAAGTTCTTTGATTGATCTCTTCAGACCCACCTACCCTCCTCCACCTTCCCTCTGAGGTTCAACAGTCTGTTCCATGTTTCTATGTCTCTGATTTATTTTGTTCATTAGATTCCACATATGAGTGACATCATGTGATACTTATCTTTCTCTGACTGGCTTATTTGGCTTAGCATAATACTCTCCAAGTCCACCCATGCTGTTGAAAATGGTAAGAGTTCTTTCTTTTTTACTGCTGCATAGTATTACATTCTGTAAATGTACCAAGATTTTTTATGCACTCGTCTGCTAATGGGCACTTGGTCTGTTTCCAAATCTTACCTATTATAAATTGCTTTGCTATGAACATAGAAGTGCATGTATTCTTTCTGACTGGTCTTTTGGGATTCTTAGAAGTGGGATCACTAGGTCAAATGGCAGTTCCATTTTTAATTTTTTGAAGAAATGCTATACTGTCTTCCATAGTAGGAGCACTAGTCTACATTCCCACCAGCATTGTACTAGGGTTCCCTTTTCTCAACATCCTCAACAATACTTGTCCTTGGTTGATTTGTGTATGATAGCCATTCTGATAGGTGAGGTATAAGGTGATACTTCATTATCATTTTGATTTGCATTTCTTGGAAGATTAGTGACTTTGAGCATTTTTTCATGTCTCTTGGTCTTCTGTTGTCCACTTTGGAGAAGTATTTTTGAAACAAGTTAAAGCTATATTTATAATAAATTTTTGAAACAAGTTAAAGCTATATTTATAATAAATTAGAGACCTAGTGCATGACATTCATGCACTGAGTGGAGGATGGTTCCTCACCCCAGCCTGCACCCTTTCGCAGGCTGGAAGCCCTCAGGGGATGTCCAGATGCTGGCTTAGGGGAGCTGGCTGAGCAGCACTACCCCTGTGGGAGCATACTGACCACCAGGGGACAGCTCCTGAGTTGAGCGTCTGCCTCCTGGTAGCAGTGCATGTTATAGCGATCAGTCTTTCCACTGTTCAGTAGATTTGCAACCCTTTTATTATATAGGATTGCCGAATGTGATTTTATTTTGCTCATTAGAATCCACATATGAGTAAGATCATGTGATACTAACTGTATTATTTCACTTCAGTTTCATTCTATGAAAAAAATGCCTCTAATTTGTATATTGATAAAGTTCAAATCAAAAACACATATTTTCCTTTAGACTTATAAAAGTTTACTAGAAGCTTGATACATGATTCATGTAACAATAGGCCTTCCTTCTCCTGGCTGCCAGCACACCACGAGCTCCCTCAGGCAGCCTGTGCAGTGGCAGTGGTGGTGGCAAGCCTTGCATGCTCCAGCACCACTTCTTTCTTGCCCTCCTGAGAGTTCCTCTGTGCAGTGCTGGCGCTCTCGGGGAAACTAGGAGGGGAAGAGGTAGGGAGAGGGAGGCAGGTGCGGAGGACTGGAGAGGTTATGCGTGAACTGGTGCATTTCACTTTCTTGTTGTGAAAGTGGTATGCAACTGGCCCCCTTCCTCATCCTCTTCCTCCTCCACCCTCCGCCTCCTGCCCGCCCACCCTCTAGTTCATCGATCACCCCCTCTTGATTTGGCAAGATAAGGAGGAGAGATCTAATAATTTGGGTTACTGTGTAGGTATTCATAACAACTTTGCAAGCTCCAGCAGACGTCCATGCCTGTGGGGCTTCTCCAATACTAGGGTTTTGTTTACCAGAGCAGCGGGGTGGGTGGGAGGGAAGAGAGAAGGAGATGCCAGACACCGGGAGCTATGACCTCAGACACTAGAGAGTTACCTCTGAGGCTGGAGGCTGGGACACAAGGAGGCTGCAAGGATGGTTGACGGGTATGGAGTGTGGCAGGAAGGCCCTGAGGAGGCTCACTGCCCAGACGCCCAGAAAGGCCGAGGGATGGGGTCACCACCATATTTGTCTGGTTAGTTTGCATAGTCACTCCTGATTGGCTATGGGCATCACAAAGTGATGGTCAATTTACATGTTTCTCTTTTATGAGTAAAGATTAGGCAGTGCCAATATGTAAAATCCTAAAGATTTGCAATGACAAAAAATAATCTATTACAATAAAGGTATTACTTTATCTAAAAGATTAAGAATATCCTATATAATAAAAGGATAATATGCAAATAGACGAAACAGCAGAACAACTGAACAACCAATCAAAATGTAATATGCTAATGATATGCTAAGGGTGCTCAACTGCTCGCTATGACATGCTCTGACCACCAGGGGTCTGGCCGATCGGGACTGAGCAAGATGGGCCGGACATGCACTGGAATCTTCCTGCGGTCCCTCTCCAGACTGATCCCAGACCCAATCATGCACCAGTGGGGGTCCCTCAGCCTGGCCTGTACCCTCTCGCAATCTGGGACCCCTTAGGGGATGTCAGAGAACTGGTTTCGGCCCAATCCTGCAGGCTACTCCCCTTAGGAGGGCACCAGACTCAGAGCTCATGGCTGGTGAGCACTGCTATGGCAGCGCAAGCCTTTCCATATCTATTGATTGTGGCAGGCACAGTGGGTCTAGGATGAGCAGAAGCGGCAGGAAGGAGCTGTAGGCAGTGTTGGACTGTGAGTTTTGGCCGGATCCCTGCAGGTCACACAAAAGGAACCCCACCTATGCATGAATTTGTCCACCAGGCCTCTAGTAATATATCTAAACATCATAAGGAATTACTCCTTTTGATTTAATTATAACTTTAATTGTCTACCTTCAAGGCTGCCCCAACCTTTGCTGTAGAGTGGGAAACTTCCTCTTGCTAGTAAACAATAGTTGTTCCTGATGTGATCAGGGATTTTTCTTATCTAAATGAACCCGCACATCATCAGGGGTCAAAAACCACCCGGGGTGAGAAATACATATTGATTCACTGTTTCTTTGTAGCAGTAACCTGATTGTGGAGCACATTTTTTTCCAGAGTAGAGAAAGTAAATGTCCTCTCTCCACCTAACCTCTTTCCCCAAGCCAATTACAATTCAATAAAATTACACAGAACCTACCCTGACTTAGTATAGAAACTTATTCCTGCCTTGCTAAGCAACTCCAAGACTTTCTTTCACAGAAACAGCTATTTACCTGATGGTCAAATGTCTTGACAAGCTTACATTCCTATGCTACCAAAATATAGAATATTTCCTGAAAATTACAGGAGTAATGGATATTTCTATGCTAGTATAAGAAACCATTTGTTTCAATGCAAAAATTCCCTCCTGCACTGCTGGTGGGAATGTAGATTAGTGCAGCCACTGTGGAAGACAGTATGGAGTTTTCTCAAAAAGTTAAAAATGGAACTCCCATTTGATCCAGTAATCCAACTTCTAAGACTATATCCCAAGAAACCAGAAACACCAATCAGAAAGGCTAGATGCACCCCTATGTTCATAGCAGCCTAATTTAACATAACTAAGATACAGAAACAGCCTAAATGCCCATCAGCAGATGAATGGATTACAAATCTGTAGTATACCTACACAATGGAATACTATGCTGCTGTAAAAAAAAATAAGAAGAAAAAGGAGAAGGAATTCTTACCATTTGTAACAGCATGGATGGACCTGAAGAGCATTATGCTAAGTGAAATAAGCCAGTCAATTAAAGAAAAATAGCACATGATCTCACTCACTTATGGATAATAAACAACATTATAACCTAATGAACAAATATAGATACAGAGGCAGGACAGCATCGAACAGACTGTCAAAATACAGCAGGAAGGATAGGGAGAGTTGGGGTGGGGGGAGGAGGGTAAGAGATCAACCAAAGGCCTTGAATACGTTCATATAAGTACAGTGGTACCTCGAGATACGAGTTTAATTCGTTCCATAACCTTGCTCATATATCAAGTTGCTCGTATCTCAAAGCAAATTTCCCCACTGAAATCAATAGAAATGCCGTTATTCCGTTCCAGCCCCCAAAATGCCACCCCAGTTGTTCTTATTACGTGTTTTTGAATAAGAAAAATGTATTTATAAATGACAAATATTGTATAAAAACATAATAAAAGAGACTGTAAAGAAACAAACTGGTTTTATAAAGTGTATTTACCTACTCGTTACACTCTTAATGTTACACTTTATCCCTAAACTGAATGTAACTTAACTAATCTTCACTGAACTTAATTGCTACTGGTCTTTGCATTTTTGGCTGGTTTCAAAAAAAACGTGTTCAACGAGGTTTGCCTCTTCCTCCCTTTCAGAATGTTTCTGAAATGGGTGAGGCAAGTTTCACTGAACAGCTCCGATCAATGTGATGAATAGCAAGAACCTACAACCAAAAATACTCTATCCAGCAAAGCTATCATTCAAAATTGAAAGGCAGATAAAGAGTTTCACAGATAAGAAAAAGCTAAGGTACTTTTTTAGAAGAGGAAGAAGAAAATGGTAAAAAATAAAAAATAAATTATGAACAACAAATACATATCTATCAACAAGGGAATCTAAAAATTAAGTGAATTAAAAATTTGATCAACAGAATAGACTGGTGAATAGAATAGAATCAGGAGCACAGAAAGGGAGTGGACTGATAATTCTCAGGGGGAAAGTGATGAGGGGGGTGCAGGGAAAGACTGGACAAAAATCATACACCTATGGATGAGGTCAACAGGAGAGAGGTAAGGGTAGAGGGAGGGTTGGGAGCCGGGTGGAGGGAGCTATGGAGGGGAGCTATGGAGGGGAAAAGAGAGAAAGAAATGTAATAATCTGAATAATAAAGATTTAATTTTTTTAAAAAAGCATAGAATAGCTAAATGGGTAAAAAAATATGAAGCAACTATATGCAGTCTACAAGAGATTGGTTTCAGAACAAAAGACACACATGGGATGATAATGAAGAGATGTGAAATAATTATCTATGCAAGCAGAAAAGAAAAAAGAAGCTTGAGTAGCAATACTCATATGCGACAAAATAGATTCAAAATGGCCGTCACAATAAACAACGAAGATCATTACATCATACTAAAAGGATCGATGCAAGAAGAGGATAAAACTCTTATATTCAACTGATATAGGAGGACATAAATATATTTTAAAACTTCTAACGGACTTTAAGGGCGAGATTTACAACAATACAGTCATAGTAGGGGATTTAGACTCCCCACTGACTAAACTGGATAGATCTTCCAGACAAAAACTTCAAAAGCAAATGGTGACTCTAAAGGACACTCTGGGTCAAATGGATTTAATTGACACTTATGGAACATTTCTCCCCAAAGCTTCAGAATATACATTCTTCTTCTAAAGTGCACATAGATCATTCACAAAGATAGACCACATGTTAGAACACATTGAAATTAGAAATCAACTACAGTAAAAACACTGCAAAATATATAAACACATGGAGACTAAACAGCATGTTATTAAACAATGAATGGGTTACCAACCAGATCAAGAAAAAAAATAAAAACTTCCTGAAAACAAAACAAATGAACACACAACAACCCAAAATCTCTAGAACTCAGAAAAAGCAATCCTGACAGGGAAGTTCATAGAAAAATCAACAATAAACTATTTAACACTACAACTTAAAGAATAAGAATGAGAACAAGAAAATCCTAGAGTAAGTAGAAGGAAGGAATAAAGATTAGAGCAGAAATAAATGCTATAGACTAAAAAACAAACAAACAAATAAAAAATAAATGAAACCAAGACCTTGTTGGTTAAAAAGATAAAGAAAATTGATAAACCATTAGCCAAAATTATCAAGAAACAAAGATAGAGGACCCACATAAATAAAATCAGAAATGAAAGCAGAGAAGTAACCACTGACACTTCAGAAATATAAAAGATTGTAAGGAAATACTATGAACAACTAACTATATGTCAATAAGTTGGACAAGCAGATGAAATGGACCAATTCTTAGAAAAATACAATGTCCCAAAACTGAATCAGGAAAAAAATCAGAAAACTGAATATACCAATAACATCTGATGAAATAGAATCAGTACTTTAAAAAAACTGCCATCAAACAAAAGTCCAGGTCTGGAGAGCTTCACAGAAGAGTTTTACCAAACATTCGAAGAACTATCACCTATAATTATCAAACTATCCCAATATATATAAGAGGAAGGAACACTTCCAAGCTCTTTTAATGAGGCCAGCATTATCCTCAATCTAAAACCAGATAAAGACAGTACAAAAAAGAGAATTATAGTCCAATATTCCTGATGAACATAGGTGCTAAAATCCTCAAAAAAAATATTAGCAAATCAGATCCAGCAATATATTCAAAAGATCATACACCATAACCAAGTGTGATTTATTCCAGGGATGCAAGGCTGGTACAATATTCACAAATCAATGGACATGATATATCATAAAAACAAACTGAAAGACAAAAATCGCAATGTCATATCAATATTTATTCACTGTTCAATAGTGTGCTACTTAAATTACGTTTGAATTTTTTTTGTATCTTTACTATAGTTGATTTGTATTTTCATTCCACTGTGATCTGAGAAGATGCTTGATATGATTTCAATCTTCTTTAACTTTGGTTCTCAAGTGGGTTTTTTTTAGACAGTATATAGTTGGGTCGTGTTATTGTATCCATTCAGGTACTCTAGGCCTTTTGATTGGAACATTTAATGCATTAATATTTAAAGTTATTATTGATAGGTACTTATTTATTCCCATGTTACGCCTATGTTTCACTCTATTTCTTCTTCTCATTATAATAGTTACTTTAGCATTTCTTATAGTACTGATCTGGTGATGATAAACTCCTTTAGCCTTTTTCTGTCAGGAAAACTCTGTATTTCCCCATCTATATTGAATGATAGCCTTGCTGGATATAGTAATCTTGTTTTCAGAACCTTGCTTTTCATGACCCTGAGTACTTCATACTTGTAGAGCTTCTGATGAGAAATTAGCTGACAGCCTTATGTGAACTCCTATGTAGGTAACAAATTGTTTTCTCTTGTTGCCTTTAAGATTCTGTGTTTAATCTTTGGCATTAATGATGTGTCTGTGCGTGGGCCTGTTTGGGTTCTTCTAATTTGGGACTCTCTGTGCTTCAGGAACTTGTGAGATATTTCCCTTTACCAGGATAGGTAAATTTTCTTCCATTATTTCTTCAAACAGGTTCTCCATCCTTTGCAAACTTTCTTTTCTTTCTGGCACACCTGCTATTCAAATATTGTTACATTCACGTTGTCCACCAGCTCCTTAAGCTGTCCTTATGCTTCATTTTTTTTTTCTTTTTGGCTCTCTGTTTGATTTCTTTGTACTCTGTCTTCTAATTCACTGATCCAATACTTGGCTTCCCTTAATCTGCTTTATATCTCTTCCATTCTGTTTTTTATTGTTGCTATGTCATTCTTAATAGTAACTATATCTTTTTTCATGCTATTGAGCATGTTTACCATTATTCTGAACTCTATTAGGTGTACCTGTTAATACTGCGGTTTTTTTCAATAGATTTAAGTTACACATATGTTGGTATATATGCGATTTGATATGTATGTTATTTTGTTATATTGACAGCAACCTTCAAAACCTCATATGTCAAAGTGAGGTTGAAGGTGTTAACATCATAGATATTTTTACACTTAAAAATGTCAAATTTTGTGCCAAAAAAAAAAAAGAGCATTTGTGGGAAGTTTTAATTCATTACTTTATTTTTATTATTTTAAGAAAAGTACTATTGAAAGTTATCATATACTTCAGGAAGCTTATGGTGAACATGCTCTATCTCAAGATACTTGGGAATGGTGGTTTAAACACTTTAAAAGTGATTATTTCACTGTGAAAAACAAAGAAAGAATGTCCAGGTCAATCGAAAAAGTTTGAATACCAACAATTACAAGCATTATTGAATGAAGATGCATGTCAAACTCAAAAACAACTTGCAGAAAGATTAAAGGTTGCTCAGCAAACAATTCCCATCATTTACAAGCAATGGGAAACATTTTAAAGGTAAGAAAATGGGTGCCATATCAACCAAATGAAAGACAAATGGAAAACCAAAAAGTCATCAGTAAAATGTTGCTTCAACAGCATGAAAAGAAAGTCTTTTTGGCATCGAATTGTGACTGGCGATGAAAAGTGGATTTATTTTGAGAATCCCAAATGGACAAAATCATGGGTTGATCCAGGTCAATCATCAACATCAGCAAGGCCAAATCACTTTGGAAAGAAGACAATACTCTGTGTTTGGTGGGATCAGGAAGGTGTGGTGTATTATGAGCTTCTAAAACCATGTGAAACCATTAATACTGATCGCTATTAACAACAAATAATCAATTTGAACCACACTTTGATTGTGAAATGACTAGAACATGCGAAAAGACATGGCAAAGTAATTTTGCTTCATGATGACACACCATCACACAATTCAAAACCAGTTAAATACACGTTAAAAGATCTTTCCTGGGAAGTATTAACACACCCGCTGTATTCACCAGACTTTGTTCCTTCAGATTACCACTTGTTTCGATCAATGGCACATGTACTTTCTGAGGAGCACTTCAAAATGTACAAAGTGGCCGAAACCGGTTTGGCTCAGTGGATAGTGCAGAATGAAAGGTCCCAGGTTCGATTTCGGTCAAGGGCATGTATCTTAGTTGTGGGCACGTCCCCCAGTAGGGGGCGTGCAGGAGGCAGCTGATCGATGTCTCTCTCTCACCCATGTTTCTAACTCTTTATCCCTCTTCCTTCCTCTCTGTAAAAAATCAATAAAATATATTTTTTTAAATGTACAAAGTGGAAAATTTGGTCTCTGAATGTTTTGTCTCAAAACAAGAAAAGTTCTATTAGGACGGTATCCACAAATTACCTGAAACATGGGGAAAATGTATAACTAGCAATGGACACTACTTTGAATAACTCACTTGGATGTTTCTCTAATAATTATCATGTCGTCTTTGATTACAAAATCCGCATTATTAACCAGTACACCTAGTATATCTGATAAATTTATCTCCATTTCATTTAGGTCTTCTGGAGAATTCTCTTGTTTTCATTTGAGGGTTGTTTTCTTGTCTCCTCAGTTTGGCTGTCTGGCTTTGTGACTGTGTATTAGGTAGATGTGCTACACTTCCCAATTATCTAGTGCAGGACAGTGTCAAATGCTGTTTCTGACTAATTATATAAGGCAAAGACACAAAGTCTCCAGAGAGCCACCGTTGCCTGCAGACAGATTGTATCCAGTCTTGAGTAGCATGAAGCAATCTTACACAGGTGGGGCGAGAGGTTTTCCATCAGGGTGTGTGGCCAATTGCATTTGCCTGAATATTAATTGTTATTCTCAGTTTCTTAATGGGCTTATGAAACTCCACAGAGTGTAGCAAGGGATTTCCCAATTAGGTAGGGTGACTGTCTTCCCCCAAAGGCAAAAATTGCCGGGATAGCCAAGGTGTGCTTGAGAAAAATATCTTCTGCAGCATGAGGGAAAAACTTAGCACAGGAAAGCGGGGTGTCTGCTCTGCTCCAGAGCCCCAATCCGTAGGCTTCAGCAGAGGGAAGGCAGAGTGGACAGTAGCTGTGTGAGCAGAAGTTCCCCAAGATTAGTAGTTGCACACAAAATTTTGTGCCATGGCCCTTTGGGAGGGTGCCTGCATTTCAAGTAGTCTCTCCCTGGCAAACAGCCACCCTGATGGTGTTCATAGCCCACCTTTCTCAGATCTGGTGCTCTCTCCAGGGGGCTCCAGCTTGAAATTTAGATGCCAGATGTATCTCCAGAACTTCAGCTGTTGTATGTGGGAGCCTGACAAGCCTTTTCATTGCTGTACACTTTCTTCCAGTCTCTACATAGTCTCTACTTTCCATCCTTGGATTTTTTAAATACTTCAGTGTAATTCCAGTTTGGTCTTAGGCGCATGTCTGTGTAGTAGCATCCACTTATTCTGTCACCATTTTTAATCCCTCTCGAAACAAATTCTTAGTATTAAGTTCTGTTCTGTTTAAAATGGCTACTGTGCTTCTCTTTGCAACAACTGAAGCTGAACCACACACTCAAGATATTAAATGAGTTATAAAGGAAACAATGATTACACTCAACGACTTCTGACCCACTATATTTTAACTACTTTAAAACCTATTTATCCCTAGCTGGTTTAGCTCACTGGACAGAGCATTGGCCTGTGAACTGAAGGGTCCTTGGTATGATTCTTGTCAAGACCACATGCCTGGGTTGCAGGCTTGATCCCCAACAGGGTGAGCACAGGATGCAGCTAATCAGTGATTCTCTCTCATCATTGATGTTTCTACCTCTTTCTCCCTCCCTTCCTCTCTGAAATCAATAAAATAATAATAATACTATTTTTTTTTAAAAAAACCCTATCTTAAAAGTAATGAATCATTTTTCCATCACCATTTATTTCCCCTAGGTCCTCTTCCACCTCCTCAACCACCACACTGTTGTCTGTGTCTATAAGTGCTTTCTCATTTTTTTCTTTTCTGCCCCCGACCCCAATTGCCCCACACCTCAATCACTTCATCTCTTCAACTAACTGCCTAACTTTTTTATACATTTATGAATATCCCTGGAAATTAGATCTATTCTGAACACAAGTCAAATGTCATGAGGTCTATATATAAACTGGATTGTTTGGACAGTCTACTACATGATAAAGCATTCTAAAATTTCAAGCTAATATCAATGAGAAAAT
>JAAGEH010000032.1:16764025-16802417 GCA_011751065.1 Lasiurus cinereus
ACATGATAAAGCATTCTAAAATTTCAAGCTAATATCAATGAGAAAATATGCCAAATTTCTCATCAAATATATAATAAACTATTTCAAAAGAATGGGCCTTACAGTTAAATCCTTAATCCAAAAAAAATCAGAGACTTCAGTACACTGTTTTTTCTTAGTAGATCCTTTGCAGTTTATAACCATTGTTTTCTTACTTGAACTAGTACAAAGTTTGTAGAAATGCAAAATCAAGTTAAAAGAAATATTTAAAATGGGTGTTTTCACAAAGATGTAACAAATAAATAAAGCAAACTTCAAGCCACATTCATTTATATATATATATATATGTATATATATATATGCATATATACACAATACATAATATGCTACCATTGAAAAATGTTTATTAATTCTCTCAGCAGATGTTTACCGAACATTATTCAATAGGTTCAATAGCGAAAATGACTAACATAGGTTAAAGCTTATTAGGTAAAGGGTTATAACATAACAGAGTAAGATAAGGGTTCTGTAAAAATATATGACAAAAGAGCATTAATAAACAAATTAGAAAAAATAAACTAAACAGACTAAAATAAATTAGGTCCAAAAAGGAAATTTTCATTTTGTAGACTAGCAGTGGTCTCCAACTGTTGGTCTGCAGACCACAAGTTGTCCATGAGGTCCCAAAGGGTGGCGATCACTGCACTAAAGAATATTTCCATTTTGGAGGGAAATAAAGCTATCCATTGTGTAGTTAGAATAAATGACCATGGAGTCCATTTTCATCCTTCAAAATCCATAATGCTACAATTTCTTTAATGTATCTTGTGCCCCAATATGAGTATCTGTTTATACATCTGTAAAAAATGTAAAAAGCTAACAAGGGCATTGCCCATGAAGAATAACAGAGGTGAGACAGGAAATAAGGTAGGAACTTTACTTGTACACACTTCATATTTCATATAAAAAAAGTTTTCATTTTTAATCCTGTGAATATATTATCTATTAAAAATTGGATAAATAAATGTACATCATATATAGCACAAATGTTATCATAAAATGCAAGGGCAATATGAAATAGGAAGCTATCTGAACTTTGAGGTGAACGTTCATTAAGCATATACACTGAGTACTGTGAAGAAATTAAGAAAACAAAATAGAAGTGGTTACCTTTCTGTCACAGGTTTTAGGGCTACCAGTAGTGTTTTGCTTAAGGAAGCCAGCAGTTGTTGACCAACGTGTGGGGTTTTTTCGTGAAGGCTCTTCGGAGGAAAAATTACTATCACTGACAGAAGCTGAAAGGCCAGTTAAAGCTGGGTCACTGCTTCGTCGAACATGAAGAGGCATATCTACAAATACAAAACAGCATTTTTCTTAAAAAGGTTAACTCATGACAGGAAACTAAATGTTAGGATACAAGTAGTTAAATCCCAAAGATTAAAGAGCAAAATAACAACTTAAGATGGATCAGTATTCTAGGCCCAATTTAATAAGATGGATCAGAAATTCCATTAGTTCCTTTAAAATTTTATTTTCAATTTATTGAAAAAGAAATGTGGTATGAGGAAAGACCTGTTCTGAAATAAAATTGTCTGGGCTTGAATTTGTGTTTCACCACTTGTGTGGTTCTGGGCAAGTTGCTTATCTAGCCTCTGTCTCTAGTGCATTCATAGGCAAAATACAAAAACAACAGTATTTCTTTCTGTGAGGACTAAATGATATAAAATGCTTAGAACAGTGCCAGATACAAAGTGTATACTTGGCAGAGAGTAATAATGACCATTACTATCATCATTATCCTAGTATTTCTAAATAAAATATATATTCTAAAAATAAAGTATAACTAATAAATACAGTGGTACCTCGAGATACGAGTTTAATTCGTTCCATAATCTTGAGGCGTGGGAAACTATGAGACGCTCGAATCCTGGTAAACTGGTGGGTCATGTGCAGCCGGCCGATCCGCGAGATTACTCCTATCTCAAATGTTGCTCATATTTCAAAGCAAAAATCACTCGCTCGACAGCTCGTATCTCAAAAATCTCGTATGTTAGGGCACTCGTATCTCGAGGTACCATTATATAAGCCACGAAACAAATTTCATGCAAATTTAAATTATATCTACTGGATTAAAAATACAAAAACTAGACAGTGTTTGGCTAGACTATTTAAGAATTCTGTTCAATAAATATTTATGTTGTTCAATAAATTATTATCAGAAAGTTATAATCATATTTCATGTCCTTAAGATTAAAATATTAAAATATGCTAACAAGGAGTTAGTATCTGGTATATACACATTCAAAATGACAGAGACAGTATATTTGTATAAGAGAGAAGTTTGAAAATGCTTTAACAAAATCAATTAAGACATCCAACTTAATTGATTTTATTATCAGTAGTATTAAGAACATTTTGACATATATAATCACTGTTATGTAGAGAAAAACAAAGAGAAAAATGAAAGTATGTAAGTCTATAATACTGAGAATCAGACCCAAAAGCCCTATGTATGCATCAACCAAGCAAAATCACTTAAAAACAAGGCAAAAAAATTAGCTTGATATATACTAAATCTATTTTCAAAAACCAGGATGCAGGTTAAATATTTATAAAAAAGTCTCTAAGAAAACAGATTTAATGGTGTTTTAAACTCATCATTTACACCATGAGAAACATTTTTTTTAAATATATTTTATTGATTTTTTTACAGAGAGGAAGGGAGAGGGATAGAAAGTCAGAAACATCGATGAGAGAGAGACATCGATCAGCCGCCTCCTGCACGCCCCACACTGGAGATGTGCCTGCAACCAAGGTACATGCCCCCGACCGGAATCGAACCCGGGACCTTTCAGTCTGCAGGCCGATGCTCTATCCACTGCGCCAAACCGGTCTCGGCATGAGAAACATTTTTAGAACACTAATCCTTTGGTCACTGATATAAATGCATAGATCCTTGAGGATGCTAAAGTAAAAACAAATTAATTACAGGCACTAAAGGATATGATAAAGATGTAATATGCAAATTAACCGTCATGCCCTTGCAAAAGATGGCCAGCAGGGGAGGGCAGTTGTGGACAATTAGGCCAGCAGAGGAGGGCAGTTGGGGCAACTGGGCCTGCAGGGGAGGGGAAGCAGTTGGGGGTGAGCAGGCCTGCAGGGGAGCGGGCATTGGGAGCGAGTAGGCTGGCAGTGGGGGGCAGTTGAGGTGATCAGGCCAGCAGAGGGGTGCAGATGGGGACAAGCAAGCCAGTGGGGGAAGCAGTTGGGGGTGATCAGGCTGAAGGGGGAGGGGGCAGTTGGGAGTGAGCAGGCTAGCAGGGGGACCAGTTGGGGGCAATCAGGCCAGCAGGGAGGGGGACCAAGGGGGTGAGTAGGCTAGCAGGGGGGAAATTGGGGGCAATCAGTCCAGCAGGAGGAGCAGTTGGGGGCAAGCAGGCTGGCAGGGGGGGAAGTTGGGGGAAAGCAGACTGGCGGGGGGTGGGGGGAGTTGGAGGCAAGCAGGCCAGTAGGGGCAGAGATTTGGGGTAAAGGAAGCTGGCCAGGGAGTTGGGGGCAAACAGGCCAGCAGATAGGGGCAGTTGGGGGCAAGCAAGCCAACAGTGGGGGGCCGGTGCGGCCATCCGGCCGGCCGGGGGGTAAGCTGGGGGCAAGCAGGCCAGCAAGCAGAGTGGTTAGGGGTGGTCAGGCGAGCAGTTAGGAGCCAGCAGTCCCAGATTGTGAGAGGAATGACCAACTGCCAGTTTAGGCCCGATTACTAGGATTAGGCCTAAATCCACAGTCAGACATCCCCCAAGGGATCCCAAATTGGAAAGGGTGTAGGCTGGGCTGAGGAACACCAGTGCACAAATTTCATGCACTGAGCCACTAGTGTGTAAAATAAGAATGCTCCAGAAAAGAAGATCCTGTACCAGATCTCTTAAACTTTCATTTAGGACCATTCACACCATAAAATTACTGAGGACCCCAAAAGTTGCTTTTGTTTTTGTTTTTAATGTGGGACATAAATAAGAACAGGTATCATATTGGAAGTAAAAATGAAAAATAAATTGAAAAAAGTTTTTTATTAATACATGTTTAAGTTAATAATAAAACCATTATATGTTAACATAAAGAACAGAATTATAAGAAAATTCCATTTTAAACACAGCAAAATTAGTGGGAGTCATCTCTGCTTCTGCATTCAATCTGCTACAATATGACAAAGTATTTTTTAAAACTTCACAAATATTTAGCTGGAAGAATAAACAACATTTTTTAAAAATTGTTCATTCTTTAAATTATTACATATGTCTTCTTTTCCTCTCATTGACCTCTCCCCAGTTATCCCCTCCCACCACCGCACATGCTCTTACCGCCCTCGTCTGTGTCCATTGGTTATTCTTATATGCATGCATACAAGTCCTTTGGAAAATAAACAGCATTTTAATAATTCTCCTAGGTAATTATGAATATTCTTTTTTGATACCACACCAAATTTAATAAATGAATTTCCCAAAGATTAGCTGCAATACGAATGTAAACTTTCCATTCTTTGTTACATTAAAATCTATTTATTACACTTTGAATGGATCATAAATCCATGAAAAAATTATAATATTCGTTATTTGGAATATATTGGTAATTGGGTTATGCCAATTTTCTAAATGCTGATATATTTCTTCATATCAAATTGTGTGTGTGAACAAACATCACTACCAATTTCATCAGAAAAGTCACTAAGCATTGGGAAGTTGTTATGCTCACAGCAATATGTAAGTTTTCCAAAATCTAATTTTTACTAGAAAACTTACTGATTATTTGTGACAACAAATGCTGTCAGTTGTTTGCCTTGTAATGACAGGCTCACTTCATTCGTTTTCTAGATCTTCCAGACACCAAGGGCTAAATAACCACAGTTGTTGTTTTTTTGTTGTTGTCTTTTTGTTTTTGTCCTTCTTTCAAATAAAAATGGCTACTTCAATTTAACTCAGGCCATTACATAAAAGTTTTTCTGAAGACAACCACTAATTAAAAAAATAAATAAATAAACCACAAAAAAATCTGTGTGAGTGCTGGTTGAACATATATGATGCCACTGCTTTGTTATGTCATAAGGGCTGACATCAGTGCTGGGGCATCACTGATGCAAATGACAACCCAGCAAACAACACAAAATGTATCTTAGTAAGTCTATGAAAAAAAACTTTTTGCCCTCACTATCTCCTTGACATGGTCTTCGTGACTCACATGACCCACAGACTACACATGAAAAACCGTTGGCTAGACTTGCAACCCTTGCAAGTTCGCACATCTCTCCAGGCCTCAGTCTCCTAAACTATAAAAACAGAGGCTGGACTGATGGGGTCAGATCTTTTATGTGCTAAAATATGTGTTATATCATTTACGTTTATACACACCTACACCAGTGATCACTTGCCAAGCTTCATCCCAGCAGAACTTACAACAATTTATGAAAACTGTACTTAAATAATAATAATAAAAGCATTTCAAAGCCTTTTCAGCAACCATTATCAGATGCCTCAAAACAGGTTAACGTATTTCAAACAACACCAGAGCTTTAGGTAGTGGTGCAGATGCAGCCACAAATGACATGAAGCCTTATGCCAAGTTGAGCCTGATTTTATAGGAAAAAAAAAAAACAACAACAAAAACTATAAGCATTGGGCCTTAATCAACAAAATGAAACATAAAATCCTACTGCCTGGTATATCTGACAGGTTTCTCACCTTTCACTGTCCTGACACATATACTGCATAAAGAATGCGTATTTGGATTCCTCTCATCATTGATGTTTCTATCTCTCTTTCCCTCTCCCTTCCTCTCTGAAATCAATAAAAAAAAAAAAAATTTTTTTAAAGAATGCATAATTGTCTTGCACTCAGTGGAATAAAATGTGAATACAGCCTTTTCCTCTATGATTTATTCATATTTCTGAGACCAACAGTGTATGTCAGCATTAGTAGTATTCTGATGTAATTTGTGTTCTTTATAATAATTAAAAATAATAGGAGCATCCTGTCAGCATGGCTCACTGTTTGAGCATCAACCTGTGAACCAAAAAATCATGGTTCCTTTTCCAGTCACAGTACATGCCTGGGTTCCTGCCTCAATCCCCACTGGGGATTATGCAAGAGATATCCGATAAATGATTCTCTGTCATCATTCATGTTTCTATCTCTCTTTCCCTCTCCCTTCTTCTCTGAAATCAATAAAAACTTATTTTAAAAAATATGTTGTCTTCACACTGAAACACTACTTAAAAAATAAAAATAATAGGAGTTTCTCATTTAAGGTAATTTGTTCATTACCACTGGTTACTACCATTCCTCATCCTCAATTTTAAGAAAATCAATGTATTTAAAAACATAATTCTTGCCTTATATCAGATTTATTTAAAATACAAATTTTCAAAGCATATTTTCTGAAATATTAAAAAGAAAATTCAAAGATAAGGCTTTTCAATAATTAAGCTGCTGGCTGAAGCACATAGGCAATGGTGCAATGACACTGGGTCCAGGAGAATGGTGGTGATGGTTTGATGTGTGCATTCCTTTGAAGGATGATAAAACAGCAATTAACTCTCATCATAAGATTTAAAAATCTCTGTGGCACTAATTCACTGTAAGCACTGAAGCTTCTTTAGGAAGGATGAATTTTCAATAAGAGGGAAATGGCAAATCAAATAATGAATTACAGCAAATACTAAAAAGGCAAATATACACTGAGTGGCGAGATTATTATGATCTCTGAATACATAATAATCTGGCCTTCAGTGTGTGTGTGTGTGTGTGTGTGTGTGTGTGTGTGAGTGTGTGTGTGTGTGTGTGTGTATTAGAGGCCGATGAATGAATTCGTGCATGGGTGAGGTCCAGCCAGCCTGGCCAGGGGGAAGGGACATAGGTGGTGGTTGGCTGGCCTGCCTGATGGTTGAACTCCTGGTGGAAAGGACAATTTGCATATTAGTCTTTTATTATATAGAATATATACTGAGTGGCCAGATTTTATGCATTCAGAGATCATAATAATCTGGCCACTCAGTGTATATTTTTACCCGTTAAATATCCCATACTTACTCTCCTAATCAGCATTTTCATTGCTTTTTGTTTCATTCTTCTAGTAGTTTCTAAATTATTTAACCATTTAAAGCAATGAATAAACCATCTCCTAGAAAAGAGGTAGCTAATCAAATCTACAAATGATATAGTTTCAGATGGTCTACTAGAAGTTATGATAACAAAAGCAAAAATTACTTTTATGCATAATGAAGACTGCCTCCCCAATCTTTGGGAATGTTATATATTTCCAAAGATATATCTCCCAGTGACAAGAACCAAGTTATTAACACATGCCATGAGATAAAAACCTGTCATCAGAATTGCAAAACTGACCTTCCAATATATAGTATACTGCCCCTTTTTATAAAGGTATTTACCAGTATTTCATTTACTGAGGTAAAATCCTTGATAGAAATTTATGGAAACAATGTAAGAAATAAGCTTTAAAAAATAGTGAATGACTCTGAGAGAGGATATAAAATAAGTTTTATCACCCTGTTATTATTATATATATAAACAATAAATAATACTGTAGTTGGAATTTGCCTTAGATATAAATTAAAATCTCTCATTTACAGATGAGTACACCAAGAACCAGACAGACAGATTCAAGGATGAGTCACAGGTCACACTGCTCTGTGATCCAACTGTAAAAGGAAAGCTTGTTAACTGACTCCCTGCCCTTATAATTTGGATATGACCACACTGCTGTCTGGGAAGAACTAAAATGTGTCAAGTCCACAATATGCTTATATTTCACTAGAAACATTTCTATAGATAATAGGATAGCTTCAATGGTTCATTGAATCATAGACACTTAAAAGGGAAAAGAAAGTCAAGGGGAAAATATATGTGTGCAATTCTAATCCTATACAATAAAGTGGCAATATGCAAATTGTCACTCTAACACACAAGGTGGCTGCCCCATGTGGTCAAAGATGGCCACGCCCATGTGGACACAAGATGGCCGGCAGGGGAAGGCAGTTGGGAAGGATCACACCTGCAGGGAAGGGCAGGGTGATCAGGCCTCCAGGGGAAGGTAGTTAGGGGGGCCCAGGCCTGCAGGAAAGGGCAGTTGGGGGTAACAAGGCCACCAGAGGAGGGCAGTTAGGGGCGACCAGGCTGGCAAGAGAGGGAACTTAGGGGTGACCAGGCCAGCAGGAGAATGCAGTAAGGGGCAATCATGCTGGCAGGGGAATGGTTAGGTGGTGATCAGGCTGCCAGGCAGAAGCAGTTAGGGGCAATCAGGCAGGCGAGTGATTGGGAGCCAGCAGTCCTGGATTGTGAAAGGAATGTCCGAATGCCCGTTTAGGCCTGATTCCATCAAGTTCAGGCCTAAACAGGTAGTCAGACATCCTTCAAGGGCTCCCAGAGTGGAGAGGATGCAGGCTGGGCTGAGCAACACCCCCGCCCCCATTCCCACCATGTATGAATTTTGTGCACTGGGCCTCTAGTGTCATACAAAGGTTTTCAAAGAAAAACTAAGACCTTTTTCAAGGCATATTAAATTTGTAGCACTGGAATTCTCATTCTAAAACTGAAAATATAACTACCCTGATCAAAAGCCCTCCAAATACTCATATGAGTAAAGTAAAAGTGGGGAAATCTGAATAGTATTCATAAATTGTAGCAACGTTAATATTGTTATTGTGACAAAATATTAGTTTTTTTAAATATTACCATTAAGTAAAATATAAAAGGAATATCTCTATAGTATCCTATCTAATAAAAGAGTAATAGGCAGCCAAAACCGGTTTGGCTCAGTGGATACAGCATCAGCTGTGGACTAGAAGGTCCCAGGTTTGATTCCGGTCAAGGGCATGTATCCTGGTTGTGGGCACATCACCAGTAAGGGGCGTGCAGGAGGCGACTGATCAATGTCTCTCTCTCATCGATGTTTCTAACTCTCTATCTCTCTCCCTTCCTCCCTGTAAAAAATCAATAAAAATATATTTAAAAAAAAAGAGTAATAGGCAAATTGACCATACCTCCACTACACCCACCATCCAATCAGAGCACTTATGCAAATTAACCCAACCAAGATGGCTATGGCCACAGAGAGAGCAGGAGGGGGGCTTGGATTGCCCCTGACAATGAAGGAAGCCAAGCTTTCCTACAAATCCTAGCGAGTAGGCCTCTGCTGAAGGCAACAAAGTTTCAATGGCTGTGCAAGCAGAAGGCTTGGCTCCGCTCCAATTGTAGAAGATAAATAAATCCCAGGGCCTCCGCTTGGGTTCCTGTGGGCATGGCCAGCCGGCAAACTACCACAGACCCCCACCCTGATCTGGGACACCCTTCAGGGAAAACCAGCTAGCCCCCACCCATGGAGCAGCAGGCCTCTATCCTATCTAATAAAAGGTTAATATGCAGATTGACCATCACTCCAACACACAAGATGATGCCCCCATGTGGTGAAAAGATTCTGCCCCATGAAGACACAAGATGGCCACCACAAGATGGCCAGCAGGAAGGGCAGTTGGCAGGGACCAGGCCTGCAAGTGAGAGCAGTTGTAGGCAATCAGGCCAGCAGGGGAAGGCAGTTTGGAGGGAACAGGCCTGCAGGGGAGGGCAGTTGGGGGTGATCAAGCCTGCAAGGGAGGCCAGCTGTGGGGGACCCAGGCCTGCAGGGGAGGGCAATTAGGGGTGACAAGGCCTGCAGGGGTGGGAAGTTAGGGGCAAACAAGCTGGTATGAGAACAGTTAGGTATCAATCAGGCTGGTAGGGAAGTGGTTAGGGGGTGATCAGGCTGGCAGGCAGATGCAGTTAGAGGCAATCAGGAAGGCAGGCAGGTGAGCAGTTGGGAACCAGTAATACTGGATACTGAGAGGGATGTCCAACTGCCCTCAAGAGGTCCCAGATTGGAGAGGGAGCAGGCTAGGTTGAAGAACACCCCCATCCTAGGCACGAATTTTGTGTACCAGGCCTCTAGTTTCTTATAACTGGCCTCAGAGGAATAAAATATGATAATTCTACAATTATCTTAATTAAAATATACACAAGCCTGGCCAGCTTGTCAGCATTAACCCATTAATGCAGCTAGATTCCTGGTCAAGGTATATGCCCCAGTTGAGGGCTTGAACCCCAGTAGGAGTCATGCACAATACAGTTGATCAATGATTCTCTCTCACT
Source organism: Lasiurus cinereus (assembly GCA_011751065.1). NCBI lineage: Eukaryota > Metazoa > Chordata > Mammalia > Chiroptera > Vespertilionidae > Lasiurus > Lasiurus cinereus. Next base: position 16,774,192 of record JAAGEH010000032.1, read on the forward strand.
ACTGATTTCTTTTTTCCTCTCTCCCTCTGCCTTCCTCTCTGAAATCAATAAAAATCTACTTTTTAGAAACAAACAAAAACACCACCAAACTTCAACAGAAAATCCAAGGTGAGAAGTCAATGTCAAGGCCTACAGAAATCAGGACAATGGAATTTTATTAAGGTATTTCCTACAATACATCTTCTCATGGCCAAAGCTCAACTGCTACACACACAGTTTGCACCCTGTAGACCAAGCATGTCAAACTCATGGCCCGCATGCCCCATAGGCTCACAATGAATATTTTTACAGCCCAGACAATATAATGGTATGTAAGAACCATTTTAATAAAAATTTCATAACATAATTTTTACAGTTTCCTGTTATACATAGTTATTAATAACAAATTACAATGTTTGCTAATGACTGATTACTATAAGCGTGTTGCATTCATTTCCCTTACATATAGGCACACTATTTAGTAGCGAGTATTTGAGCAGCCAATTGCCACGTCATGATTCTTATACTGACTTGTTTGGTGTGCACAAAAGAAAATATTTCACTTTTGGAGAACAAGAAAAATAGGTTTATTTGAGTTACACTTATTAATTTGTTCAGTTATTCAGTGTCTGGTATGTTAATGTTCAAGAAAAATATTAATTCTTATTAAAATGTTCTATTATTTTATGTTAATGATTACTCATTTGTATTCAGCATGTCTCTAAAAAAATAAACCTGCATTTCTATGAAAATTGAAGCTTTTGTTTTTTTGTGGTCCACATAAACTTAAACCTTGTTTATTTGCCCTGTGTTAGCTTTGAGTTTGGCATGCTTGCTGTAGAATACCCACTCTGATGGCTTCCTCAACATCCCTCACAATAGGACAACTCCACACCTTCCCAATGACAACAGAATGGCCAGCATATTCCCTCTATCCCACTCCCACCTTTGCTGTACAGTTTCCTATGCTCTATGGGTTTTCCTCAAAAGGTACCAATTCCTCAAATTTGTCAGCTCCAGTATTAGTGTCCCAGCAGCAAACAGATGGCTAATTCAGAAAGGAGTATTAGAGGAAGATAATAGAAGGATAATTGACAAATATATGATAGGATTAAGAAAAAGCAACAAAGGATGAAGTCCCCATAAGGCCTTCACCACCCCCAGAACAAGGAGAGCTATGCTGTGGTTTTTAGGGACATAGCTACCAGCAAACCACAGCCAGGTAAAGAGGAGGCTCAGAAATGAGATGTGTCTTTGCTCTTTTCCCACTCTCCATCAATGCCCTGCAGGTGCATCCCCAGGCCTAAGCTAGAGAGCACAGAACCTGGTTGATGGCATGTGAGAGGTCAGCCCTGACCATATGGAACAAAAATGAACAGTGAATCTGGAGGAGCACAAGAAAGCTTTGTAGTTCATGATGCTAGTGGAATTCCTCTGTTCCTTTCTCCCAACATACTTAGTTTCTGCTTCTAGTAGCATCAGCTAGTCATTCAACTAGAGAACAAATATTCACTCTTTTCATTGTCACCACTCTTCCTCCTTCCCTACACACACACACACACACACACACACACACACACACAGCAGGAACTAAAATTTTTAGAAGTTGGTTAAAATATAACAGTCAAGAACAAAATATTCCCCAATTGTGAAAGATACAATTATAATCCAATCTTATAATTCATTCCCCTGAGGGTAGAAAACAGTGGTTAAGGTGTATAAGAATATAAGAATTGGCTGAAGAGATGAAAAGCCTTTCACTTTTATCTTCCTGTTTCCTGGTGGAGAGGGTTAGGGCCAGGCCTAAGGCAGTTATGTAAATGACTAGCTGCTTATAAAAATATGAACCTGCTACTGAATCTGTACCTAAAAACTTAAGAGTCTCCAAATCCTCTGCTAAGAAAGACACAGTTCAGGAGAAATGGTCTGTTAGTCAGAACCCTGAATACCTACCAGGACCCACAAGGGAGCGCTCAGACCTCCCAGAGCAGAGCCAGCAGTGCTATTAAGTTTGGCTATAGCAGGTATAAAGTCTGGCTACTTCAATCAACAGGCATCTACTAAACACTATGATTAGTCTATAGATTAAAAAAAAAGGAGAAAGTACTCTAAAAGACTACCATCTGCTCAGTGATGGGCTTGGGAGACATTTTTTTTTTTAATTTTAGTAAAAGAAAGAAGGTTAAGGTAAGAGTAATAAGAGTAACAAGGTACCCAGATGAAAATAACCATATCTGGATGGAAAAAACTATTAGAACAGCTGGCATTAGAAACTTTCTTTAGGAAAACATGATGGAAAATTTTTTTGTTTTTCATTTTCAGAAAAACACCTTAATGAGCAATGAGGGGATAGAAATGGAAAACATGAGAATGTGAACTGTAAATAAACAATGAGAAGAGAAAGACAGAGTGAGAGTGTACACTTGGAAGCCTGTGAACATGCAAGAGCACAGAACCTGTTTGATGCTATGTGAGAGATCGTCCATGACCACACAGGGCAAAAATGTCCTCTAGTTAAATGACTAAGCTATTTTCCTTAAGAAATGAACAAAATATTTGGAGATGAGAAAAATAAAAAAAAGTGTGTTGGGGGAGGGTCTATATTATTGTTATAGTGTTTTTCTAATAGATATATGTTGAGTAGTATATTGTTTATTTCCATATGGCCAAAAGGCCCTACTAGAACATAAGATACACAAGGGGAAAGATTACTAGTGCATCTGTCACCATCACTTTTTGATCCATCAGACCCAGAACAGCACCTGGAAGAGTTCATATAGTTGAGTATCATTATACACTGTAATTACACTCTACAAAGTGGGTGCAACTCTGAATTGAGCAAATACTGAACACCATTGCTAAAGGAGGAATTAGAAGGTTAGGGCCTCTGAAAAGAATATTTTCATAAACCAATTAATATATACCTGCATTTCTATTTAAAAACAAGTTATTTAATAGAGATTGTTGATTCATTAGCATTAAACTCATGGTCAAAAGAACAAAAAACAATACCTGGATGAAGCTTATCTAACATGTATAATTTCTTCATAAGGCACACAACATTTTATGTTCAGGGTTCATTTTAAACAGCAAAATGGTCCCAAAAAAGTACAAAAGTGTGCAAACCATGGCACCAAATAGAGCATGAAGAGGACACTTGTTTACAATATAAGTGGTGGAACGAAGAGCAGCATGACCCTTCTCCAACTTCAAATTGGAATAGGCACAACAGTGGTTCAATAGGTAATTGTTGAACAAATAACTGATTCATAAATTTTTAAAAAAGAACCACTACTTCTTCCTCCAGGTTCCTCTCCAGATACTGTCCTCTTACTTTTTTATATTTTTCTCAATAAGCCATCTTTTAAAAAGCAGAGTTGGCTGTTTTGTCTTTCCCTAATTTTTTTAACCCACTATTATTTAGCGTCCTCCCACTACATCACTAATACAGCTTTGACAAAGAGAACCTTAAACGTCCCTCTTTTTATCAAGTGATATTTTGAGCATCAGGTCGCTGGAAATCTCAGTATAGCACAGATCTGTCCTGGTGTAGTCTTCAGTGCCATGGGGAAGGCAGACAAAGGATCCAACACAGGGTGATCATGGTGCTTGAGAAGACCAAAGCACTACCAGAATGCTTGACAGCGGCACCTTCTTTTGCTCAGATATCAATTAAATGATCTAAGGCAGTGGTTCTCAACCTTCCTAATGCCACAAACCTTTAATACAGTTCCTCATGTTGTGGCGACCCCCCACCACAAATTATTTTTGTTGCTATTTCATAATTGTAATTTTGCTACTGTTATGAATCGTAATGTAAATATCTGTGTTTTCCGATGGTCTTAGGCTCTACAGCAGTGGTTCTCAATTTAAACGACCATTGGAAAACACATATATTTTCATTACGATTCATAACAGTAGCAAAATTAGTTATGAAGTAGCAACAAAAATAATTTTATGGTTGGAGGTCACCACAACATGAACTGTATTAATAGATCATTTAATTGGTATCTGAGCAAAAGAAGTTGCCTCTGTCAAGTGTTCTAGTAGTACAGTTATGTAAATGACCACATTCATTAGAAAGGTTGAGAACCACTGATGTAAGGTAATCAGGCCATAGACTCCTCCAGACCTTTCTCCTTTACTACCCCATTGCTACCCCCATTTGCCACATAACTTTTTTAGTGTGTTTTTTAGATTCAATGGTTAATATATAATTATTGTCATTTTATTATTCATAATTTTGATCTTTTCCTTCTCCTTCTTCAAGAAGACCCTTTAAAATTTCATATAATACTGGTTTGGTGGTGATAAACTACTTTAGCTTTTCTTGTCTGGGCAACTCTTTATATGTCATAAATTCTAAGTTATAGCTTTGCTGGGTAAAGTTGGTTGTAGATCCTTCCTTTTTGTCACTTTGAATATTTGTTGCTAATCCCTTCTGGACTGAAAAGGTTCCGTTGAGAAATCAGCTGATAAGTCTTATGGGAGCTCCCTTATAGGTAACTAACTATAGGTAACTTTTCTCTTATTGCATTTAAAATTCTGTCTTTAACTGTGATGTGTCTTAGTGTGGACCTCTTTGGGTTCATCTTGTTTAGGCCTCTGCACTTCCTGGATTTGTATGTCTATATCTTTTCATAGATTAGGGAAATTTTCAGTCATTATTATCTCAAATAGTTTTCAATTTCTTCCTTTCTTTTCTCCTCCCAGCAACCCCATGATGTGACTGTTGCAATACATGACATTGTCTCAGAGGCTCCTTATACTATTCATTTTTTTAATTCTTTTTCTTTTTGCTATTCTGATGGGCTGTTTTTTATCTTCCTTACATTCCAAATGGTTGATTTGATTCATCTACTCTTACTATTGAGTTCCTATAAATTATTCTTCATTTTAATTACTGTATCTTCTTTTTTTTCATAAAAGCAATTTATTTATTTATTTTATTTTTCTTTATTGATTAATGTATTACATAGGTGTCTTTATTCCATTATCTCCCCCTTCCCAACCCACCCCCGTATTTGTGTCCATTGGTTAGGCTTATATACATACATACAAATCCTTTGGTTGATCTCTCCCCCTTACTCCCATCCTCCCCTACCTTCCCTCTGAGGTTTGACAGTCTAATCAGTGCCTTGTTGTCTCTGGATCTGTTTTTGTTCATCATTTTATGTTGTTCATTATATTTATCTTTCTCTGACTAGATTGTTTTGTCTAGCATAATGCTCTCCAGTTCCATCCATGTCATTGCAAATGGTAGGAATTCCTTCTTTTTTTTACTGCAGTGTAGTATTCCATTGTGTAGACGTACCCGTTTCTCAATCCGCTTATCTGCTGATGGGCACTTAGGCTGTTTCCAAATCTTAGCTATGGTAAATTGTGCTGCTATAAACATAAGGGTGCATATATCCTTTCTGATTGCTGTTTCTAGTTTCTTGGGATATAGCCCTAGAAGTGGGATCACTGGGTCAAATGGAAGTTCCATTTTTAGTTTTGTGTTGTTTTTTTTTTTATTTCTTTACTGATTCAGGTATTACATATGTGTCCTTATTTCCCATTACCCCCCACTTCCCATTCATGCCCCCACCGCCGTTGTCTGTGTCCACTGATTAAACTTATATGCATGAATATGAGTACTTTGGTTGATCTCTCCCCTTTACCCCCATCATCCCCTACCTTACCTGAGGTTTGATGTTCTGATTGATGTTTCTCTGTCTCTGAATCTATTTTTGTTCATCAGTTTATGTTGTTCATTAAATTCCACAAATAAGTGAGATCGTGTGATATTTATTTTTCTCTGCCTAGCTTATTTCACTTATATAATGCTCTCCATCTCCATCCATGCTGTTGCAAATGGGAGGAGCTCCTTCTTTTTTTACTGCAGTGTAGTAGTATTCCATTGTGTAGATGTACCAGTTTTTTAATCTGCTCATCTGCTGATGGGCACTTAGACTGTTTCCAAATCTTAGCTATGGTAAATTGGGCTGCTATGAACATAGGGGTGCATATATCCTTTCTGATTTGTGTTTCTAGTTTCTTGGGATATAGTCCTAAAGTGGGATCACTGGGTCAAATGGCAGTTCCATTTTTAGTTTTTTGAGGAAACTCCATACTGTTCTCCACAGTGACTGCACCAATCTACATTCTCACCAGCAGGGCAGGAGGGTTCCTTTTTCTCCGCATCCTTGCCAGCACTTGTCCTTTGTTCATTTGTTGATGATAGCCATTCTGACAGGTGTGAGATGGTACAGAATTGTCATTTTGATTTACATCTCTCGGATGATTAGTGACTTTGAATATAATTTCGTATATCTCTTGGCCTTCCTATGTCCTCTTTCGAAAAGTATCTATTAAGATCTATGGCCCATTTTTGGATTGTGTTGTTTATTTTCCTTTTGTTAAGTTGTATGAGTTCCCAGCAAATGTTGGAGATTAAACCTATTGTTAGTAACACATTGGCAAATATGTTCTCCTATGCAGTGGGCTTTCCTGTTATTCTGTTGATGGTTTATTTTGCTGTACAGAGCTTTTTATTTTGATGTAGTCACATTTGTTTATTTTCTCTTTAGTTTCCATTGCCCTAGGAGCTGTATCAGTGAAGATATTGCTTTGGCATATGTTTTGACAAACAAGACAAGAACATACAATGGAGTCAAGATAGTCTCTTCAATAAGTGGTGTTGGAAAAATTAGACAGATACATGCAAAAAAAAAGTGAAACTAGACCACTAACTTACATCATACACAAAAACAAACACAAAATGGATAAAGGACTTAAACATAAGATGGGAAAACATGAAAATATTAGAGGAACCCACAGGCAGCAAAATCTCAGACATATGCTGAGGTATATCTTTCATTTCTGACTGGTTCTTTTTTACTGTATCCATGTTCATTTTTATGCTGTTGAAGTTCTCGCTAATTTCATTGAGACCCTTATACCAATGTTTTAAACTCTCTATCCAGATTGTTGTCTCCATATTATTTACTTCCTTTTCTGAAGTTTTGTTTTGTTGTTCCACTTGGGAAGGACATGATTCTTTATCTCTGCATTCTAGCTGCTTCCCTGTGTTTGTATGTATGTATTAGGTAGATCTGCTATGTCTTCTAGAATTTGGTATAATGTCCCTGTGTAGTATGTGTTCTGTAAGACCTAGTGGTTCAGCCTCCCCAGTCACCCAAGCTGGGCACTCCAAGTGCACTCCTCTGTGAGCTGTATGCACTGTCCTATTATAGTTGACTCTTGATTGCAGTTGTTGGCATTACTGGGAGAGATTGACTCTCAGGCAGATCAGTTCTGTGAACATGCTGTAACTACTGTGGTGGAACTACTGTGCATGTGTTAATCATACATACTAGCACTAGCTTCATTGGTGCTTTGGTGCTCACCAAGTCCACCCTACAGTGTGTGGCTGTTGGAGGTTATAGGTTTGTAACTTGGCGTGATCTGAAGTTGTCCACAAGGTGCTCTGGGCCCTCCCAGGAGATAACAAGTTCAGCCATCACCTGGGCTATGCCTGGGGCCACTGGGCATAAACTATATAGAAATCTGTAGATGGCTGCTACTGGTATTGGGCTTAGAAGTGCCCAGGAGAGGCCAAGCTGTGAACCAAGGTTGGCTGCTGGTAGTGCCAGGCCTTGACCACTTAGTAAGAGGTATGATGCACACAGAGGCCAGATGCTGCTTGTTTGACATTTTTGGAAATTCTGAAGCATGAATTAAGAGAGACCATTTGTATGGAAAAGCCACTGGAAACAGATTAGGTAGATCTGCAAGTTGGGTGGGGTGGTGTCCCAGGGAATCACCAGGGCAAGGCAAACAATGTGAGCCAGGTTGATGGAGAAACAGATATGGCTCCCACCTGCCAGCTGTTTGGGGTGGTCTCAGAAAGAGAACAATGGCCTTTGCTAGCACTTTTGTCTGACAGAAAACTATACCCCCCTCCCATTTCTCACCCTGATGCCAGACAATTCAGTTCCTTCTAAGCTGCTACCCTAGCAATGAAACTCAGGGAATAAGTCCGAGTAAGTCCATATGTGAGCCCAATAAGAGTAAGTCCATATGTGGGCTCAAGACTTCAGCAGCAATCTTCTTCATAACTCCTACTGAATTTTACAGCCAGAAGTTAATGAGATTCCTCCTCCTACCTCTTGAACCATGGGCTGAGACACCTGGTGTGGGACTGGGAACTCTCACTCTTCAGGGGATACCTCCTCAGACAAGATAACCCTCCCAATATTTATGTGTCACACATGAGTGTGAAACCAGCCCTTCCTCTGTATCCACTCCTCCTACTAATCTCAATGTGCCTCCTTCTTTAAATCCCTAGTTGTAGGACTTCCATTCAGCTAGATTACAGGTGGTTTTGAATGATAGTTGTTCTGTAGTTTAGCTGTAATTTGAATGTATAATTTATTTTATTATTTGGGATTCTGGGGCAAGGAGTGAGAAGAAGGGGGAAGAGACCTAATGGAGTGTATGTGTAAAACTAAATGCTTCACACTCCATTTCTACATAGGGAATATTTATTTGGGTTAATAGAAATGTGTTGGATATGGGATTCAATCTGTATTTTCACACAATGACTTTACTCTTGTGAAATAGGCTACATTTTCACTAACAGTGTCATTTCAGTCAATTAATAAATAAGGGCTACCTCTTTCTCTCACCAAATCCCCTCCCATATTTGGCCTTAGCAAAAGTTCAGAAACCCACCTTGCATTCGTACCTAAACTCTTTGGATGGCATCATTGGTTCTAACTCTTCACTAGCCCTTAAAATAATATTTTGTAAAATGCTAGCTCCCAGGCTCACAGCCAGAAATATTGAAAAATGGATCAAGGATGAGAGGCCCAGGCATTACTTTTAAAATCTACCCAAAAGAATCAAATGTGCAGCCAATATTGGGAATCAATGCTCTTAACTAGAAAGCACTGCCAATCAATCCTAAGAGATCTTTTTTAAAATACAAATTCTGCCCTAACCAGTTTGACTGTTCAATTGGCCTACAGACTAGGCCATCACAGGTTCTATTTGAGATCCCAATCTGGCTAATGTGGGAGGCAACCAATTGATATGTCTATTTCATATTGATATTCCTCTTTCTTCCCTCCCCCCTCCCTCCCATCCTCCACTCCTCCTCCCTTTCTCTCTCTCTCTCTCTCTCTCTCTCTCTCTCTCTCTCTCTCTCTCTCCGTCTATCTCTTTCTCTCCTCCTCCCCTCCCATCATTCTGTAAGTTTTAATGGAAGAAATATCCTAAGGTGAGGATTTAAAGAAAAAAGGGCAGTTTCTGATTCAGTATTGGTTCAGTGTGGGGCCAGAGATTCTGCATTCTAACAAGTCCCCTGGCAATGCCTTGGAGTTGCAACAGCCCTAACAGTAACCACTAGCCATGCTACCTATTTAAATTCCATCCTTCAATTATCCCTAACTTGTTTCAATGACTCAGCAGCTACATGAGATTAGTGGCTGCCATAATGTGCAAAGGCATATCTCTGAAATGTTTATTATATTAAACAATTCTGTAGAACACTAAATTTGGCCAAGCAAATAATAAACAACTAAATATTCATTAATTCTATTGTCTCAGCTTTACAAACTTTTAATCACTAAGAAAGGATAAGATCTGAGGCTTTAATTTAAAGTTTAATTTAAAAATGTTTTAGCGTATTAGATATAGGGTAAATAACCTGTATTTTCAAAGGTTTCACTAGATGTTTTATGTAATACGATTGGCCCAGTGCACAAATGTGTGCACACTGAAAGAAAATTAATTGGAAGAAATATTGTAATATTGTTATTCACCCTTTCTCTATAATAGAAGTGTTAACCAAATTCATGATCAACAATGACAGATGGAAACACACCCATGCAATTGGTGCCAGAGAGAGCTTTATATGTATCATGCATGCGTTGAGTCAACTCAGCTTTTTATAGATATAGAATAAACTTTGCTTAATTATACCTGCTTTCTGATTTAGCTAAACTTTTTCCAGCCCAGGAAAGCACCCCAACTTCTCTTTGAGGTAAATGTCAACAACATAGCAGTAAATATCAACATGAAGAACATTATTATTGTAGATCACACAGGGAGAGCAAAGGGTAAAATATTTAACTGCAGCAGTATTTGACTATATACTGCACAGTGAGAAAATCTGAAGTCATTTTCCAGGTCCACCATTTCTTACTTTTTTTCAGGGTCAAGGTTCTAAGCTTTCTAAATCTCTGTTTTCCAGCTAATGAAAAGAAAAAAAGGATTCCACTGCATCTCCTACTACCTGTTCCAGGACTTCTGTGAGGATCAAATGAGATGATGCATAGGAAAACATTTCACAGACATCTGGTTACGATGTAAAGTGTTTCCACTTGGCTATAAAGCAAGTCGTTTTCTTGAGCTGCAGAAACTGCAAGGAGGCTAGTTGCTAGGGAGAGGAAGCCAGGTGTTGCTACTTGAAGTTATTACCCAAGCGAAAAGAAATAAATTTAGAAATAAATATAGAAGGTCTGTTTTGTCTAGAAACATTACTTAAAAAATAATTTTTTCTTTTTTTAAACTATTGATTAAGGTATTACATATATGTCCTTATTCCCCCATTACCTGCCAAACCCCCCACTCATTCCCTCATCCCGTTGTATGTTATGCTAAACCACTTGAAAAGTTTTTATTTATAAGATCTACACTTTAGCAGTTAACCTTTACAAGATATTATTTGAAATCTCCTACTACATGGCTATTAAAATGTCTACACTTCACATCAGCTTTTGTAACCATGAAGGCATTTCTTTTTATATCTACTAGTATCTCAGGAATACTGTAGTTACTTGGATTAACAGAAATGTGTTGGATGCCCTTAATCTATATTCTCACACAATTTGTCACTGCAATCTTGTGAAATCTTGTGAAACAACCTATAGTTCCACCAAAATAGTCATTTCATTCACATGCTTCATAAATTTAGGAACTTAGGTTGAAATGATTAAGCAATTCAGGCAAAACTACCAATTTAGTAGCTACAGGCAAAGAGCTCTGTGGTGCTTTTCTGATAATTCACCTCTCAATGATTGGCAAATTAAAGGAATGAAAAGCAAATTGGAGCTTTCCAAGAAAGAATGTTTTCCACTTTTCTAGTTGTCTATCCCAAAAGGCTAGATTAATCACCTGCCATTGGACTTCACTGGATCTATGTTCCTTTCATGAATCAAGAACTCCACTGATGCTATATATTCATTCTCATATAACAGCTTATTATAATGCAAGATTAGCAGCTTATAACAGAAAAATAAATTCCATAAAATAGCAGCATATGTGTTAGTGAGTACGTTCTCATTAATTTCAATTCACTTATATTTGTTTTTTGGCAGTGTTTTTGTTTTGTTTTGTGGGTGTGTTTTTTTTTGGGGGGGTTGTTTTGTTTCTTTTGGCTTTTTAACTTACTCTGTATATTCTCTTACTATTTAATATTCAGAACACTTAATGTCAATAAACTACCACAGAAATTAGCTTTCACACATGAAGTAAGATCAGCTCAAAGAAAACTTAAGCAATATGGACATTAAAAGAAAAGTGAGTAATCCTAAAAGATTCTCACAGGTAGATAGACTGATCCTAAAACAGGTCAATGGACTGAAATTATGTGTATGCTGCCAGGAGTCTGACAAAGCTTGTTTGGTAAAAATGTTTGATAAAGAAGGAGAAGTTAAAAATATTAACCTTGTTTTCCTTTTCACATTAGCTGTTAGAAAACAAAAACAAAACTTAATGGCCCTGAAAACTATGTGATAAGATATAAATATAGCTAACATTTTCTATTCCTTTTTCTGAGTTTGAAACTTTAACTTATATTGTCCTTTTTCATAATTCTTTAATTTTATTTCCTAACTAGAGGCCCAATGCATGAAATTCATGCAGGGGCTTTGCCCTTGCAGCCACAACAGCTGCCTCTGCCTCAGCCCTTGAATCTGTGGCTTCATCCAGAAGATCGTCCAGAAGGTCATCCAGTCTAATTAGCATATTACATTATTATTATAGATTATTATTTCTGTTATTTTAGAGATCAACCTATTACCATATCTACTAGATAATGAAAACACACACATATAACATTATTGGGTCTATACAATGTAAATCAAATATTTACACAAGATAGTAAGTTTTAAAATATCAAAATTAGAGAAGCAAAATGGTTCTGTAGGTAAACACTTGTACTCACCACCTCCCACAAACACATCAAAATTACAACTAAAGTACAAAACAACAATCCTTCAGAACTGCCTGAAAGCTGGCTGAATGGATATCCTACAATTAAAGAAGTAAAGAAAAAAGCACATTGAGACTGGTAGGAGGGGTGAAGGAGCGGACCTGGTTGGTCAAATACCCATATATGCCATTATTTTAATTGAGAGGGAGATTGTCTCTGCAGAGGCCTGTGAGGAGCAAGGGGTCCTAGCCCCACACCAGACCTCCAGCCCAGAATTCCAAAGCTGGGAAGGGAAGAGAATCCCTAGGATTTCAGGCTATAAAAACCTAAGTGACAGAGGCTACTGCAGACAAGGGTGTTCTTACAAGGTCCCACTTCCTCTGAGCTCCAATACAGGAGGGTGGCTCTGGGGGATCCAGGCACATATGGGTAAAAAATGTATTGTCTGGCCTTGGGGGCAGCATTCTCCCAGGACGGGGTGTTGACAGGGGTCATTGTTCCTGTGCTGGGACCTCTCCCATCACAGGGCTGATTTCCAGCCATATCTGAGTTTCCATCATTGTGGCCCACACTGTTTGTTCTTCCCTGGTGACCCCCTGAGACCTTGCACCATCCAATTTGCAGCCCTATTTAAGATGTTTGCAGAGGTTTTTCCATTATAAATGGCCTGTCCTTGCTCAGGCTTCCAACTTTGCTAAAATCTCTAAAACAAACCACAAGTGTCATCAGCATGCCCCAAACATACCAATAAAAGACTCAAGATCTGGTACCAGCACCAGTCTACCTTGCTTCACACCTGGACCTTGCCTGGGCACCTCCAAGCCCAATACAAATAATTCCTTCCAGATGGTCCCAGGCAGTGGCTAACGTTATAACTTCAGGGTGACCTTACAGTCAGCTTCAGACCATAGCAGATTACAACTCTACACATCCCCAAGTGACACACTCAAAAGGCAGACTCTGTGTGCACCAAAGCCCAACTGAAGCAAGTCCTGTTCCAAAGTGGTGTTTTCTGCACAGCAGCTCTCTCACTGTAGTTGCCTGGAGGTCAACTCCTCCAACAGTAATCAAGGCTCAACTACAAGACTGTGCACACAGCCCACATAAGGACGCACCTAAGAGTGCCCAGCTCAGGTGGCTGGGGAGTCTAAGTCACTGGGCCCTACAGGACACCTAATACATTAAATAATTTTATATGACAGCTAAGTCACTAGAAAGAAAGAAACAGGAAAAGAACCCTTCGTTTATTTCTCACCAGGTTAAAATTTCAGTTGGCTGACATGTACCATAGCATACAGCCAGTGATGCTACTGCTTTATCCTAGTAAAGGTAATTATCAAAAAGATTTTGGAAAAATAGGAAGTCACAGCACAGGTTGACCTTCACTATTATACACATCTATAGACATAACCTCTCAACAATGATATGAAAATGAAAAGCCAAGTGGGAGGGAGATTATACACAGTTTAAATAAAATTCTAGTCGAAACTGTTTGACCATGTTCTTCCCTTACCGCTTATACCCACACCAGTCAGTATCTAAATATTGATGACCTATAGATCAATCTACCCTTAAAATTCTCTCTCCTTCCTACACTGATTTGCCTTAAAATTGATCCAGGTACCTCATAATTTGAAATTTTCTGTAATAACTTCCTATCATATTTGATTCATTCCATTGTTTTTAATCAATTCAAAAAATGTGACTTGTTTACAGGAGATTTCTAAAGCTGGCTCATACTATCACACAAAAACAGATTAAGAGTTCAGGATTTGAGAGGGGGAATGGAAAATATCTGTAATATTATCAACAATTAAAATATATTTAATGAATAATAAAAATAATAAAAGAATTCAGAAATTTTTAAGAATGGGTTGTTAGTCATTAAAATTAAATTATATAAACTTAAAATTAAACAAATTAAACTTTAAAAAAAGGTAACACTCAAAACAATTCACTTCCCAATTATTTTACTACATTTTATTAGTATTTATGCTCCTGATGCATCTATTGCATCTGTATTATACAAATACCATATAATGGTGTGCCAGGATATATCTCTTACCAACTCCGTAGTCAGTGATATGATACTGATAACTTGAAACTGGCCACTGTGAGAATATTTATACCAAGGAAATGGGTAAATGCTACAAACCAAGTCTTTTCCAGTTTTCAGGTATTTAACATTAACCAGTACCCCAGTAGATCTAGAGAACCCAGACAAACTCCCTCTTCTCCAGGAATCATGAAAATGTATGAGGCACTATAGGGCCACATAACAAATCTATGGAATCAGGAAAGACTTTTCAGATAAATGGTTACTTATCCCAAGGAATAAGTGAAGGTTAGCTATATAGGCAATGAGGACAGAGAATAAGCTTACAACACAAGGGAAAACAGGATTCTTAGAGTTAGGCAGGCCTGAAACCCATCCAAGAAATTCATCCAAGGGAGCTAATTATAGGATAGAAAAAGATGATGCTGAGAAGACAGACACAAGATAGGTCTTGCATACCTTAATAAACATACTAATATTCTTAGCTGTATAAAAAATATTGTTTAGATACTGAAAGTTTTTAAGCACTGGGAATAGAAGGAAGAGATGTGGATTTTCAATAATCATTCTTGCTTCACAACAGAATAGACTGAAGAGTTGCACCAAGAGAGGATGCAGAGAAACCAGCAGATGACAGATCTAGTAGCCCCACACCCTGTCAGGCCTCTTAGCAAAAACTTTTTGAGGGTAAAACAGAATAACAGTGTTATTTACTAGTATTTATTCATTTACTTATCATTTATTAGTTAAATATAATTATACTAACATAAACATTATTCAACTCATACAAAAATTATAATTTTAAAATGAGATAATAAAATAAAGATGAAATGTAAAGTTCTAATATTCTGTTGACACATTTCGATAATTGTGCATCCTACCCTCAAAGACTACCAGTGGCACCAGCCTTGTAAAATGAAGTGAAGGATGACACCAGTATCAGGAACAAGGAAGCTCATGCTAAGAAGACACACCACACTGGGAAAAACCCAACATGCTGAATTTGACCAAATTCTCTCACATTGGGTCCACCAAAAACATTAAATGATTTTACACAGCTTTCTCACCACTCACTTTCACCAGAGGCAGATATAAAATTTTAAGCTCATTAACTAAGATGCCACTTCTCTTTAAATATGTGAACAAAACAAATACCTTGAAACATTAGATAAAATAACCTGGATTCCTTTGAGGGAGCCCCTACAAATAGAAGCACAGTGATAGCTCTTTGTCCAGGCATTCTACAGAAGGCCAAGTGGGACTGCTCATCAGTACTTCTGACACCTACCAAGTATAAGACTTCGGCAGCAGCAGCCTGAACAGAAACATTAGTCTAATGCTTACCTAAAAAGCTCATCAGAGTCCAAATAACAGAAAATCGGAATTGTCATGGAAAAAGATTCATCTTTCCAATATTCAAGAATAAATTTACTATACATTCAGACATTACTATGAAAATTGAAATTAGGTTCCAGGATGCTCTTGATTTTAATTTTCTTGTATGTTTAGCAAAATAAAAACCAATGTACCCAAATAGTGGCTTTGGGGTACAATAGAAACATATTGTCATGGCAGAAAAAAAGGAAGCTATTATCAAAAGCACTCAGCAGCCCTGACCAAGTGGTTCAGTTGATTGGAGTGTCATCCCATACACCAAAAGGTTGCAGGTTGGATCTCTAGTTGGAGCACATGTGGAAGGCAACGGATCAATGTTTTTCTCTCACACTGTTGTTTCTCCCTCTCTCCCTTACTCTCTCTCTAAAATCAATAAAAACATATCCTCGGCTGAGGATTAAAAAAAAAAAGTACTTAGCAGCCAGTTTAGAAAGGTCTTAGAACTACAAATATAAGTAGTAACTTGATCATTGATAGGAATGATAATTCAATAGATTGGAATAATAACAATGCTAACGTTTATGAATTCTTACTGACTCTTTTTAAAATAAAGGGGAAGGGGGAAAAATAAGGATGTTAACCTAGAAAATGAACTCATTATTCTGAAAAATGGTAAGAAAAGAGAGGGAATGAAGCATTTGGTTTGTCTTTTTTGCACAAGGAGTACCTCAGGGTTAACAAACTTGATGAAGGAAAAATTTCTTTTTACAGAAATATTATAGCTAATAAATGAAAGACAGAATATCAACACATTGCAAACAAAAAATAATGAATGTAGGCAATAATCACCAATGCTGCTAAACACAATCAGTCTTTATGCATTTTGTGATGGAACCATACAATACTATCTAGAGATACTAATGTAAAAATTCAAACCAGAATCAAATCAGGACTCCACATCTAATAACTATCAGTTTATAAGAAACACAAGGGACTTAAGAACTAGATACCACAGAGATGTATTCAGCAAAATCCAGCCAGGAAAAAGGACCCAAATTCAATTAATAAACTGCAGTGTGTTTATGTGTGTGTGTGTGTGTGTGTGTGTGTGTGTGTGTGTGTGTGTACATGCACACTTGGGAGCTATTTTTAAAGAGACATATCAATCGAATGCAGTGTATGGATTTATTTTGGATTCTGATTTAAGCAACCAAATATAAAACCATATTTACAATCTGAGTAATGTATACTAAATAAAAGCCTAGAATCTAGATGATCCTTGCACCCTTGAGCTGGCAGGGGAGCAGTTAGGGGTCAGTCAGCCTGGCAGGGGAGCAGTTAGCGGGCAATCGGCAGGCAGGCAGGTGAGCAGTTAGGAGCAAGCAGTCCAGGACTATGAGAGGGATGTCTGACCATCGGTGTAGGCCCAATCCCTCAGGAATTGGGTCTATATCAGCAGTTGGACATTCCCTGAGGGTTACCAGAATGGAGAGGGTGCAGGCCAGGCTGAGGGACAACCCCTCCTTGCATGAATTTCATGCACTGGGTCTCTACTATCAATAATAATATTACATAGAATTTAAAAAGTATTATATTTTCTGAAACAAGATGGGAGCATATAAAAAAATTATCTTTTAGAAATATATACTTAAAAAAATGATATGAGGTCTGGAATTTACTTCAAAACAATCCCTTTGGGGAAAAAATAGACAAACCAAGATAGGCCATAAACTGATCATTGTTAGACCTAAGAACTGGGAATGGAGTTTTAATATACTACTAGAGACCCAGTGCACAAATTCATGCACCCTGAAAGGAACTATGGGACATGAGGTTGCGGTGAGCACAAGGACAGGTCTTGACTCATCCTCTGTTCCCTGGTCTGGCCCCTCCCAGCACAGCCCCTGGTGCCCTGTTTACCAACAGCCCCATTCCTGCTCATGCCGCCACTGTTCCCATGAATTGACAGTGTTGGCCCCACTCACATCTGCTAACAGCACCAAGTGATCGGGGCTGGCACTGGGCAAGAGCAGCAGATGCGGGTGGGTGCGACTGGTGGCTCCAGTGCCAGCAGCAGGTGTGAACAAGGCCAGTGCCAGCAACAGGTGCAAGCATTGGGTGGGATCGCAGCACACAGGAGCAAAGAATTTTCAGTAACCACCAGAGGCTCACCCTGAGGACAGCAACCGGCAACCTGCCTTGGTCTGGCACCCTGCTCACCTGCTCCACCATCCTGCCACGGCCAACGGCTGCCATGTTCCACACTCTGCACCTGCTGCCAATGCCCACCAGGTTCCGTGTGCTCCCCTTGGTGGTCAGTGCACATCATAGCAACCAGGTATTTGGTTATTCAGTTGTTTGACCGATCATTCTATTTGCATATTAGGATTTTACATATATATATATATACTAGAGGCCACTATGCATATAAATTTGTGCAAGAATAGGCCTTCCTTCCCCCAGTCCTCGCAGACCAGGCTGAGGGAACCCTCCTGCTGGCCCTGCTCAGTCCACAAATGCCCTTCCAGTCGTGGTGCCACCCCAGGTGCTGCGGTCCGGGGAGGCACCATGGGAGGTTGGCTCCATGGTGTGTCCATCCTGTCTCACCCAATCCAGCCCTGCTAGCCATCTTCTAATTAATTTCCTTTCAATGTGTATTAATCTATGCTCTGGGGCACTAGTTTAAAAATAAGAAATTTTTAAATGATGACACAACATTCATGCAACAAAATATAATGTACCTTTTAGGAAAAAAGAAGTTGAGATGCATCTACTAATATGAAACAATTTCCAATATATTGTTTCAAGAAAAAGCAATATGCAAAACAGTATGCAACATGTTCCTACTTGGGGGGTGCAGGCCAAGAATAAATACTTAATTATCCTATACAGTGGTACCTCGAGATACGAGTGCCCTAACATATGAGATTTTTGAGATACGAGCCATAGTGCAAACAATATTTGCTTTGAAATACGAGCAAATTTGAGATAGGAGTAATCGCGCGGATCGGCCAGCTGCACACGACCCACCAGTTTACCGCGACTCAAGCATCTCATAGTTTCCCACGCCTCAAGGTTATGGAACGAATTAAACTCGTATCTCAAGGTACCACTGTAATTATACTCATATACACCTATCTTGGGAATTATTTGTATATACATAGAATTTGTATGCAAGTCCATATTTAAAAAAAGTGACTGCTTCTGAGAAAGAAATAGAAATATAGGAAATAAATTATTCTATGTACTTTGTTCCCTTAAAATGTGTATCATGTACATATATTTTCAAAAACCAATTAAATTAAATGAGTATCTAAAAGTATTGTATCTCATCTCCAATAAAGAAAAACAATGTTGCTATAAAAAAAAGCTAAGTAAAACTTCTCTACTGAAGCAATCAAGCCTTGTACTATATGATTTTAACAAAAATGCAGCAATTTAGTCCTATATAATAAAAGGCTAATATGCAAATAGACTGAACAAGGAACTGAACAACCAAACAACTGGTCACTATGATGTGCACCGACCACCAGGAGGCGCACATGTAACAGGTTGGGCGTCAGCCACAGTGAGATGGTGGAACAAGTGCTAGACTAAGGTGGGGCACCAGTCGCTGTTATTGGGGTTAGTGAAAATTCTTTGCTCCCATGTGCTGCAACCATCCTGCCCAGCACTCACACCTGCTTTCAGGCCTGGTCCCAAATGCTCAGTTCCATCAGTGGGTGCAGTAGCTGCAGGCCCAGATCTCCCTTGAGGGCTTCTCCATCTCCTCTGCTCCTGTGGGGCAATCAGGGCAGTAGCCACCACTCGCATCCACTGACAGCACTGGCCCTGCGCTTGTACCCACTGCTGTTGCTGGCCCCAATCACTCTGTGCCGTCAGCAGGTGCAGCGGGATCAGCGCTGTCAGCATGTGGGAGTGCTGGTGGCAGGAGCAGACAGGGAACCAGGGGCCATGGTGGGAGAGGCCAGGCAGGGTCACAGAGGAGGGGCTGAGACCCACTCCTGTATTCCCTGCACCCTCATGGCCCATTCCTTTATTATGAAGATACTAGGGGTCCAGGGAACAAATTCGTGTACCCGTTCAACATACATGAATTCATGCACTGGACCCCTAGTATCTTCATAATAAAGGAAAGAATGAAGATGGATTAAAAAACTAGAAAGCAGAGAGGAATCATTTTAGATGTGCTTTCAGGAGACATTTTATCTCATCAAGTATCACAATATTTTCTACATTAAAAGAGCATTACACTAGCCACTAAACAAGCAGCTCTACCCAATATATAGAAACAAACACAGGAAGGAACACTTCCAAACTCTTTCTATGAAGCCAGCATCACCCTAACACCAAAACCCAATAAAGATAACACAATGAAAGAGAATTACAGACCAATATCCCTCAGGAACATAGATGCCAAAATCCTCAACAAAATACTAGCAAATCGAATCCAGCAATACATCAGGAAGATCATACACCATGACCAAGTAGGATTTATCCCAGGGATGCAAGGATGGTACAATATCCACAAATTAATAAACGTGATACATCATCACATAAACAAATTGAGAGATAAAAATCACATAGTCATATCAATTGATGGAGAAAAAGCATTCGACAAAATCTAACACCATTTCTTAATAAAAACTCTCAGCAAGGTAGGAATAAAAGGATCATACCTCAACATAATAAAAGCCATATATGACAAACCCACAGCCAACATCATACTCAATGGAAAAACTAAAACCATTCTCCCTGAAAACAGGAACAAGATAGGGATGCCCACTCTCACCACTTCTATTTAACATAGTGCTGGAAGTATAAGCATTGCTATCAGACAAGAAAAAGAAATAAAAGGCATCCAAATAGGAAAAGAAGAAGTAAAACTGTCCTTATTTGCAGATGACATGACAGTGTACATAGAAAACCCTAAAGACTCGATCAAAAAAATTATTAGACTTGATAAATGAATTCAGCAATGTAGCAGGATGCAAAATTAACACCAAGAAATCTTTGGCATTTCTATATACCAATAATGAACCTACAGAAAGAGAGACTAAAACAGCAATCCCATTTACCTAAGCACCAAAAACATTAAGATACCTAGGAATAAACTTAAGTATGGAGGTAAAAGACCTATACGCAGAAAACTACAAAACTCTAAAAAAAGAGATAGAGGAAGATATAAACAAATGGAAGAACATACCATGTTCATGGATTGGGAGAATCAATATCATCAAAATGTCCATTCTACCCAAAGCAATTAATAAATTCAACACAATTCCCATGAAAATACCAAAGGCATACTTCACAGACCTAGAACAAACTTTCCAAAAATTCATCTGGAATAAAAAGACCCTGAAGAGCTGCAGCAATCCTTAGAAAGAAGAACAAAGTAGGTGGGATCTCAATGCCAGATTTCAAGCTGTATTACAAAGCCATTGTTCTCAAAACTGCCTGGTACTGGCACAAGAACAGACACATAGATCAATTGAATAGGATAGAGAACCCAGAAATCGATCCAAACCACTATGCTCAATTAATATTTGACAAAGGAGGCACGAACATACAATGGAGTCAAGACAGTCTCTTCAACAAATGGTGTTGGGAAAATTGGACAGAAACATGCAAAAAAATGAAACTAGAACACCAACTTACACAAAGGACTTAAAAATAAGACAGGAAACCATAAAAATACTAGAGGAATCCACACGTAGCAAAATCTCCTACATATGCAGAAGGAATTTCTTCACCAACACAGCTCCTCGGGCAATGGAAACTAAAGAAAAAATGGGACTACTTCAAAAGAAAAAGCTTTTGCACAGCAAAAGAAACCATCAACAAAACAACAAGAAAGTCCACTGCATGGGAGAACATATTTGCCAATGATAAGGGTTTAATCTCCAACATTTACAGGGAACTCATACAATGTCACAAAAAGAAAATAAACAACACAATCCAAAAATGGGCAACTGATCTAAATAGGCACTTCTCAAAAGAAGACAGAAGGAAGGCCAAGAGACATATGAAAACCTGCTCAAAGTCACTAATCATCAGAGAGATGCAAATCAAAACAACAATGCGGTACCATCTCACACCTGTCAGAATGGCTATCATCAACAAAACAACAAATGACAAGTGTTGGTGAGGATACGGAGAAAAAGGAACCCTCATGCACTGCTGGTGGGAATGCAGACTGGTGCAGCCACTGTGAAGAACAGTATGGAGTCTCTTCAAAAAACTAAAAATGGAACTTCCATTTGACCCAGTGATCCCGCTACTAGGAATATACCCCAAGAAACAAGAAACTCAAATCAGAAAGGATATATGCACCCCAATGTTCATAGCAGCACAATTCACCATAGTAAAATGTGGAAACAGCCTAAGTGCCCATCAACAGATGATTGGTTAAAAAACTGTGGTACATCTACACAATGGAATACTACACTGCAGTAAAAAAGAAGGAGCTAATACCATTTGCAACAACATGGATGGAGATGGAGAGCATTATGCTTAGTGAAATAAGCCAGGCAGAGAAAGACAAATACAGTGGTACTTCGAGATACAAGTTTAATTTGTTCCGTAACCTTGAGGCGTGGGAAACTATGAGACACTTGAGTTGCAGTAAACTGGTGGGTCGTGTGCAGCTTACTCGTATCTCAACTGTTGCTCGTATTTCAAAGCAAAAATCGCTCGCTAGATGGCTCGTATCTCAAAAATCTCGTATGTTAGGGCACTCATATCTCGAGGTACCACTGTATCACATGATCTCACTCATCTGTGGAATATAATGAATGACATAGACTGATAATCAAGATCATATCTAGAGAATGAGAAACATTGATCAAAGCATCAAACCTCGGGGAAGGTGGGGGTTGGTGGGAATAAGGGGGAGAGATCAACAGAGGGACTTTTGTACATGCGTATGAGCATAATCATTGGGCACAGACAATGGGGAAGGTGTGGCAGGAGAAGGAATCCATACAGTGGTCTCCATAACCTTAAGAAAAATTACTTTATGAGACAAAGATTTTTAAATGAAACTCTGTAACATGAAAATCATTTTGGAAGGAAATAAAGAGAAGTTTCCTTTAAACATCATAAGAATCATAATTGAAAGTCAATATATTTGGCCTCTTGAGCTAAGGTAAGTAATCTGTGTTTATGCCTCCCTGAAATAGTTTATATAAAATTACAAAAAGAAATTGTCAGCCTGTTTGAAATTGAATTGCCATGGCTTAGAACAAAGAATACACTTACATGATATTATACTACAATATCATTTAATTTTTGATATTCCACAACAGCATATTGTACAACTACCCCAAACAAATGTACAAACTAATTCTTTGAATGTTTAGCAGCAATTTAAAAAGAGGACATGAAAGGATTTAATTCCTTTCAGAAGGAATTGAGGCACTGGGAAGGCACTTGAGCATTCTATACAGGCCCTCTTTCCTCTTTTGCCAAGAGGGACCCTCTTCTCACAACCCAATGGCCCTCAGCTGTAGCCTGAGCTCTCTATTCACGCTGAGGTTGAAGCCTTGAGGTGGCTGGTATAATGGATCTGTCTCGTGCCAAATGGTGTGAGCTGGGCCCTCCCTGGAGAAGGAACCTGAATTCCCCCAGATAAGTGAATAGTGCTGGGGCTTCCGCCAGCAGGCGAGGGGATCCCCAAGGCAGGTGTCAGGCATGGAAATCACAGGGACATAGGCTACAATGGAAACAGAATTGAACCTCACAACACCCTGCTTGGCCCCTGAGTATGACTGGTTAGCCAGAGACGGGTAAGAGTCCTCAGGGAAGGAACAACCTAAGACAGGCATAGTCGCAGAGGGGCCATCAGGAGACAACTTGGGGATCAACAGAGATGGGGGACAGACCCTTATCTCCCCCACCAACCTTGCAGGGGTCTGAACCTTCACCCCTTCTGAGGGCGGTATCCTGCCCCCATGGCTACCTCACTTCCCATGCTCAGCACAGATTGGGACTCAGATAACAGACAGAGACGTGGCCCAGCTCAGATCTGGACCCAGGTAACAGACAGAAACATGCCAACAGCAGCTGCCCTAAATTCATCCTAGCACTAGGAATGCTCAGTGCCAACTCAATGCAAATAAACCTTTCCACTAATATTTACAGAGTAATCTAAGATTGTTGGTAGAGTATTAAGTTTGACGTAAAAGAGTTATCAAGCTCTCATACTAATTTAAATTGCCAAACTGAAGTAAGCGAACACCCAAGAAAATTTAAGTGTACTGGATAAAAAGCTGTTTCTAAAGTATTAATTAAAATTTCTATTAATAGCTCATCTCATGGTAAAATTGCTTAATATGTACTGAACAGAAAACAGGCATATTTGTGTGCAAAAAGTTAAAATTTAAAGTTTTCAAGATTGCATTAAAAAATTTTACCAAATTCTCCATTAATCAAAAAAGGGGTGGGGGGAGTAGGATAATAGCATGTAAGGAAAAATATCTGGTAAGTAAATTACATTAAGAAAATTTTCACTTTAGAAAATTAATTTCCATTTGTAATGCTAATAGCAAGACACCCATGAAAAACACACATGGTGTCAAAATAAGCCAAAGGAAAAGCGGGCAGGCAAAAATAAAAAGGACCCCAAGTCAATTTTATAGAAAAGATTCCTTTATTAACTCTTGGTCAAGAATATGTTTATATACTTTCAGAAAACAACTCCAAGACCAAGTGGACTCCTGCAACAGAGAGGAACTGACAGGTCTGCGCCAAACACGAAGGCAAGAGGAGAAACAGTCCACAGATAGAAAACGATGACGATGCCTTGCCATGTGAGCAGTTAGCAGCTGAGCATCGCTACAGTATGCCCAGGACCAAACCAGAGAGGGTTGAACCCACATCGCCACCATTTGTCCAGTATCCAGATACCATTGATGACATGTACACATAAGGAACTGTCTGACATTGAACTGGGATTCAAAGCTATCGGACATTGAAATTGGAACTCAATCATTTTTTCTTTTACTCTGGTGGGTTTATTTCTAGCCTACAGGAGAAAGACGTTTTTAAAGACAAGAATCGGGGGCAGGGTGTGGGGGGGGGGGACAGACACAGAGGCAAAGAAGCAATGAACAGACTGTCGTGCTACAGTGGGAAGGCAGGGGAAGTTGGGGAGGAGGGGCCTATAGGAGATCAACAGAAGGACTTGTATGCATGTGTGTGGGGGGATAGCCAGTGGATGCAGGGTAATGAGGGAAAGTGGGGGGTGAGGTGGATGAGGGTATGTACTGGGGGGTGGGAAGGGCAATAGGAGGAAAAAAATAATAAATAAATAAATTTTAAAAAAATAAACACAGGATATTCTGAATATCTAATTGAGATTATAGATGTACAGGTTATTTGTGAGGTTTCCAGGTAAATTTACTATCTTGTAGAATGAACAAAAATTGAAATATATGAAAAATTGGGTTCAATGGAAAACATTTCTTCAATGTATAAAAACATCCCTACTAAAGAAATGTTAGCAAATTAAAAAATTAAAAGATCAAGTATATCTTTGAATTTGGAACTGTTGAAATGTTACAGTCTGTAGATGTGAATATCATGTTGTATTATCTAGAACCTGCATTAAATAGACTCTCTACCTTCTAAACCAGCTCTGACAGAGGCCATGCTTCATCCTCTGTACACACTGCCAGTTACCTAAGACTGAGAGGAAAGGGAACTATCCTTGTGGAATGCAAAGTAGTGAGCCAGCTGCTATATATGCAAAGAGATGATAAAAATATGATTCTTGCTGTATAACGACTTACATGCTAGAGAGGTACATAAGTAAATAAAAAATAAAGCACAATATAAGGACCCACCAAAAAAATGAAATGAAATTTTTAAAAAACTTTATTCTTTAAAAGATTGATAAATGCCCAAGAATACATTTGTTAATAATCAAAAGAATAAAAAAAGTGAATACAGAAAAATGGTCTTTAGGAGAATGTATTCATGAATAATCATTAGAACTAGACTTCAGTAACTTTAAAGCCTCTATTGAAAGTCAAATTATTAGAGGCTTCTAAAATAGCCTGGTAATAGGAACTGATATAGAAATTCAAGACTGAAAATTACATCTAATATTTATTTATAAGTTTCATCAATTTATGTAATCACCTTGGAATTCATCATTCAGATCCTTTATGAATAGGTCTAGACCATAAGTAAACATCTATCTACATATATAAAAGGCTAATATGCTAAGTGTCTGACCATTCAACCAGTAACTATGACACACACTGACCACCCAAGGGGCAAATGCTCAACTCACAGGCATGAAAACATGGAACAGACTGATGAATCTCAGAGCAAAGGGGGGAAAGAGGAAGGTGAGAAGAGATTAAACAAAGATCCTATATGCATACTAGAGGCTCTCTCACAATCTGGGACCCCGTCAGGGAATGTTGGACTGCCAGTTTCAGTCCAATCCCAGAAGACCAGACTGAGGGACCCCAACAGTGCACCAGACTAGTTTCAGCCCAATCCCCACCAGCCATGCCAAAAGACCCTACTAGTGCATGAATCCATGCACCAAACCTCTAGTCTACAATTTATAAAGCTTAAAAAATAAATCATGAAGAAGAATAGAAAAAGAGCAGTAAGAGAGAGCACCCAAGAGATAACAAAACTACCCAATGTTTTAGTATTCACAAAGTGTACATAATTTTATAATAAAAATTATGTTTATAAGCATAAAAATTATTACTGTTATGAAAATTCCTTTTAATTATGTAAAAGAAATCAATCAAATTTGTTAGCACATTATTTTTATCAAGCAAATAGAATCATATAATAATGGTTAGAGTTTTAGTTTTACAAGTAGTTCTCCATTTTGGCACACCTAAATAAAAAATAGTCTCAAAGAAATACTTACAAATGAAGTAGTTTGTCCCACTGTTCATTATTTTCCCTCCCAAAGCACTTAAATCAAAGTGACCACCACATGCATGTTGTTAGCTCATTGTCATGCCCAGTCACCTGATCAGGGGAGAAAATGCCATCATAACAAAGCAATGGAAGTGGTATTTTCCCCACACTACTCTATAAGATTAAAACATATCTGCACTCTGGCAGGCAGAATAGTGGCCCCCAAAGATATCCACATCCTCATCCATAGAACCTGTTATGGTACCTTGCCTGGCAAAAATGACTGCATTTGTGATTAAGGTAAAGACTTTGAAATGAAGAGATTAACCTGGATTATATAAATGGGCCAAATATAATCACATGAATCCTTAAAAATGGAAGAGAAGAGCAGAAGAAAAGAGAGGGCACTTGGTCTACAGAAAGAAGACTCATAGAGAGGCAAGTTTTCTGATCTGGAGATGGAGGAAGGGGTTGTGAGCCAAGGAACATAGGCAGCCTCCAAAAGATGGACAAAACAAGGAAACAGATTTTCCCTTTGAGCCTCCAGAAGGAACATAGGCTTGCAAACTGCTGGATTTCGGCTCTGATTTAGAGAACTATAAGAAATTTGTGTTGTTTTAAGCCACTAAGTTTGTACCAAGTTGTTATAGCAGAAAAATAAATACACATACACACAAAGAAAATTACATACACCCTGTTGTTCAAAATTGGCAGCAGATAAACTATGTATAACTGTGATTAAGCCAAGTTCCCAAGTTTGAAGAAAGGAGCCAATAATAGATAAGGGAGAAAAATGAGGAAGGTAGACTAGTAACTTTTCTGGCTGAAGTACAAAAAGCAGGCACATACATATCCCTGCCCACCTGACTGTCCTTTACCTGCTTAGAGTGGACACATGATCCTCCCTTGCCTTAACTAAGAATTCTGGACCTGTACTCAGAATTCAGTGCAGTTGTGTCCTATGATTTTTAAATTATCAGTGACCTTGTTTCTGCCTCCCATTATCAATTCCCTTACTCTGGTCACTAAAGAATGGCTATCATCAAATATTAGTAGATACATACTACTCATGCAAAGAGACCAGCAGCTAGTTGTGGTGTTCTAAGTCATAAATATTTAGGCTCTAACATCTCTGCCATAGAATTTTCTTTTCCAATGCATTAACAAAAATTATATATTTAAAATAAATACTTTTCTAGCTAATATATCATGATTTTTTGTTGTTTTTATCTTTGTTTGTTTTTAATACTTACCTGAGGATATTTTTTCTATTGATTTTCAGAGAGAGTGGAAGTGGGGGAAAGGAGCAGGGAGAGGAAAAGGTTATAGGGAGGAGGCGGGAGAAAGAAACATCAATGTGAAAGAGACACATCCATTGGTTACTTGCCACATGTGCCAGGACCAGGGCTGGGGATCAAACCTACAACCCAGGTTCTTGACCAGGAATTAAATCTGTAATCCTCTCGTGCACAGGCCAACGCCCTAACCACTTAGACTTTGGTCACTATTTTTTTTCATATTATAGATGATCTGAGGCTTCCTAAACTGGCCCAGTTATAATTTTCCAAATTTAAACAAGGGAGTCATCATTACAAAACAATTTATTTTCCTGAAGTTACATGCCACTCCTACACTCCTTCCATACACAGCTTCACTAAACAGGTTACCACTCTAAAGACAAGAAAAAGATGCTTTTATACTGTGCTAGGAGGGAAGGAAGGAAGGAAGGAAGGAAGGAAGGAAGGAAGGAAGGAAGGAAGG
>JAAGEH010000032.1:16802517-16871021 GCA_011751065.1 Lasiurus cinereus
CGGAAGGAAGGAAGGAAGGAAGGAAGGAAGGAAGGGAGGGAGGGAGGGAGGGAGGGAGGGAGGGAGGGAGGGAGAGAGGGAGGGAGGAAACAAACAAACATAGGTGATAAGCTGCTGTGATGGCTATATTTACCCTGGGCTCTGCACATAAGAATTGAAAAATAAAAGATAGTGGTCATTTAATCCCCAGGACAGATAGAAAATGTTGAGTGCAGAAAACTTTCTACAACTTTTAGAACACTGAAAATGTGTAATGATAATGCAGATAGAAAGGCATTCTATCCTACAAATCAGTGTGTGACAATATTGAAGACTGGTCTAGATCAATGATTTGTGATTATGAAACCAAGAGAGAGAAACAGTAGGTGAGGAAATGAAAACATACTCTGCTTTTTGGAGTTATGAAAATTCTAAAGTTACTTTTACGTACTGTCAAGTGCCAATATAAGAAAAATATTTAAAGGAAGCATAGAAAGAGCTCCATGAAAAAGAACTCTGTGAAAAGGCAATATTGACCCTTGCGCACACTATGTGAAAACACGGTAGCACCCAGACTCCTTATTAAGAAGAACTATTTGCTGATATGTAGGCAATAAATTAATAAATAATTATTAATAAATTAATTTATGTCAATATAAATAAGTTTAGTAAATAAAAACAGCATAATGAATTACTATACTGATTTAAACTTGTTATTTTCCTTTAACATGTTGGTTCCAGAAGGTGATAAAAGATCAGAGTCACATTTACCAAGAATCGTGTGGCTTTTGTGTAGCTTCCTCTGGGTCTTTCAAGCACGTGGTAGTGACACAATGATTCTGAGATATGACCAACTGGGTCCGGGGGCCAAACAGTAGCAAACAAAACTGGGAATGCAAAGCCACTTCTGACATTAAAAGCAATGAAAATATAAAGAAGCAAACATAATCTTGATACTGTTGTGATTAACTAATTATGAATAACTGCAAAGGAGCAAAAGGAAGGCCAAATTTTTTAGACATGTAATTTGTGCAGCTATGGGAGTAAGCTGCAGTTTAACACTCGACAGGAACTAAACAGGAGGAGAATGGATGCACATGCTGTAAAGTCTGGGTAATATAGGAAAGTTACTTGCCTATCAATAACACCTGGGAACAGGTCATTGTCCAGAGTAGATTCGGTCACTGCAAGTGCAGGAAGATTTGAGATAAACTCCTAAATAAAGGAATTTTTATTTTGCATCTTAGTTCCGTGGGACTCTTTGGACTCCTGTTGTAGGGGGTATACTCTCTTGTTTCCCCTGCATTCGCCCACATGGCCCACAAATATGTGGATGCTCCACAAAATGGACTAATGGACAGTAACTAGCCTAATGCCATAGCATACCCAGATCCACCATGGAACAGAAACTCTGGATTGGCTTTGCTTCTATTTCTAAATCCCCAACTGCCAATCTTCCAGGACTGGATAATCTTCCTATTCCCTGGATTAAGGGAAATAGGACTTTGCAAACCCAATGATATAATTCTATGCAAATAAAGCTCTCTATCTCCAGTGGGAACCTCTGGAAATTCTTATTCCAGTAGTAACCCAAGAAGCACACTCTCATTAGCAATGGAGAAGACTATCCACGCATTTCTCCAATATTAGTCTCAAAAAGAAAACAGGAGATCTATAACAAGTGCAGCAACAAGGGAAGAAAAGATTTCCTCTGCCAGGCTTTCATGGTCACAACACAATCCAAAATGTGCTTCTTTGTGACTTGCAATAATAGCGAAAAGAAACTTAATAGATGGTTAGAATGGAAGATGAAAATGAATATGATGTCTGTTTACAATTTAATCTTGTCAACTAAAACATTTTGACAGTATTATTTCCCCTACGTAATAATTTGGAAATGGGCCTTCTAGCTTTGATTTAAATTGTACCTTTATTAATATATCCATAGTAATATTACTATTAAAAATTACCAAGTGTTAGCATTCATCAAATGTTTCTGCATTTCTTAAAAAGAGAAAATAATTGGACAAAAAAAGTATATTCTCATACAGAATCAAGAGTTCAAGGCAAGACCTCAGGGTCAAGACAAACATGGTGGCTGAGGACAAAAACAAGTTAGAAGGGAAGAAGTTGATTGGGCGATGGAGAAATCTTTAGAGGGAGGAAGAGGAGTCAGTAAAACTGTTCTTCCCAAAGATTTAGCCAGTTTTGGAAAAGGAAAATGGGGGCCTTGCAAACTAGTTCAGTACCTGGTTAAAACTGTAGTCTTATTTTCCCATTCTGACTGTCTTGGGCGAAGCTGCAGAGCCTAACCCCAGGGCCCTGCCATAGCTGACATGGGCAGAGCTGCAGGGACCCTTGGGTCCCACCACAGCTGACTTGGGTGGAGCTGTGGAGCATGTTCCTAAGGCCACATCAAGACTGATTTTGGTGGAGCTGGGGAGACCATCAGGGGCCCTCCACAGGAGGAGATATATAGGTCAGAGCCTCCACACGAGTTCAGTTCAGACTTTGGATCTGGAATTCCCCTGGACTAGCATAGTTGCGAAATAAAGGTTAAACTTTCCTCCCTTAGAATGCTAACTGATAGTTCTCCAGTGCATTCTGCCACAACATTTTGACTGGTACAGAGAGCTTTGTATACACATCCAGTTCCCTATGATTTCCATTTAATTTCTATTCATCCCACCCCAAAGTGAGGAGTTCTGCATAGGCAACACTAGGGAATGCCCTATGGGCAAGCCTTTCAGATGAATGCACTATCCAAGGATCAGCTGCTAACTAGAGGCTAAAGTCCATGTGACTACATAGAGTAGATAATTTAAAAAA
Source organism: Lasiurus cinereus (assembly GCA_011751065.1). NCBI lineage: Eukaryota > Metazoa > Chordata > Mammalia > Chiroptera > Vespertilionidae > Lasiurus > Lasiurus cinereus. Next base: position 16,805,326 of record JAAGEH010000032.1, read on the forward strand.
TAATAATACTCCCATTGGTCTGACTCACTATTATTAAAATGTAAACTATTAAATACATATATGTGAAGATTTTTAAAAATTAAATGCTTCAGATAGATATAATTAAATTATTTAAGGAGCAAATGCTTCTTTTTCCGAAGGATACCTCAGAAATACTGATGGCTGGTAGGAACTACAAAGATGTTTTGGATATGCCACAAAGAAACCAAAAAAGGCATCTTGACATTCAGTAAACAGTCACACATTTTGGGCAATAACTTCCCTGGTGCTAAATACGAAGCTGTGGTTATGCCTTACGCACAGACGGTGTTAGTGTACTGGATTCTGCCGCCACTTCCCAATGGTTAAAATAAAGGAGGTGGAGCTGAAAGTTTCCTAAGGGACTTCAACATTCTACAGAGATATGAAAAGCTTTCCCAAATGTCTCATGTGACAAACAGTATACTAAAAGCCACAGTGGGGAGAATTTATGCACATGTCTAAATTTTCATATGCTTAATGGAAAGAAACGATTCCTGGGTAAAGTAAATATAAATAACACAGTACTTTAAAAGACTATTAAGATACTTTAGAGTCCTCCAACCCAACGACCACAAATGAATGTTTTAGCCCAACGAAGCAAATGATCAACTGCATTTTATTATTGGTTTTACAGCCTAATTTTGTACTTGTTTCCTAATATAGCGGAAATAAATTTTGTTCATTTTTTTATGGATGAAACATGTGAACAGGAAAGTTTAAAAACAATTTTACAAAGTTAAAATAAGTTTTTTGCTGGTTAATTGGAAAACTGAAGGCTAAAATATGGTTTTTTGTGATACCAAATACCAATGAAGAGAGTTTTACTTATGGTATTTAAATGCGGTCCTCTGGAACAAACAACATGGCTCATTCATAGACAGTGCACCTACTGCTGAACTGACAGCATCTGAAGAACTGTCTTATCTGCCAAAATGCTCATTAGGTTTGGCAATTTTCACCTGCGCCTCCAGTGTGTTTCAAAAGGGAATAAACATCAGCCTGCTTTTACCATCTTCCTCAGTGAGCTTCCAAAATTCACCTAGAAGCAACGTCCCCACCCATCTGTAGTCCTCCAAACAGACTCACCTATGTACCTATTATTTTTTTTAACTAGAGGCCCAGTACTCAAAATTCATGCACTTGGAGGGGCGGTTTCCCTTAGCCCGGATTATGAAAGGGTGCAGGCCTAGCCAAGGGACCCCACCGGTACATAATTGGGGCCAGAGAGGCACGTGGGAGGTTTGCCAGCTGGGGAGGGACCACAGGAAGGCTCCAGGGCATTTCCAGCCTTTCTCGTTCAATCCCAACTGGCCAGACCCCAGCAGCAAGCTCACCTGCCAGTTGGAGTATCTTCCCCCCCACTCGTGGTCAGTGCACATTATAGCAACTGGTCAACCAGTTGACTGCCCCCTAGTGATCAGTGCATGTCATAGCAAGCAGTTGAGCAGTCTTAGCATATCATTAGCATATTATGATTTGACTAGAGGACCGGTGCACGAAACTTGTGCATGGGGGGTAGGGAGGATGTCCCTCAGCCCAGCCTGCATCTTCTCCAATATGGGACCCCTGGAGGGATGTCCAAATGCCCGTTTAGGTCTAATCCTACCGGTATCGGGCCTAAATGGGCATTCGGACATCCCTCTCACAATCCAGGACTTCTGGCTCCCAACTGCTCGCCTGCCTGCCTTCCTGATTGCCTCTAACCACTTCTGCCTGCCAGCCTGATCACCCCCTCACAGCTCCCCTGCCAGCCTGTTAGCCCCTAACTGCCCTCCCCTGCAGGCCTGGTCCCCCACAACTGTTCTCCCCTGCAGGCCTGGGTCCCTCCAAACTGCCCTCCCCTGCAGGCTTGATTGCCCCCAACTGCCCTCCCTTACAGTCCTGGTCACTCCCAACTTCCCTCCCCTGCTGGCCTAATCACCCACAACTGCCCTCTCTTGTAGGCCATCTTGTGTCCACATAGGGGCAGGATCTTTGACCAACTAAGGGCAGCCATCTTGTGTGTTGGTGTGATGGTCAATCTGCATACTACTCTTTTATTAGATAGGATTGGTTGAATGGCCAACTGGATGACCAGACACTTAGCATATTAGGTGTTTATTATATAGGATTATTTTTTAAATAATACTTTATTGTTGAAAATATTATATAAGTTCCTTTTTTTACTCCACAGACCCCTCCAGGCCACCCCCACCCACTCTCAAGGCTTTTACCACCGTACTGTGTCTATATATTATGCATATGTGTGGGAGCCCCTTTCACGTCCCACATGGTTCAGGGTTCCCAGTTCAGGGTTTGGGATCTGGAGGAGACCACACACAAATGAAGAGACTAGAAAAATATTAATTTGGTGACATTGGGGGGCCAGGCGGGAGCCTTCCTCTAGTGAGAAGACTACCCGCCTTCCTTGGCCTTGCCATCCCTTTTATTTAGGTTTGGGATATACCCTTTGCCCTGAAGCAGGCAATTCCAATAACAAGTAGATTATCTTATCAGTAAGGATTTACATGATTATTTGATGGGGAAGTTCACTATCTCAATTAGATAGGGGGTGGCTGGCTTTGACCTTTCAGAGCTTCAAGGTTGACCAGTCTTCTGAGTACCTTATCCACACTTTCTATTAGTGAGACAATTACTGGTTTCCGGCACATATGCATTCAAGGTCTTTGGTTGATTACTTCCTACCCACCCTCCCCTGCCTTCTCTCTAAGATTCCACACTGTTCCATGCTTTCATGTCTCTGAATCCGCTCCATTCATTAGTTTATAACTTAGATTCTACGTATGAGTGAGATAATGTAATTTGTCTTTCTCTGATTGACTTATTTCACTCAGCATGATACTCCCCAGGTCCCTGCATGCTGTGTCAAAGGGTAAGAGATTCTTCTTTTTTTACTGCTGCATAGTATTCCATGGTATAAATGTATCACACCTTTTTTTATCCACTCATCTGTTGATGGGCATTTGGGCTGTTTCCAGATCTTAGCTATTATAAACTGTGCTGTTATGAACATAGGGTGCATACATTCTTTCTGACTGGTGATTCAAGTTTCACAGGATATATTCCTGGAAGTGGGATCTCTGGGTCAAATGGTAGTTCCATATTTAATTTTTTGAGAAAACTCTATACTGTTTTCCATAATGGCGACACCAGTTTGCATTCCTACCAGTGGTGTACTAGGGTTCCCTTTTCTCCATATACTCACCAGCACTTGCCATTGTTGATTTGTTGATGATAGTCATTCTGACAGGTGTGAGGTGATACCTCATTGCATCTCTCTGATGATCAGTGATTTTTAGAATTTTTTCATATGTCTCTTGGTCATCTGTATGTCTACTTGGGATAAGTGCCTATTGGTCCTCTGCCCATTTTTTAATTGGATTATTTTATCTTCCTTCCTTTTGTTAAGTTGTATGAGTCCTTATATATTTTTGGATAATAACCCTTTATCTGATAAAAGTTTATCAAATATATCATTGACAAATATGTTCTCCCAAACAGTGGGCTCCCTTTTCATTTATTGATGGTTTCTTTTGCTGAGCAGAAGCTTTTTTAATTTTGATGTAGTCCCATCTATTTATTTTCTCCTTAGTTTCTTTTGTCCTAGGACCTTGGTCGGAAAACTGCAGCTCACAAGTCACATGTGGCTCTTTGGCCCCGTGAGTGTGGCTCTTCCACAAAATATCACAGCCTGGGTGAGTCTATTTTGAATAAGTGGCATTCGAAGAAGTTTAAGTTTAAAAAATTTGGCTCTCAAAATAAATTTCAATTGTTGTATTATTAATATTTGGCTCTGCTGACTAATGAGTTTGCTGACCACTGCCCTAGGAGATGTATTCATAAACATACAGATACAAGAGATGTCTGAGATTTTGCTGCCCATGGTTTCTTTTAGGACTTTTATGGTTTCCTGAATTATATTTAAGTCTTTTATCTATTTTGAGTTTATTCCTGTGTATGGTGTAAGTTGGTGGTCTCGTTGCATTTTTTTTTTTGCATGTATCTCTTCAATTTTCCCAACACCATTTATTGAAGAGACTGTTTTGACTCCATTGTATGCTTTTGCCTCCTTTGTTAAACATTAGTTGAGCATAATGGCTTGGGGCAATTTTTCAGATCTCTGTTCTATTTCTTTGATCTATATGCCTGTTCTGGTGCCAGTACTATACTGTTTTCATTACAGTGGTTTTGTAGTATAACTTGAAATCTAATAGTATTGTGATGCCTCCAATTTTGTTTTTCTCTGTCAAGACTGCTGCAGTTATTTGGGGTCTTTTTTGGTTCCCTATAAATATTTGGAGTATTTATTCTAGCTCTGTGAAATATACAGTTGGTATTTCAATAGGGATTGCATTGAATCGGTAGTTTGCCTTGGGTAATATGAACATATTAATAATTTTTATTCTATCAATCCATGAACATGGAATATTCTGCCATTCTTTATATTTTCTCCTACTCTTTTTTCAATATCCTGTGGTTTTCTTAGTACAGGTCTATTGCCTCCTTGATTAAGTTTATTCCTAAGTATATTAATCTTTTTGTTGTAATAGTAAGTATAATTGTTTATTTAATTTATCTGAGAATTTATTACTGGTGTATAAGAAAGCGATTGATATTGAGTGTTGATTTTATATCCTGATACATTGCCAAATTCATTTATTAAATCTAGTTGTTTTTTGGTAGAGTAGTGAGGGTTTTCTAAAGACTACCATGATGACAATACCATATCATCCATGAAAAATGAGAATTTTACTTCCTCCTTTCCAATTTGGATGCCTTTTATTTCTTCTTGTCTGAACACTGTAACTACCACTACCAGTACTATGTTGAATAAGAGTGGTGAAAGCAGACATTCCTGTCCTATTTTTGTTTTTAGGGAAAATGGTTTTTGTTTTTGCTCATTGAGTATGACGTTCATGTAGGTGTGTCACATATAGCCTTTGTCATATTGAGATATGTTACCTCTATTCCCATATTGTTGACAGTTTTTATCAAAAATAGGTGTTGGATTTTATCAAATGCTTTTTCTGCGTCTTTGATATGGTCATGTGATTTTTGTCTTTCAATTAATTCATGTGATATATCATGTTTATTGATTTGTGAATATTGTGCCAGTCTTGCATTCCTGGAATGAATCCCACCTGTTCATGTGAAGCATAGTAACCTTCATCTTATATAAAAAAAACTGCTGTTTGAAACTCTCTGCTATTGTTAGATAGTGCCTAGTCCTGTAAATCCTGTCATTATAAACACTGTCACTTTAAGACAGTCTGTTAGTCTGTAAAATAATTTTGTTTTTCATTCAAATAATAGAAAAAGATAAACTTAATTACTGACCTTGCAAACCATCCAATGTAACAGACTAATACTGATAATAATTATGCCAAGTACAAACTCATTATGTTTTCAAGGTTACAACTGTCTGTAACAATAACTCACATAGAGCCCTTTGTAATATCTGCAAACAGTTCCTAAAGGCTCATTAAGGTGTCATGTATCTCATTCAATAATTTATGATACATTATGTATGATCCTTTTAGTGTACTGCTGGATCAAATTTTCTAATATTCTTTTGAGGATATTAGCATCTATGTTCATCAGGGATAGTGGCCTGTAATTTTCTTTCTTTGTACTATCGGTAGCTAGTTTTGGAATTAGTATAATGCTGGCCTCATAGATAGAGCTTGGAGGTGTTCCTTCTTCTTGGATTTTTTGGAATAGTTTGAGGAGGATAGTTGATAGTTCTTTGAATATTTGATAAAACTTCCCTGTGAAGCCATCTGGACCCTGGCTTTTGTTTGCTGGGAGGGGTTTTTTTAATTACTGCTTCTAGCCCATCAGTTGTTTGCTATTGGCCTATTTCTGATTGTTTCTGAGTTTTAGAAACTGTACCATTATTTTCAAAATGTCAATTGGGCTTTCAATTCTGAAAGCTAGCTTAGCTTAAATAAAGGTTAAAAAAAAATAATACAAGAGAGAGAATATGCAAAACAAGCTCCATGCAACAATAATAAGTGGTCTGACCAATAATTCACTTAATTTTTACTGCAAACAAAAACAATCTGAATTTAATCTAAAAATGTTCAATTCAGGGCGCTTTACTAAGTAGGGCATAGGTAACAAAAGAGCAGATAAGAGAATTACTGTTCCAATTGGATTTGACCACTCTAACCTTTACTATAGTTCTGAAAAGAGAGTACTCCAATTTATAAATAAACAATAGAGGTAAGCTAGAAACCAGGACAAAGAGGTAGCTGAGAGTGCCATTCTGCTCTCTGTCTTTGCTTGCTTCTACTGATCCCTGAAAATGAGCACTCTGACATTCAGAGGCAGATTGATACACATATACATACACTTACTCACTCACACAGAAAAGAGAGAGATACTTATGGGTAAAAAGCACTGAAGATATAAAACAAAATGTGTGAACCCCATAACACAACTTCTGATGCAATACTGTTTTTCATTTTGCAGAAATAAAATATTCACTACCAACCCTGCAATTAGCTAGGAAATTACAATAATTACAGCAATTTTATATCCCATCTCCAATCCAATTAATAGATATATGACCCTGTCAACATGTAATAATCAGATTGCATCTATAACAAAACTGGATGAGTTTTATATGCTGAAAATAACTTGCATGGTAAGAAGGTAATTATGTGAATTACTGAGGATATCATTTGTATGCCATTCTCCACTTTACAAGTTAAAAGGAAACACAATAGTAATATTAGTTGTATTTTTCAATATATATTTAAATCAAATACAGAATATGTTATTCTAATACCAGTTAACGTTAAGAAAATAGATCTCTAAATCAGAGATCTTGGATATCCTAGCAAGACAAAATCAATCTCCATACTGTTTGGTAAGAAAAAATAAATTAGGATATGAAGAGAAGGAGTGCTCACTTTTTAACATGATCCTTCTATAACAATTATTGATACATTTTTACATTCTAAAAGTTAGGATGCTAATAAATCTTACAAATTAATTCAGTAACACAATTTTAGAAAAAAATAGCTTACAATGGATAAAAAGTAACTGGAACATTAATGTAGCTTAGAAAAGTTTTAAAATGTTGAAAGATAGTAACACACACACACAAACACACACACACACAATGAAATCAGATACTTCATTATTCAAAAAATTTATAGCAATACTATTTCCAGAAATTTTACCATCACTAAGGACATACACCAATTCCAAAGGAATCTTTGCAGCCTGGATCTTCCAGCACAAACATTAAACAAACAAACAAACAAACAAAATCAGCATTCTGAAGTTAAAAGGAATCCAGCCACCATTCTAAGGCAATGTTTCCAGAACTATCTGACTTCTATAAAAAAAAAAAACACCTTGATAGTCTAAAAAGAAAAATGATGACTGGAAAAAAAAAAATCACTGGACTTGGACTCAATGATTTCATAGGATATGTGTGTCCTGAGCACATTAGGTTTCTCTAAGTATGGATTTGTGAACACAGAAAGTGGAGACAGTTAAATGTATAACATAGTATTGTGAGATTAAAAGAAAAATGGGTCCATTTGACTCTGTATGAAAGTACTACAACCCACGTAGCTAAGATGATCAGAATGTCCTATTCATGTTCTATCCTGGTTGGCATGCTCAGTGGTTAGAACGTTGGCCGTCAGACTACTGGTCCAGGGCATGTACCTGAGTTGCAAGTTAGATCCCCAGCCTTGGTCAGGAAATGTGAAAGAAGCAACCAATGTGTCTCTCACATACATGTTTCTCCTTTTCCTTTCTCTCCCCATTTCTCTCCCCAATTCCCTCCCTTCCAATACCTGTAAAACTCAATGGGAGACTAACCTTGGGTGAGGATGAAAAAAAGAAAAAGAATACATATTCTAGTTATTTGGTTTCTATGACTTCTCAACCCTTTCAAATAATAATAAGTGGCTCTGCTTTCAGAGACATTATCATCATCACCATTCTACAACCTTCTATTAATATAGTGCTTATGTGTCAGGCAATGTATTAGTATCCCAAACATCTTTTACTATTCACAACAATTATGAGTTACGTACTTAAGAGATTAAAGAATTGAGGCTGGAAAGATTACTAATCTTGCTCAAATGTTCAGACTGATGTTACATCTACAGTACTCTTATTGAACTATGAATACATTTTACTACTATCATAGAAAAGAGAGACTGCAGAGTAAACTCGTATTTAAAAAGCCTAAAGTCGAATATACTCCCACTCAAACTTATCAAAAGTCTGGTTGGAACAGACATATAGATGAATAAAATAGAATAGAGGACCCAGAAATCGACCCAAACAACTATGCCCAATTAATAATTGATAAAGGAGGCATGAACATCCAGTTGAGTCAAGACAGTCTTCTTCAACAAATGGAGTTGGGAAAATTTGACAGATACATGCAAACAAAATGAAACTAGATCACCAATTTACACCAAACACAAAAATAAACTCAAAATGGATAAAGGACTTAAACATAAGATGGGAAACCATAAAAATACTAGAGGAATCCACACGCAGCAAAATCTCCCACATATGCCGAAGGTACTTCTTCACTGATATTGCTCCTATACAATGGAAACTAAAGAGAAACAAATGGAACTACATGAAAATAAAAAGCTTTTGCACAGCAAAGGAAACCATCAATAAAATAACAAGAAAGCCCGCTGTATGGGAGAACATATTTGCCAATGATATCAACGATAAGGGTTTAATCTCAACATTTAAAGAGAATCATACAACTTCACAAAAAGAAGATAAACAACCCAATCAAAAAATGGGCAACTGATCTAAATAACACTTTTCAAAAGAAGACATAAGGAAGGCCAAGAGACATATGAAAACCTGCTCAAAGTCACTAATCATCAGAGAGATATTCAAATCAAAACAATATAATAACATCTCACACCTGTCAGAATGGATATCATCAACAAATCAACAAATGACAAGTGTTGGCAAGGATGTGGAGAAAAAGGATCTCTTTTGCACTTCTGGTGGGAATGCAGACTGGTTGCAGCCACTGTGGAGAACAGTATGGAGTTTCCTCAAAAAACTAAAAATGGAACTTCCATTTGACCCAGTGATCCCACTTCTAGGAATGTATCTCAAGAAACTAGAAATACGAATCAGAAAGAATATATATACCCCTATGTTCATAGCAGCACAATTCACCATAGTTAAGATTTGGAAACAGCCTAAGTGCCCATCAGCAGATGAATGGATTAAAAAACTATGGTACATCTACAAAATGGAATATTACTCTGCAGTAAAAAAGAAGGAGCTCCTACCATTTATAACAACATAGATGGAGATGGAAAGCATTATGCTTAGTGAAACAAGCCAGAAAGAGAAAGATAAATATCACATGATCTCACTCGTTGAAATATAATGAATGTGGAATATAATAAATGGCACAGACTGATGAATAAGAACAGAGACTGAGAAACATTGATCAGAACATCAAACCTCAGGGAAGAAGGGAGTAAGGGGGAGAGATCAACAGAGGGACTTGCGTGCATGCATATGAGCCTAAGCAATGGACACACACAATAGGGATAGGGGCATGAGTAGGGGTTGGGGGTTAATGGGGGAATAAGGACACATGTAAAAAACAAAAATTAAAAAAAATTATAAGGAAAAAAAATATTAAATCTAACCCATACTAGTGGTCTAGTGGTCATCATAACCTTAAGATAAATTGTTTTGTGTGACAAAGATTTTTAAATGAAACTCTCTGTAGCCTGGAAATTATTTTGGAAGGAAATAAAGAAAGGTTTCCTTCAAATGTCGTAAGGATTGTAATTGAAAGGCCTCTTGAACTAAAGTAAGTAATTGGTGTTTCTGCCTCCCTGACAAAGTTTACATAAAGTTACAAAAAGAAATTGACAGCCAGTTTGAAATTGCATTGCTGTGGCCTAGAGCAAAGAATATCCTTACATGGTATTATTCTAAAATGTAATTATAATTTTTGATATTTCACAATAGCATATTGTACAATTACCCCAAACAAACTTACAAACTAATTCTTTGAATGTTTGGCAGCAATTTAAAAAAGGACATGAAAGGATTTAATCCCTTTCAGAAGGAATTAAGGCACTGGGAAGGCACTTGAGCATTCTATACTGGCCCCTCTTACCTTTTTGCCAAGAGGAATCCTCTTCTCACAATCCAATGGCCCTCAGCTGTAGCCTGAGCTTTCTATTCATGGCTGAAGCCTCGAGGTGGCTGGTACCATGGATCTATCTCTCCCCAAATGGTGTGAGATGGACCCTCCCTGGAGAAGAAACCTGAGTTCCCTGAGATATGTGATCATTGCCGGGGCCCCACCAGCAAACGAGCGGATGCTATGGCAGGTGCTGGGCGTAGGAGGCCACGGGGGTATAGGCTACCAAAGAAACAGAACTGAACCTCACATCACCCTGTTTGGTCCCAGAGGATGACTGGTTAGCCAGAGACAGGTAAGATTCCTCAGGGAAGGAACAACCTAAGACAGGCACAGTCGCAGAGGGGCCATCAGGAGAGAACTTGGGGGTCAACAGAGGTGGGGCATAGACCCTCACCCCCCAACCTTAAAAGGGCCTGAACCCTCACCCTTTCTGAGGGAGGTCTCCTGCCTGCCCCCATGGCTGCTTCGCTTCTCACGCAAGCCAAGATAGGGACCCAGGTAACAGACAGAGACTTGGCCCACAGCAGCTGGCCTATATCTAAATCCAGCCTAGCACCAGGAATACTCAAGAATGCAAATAATCCTTGCCACTAATATTTACAGGGTAAACTAAGAATGCTGGTAGAGTATTAAATTTGACAGTAAAACAGTAATCAAGTTTTCAGATTAATTTAAACTGGCTAATTGAAATAAGTGGATATTCAAGAAAATTTAATTGTACTGGACAAAAAACTGTTTCTAAAGTATTAATTAAAATTTCAATTGGTAATTCAACTCATGGTAAAATTGCTTAACATGCAATGAACCTAAAGCAGTCATATTTTTGGGCAAAAAATTAAAATTTAAAGTTATCAAGATCACATTAAAAAATTTACAAAAGCCTCCATGAATCAAAAAACGGGGAGATAGTAGGGTAATATCATGTAAGGAAAAATATCCTGTAAGTAAATTACATCTAGAGAATTATTTTCATTTGTAATGCTAACAACAAGACACCCATGAAAAACACACATGGTGTCAAAATAAGCCAAAATAAAAATCATTTGGGAAAAAATAAAAAGGATTCCAAGTCAATTTCATAGAAAAGACTCATTTATTAACTTTTGGTTGAGAATATGTTTATATACTTTCAGAAAACAACTCCAAGACCATTTGGACACCTGCAATAGAGAGGAACTGACAGGTCTGCTCCAACCACGAAGACAAGAGGAGAAACAATCCAGAGATGGAAGACGCTGAAGACGCTTTGCCATGCTAGCAGTCAGCAGCTGTGCATCGCTACAGATTGCCTATGACCAAACCAGACAGGGTCGGACCTGCATTGCCACCATTTGTCCACTATCCAGATACCATTGCTGACGTGTACACATAAGGATCTGCATGACATTGAAACTGAGACTCAGAACTGATGGACAGTGAAATTGGGACTCAAACATTTTTTGTTCTTAGAGGTTTATTTCTAGCCTGAAGAGGGAAGATTTTTTAAAGAAAAGAATCAAGGGGAAAAATAGATACAGAGGCAAAAGAGCATTGAACAGACTGTCAATCTACAGCAAGAAGGCAAGGAGGTTGGGAGGGTGGGGCTGTAAGAGATCAACCAAAGGACTTGCATGCATGTATATAGCATGACCAATGAATACAAGACACTGGGGGTGGGGGGGAGGTGAGTGCATGTACTGAGGGTAGGGGAGGCCGAGGGGAGGTCAATGAGGGGGGGAAAAAGGAGACATATATACTACTATTTGTAATACTTTAAACAATAAAAAAAAATAAGTTGGGCTGAACATAGTAACATTTATGTAGGTTATTTGATTCGCTTTAAATTTAAATGTGCTTATGCCTGGGATGAGGCAGACTTTCCAAGACATATGGGGGAACATGGAAATTTAGGGATTTGATGTCAAAAGCTTCACCTTCCATATGTATGATTCCCTAAAATGGCTCTACTTGCCTGCAAACAAAGAGGTCAAGTAAAATGCTGGTTCTTCCCACCCAGTTTGCCACTGTCAACAGCCCTAGGCTAACATATTCATGAGGCAGGTATTAAATTTAGCATAGGACAGAAAAAATAAAATATTGAAATATGTAAAGTTATATGATATATACTTTTCATTATTGATAGTATTAAGGGAGGAAGGGTCTGTGAAGATCTAGGCACCTCCTTTTTCTACTTCACAAAATCCTATCTAATTTGAGGATATATGCAAATTGACTGTCACACCATCACAAAGATGGTGGTGCCCCACAGCCACAAGATGGTGGTACTAAGTTCCTTCAGCACTGCCCGAGTCCTCCACTCCTTTCAGCCCTGAAGTGGGGGTGGGGGGAAGGAAGTTGGGAGGTATTTGGTGTAGACAGACCAGCCCTCAGCCACCCAATTGCCCAGAGTCAGCCCAAGGCATAGGCAACCCTTGGATGGCAGCTATCCAGCCAACACCCAAGGGCAAGCCTCAGATGGCAGCTGCCCAGCAGCCCAGACAATGTTCGAGCAAGCCTTGGATGTCGGCTGTCCAGTTGCCCAGGACCACCTGAGGTTCAAGTAACCAGAGCCAGCCAAGGTTTGCACTACTGGTAGTGACAGCAGCAGAGGTGTGATGGCGCATCACCTTCCCCTGATCACTGGGTCACCTCCCACACCTGAAGGTTCTTGGACTGTGAGAGGGGGCAGGCTAGGCTGAGGGACTCCCCGTCCAGTGCACATATTTTCATGCACCAGACCTCTAGCTAAAATAATAATAATAAAAAACATTATAAAATTATGAGATAAAAAATAAGCATTACCTAAACTGCATCTTACAATTGATGGAATGTATAACAGCACATAAAAACTTCCAGAAAGCCGAAACCCGTTTGGCTTAGTGGATAGAGCGTCGACCTGTGGACTGACAGGTCCCAGGTTCAATTCTGGTCAAGGGCATGTATCTTGGTTGTGGGCGCATCCCCAGTAAGGGGCGTGCAGGAGACGGCTGATCGATGTCTCTCTCTCATTGATGTTTCTAACTCTCTATCCCTCTCCCTTCCTCTCTGTAAAAAATCAATAAAATATATTTAAAAAACAACAACAACAAATTTCCAGAATGCCAAACAAAGGGACATTTTGATACAGTGACCTGTTGAGAAAGTAAATGACTCAGAGTAACAAATCCTTTTGCAAGTCAGATAGTTTCCAGTTCATTCCTTTCAAAATTAGGCAACTGGTTGTCTGTCCTCTGACATATCAATAAAAATAATTTGTGATGAATAATAACTGATACTCGGCATTCCCCCTTGGCAGGAGTTAGAAGAATTAGGCAATCAAATTATAATAAAACTCTATCTACTCCCTTCTATTTATGTCTATAAAAAGATTTCTCAGATAATGATTTCTTAGTCTACAAATATTTAATATTTTTCACTGAAGGAGGGTACTAATGGAGGAGAAAATACCATCTTAAACAGATACATTTATAATAAAAACTTTTATAATTTATCAGACTAAATATAAAAATGGACAATGCCCAATCTATGTAAAAAAACAGAAATCTACCCACAATCTGGAGAAACCAGCCTAGGAAGCCAGCCTGCTACCTATAGTAACCAGTTCAGGGTGTTAGACTATATGATCTGCAGCAAGCAGCTCAGAAACCAAATAATAGCCCTGTAATAATCTGCTGAAAATAGCCAGGACCTTGTTTATAACTGACAACTTCCCTAATTTTTTGCCCTTCTTCTAAACTAGGAATAGCAAGAAAAAGGCAAAAATGCATGCTTAACCAATCACAAAAGATATCCCACTTCTAGAAGGCCCGCTTACAGCTTCCAGTCAGAGCACACCTGAAACCTAGCCCCTGCCCTCTCTTTTTCTCCCAACTAAAAACCTTTCCCATTCCTCTGCCTGCCTTAACCCTCTGCCAAATGCAAGTAATAGTGGCTGATTCCCTTGCATGGAAATCTCTGAATAATAAGTAGTTCTCATTTGAATGCTCTTCATTTATTCTCACATTAATAAGCAAAACTTTTAAATTATATACTTATGCTATTTTGACCATTTATACACTAATAATGGTCACACAGTACATTTATATTTTATAGAAAATTTAAGAGTTAAAAATAGTAATGTATATTTTTTGTTTCATACAAATATGAAAACATGGCTAATAAAATACATTCAAGCCCAAAAATATATTAGGTTAAAATTCTGAATTATATGAAATGAAAAAAAAATTCAAGAAGGAAAAAAGAATAAAGTAAATTTTCAAAGTGTAAAAAAAGTGTTTCATATATATGTTTCCTAAAACAAAGACCTTTAATAATGATTTTAAATACATATAAAAGTAGACAGAATAATACACTAACTCCTGTATCCATTCAAATATCCATTCCCAACTTCCACAGCCGGCTTTATTTTGAAGCAAATTCTAAATAAATAATTTCCACCATACATGTTTCATTATGAATCACTAAAATATACTCTTTAAAAAAAATTTAATAACGCCCAATTTGCATATAACTCTATCAGCATATAAATGTTATTTTTAAAGTTTTATTTAAATTGAGATTTAAACAAGTTCCACACATTACAATTGGATTCTATGCCTCCTAATGTCTTAATCTATAAATTCCCGCTGTTTTCCATCCTTACAAATGATCTATTCAAGAATTTCAGCCATCTGTCTTGTGTCATATCCACAGTATTGTCATGGCTGATTACAACCCCAAGGTGTTAACATGTTTCCCAGGGTTCTGCATCTCCTATAAATTGGCAGTTGGATCTAGATGTTTGATGAGACATATGTCTCTTTTTTCAAGACCACTACCTAAGAAGTGCTGTATTTCTCCATCAGGAATGCAATGCCTTTATTATTATTACACTAGAGGCCTGGTGCATGAAATTTGTGAACAGAGGGTGGGTCCCTCAGCCCAACCTGCATCCTCTCCAATGTGGGAGCTCTAAGGGTAGCCCTCTCCAATCTGGGAGCCCTGAACGTTTAGGCATACTCTCCGTGGTTCTCTGCTATCTGTGGGGCCTGGCAGCTCTGCACCTGCTGCCCAGAGGCTCTACTGGGCCAAGAGGCTCTCCGAGGCTGTGGAGGGATGCTTGCCTGGTCACCACGGAGACAAAGCAAGTGTTCTGCCCTGGCCGCTCCATGCGGACACTATCCAGGGGCCCTCCGCAGCTAGGGTGGGACACTTGCCTTGTCGCAGCAGTGACAAAGCGAATATTCCATCAGGGTACTCATGCTGGTTCTCAGCAACCACCCCCCAGGACTGGGGGACGCTGGCGGGATTGAGGGGACTAGGTACTGCCATCTTGTAGCTATGGGAGTTGATTTGCATATTACATTAGCAGTAATTGATGATCAATGCCTAGATCCATTGTTTCAACAGGAGTTGCATTATAGTGATATTCTAAGTCTATCATTATTTTTTCACTTATTAGCTGGAATACTTCTGAGACAAGTGGAATGGGGAAACTGAGACAGATAACTGAACAAAATGGTTGAGCAATTTACAGCAGACACAGAAGGTCACTTCCCTAGAAACAATTATCTAGGCCTCAATTGTATTACAGCTCCATGCCCAGAAAATCATCAAAACAAGGTATAGGACTCCAGGACCAGCTGCAATTATTAAAGAACCCCTGCCCTGGCATTGACCAATGAGTAGACACCAAGATCCTGAAAGAGAACACCTGGAAAACTGATAAATATTCTGCTAAAACCCTCTCTTGAAAAGTCCCCTAAGATTGCAGCCTATAAGAGATAGATAAAACCTTCAAGACAGTTTGAGAACTGCTGACAGGGTCACCTAAGACTATCAGAAAACACAGACATTTACATTACGATTCACTAACAGTAGCAAAATTATAGTTATGAAATAGCAACAAAAATAATTTTATGGTTGGGGGTCACCACAACATGAGGAACTGTATTAAAGAGTAGCAGCTTTAGAAAGGTTGAGAACCACTGCCTAGGGCATCACTTACATATCCCATCATACAAGTGTGCCTTCTCAATTCTCTATATCTCTATATGAGACACTATTCCTGTGGTTTCGGATGCATCATCAGATTTAACTGCTAAATTTATTTTCTTTTCTTGTTCTCCTCACATATACTTCCAAAGGGTAGTAGAAGCAGAAGCAGTTTATGAACATCTAGATGAAAATTGGGAAAATATTATAGATTGCTATCAACAGAAAAAGTAGAAGGATGCATTTTTTATTACTGATTTGAGAGAGATAGAGACAGAGAGAGAGAAAGAGAGGGGGCGGGGAAATGGATGGAAATGGTTGTTGTTCTACTTATTTATACATTCACTGGTTGATTCTTGTATGTGCCCTGACCCAAAATCGAACCCACATCATTTGTGTATCAGAACAATGATCTAATCAATCAAGCTACACGGCCAGGTCCAGGTCCAAGGATGTATTTTAGAAGAAGAAACTATATATTCTAAACATTATCTACTTTATTCTATGTGTTATTTTTACATGTTATAGATGTTATTTGTTATCTGTAAAGATATACTTAAGACTATCAGTAAACAGCACAAGACAATTTTCTACTTTAAAAGTTTTTAATGTTTCTAAATAGATGTGCTTAAAAGATAAATGATTTTTAACTTTTAAATTGCTTGAAATGAACCTTCTTACTCTTGAACAACTGCTCAATTATCCTACCTAATAAAGAAGGAATATGCTAATTGACAATCACACCCTCACAAAGATGGCAGTGCCGACAGCCACAAGATGGCAGCACCCAGTCCTCTCACCCCTATCCTGACAGAAGGCATATGGTACCACCAGGCCTGGCCTCAGGCAGATCCGGCCATTCCACACGCCTGCCTCCAGAGTCCTCCAGAGTCCTCCAGTCCCCTCCGCCCCCCACCCATCCAGGGCCAGCCCAAGGCACAGACAAGCCTCAGATGATGGCTTCCCAAGGCTCAGGTAACCAGGGCTGGCTGAGGCTTGCGCTGCCAGCAATGGCAGCAGCAGAGGTGTGATGGGGGTGTCTCGTTCCCCTGAATGCCAGGTCACCTCCCACCCATGATAGCTCCCTGACTGTGAGAGGAGGAAAGCTGGACTGAGAGAGACCCCCCCCCTCCAGTGCATGAATTTTCATGCACTGGGCCTCTAGTAAGATTATACAATTAAAAAAAAAAAAAAACTAAACATGATTTCCAGCAAAGTTACTCACTTTTCTGAGTAACCTTCTAGGAATAGCTAACAGAATTCCTCAAACAAGTGTACTAGAACTACAATACTCTCAGTCCTAGGATTCCTAATATAAACTCTCTCTATCCTATATTTTCTTTCCTTGAGATGGCATTCTAGTAGCATCTCTTCCAGATCCCTTAATTATGGCCTTGACATCTCTCCTGCTGTTTAACAGATAAAGTTCAAGTAACGGTTATAACCAAGTTGATTGGCAATCAAACATGCTATATTTTATTTCATTGTAAAGCCTTTTAGTTATTTCTGTTTGAAATATATGAAAGAAAAATTCAGGAAATTAATTCTTATCCCAAAACTAGAGGCCCAATGCATGAATGTATGCACATTGAGAGAAATTAATTAGAAAAAATATTTTAGAGGCTGGGGTAGGACTACGAGAGGTGGGCTCCAGGGCATGTCCAGCCCCTCTCGACTAGTCCCAATCAGCCAGATCCCAATAGCAAGCTGACTTATTGTCAGAGCGACTGCCCCCTGGTGGTCAGTGTGCATCATATAAAATGGCTGAGCAGTCGATTGAATGGTCAGACACTTAGCATATTAGGCTTTTAAATATGTACTTTTAGCAACAAATTAAAAGTCTACCAGTCCAGGGAAGAATCCAAGATGGCAGCATAGGTAAACACCTACACTGCTGCCTTGCACAACAATTTCAAAACTACAACTAAAAGACAGAACAGACATCATCCAGAACCACAGGAAAGCTGGTCGAGTGTAAGTTCTACAGCTAGAAGGAAAGAGAGGGGCTCACGGAGACCCAGAGGAGCTGCAAAAAGCTGAGGTACGGAGACGCGCGCGCGCTGAGAGAGCGGGTGCCAGAGTACCTGGCTGGTTTTCTCTGGCGGGAGGAAAACGGAGACTCCCAACGGCATTGAACCCCTTATCTTACGACACTAAACCCCAGATCCAGCCGAAACTCAAACGGGGGGAGTTTGGACTGTGAAAAGGGACAGGTGCACTGAAATTTAGGGGAGTCGCAGAAGATCAGGTCTGGTCTCAAACGCGCATGTTGCTGCGTGGAGGACAGATTGCTGATTGTGCCGCTGGCTTTCGCGAGTGGGCGGGAGACAGACCCTACAAACTGTGCTACTTCTGAGTCCACTGGGCCCCTGTTTCGGGCGAAACCCTGGGGACCTAGACTCCTGTGGTCCTGGTGTGCAGGGGAGCTGGAAAGGCAGCGGTTAGAGGCACTGCGGGTGCACGCCCGCACAAGGACCGCTCCACCCATTACCCAGTCACGTGAGACTCAGGGGCCGTGGAGGGCGGGGCCGACTGGAAGGCAAGGCGGTCCCTTAAGCCCTGAGACTCCACCCATCCCAAGCTCAACAGAGGCTTCTGCGGCTTTGCGTCTGGTATCATAAGGCTGAATTCAACACAGAAGTTTCCCCGGCATAGTGAAAATGCTGAGACAAGGGAAGGGATCACAAACAAAAGAAATGGAGGAAAAAAAACAACTGGATATAGAGTTCAAAACCACACTTATAAGGTTTTTCAAGAATATGCTAGAAAAGTTGGATAAATTTAGTGAGACCCAAGAGGAGATGAAAAAGGACCAACTAGAGATGGAAAAGGTCCAACTAAAGATGATAAAGGACCAAATAGAAACTAAACATACACTGACTGAAATAAAAAATATTATACAGAGTCCTAACAGCAGACTAGAGAAAGGTAAGAATCAAGTAAAAAAATTGAAATATAAAGAAGCAGACAACATTCAACTGGAAAAGCAAGAAGAGAAAAGAATCCAAAAATGTGAACATAATGTAAGGAGACTCTGGGACAGCTTTAAGCGTACCAACATCAGAATTGTGGGGGTGCCAGAAGAAGAGAGAGAGCAAGATACTGAAAACCTATTTAAAGAAATAATGACTGAAAACTTCCCACATCTGGTAAAAGAAATAGACTTACAAGTCCAGGAAGCACACAAAATCCCATATAAAAGGAATCCAAAGAGGACCACACCGAGACACACCATAATTAAAATACCAAGAGCAAAAGACAAAGAGAGAATATTAAAAGCAGCAAGAGAAAAACAGTTTATTACCTACAAGGGAGTACCCATACGACTGTCAGCTGATTTCTCAACAGAAACTATGCAGGCCACATGGGAGTGGCAAAAAATATTCAACGTGATGAATAGCAAGAACCTACAACCAAGAATAATCTATCCAGCAAAGCTAACATTCAGAATTGAAGGGCAGTTAAAGAGCTTCACAGATAAGAAAAAGCTAAAGGAGTTCATCAACTCCAAACCAGTATTATATGAAATGCTGAAAGGTACTCTTTTAGAAGAGGAAGAAGAAAAAGGTAAAAGCCAAAAAATTATGAACAACAAATACATATCTATCAACAAGTGAATCTAAAAATTAAGTGAATTAAAAATTTGATCAACAGAATAAACTGGTGAATATAATAGAATCAGGAGCACAGAAAGGGAGTGGACTGATAATTCTCAGGGGGGAAGGGGTGAGGGGTGTACAGGGAGAGACTGGACAAAAATCATACACCTATGGATGAGATCAATGAGAGGGAGCTAAGGGCAGAGGGAGGGGTGGGAGCTGGGTGGAGGGGTGCTATGGAGGGGAAAAAAGAGAAACAAATGTAATCTGAATAATAAAGATTTAATTAAAAAAAAAAAAGTCTACCAATCCAAAGTAAAGTAAGAACTATCTATGAAAATACTAAGAACCTTGCCTATCCTCTTTTGCAAAATACATTTGTCCTGATTCTAAACTTAATAAATTTTTACAAAAACAATTTTTATAAAATCCCATTCACAGGGTTATGGCTGGATAATAAAAGTTGGCATCCCTGTAAATTAAATTAAAATGTGTATTAAGGAACAAACTGTGGCTTACTTGCACGAAGGACTGAAGGTGTGACCTCAATTTCACTTGTTGCTTGATAAGGCTGAAAGGCTGAAACATTGTTGGAGCCAAGCTCACTGCCAAATATCTCTGGGCTCTGGGTGCCTGTGGAGCTAGCACTAGTGCCATCACCTCCATGATGTGGATCCTGTTCGTCAAAGACTGCTACCAGCTAGAAACAAAAGGTAAAGGAGATATTATACACAAAGGCATTTCAATTACTATGAAAGAGAAACAGTACTAATATTTATGCTACCAGCAATGTTATGGTTTAGAAAGCAAAATTACAAGAAATTTCTTTTCTAAGTTTTGATGTTTTACTTTCTCCTTTCTAAGTTGTGCATTTCATATCCAAAATTATATGGCTGAAAAACAATAAAAATGTTTTAATATCACAGAATGCTAAGAGAGATAGAAATGTAGGAAAGATATAAAATGAAATTGGTTGACAACGAGTTAGTACAAATAGGGTTGAAAGGAAGAGGTATAGATAGAATGAGAATGACAGTAGAAATACTAGTGCAGTGATACTTGTAAAAGTTACTCTTAGAACCATCATAATAATCCAAATACCTAAAATGCAAATAAATAATTGAAATCAACCACAGAGCAGGATAATCTAACATGGAACACAAAGAAACCTAAATATGTTTTCAGTGAAGAATGCAACAAACTAAAGGTGTCAGAGAAGATAAAAACTAAGTGACTTTGGAAAACTTTTTCACTGTTTAATGTGAGGCTAATGACAAAAAGAACTGCTTGAGAAATAACTGTATTCTGGTTAGTAAATTTGTTTTTCACAAGTGTATAATTTATAAATTCTCATACTACTGTAATCACCACCACCACTACTAACACACACACACACACACACACACACACACACACACACACCAGGAATATATAAGAAAAATATTTGGGATAATGGAAGCCAAATTCTTACTGTCAAAACAGAAGATACAAATTAGAAAATGCACTCTTTGGTATTAAATTACAACTTGAGGAATTAATATGAACTCATGGTTTTTATAGGTAGGTAAGAGAGCGACAGATGAGGATAAATGGATGTTAATGTGGTAAACAAACATGTTACTTCTTAATTCCATCCACTGATGGGTCCTAGAATCAATGGCACCCAGTACCAATGAACACAAGTACCCAGATCTTGGTTTCTAATACCATTCTTCAATAAATAAACTAGGATCCTTAGAAAAATAATTTGAGGGCTGGGATAGATAGAATACATGATGAGCTTGGACTATCTTGTGATGCAATAAAAAATGATGGAGGTACATCAAAGGGAATTGGGTGCCAACCTGAAGAAGCTCTGAATGGCCAAACCTGTAAACAACTAAATAAATTATAACCCAGAAATAAACTAAGTACCTATGAGTCCACAATGATACAAATAAATAATTGAACAAATAAATAAATGGTGGAGAATGGATACCTATTCCTTATTGTAGCATTCCAACTAATAAATACAGAAAGAATGATGAAAATAAAAATCATCATTAGACAACCTCTACAGTAATACCTTTTGCAGGTAAATCTACCAATGGATGTGTGTGTAAGAATATAATGAGAAATAGCATATTTGTATATCTCAAAGTATCTCTCTATAAAATATTTTAATTCAAACTAAAAAGTAGGCTCGGTCAGCGTTCAGTGGGCCTACTGTGGTTGAGCATTGACCTATGAACCAGAATGTCATGGTTCAATTTCCAGTCAGAGCATATGCTGTTCAATCCCCAGTGTGGGCTGTGCAGAAGGCAGCTGATCAATGGTTCTCTCTCATCATTGATGTTTCTATCTCTTTCTCTCCCTCCCTACCTCTCTGAAATTAATAAACACACACACACACACATACACACACACACACACACACACACACACACACACACACACATACACACACACACACTAATGGCCCAATGCATAAAATTCATACAAGGGGCTCAGCCCCCTCACAGCCACAGCTTTGTCCAGAAGGTTGTCCGGAATGACATTCGGAAGGTTGTTCGGCTGTTCAGTACAATTAGCATATTAGCTCTTAATTATATAGGATATATATAGATTTTTAATAAAAGATGAACAATCATCTCTTTGCAGTGGAGAAATATGACAGACATCATTTTCCAAAGTTAGCATTAGCAGTAATAAGACTTATCATCATATACTCTCTGATAAAATGCACTGAGAAGTGTGTAATGGGACATCTGTAGTATTCTTGCCCAAAATAAATAACTTTGATCTAATTATAAGGAAGCATCAGACCAATGCAAATTTGTAGACATTCTATAAAATAACTCATATCCTTTAAAACTATCAAGGTTATGAAAGTAAATTTTAAAAAAAGGACTCATGAAGCCCTAGCTGGCTTGGCTCAGTAGATAGAGCGTCAGGCTGCAGACTGAAGGGTCCCAGGTTCGATTCTGGCCAAGGACACATGCCTGGGTTGCAGGCTCCATCTTCAATGGGGAATGTGCAGGAGACAGCCAATCAATGATTCTCTCTCATCATTGATGTTTCTATCTCTCTCTCCTTCTCTCTTTCTCTCTGAAATCAACAAAGAAATATATATATAAAAAAAGACTCATGAAATTGGGTGAACTGGAGGAGACTGAGGAGAAATATGAACAGCATGCAATGTGAGGTCTCTGACTGGATCTAGGCCTAAAACCAATAGGACATTAGCAGAAAAGAAGCAAAGTCCAAATGAGGGCTGTAGATTAGTTCTCTTGCATTTTATAATTCTATTATGATTCTGTGGTATAAAGGCAGAGATGAAGGATATATGAAAACACTATTATTTTACAGCTTTTCTTAAATATAAAATTATTTCATATTTAATTTTTTTTAATTTCATAATATAGTATTGTCAAGTACCTTAAAAATTAAAATTCAATCAATTTTTTCTTATTACTAAACTGTGGCAGCACTTCTTTAAAACCTCAAAGAATAATGAAAAATTATTGACCATTCACCCTACAATTCTATGCCTAGCAAACAAAGGTTAGCATTCCAAGTAAAGAAAAGCCAGGCAAAGAAGCCGCTCAGCTAAGCAACCTGGGCTAGAGACCTGTTGGCCATATGGTGCAGAGTCCAGGGCCTCTATCCTGGAGCCATGGGAAGTCTCCCTCTCCCCAGAGTTAGGAGCACCAGCCCAGGTCTACTCTGCAGCCTGGTCCTGACTGCGGGGGTGAGTTCCTGCAGGCTGGGGTTTGATCCCCACACATAGAAGAATAGTGCTTTTGTTATTGCTGAGTGTCTGGGTTTTAATTGGACAAATGCCCGGCAGTCCCGGTCACCAGCTTAGCAAAATCTTTTAGGAGAAGAATTCTATCTGGGTTTCTTCAAATTCTTTTATCCCCTACTCACCACTCTGTAAAGGCACAGAACAAGTGAGGCCCCTTAAATAAAAATCAGAGGTCCAGCAACAGTGGGCCTCTCTCATCACAGTCATTTGGACTGGATAGCATTTGAGTATTTAACTAGGCATCATGACAGAAAATACAAGCTCAAGTCATGATCTCTGCCCTTAAAAAATTCACAATCTTATTAGAGCAAGTGGATGATAAAAGCACAGTAATAACATCAGAATGTATAGCAACAACAAAGGAATAAAGGCAATTGCTAGGATGATTTTCTTATAATTAGTCCAAAGTGTATGTGCTGTGAATTAAATTAAAAAAAATGTGTGGAGGTAACTGCTTCATGAGTATGGCATTCCTTCCTATTTTAAAGGAAGTTGAGTTCCACATGAACTGTGTACTATGCTATGATATCTGAGGCACAGGACAAGGGAGGTCCTAAGTGTACTATGCTTTGATATTTGAGTCATTCTTTATTGTTCAATGTATTTTATTTCTGTACACCTCAGTGTGTAATAGCTAAATTATTAGAATAATACATCTTGCTATAAAATATTACTAGAAGATCAAATGATCAGGTAATATTATTTTCTATAAATGAACACAATATCTGGTATGCTAAAATGATAGGTATTATAGAAATATTCAGATAGGGAGATGTACAGGCTTGATTACAAGTGAGGCTTACTATCACAACTCAAATTTATTGCTTAAAAAAAAGGGCAGGGAGCCAACTAGAAATTGAACCAAATATAAGTCCTTGAAGGGCAAATGTAAATTAGATAAGCTTTGTTATTTCAAGAGCAAGAAGAAAAATTTCAAATGCAAGAATGAAAACCACAGTGCATCCACTCTAAGTCGTTGTTAAATAAAAAAAAAATGGTATACTATGAAGCTACTTAATACAGATTGTAAAGACATTTGTTCAAAGAGGATTTCCTAGAGTGGGTGATATTTCAGTTAATTTTTTTAAATGTGAAGAGGTTAGCTAGATAAGAAAAAGGTATAGGGGTCCCGAATTGCAGAGGGTGCAGGCAGGGCTGAGAGAACACTCCATCCATGCATGAATTTCATGCACCGGGCCTCTAGTAGTATAATAAAAGTGTAATATGCAAATTGATTGAATGGCAGAACAATCAGTCACTTATAACACGCATTGACCACCAGGGGGCAGATGCTCAACACAGGAGCTGCCCCCAGCCCACAGGCCCCAAATGTTCATCCACTCATTCCCTTCCCTTGGCCAGCAGGTTCTGATCACCTGATGTGAAACAGGAAATCAGGGATTGGTGGATGCGGGCAGCGTCAGGCCAACGCCTCAACCCTGCTGTTTGCTCCACACACAGAGAATGACCAGTGGCAAAGAATGGGCCCAGTAAGCAGGCAAGAACAGCCAACCTCTCAGTTTCTCAGTCCGAATGACAGGCTCCGATCACCCAATGGGGAACAGGGAACCAGAGGTGGGTGATGGCAGAGGGCGGGGCCGGCTGCTGGCAGCTGGGGAAGATGGCCCTGATCGCAGGCCAGGCCTAAGGACTATACCCATGCACAAATTTCATGCGCCAGCCTCTAGCATAGTAATGAAATCAGCCTGAGTATTTAACCACTGACTGGCAAGCATCTCCCTATATTAGTTACACACACATTCTACTACATCAAGGGTCAGTAAACTTTTTTAGAAAAAAGCCAGAGAGTAAATATTTTTGGAAATGTGTAAGCCATATAATCCCTTTCACAACAAATCTACTCTGCCACTGTAGCATGAAAAGAGCCACAGATAGTACATAAATAAATGAACATAACCATGTTTCACAACACTGCAATTTTACTAAAATTTCAATTTGAGATATAAAACTAAAAGTCAAGGTTCCTTGGTAACCCCGATAAGCTTAACAATATCCACTGTAGGCTCTTCATCAGAATTTAGAATGTCTACTTTTTTTTTTAATGACTTTTTATTGATGCTCAGAGAGAGGGAGAGAGCTATATCTAGATCTTTTAAGGAAATCTTTGTGCCTAATATTAATCCCTAATCCCTGGGTAGGCTCAGTGGAAAAAGATGAACACCTAAAGACAGTTATTCACTGAAAATCACGAGAACTCCTGGCGCAGTCCATCTCCTAGGGCAGCCGTCTTTCAAGCACCTGCCACCTGTAGCAGGGACACGTGGTGCCCCTCATCAGCCACTCGTCTATGCAGTCCACGTAGAACAGGTGCATACATGGCAGACAGTGGACCGTGTTCCCAGGGACAAGGTCCGCCAAACAGATCACACACTCTGGAATGCTGTCTTCGCCTACTCCCTTGTCATAAACTCCCATGGGCTCTATGAGGCTGATTCTTTCCGCTCTCCTGACTTTTTGCTCCAAAGTCTGGGAGGGAGCAGATCGGAGGAATGGGAAGCAGTTCCCCATCTACTGGGCTGGATGTGTGGCCTGTGCACTGCGAGTCCCAAGGGATGGGAAAGAAGAGCCCGATGCTTTATGGGGATGCTGGCTTCGGAGCTCAGGGCTGCTGCTCTCTGCAGACTCAGAATGTCTATTCTTGATTTTAATATCATCAGACTTCTGACAAGATGTGTGGCCTAAAATGCATTCTGAGCCCTGTTTAGGTGGCTCGGTTGATTGGAACATTGTCCCATACACCAAAAGGTGGCAGGTTTGATTCTTTCTCAGGGCACATACCTAGGTTGTGGGTTCAATACCTGGTCAGGGTGCATATAGGAGGCAACCAATGTGTCTCTATTCTCTCTTTCTCTCCCTCTCTCTCTCTCTCTCTCTCTCTCTCTCTTCTTCCACTTCCTCCTCCTCCTCCTGTCCCTGCCCTTGCTCTACAATCAATAAACATATCCTTGGGTGATGTTAAAAATTTAAAAATCATTTAGTGCATTTTGAAGATACTAAGTTTTGACATTTTGGTGCTTAAATGGAAACAAATGAAATTAAGATGTTATTCACTTTTCACAGTGAAGTATTCTCTCAAGAATAAACTTAAAATAAAAATTGTAAAGAATGAGTCTTTAAATGCCACACATGATGGAAAAACTTCTACATACATATTAGTTTTAATAATTATCTTCAGGGCTTTTAGAAAATATAAGTATCATGAAATCTGGACTGTATCAGGAACAAATGCTGTTTGAATTTCAGAGGCAGAATCACAGTTGGTAATTTGCAATATGCCAATAACATACAATTCTACAGCATTTTTTAAACCAAAATTTAAGTGCCAGGTGAAGATATGAAACTGTGTTAAAATGGGAAGAGTATATAATTTTAGAAAAATCTACTCTGAAGCAAATATATAGTAATATAGTAAGAGAAAATGAGATTTTTCACAAAAATATCACACATTAAAATCTCTATGATGCCCTTCAAAACAAAAAAAAACTACTTTTAAATTTGTGAAACATGACTCTAATTCATATTTGAACAGATGGATTCTTCACTGCTGCCCATGAAGAACATTATTTTTGAAAGTTCACTTATACTTTCAATAGTTACTAATTAATCTCTTCTGATCTTTTTATGTATCAAGTCTCCACAAGAAAAGATAGGATGACCTTGTGGTAACACCCCTGATCACCCACATATAAACAAACTCCAAACTGGGCTACCTGCCTCAGGATGAGTCAAGACCTCTAGACTAACATTCACACACCTCTGAAATATCAAAACCCTGCAACAAAAAACCTGTTTATAAATATCACACTCAAATACTTATAAACTATTTAGTTCAAGGCTGTCCCTTTTAATGGGTAAAATGATGAGTCAGAGGCCCACAACTGCTTGTAGCAAAGTGACTAAGAGTATAGAACTCATAATCAAAGAGTCCTACATTCAAAAACAGCTCTGATCTTACCTCTTGGGTGGCACTAATTAATACAGTGGTCTCTCTACAATCTCTAGGCCTTACTTATGATGTCAAAAAAGAGCATGATAGTGGTGGCAAGGCAGAATAATGCCCTTTACTGCCCATGCCCAGATCCCCAGAATATGTAGGTGTTATCTTTTCATGGCAAAAGGGTCTTGAAGATGTGATTCAAATTAAAAATCTTAAAAGGGGGAGATTGTCCTGAATGAGAAAACAAAAAGACTCATAGACATATACAACAGTACAGTGAATGCCAGAGGGAAGAGGGGGTGGTAGAAGATCCAAGATGGTAAAGGGGGGATAAATTGCGATGGGAAACTTGAGCTGGAGGTGGTCAACATAGTGCAAAATACACATGATGTATTGTACAATTGTATACCTGAAACCTACAAGAGGCTTGGTGCATGAAATTCATGCACTGGGGTGGAGGTTGGGTGTGAGGGTGTTCCTCAGCCCCCAGCCTACAACCTCTCCAATCTGGAACATCCCTCTCACAATCCGGGACTTCTGGCTTTCAACTGCTTGCCTGCCTGCCTCCCTGATTAGCCCTAACCACTTCAGCCTGCCAACCTGATCACCCCCTAGTCACTCTCCTTCCAGCTTAATAGATGCCTAAATGCTCCCCTGTTGGCCCAATTTCCCCCAACTCCCCTCCCCTGCAAGTCTGGTCACCTTAAACTGCCCTCCCCTACAGGCCTGGTGGCTTCTAACTACCCTTCCCTGTCAGCCTCGTCTCCCCCAACTATCCTCCACTGCTGGCCTGCTTGCCCCCAACTGCTCTCTCCTACCAGCCTGATCACCCACAACTGCCCTCTCCTGCCGGTTATCTTGTGGCAGCCATCTTGTGGTGATGTGAGGGCATCACACAAGGGCACAAGGACCACCTAAGCTTGTATTAGTATAGATGGATTCCAAAAGAAAATCTACCCCTTTTTTAAAAAAATAATTATTTTTTAAAGTATTACATATGTCTCCCTTTTCCCCCCATTAACCCTCTTCAGCCTGCCCCTGCTCCCCGTCCCAGGCTCTCACTGCCCCATTGTCTGTGCCCATGGGCCAACCATATATGGATACAAGGTCCTTGATTGATTACCTCCCACACACCCACGATTCCTGACACTGTTCCATGCTTTCATGTTTCTGGATTCAAGAAGAGCTTTCTAAAAGAATCAAAAGATCTTATAGATTCTTTATACAGGAAAATGGCATGTGAATTAAATCAAGTAACTGTCTAAGTGAGATCTCAAGACCTCTAGACTAACATTCACACACCTCAGAAGCCACTTTGCTGACACCACCCTTGAGAAAGGCTTCATTCACATTTTTCGCCCTGGGAAGGTCCAAAGTATGTGGAGAAATACAAACAAAAAAACTAAAGATCCCTTTAAGATACTCTCTTCACCTTAAGGAACAATGAGTAAGACAGACTCTGCTCAATCATTTGGTCTATAATATCAAAACAAAAATTAGCAAGAAACACAAAAGAGAAAGAGCACTTGATTATGGTTATGGCAGAGAGCTCTCTGTTTGCCATATTGTCAATATTCTTCCTAATACAGTACTTTTGAATTCCAAAATAATGATGGCATGATGATGTAACATAGATCTTTGAGTAATGGCAGGAAGACTCCAAGGGCATATTTGCCTGTAGAAAATAAATTCAACAGAAAAGTCAATAAATGTGAGGTCTACAGACAGTACAGTGCAATGTTTAAAAAAAATTAACAGTAAAAATCAAGTAATTTTTAAATGCAATTTTATAATTTTTTAAAATATTTTATTGTTTTTTTACAGAGAGGAAGGGA
The DNA here is from genome assembly GCA_011751065.1 of Lasiurus cinereus. Lineage (NCBI taxonomy): Eukaryota > Metazoa > Chordata > Mammalia > Chiroptera > Vespertilionidae > Lasiurus > Lasiurus cinereus. The sequence goes on from JAAGEH010000032.1 coordinate 16,834,658, forward strand.
GAGGGATAGAGTTAGAAATACTGATTAGCTGCCTCTTGCACGCCCCCTAGTGTGGAAGTGCCCACAACCAAGGTAAATGCCCTTGACCGGAATCAAACCTGGGACCTTTCAGTCTGCAGACCGACGCTCTATCCACTGAGCCAAACCGGTTTGGGCCAATTTTATAACTGATGTGAGGTTGTTCCATAACATATAATTCTAAACTATCACTATTCCAAAAATGGCTTTTCCTTCCTATAAGTCAATCTCTGAATTTCTATACCTAGGATCACACGTATCAACACCTTTACATTTTTCTGCCCTTTCACTCAGGGATATTCTTTCAAATATCTGGTGAAGTAGGTCAAGTATTTAGGTTTCTAAATCCCCCTTTAGCCATCCCTCTCATAAAAGAAAATTCATTTTCACTTATCTCCCATAAAGCACACTTGATAACCTGTGACTCATAGGTAAGAGGAAAACTAACAAATAGTTGCATAGTTAAGTAGATGAGCATAATCTGTCATCTACTCAAAATGCAAGAAATATTTACCAGTGCCATTTCAAACATCACACATAACAGAGAGTAAAACAGTGCTAACTCAACAAGCTAGGAGATCATCACCATCCTAAGTTTCCACCTGTTGCTAGTCAAAGCCACATGTCTCACAAGAACTAGTAGTGTCCTTTAAGAATGAAACTACTGGGACACAGATCCCAAATAAAGGTATTAAGCTCCATGTGGAAGCCACTGTGAAATATATTCACCTAAGACCCTTCCCAGCACTGATGCTTACATCTCAGTGCCGGGATTTAATTATGCTATCTCTCAGGGTAAAACACTCCACTACCATTCAGCCTTCAGACTGATTAGATTCACAATCTAAGAGTTATAATCAACTAATAGACTTGAGTATGTCAATTGCAAATCACAATGAAAATATACAAATGCAGTACTCATAGCTAGCTGATCCACTTGCTAAATAGAAGGTAAATCACCCTCCCTCCCTTCCCCATCAACAAGTACCAGTGTTCCATCTGTACCCATCCATGAGGCTACAACTGCATTATACCACTGCTGAAGTGTTCATAAAAAGCAAATTTTAACAGTAAAATAAAACAAAGTAATTCTAAAATTGCCTAATCACATATAAAGAGGTTGACTCCAAATTGAAAAAAGTGGCATTAGCTATTATTTTATACTGAATACATACAGCTTTCACTTAGAGAGACAAAGAAGAGACAAGGTGGGGAAAAAAGTGATATAAACCTCATAATCAAATGTAATGATGTAATAAGAAATTACTATGTTGACATGAAAAAAATCTTTAAGATCAATTTTTAAGTCATGTAAAGTTATTTTAATGACACAGAGACAATACTAAATCCTTAGTCACTCTCTGAGCCTTACTTGCTCTAATGGTTCATTAAAAACTCATTTAAACCAAGACCGGTTTGGCTCATTGGATAGAGCACCGGCCTGCAGACTCAAGGGTCCCAGGTTCGATTCCGATCAAGGGCATGTACCTCGGTTGCGGGCATATCCCCAGTAAGGGGTGTGCAGGAGGCAGCTGATCAATGCTTATCTCTCTTCGATGTTTCTAGCTCTCTGTCCCTCTCCCTTCATCTCTGTAAAATATCAATAAAATCTATTTTAAAAAACTTATTTAAATACAGCTACTGTTTTACTGACTGAGTAAGCAAAATAACAGAAGAATATATTTCAACTAATGATATTTTGTAATAGTAGTAATACAAGCTATAGCAATAAAACCTCACATACTACAGGAGAATCTCATGCTTGCCACTGAAAAACTTTATTATTTTTTAAAATATATTTTATTGATTTTTTACAGAGAGGAAGGGAGAAAGATAGAGAGTTAGAAACATCAATGAGAGAGACATTGATCAACCACCTCCTGCACGCCCCCTACTGGGGATGTGCCCACAACCAGGATACATGCCCTTGACCAGAATCGAACCTGGGACCTTTCAGTCTGCAGGCCGACGCTCTATCCACTGAGCCAAACCAGTTTTGGCACCAATGAAAAACTTTAAATGCTAGATATGTAAAACTAAACTTGGTGCTTCATCAGCATTTTAAGAATTAAGTATGTTCTGTCCATTGCAAAAATAAATAAATAATTAAGACCCAATGCTAAAAAGGAATTCTGAAATGCCACAAGCATACAAAGGTTAGCCACTTTTCTACTGGCTAAGCTAATAATAGCAACAAGAAAGGAATCCTTCCTTGTACTATACCAAGTAACCGGACCTCAACTCTGCTCAATGTCTGGCTCCAGGACTTGAGATGTTAGAAGCAGCTGGTCTCCCCACCTTGCCACTCTGCCAGCCTTCAAATCTATCTAAAAGTGAATAAGATGTGAAAATGGGCTTCAACAATAAGGTGTTTTAAGCTATAGATAATTTAGCTTGACAATCAATAGGTACTACATATTCAGAAATAACTATTTTAGGATTAATACTCAAAAATAAGCTGCATTGATAAATAGTAAGTAGACTCCCTCAAGCACAACTCCTTCAATGAATGTCACAGTCTAAGGATTGGGGATATAAATTAAAAAATATATTTATTAATCAAAAGTCCACCATCATGTAGGAAATAAGGCATAATAAAACAAGCCAACAGCACATAAACACACACACCCCCTTTCAATATCTTACTCTAAATTGTAATTAAAAGTATACTACCAAAACCTACAATGCCAACCATGATGTTACTTGAGCTTTGGTGAGCAAGTATGCATGAAGTGATCGCCTCATCTCTAGCAAAGACATGCTATAGCCCCCTGTCAGTCCCAAGTCCATGTCACCATCCTCAACTCTCCCCCGGCCTTGACCCACAGACCTAGGGATGAGAAACTGACAACATGATTGCTCAGCCCAGAAATACAGCACCTAATTACCACCAAGTGGGATCACTGAGTCTTTTATGTTCATATTTCAGGTCCTGATAGCATGTGTCTGGAATTTGCTTCCATCTGGTAAATCCAAGGTAGAGTTGAGCCCCTGGGTTAGGAAGGCCCCTTTGATTATTTGTACCTTGCCAGCCAGAGGGCAAATTAAGCTAGGGCCTGTTATATTGATCTGAAAACCCTGTCTCCATATGCCCATGTCACTCTCAATTCCACCTCCCACCCTGCAACTAGAAAGATAAAAATATTTACATGAGAGGAAGGTAGTAGGAGTTTTACATGAATGGAAGGTAAGCCTCAAGTAAGAATCAGATTCTCCTACCAGCCTAATCATAGATCTCTGTGCTGGAGTTTGCATCAGCACTTAGTCACTCACATATAAACCATCACTAATTCCATTGTTGAACATATGACAAATGACTCAGCACACAAAATTTCTTGCCAGTCATAACTAGTGAACTATGATACTTCTTTTGGCAATCAGTGGGGGAAAACTTCCCATCCTAAACTAGACAATTAAAGAATTACTTTCATACTTGTAAGTTTTGCAAATTATGTTTAAAATTTAAAGCACAAGAAAAGAAACTCTGGCTATGGCTCTAGTCAATGTGAACCAGACCCCACTGGTACCTTAAATTCCATCTAAAAGCATATTCAGAAAGAGAGAGAGAGAGAGAAAGAGAGAGAGAGAGAAAGTGGGGGGGGGGGTAGATTAACTGCTTTAAGAAGAGAAATAAATTTAAATGGTTCTGCTAACTCTTTGGGGAGTTAGAGGAGAAAAAAAAAAGTGGCCTAAGAAAAGTAGGGTAGAAACTGAGAGTTGCTGCTTAACAGTAATTTCTTTTCCAATGAAGATGAATCAATCCCACTACTTCTCCTCACTCAATTCTGAATGAAAGCTCAGTTTACAATGATAGATAACATAAAGTCAGTATTCATTCCCACAACCACAAGCCAATAGTAGCAAAAGATAAAAGTCCGATAACTTTGTTTTGTAAAATATAGTGCTAATGTTATATTACAAAATGCCTTTCAGTTAATCTGCATGCAAAAAGGAAAATTGAGCTTTTTAATATCCCAGAGGCAGAGAAGGAAAACTTCAAACATTTTCTGGCTTCTTTTTTTGTGACATTCATTATTTCAATAACTTCTACAGAGACAGATAAAAGTGTTCTTGACATTAGCCTAAATTACCTTTCTATGGAATACAATTCTGATTAAATTAGGCTAATTTTAATCAGCTGGCAGGGTTATTCAAAAAAACAAATAATTAAATTTATTATAACAACTCTTCAACTGTATAACCTCTTTAGCAATGTTTTTTCAAAAAGAAAACACAGAATAAATACTAATTGTGTGCCAATCATTTATCCTTTGTATTTCACAAGTAAAAGAAATAACTTACAAGTTAAACATTTCTCCCAATCCACAAATCACTTTAACAGTAAAATTTAATGCAATTCTTTTGAAATCAACTGCCATCTAATGGATTAAGCCAAACACAAAAAGTTTGGAAACTTAATTTTTAGGGAAATATATCTAGGAAAGCCAATGCTTGTGGCTTTCCTGTCATTTATTATCTCACAGAAAAATAACTCCAGAGATGACCTGAAGAGTGGAGATAAGAGTCACATGTATCCTGTGTCACCTGCAGTACACTTCACCATGAGGTTGCTAATCTTGAATTGGTTCCCCAAGGTGAGTCCAGGCTCAGAAAGGTAACTCATCAGTTGTGTAAACCTGAGCAGTGTCTTTTAACAGTCTATGTCTTAGTACTGGATGGCATAGGATAGTGGTATGTTTTTATCTTCTTTAATTATGACAAATAGCTCAGAATAGTTCCTAAAAATAGCAAGTAATCAATGTTAGCTAGTACAATTATTACTTGAGAGAATGTCAAGAGATTGGGCTTATCCAAAAGAGGATTCACCCTTGAATGCACATAAATTTAACTTGCATTTATTCTGCAGAAGGTTTCAAGAATAAAGGACAAGAAGATAAACTCTCCTAGCTCGTTTGTGTAATAATGAAGAAGTAATGAGGGTCTAAATTAATGGAAAGCCTGATCATGCAGACCAGAATGAGGGACCCCATTGGTGCACAAATTTGTGCACTGGGCCTGTAGTAAATGAATAAAATAAAGTATTGCTCAACAAAAGGTAAAATCTTTATATATAAATTAGCCCTAGTAAGTTTGGTTCAGCGTATAGAGTGTTAGCCTGAAGGCTGAAGGATCCCAGGTTCAATTCTGGTCAAGTAAATGTACCTCGGTTTTAGGCTCTATCCTTGGCCCTGGTTGGGGCACATGCAAGAGGCAACCAACCCATGTGTTCTCTCACATCAATGTTTCTCTTTCTCTCTCTCTGTCTCCCTTTTCCCCTCTCTACAAATCAATGGAGAAATATCCTTCAATAAGGATTAACAAAAAATAAATTTAAAAAGAAAGATTAAGTTAAAATTCTATATAATATGATTAATATATATGTTCACTCATTGATTTCCCCTCTTAAAAAGATAATATTCATGGGAAATGCCTGAGATTAGTAATTCAGTTTCTGACATCAAATGTTACCAGTGGATCTAGAAAAACAAGCATGTACAAGCATTCCAGGAAGACTGACTCATTGTCTCCTATTCCTTAATGAGCCTCCATTTTTGTTTGGATGCTACCACAGCTGAAGTCCCTCAGATGTATGCTCATTGATAAACAAGACACAACAGGTGGCCAAAGAAATGTGTTATAAACTATTAGAATCTAATTGAAGTTGTCTCAATCATAGGACTTGAAAGAAAAGAAGCTTTGCAAAGGTCTAAATGTCAATAACTAGACCTTTGGGAAATGCACTTACCACAGCTAGAATCTGCACTCCAGGGGTAAGTGTGAACTTCATTCCACTTCCTGGAGTCTGAGTTCAGGGCCTGAATATGAGATTTTTGTGCCCACAGTCTCGTCAGTACTTGGGGTGAAGAGAGTAGCAATAGAAGGTATGTAAGAGGAGAAAGAATCAGATCTATGGGAGTAAAGCCCTGGGGGAGGTGAATCCAAGAAGCTAAGCAGAAAGAATGAAGCACTGAATGAGTCTGGAAGGATGAAGGTACTCACAAAGGAGGGGGGTTATAGGAAGAGGATCAAGCTGCACAAATACAGAGACCATATGCCTCTCCTGCAGGTATTATCCCAGTAAAAGAGCATGCTATTTCTTTTCTCTTTCATATTGAGAAAGCAAACACCCAGGTTCTTCCAGTCTTGGAATAACAAAGCTTGATCAAATAATACTCAACCTGGTTGGAACTGGAGAGCCTTATGCTTAGTGAAATAAGCCAGTCAATGAAGGAGAAGCATCACATGATCGCACTCATTGGGGGATAATAAAGAACATTATAAACTGATGAACAAAAGGACAGATACAGAGACAGTAAAGCTTCAAACAGACTGTGAAATTACAGCAGGAAGATTAAAGTTAGGTGAGGTAGATAAGAGATCAATCAAAGGACTTGTATCTATGCATATAATCATAACCAATGAACATAGACACTGGGGTGTTGGGGTATGCCTGGGAGGGAGGGGGGGCAATGGGGAGATATGTATAAAAAATTAATAAAATAAAATAAAATAAATACAGCTTTACAATGCCTTATCCACAATTACAAAATCAAAATGTCCCAAAAGGAACTGTGTTTCTTTTCATAAATTTGTAAGAAGCACACTTGCTGGCAAAACCTATCCCAAACTGATGCAGTTACTTATAATATAGATTCACAAGCATATTTTCCTGCAGAAATATCTGTGGACCCTGAGGGGAAAAGACATAATACTTTTTGGCTAACTGGGCTAAAATACGTGTACTAGTATGTACTAGTATTAAAAAAAACAATTTCTTTAAACAACAACAAAAAAAACACACCTAGCAGCCATTTCTGCATAGGGTCCTCTCACACAAATTGCACTTCACAGAATGGTCTATTCTGCACTGTCTGCCATCTGAGCCAGCCCTTGTAAAGGAGTTCCTGGATCCTATTTTAACCAATAAGATTGAGACTTTCTCCACCCTATCAGAGCTGCACAACCCCAACCAATCCAAGTGGTTCTCTTCTGAACAATCAGGACAGTGCTTTTTGGACCAAACTGTAAGAATTTAGAGTTCTCATCTGCATGAGGACAGACCAATCAGAAATGAGTGTGGGGACTTCTATACTTATAAGTCCACTCTCCTCTGGCTCTGATGTTGCTAAGTGTGTGCTGACAAAAGTGCTCAGATAACAGCCCTGACCGGTTTGGCTCAGCCTAGGGACTGAAGGGTTCTGGGTCCGATTCCGGTTAAGGGCATGTAATCTTGGTTGTGGGCACATCCCCAGTAGGAGGTGTGCAAGAAGTAGCTGATCAATGTTTCTCTTCCATTGATGTTTCTAGTTCTCTATCCCTCCCCCTTCCTCTCTGTAAAAAAATCAATAAATGTATTTTTTTAAAAGTGCTCAGAAAACAACAATCACAGCACAACTGAAGAAGTAGAAAATTTGTTGTTGATATGGGTAAATGAAAAGCAGCTAGCCAATGATAGCATTTTGAAGGCAATGATAGGTGAAAAAGTGAAGATGCTGCACACTGACCTTCTGAAAAACATCCTGGAAAGAGTGCTGAAAGTGATTTGTTTATGGCTAGTAGGGGGTCATTCAATTAATTTAAGAAAAGAAATGTTTGTTTACCGACTAAACAATACAGTAAACATGTAGTGTATATAAGATAGGTTAAAGCAAGGATCATTTATGGGTCTGAAACGGATTAAATTCACATTATTTCTAACTAGAGGACCGATGCACAAAATTCATGCATGGATAGGGTCTCTAGGCATGGCTGGCAATCAGGGACATCTGTGGGGTGACCAGCAGGGTGATTGGGGGGCCCCTGCCAGCACCTGCCTTGGCCAGTCTATAGTCACCTGCTTGCCTGCCGGCCCCAGCCCCTGTCCTGCTGCCAGTCACCTCCCTCTGTTGAGCAACCAGTGGAACAATCGGGGAGCTCTTCACCTTGGCTGGCCTGAGGCCTGTGGGGTGGAGACAGCTACTGCATTGAGCATCTGCCTCCTGGTGTCAGTGTGTGTCATAGCGACTGGTTGTCCCACCAGTCGTTCCACTGTTCAGTTGACTTGCATATTAGGCTTTTATTATATAGGATGAAAAAAAAATTATTCTGTTTTCAAACAAATTGTTTCCAGAAAAAAATTAAGTTCAAGAACCGAGTTTCCACTATATTCCTAAACCCCTCTGAACCTTGCTGTTTTTGCCTAAGGTGAGAAGAAAAGCAGATGCCTCTTACTCACTGTTCCAGAATCCCTTGGTACTGGGCTGGCAACATGAAACAGTTCTCCAACAGATGAAACATAAACCAAACCCAAACAGACCTCAAATTTGAGAATTGAGGTTCCAGTGTACTGCATAATCATTTATAATTGTGTGTTCCCAAACTCCACACTCAGTGATGTTACATTGGTTTATTGAACTCGATCATAGTGGAGTATTTATATCATAAAATTGGCAAACACTACCAATCAGTGAATTATTAAAACATTTATAAGTTCATCAATGCGTTAGGCTCTCTTGAAACTATGGAGACAAATGAATTCAAGACTACCTTCAGGATCTTATACTTTAGAAGAGGTGTCTCAGTACAGAACAAAGAGTATTTCTCTCTCTGTGTCCCTCTCCCTTCTTCTCTCTTAAAAAAAAAAAATAACACATTTAAAAAAAAATTAAATACAAAAACTCAGAAGCTGATTTTTTTAGAAGATAAAGTTAATATTTCTTTTCTAATATTAACACAATATTGATAAGGCACTGGAAGATACATTATTGCCTAAGAGAAACCTTCACCCTGTACAAACTGTAGTATAATTGATATTTCACATATAGTATTTGCATAAGAAACAAATGCAAAGAAAACAGAAGGACTCTCAATGCTTTTAACTTTATAAAAGCTTCCCTTAGAAAAATGAAAATTTAAATATCTAATCTGAAGTATTATGACTCAAAAACCCTTTATGCCTCAAGATCCATCTATATTCCAAAAGGAATAACAAAATTCTCTCATTCTATGAATCCTCTACAGATGAATTCTGGATTCACAGAAAACTTTCATTTGAAGTCTGTATAAACCTCCCTGCAGCCCAATATGGCACAACCTTCTCATGCTGATAGCATAACCTCTAGCTCCTAATCAAAGGCAACCACAACTTCAGACCACACCCCTGACTGTCTGTCTGTGTGCTAGGCCTCAGATCACAGGGAGGAAGGCAACTTGGCAGTTCTGAGAACTCAAGGGCAGCCAGTTTTTAGAATCATTACCATACATAGCATCTACACATCTACACAAAGCCCGCAATAAAAATGTTCTTCAACCTTGGTGTGCCTCACTTTAAGAAAATCTATCTTATATAATAATGAGGTAATATGTAAATTAATTCTCATGCCCTCACAAGATGGCTACTTATGAGCAGGCCAGCAGGGGGGTTTAGTGAGGGATGACCAAACGACTGAACAAGCAGGCTGCATGAGGTGACCAGATCAGCAGGGTGGTTAGTGATAGACAACCAAACAACTGAACAAGCAGGATGCATGGGGCAACCAGGCTGGCAGGGGGGTTAATGAGGGATGACCAAATGATTGAAGGAGGCTGAATGGGGCAACCAAGCCGACAGACAGGTGAGCAATTAGAAGTCAGCAGTCCAGGATTGTAAGAGGGATGAACAACTGCCAGGGATCGGGCCTATGTGGGAGCCCCTTTCCACATCCCACATGGTTCAGAGTTCCCAGTTCAGGGTTCGGATTTTGGAGGAGGCCGCATGCAAATGAAGAGAGAGACTAGAAAAACATTAATTTGGCAATATTGGGGGGCCAGGGGAGAGCCTTCCTTTAGTGGAAAGGACTACTTCTTGCTCTGCCCTTTTTCTCCCTTTTATTAAGACTTTGGGACATACCCATAGCCTTTAGGCAGGAAATTACAAGAACAGAAATTAACATGAAACAAAACAGGTAGAGGCTGCTTCAGCTAACAATGTTTCAACTAAACAGTGAGTGATTAGCTCTGACCTTTCAGAGCAATTAAGGTTGACCATCCTTCTGGTCTCTTGTCCACATCTTTCCATTACTGAGACAATGTTTAGTTTCTGGCACACCTATATCGGCAGCCAGGCATCCCCCGAGAAGTTCCAGATTGGAGACAATGTAGGCTGGGCTGAGAGGACCCTGTCATGCATGAATTTTGTGCACTGGTCCTCTAGTATATATATAAATAGTACATCTTTATCATACCCAGAGTTTTAAGTGAATACTAAATTCTAAAGGGAACCACTCTATCTAGAAAAGAAAAAAAAAATCCCTATAATACTTTTAAGTAAAATGTAATGGAATAAACAAAATGAAATAAAATTAAATACAAAATATATTTCAAGCAGTGAGGCTATGTGGGACAGGAGGAGGTAGGTACATTTACACATTTGCTCACTGGGCCACCAACTCAAATGTACTTCTTACTCTAAGGCCATGGTCAGCAAACTGCGGCTCATGAACCACATACAGCTTTTTGGCCCCTGGAGTGTGGCTCTTCCACAAAATACCATGGCCTGGGCAAGTCTATTTTGAAGAAGTGGCATTAGAAGAAGTTTAAGTTTAAAAACTTTGGCTCTCAAAAGAAATTTCCATCATTGTATTGTTGATATTTGGCTCTATTGACTAATGAGTTTGCCGACCACTGCTCTAGGGCAATGGTTTTCAATGAGGGATAATTTTTCCCCAGGAAACATTGGTAATATCTGTAGACACTTTTGCTAGTCACAGTGAGGGATGATGCTATTAGCATCTAGCAGTAGAAATGATTTAGTTCAAAGAAATTATTAAGCACCCAACAATGCACAAGACAGTCCCCACAACAAAGAACAATCCATCCCCAAATGTCAGTTAGTGTTGACATTGAGAAACGCTGATGTAGGATACATTTAAAAGTTTAAAGGCCAGTTAACTGACCCTATACACCCTATCTGCTAGATCACTCTGATTAGGAATATATGAATTTATATATGTTTTGCCTTAAGTGGAGTCAGCTAATAAAAAGTGAATGTAACAATAGTCTCTCAATGGACAGTGTTAAAACTAGGTTACAAATATTTTTCTCCTAATCGTATCTAATAAAAGAGTAATATGCCCATTGACTGTCACTCCAAGACACAAGATGGCTACCCCCATGTTGACACAAGATGTCCGCCACAAGATGGCTGGCAGAGGAGTGCAGTTGTGGGCAGGTGGGGGGAATCAGGCCTGTAGGGGAGGGCAGTTGAGGGAGACCAGGTCTTCAAGGGAAGGGGGTGCAGTTGTGGGTAATCAAGTCAGCAGGGAGGGCAGTTAGCCTGGCAGAGGAGGGCAGTTGGGAGAGACCAGGTCTGCAGAGGAAGGTACTTGTGGGTGATCAGGCCAGCAGGGAGGGCAGTTAGAAGTGACCAGGCCAGCATAGAAGGCAGTTGGGAAGGACCAGATCTGCAGGGGAGGGCAGTTGTGGGCAATCAGGCCAGTGGGGAGGGCAGTTAGGGGTGACCAGGCCAGCAGGGGAGGACAGTTAAGGGCAACCAGACTGCAGGGGAGGGCAGTTAGGGGCAACCAGGCCTGCAGGGGAGGACAGTTAGGGGCAACTAGACTGGCAGGGGAGGGCAGTTAGGAGGTGATCAGCCTGGCAGGCAGAAGTAGTTAGGGGCAATTAGGCAGAGGCAGGCAAGTGGTTGGGAGCCAGCAGTCTTGGATTGTGAGTGCTCAGACATCCCTCAAGGGGTCCCAGATTGGAGAGGGTGCAGGCTGGGCTGAGGGACCTCCCTCTAGCCCCCGTGCACAAATTTCATGCACCGGGCCTCTAGTCTATAATAATAAAAGCGTAATATGCTAATTAGACTGGACATCCTTCAGGAAGACCTTCTGGACAAAACTAGGGCTGCGAGGGAAGCCCAGGTCCTGGGTGTCAGAGGGAAACCTGGGTCCCAGGTGCCAGAGGGAAGCCGGTACCAGCAGTCAGAGGAAGAAAGACCTACTCTTGCACAAATTTCATACACCAGGCCTCTAGTTATAAAAATAATTGATCTTCACTACAGATAATATTGGAACTAAAGAGATTAAAGTGTTTTGTAACAAATTTTTAACAGCCAGAGCAAGGCAGGACATTCACATAATCTGTAAACCTTTTACCAGAAAGCAAGAAATCCCTTTGATAGACACACTGTGACTAAACCATTGGTTTTCGGATTTTTCTTGGTTTAAATTTATAATTTTTACACAAAAACAACAAGGCAACTCTCTCTCATGTATCAGAAAATGCCAGTTAGACTACAGTTAAAACGTTAATATGATAAGTGAGAAAGGAAGTAAAAGCAAGTAAAATCAAGAAAAAAAAAAAAACAGGAAAACAAGCAGACATCTACTTCCTATTCACCATGCATGTTTCTCAAACCACAGAGCAACTTAAGAGTATTGTTTTGTGTTTTTTTTAAACAAACTTCCCACTTGCAACCTATTCACAGACAGAGCCATTACTATGGAGAACCACAGATTGGTGAAGAACTGAACATAGACAAGTTCCTATTGCTTTTTAAACTGCTGAGAAAGAGAGACTACACAACAGAATACAAACTGTAAAATTCTAAGTAAAGGATATTCTTTAAAATAATTTTAATCATAATTTTATAAATTATAGTCACTGTATTTATAAGAATACTAATTACATTGAAAGAAAAGTGGATATGCTTGCTGTCACTAATTAAATGTCAGAGCATGTGAGATATTTCAGAAGTAAAACTAGTCGAAAGGAAAATGAAGCAGGGAGGTGAGGGGGCACTTGCAACCTAGTTCAGGATCTTGGTAAAACTATGGTCTTACTTCCTCTCTGAGTGACTGGCGGAGCTGTAGAGCCTTAGCCCAGGGCCCCACCACAGCTGACCTGGGAGGAGGTGCGAGGACCCTCTGGGGCTCACCACAGGAGGAGATATATAGGTTAGAGCCTCCCCAGGAGTTCAGTGCCAAAATTCCTCCGACAGGCAGATCTGCAAAATAAAGGTTAAACTTTCCTCCCTCAGAGAGCTGGATGATCATTCTCCCATGCATTCTGCCACAACATTTGGTGCATTGGCTGAGAAATGTCATTTGAGCTGGCTCTTAGGCCAGTGCTGAGGAGAGCGGACTTCGGGGCACTAGCTTCGGGCTCAGGGACCCAAAGAAGGCACACCACCAATACATTCATTGGTCCCTGAACTCACAGGGCCCGGAGGGACTGCGGTGACCCCATGCTCCAGCAGACCCAAAGAGGCAGGAAACACCTTTCTGGGACTCCCTGGGAGGGAAGTCATTTTCAGACTTCTGAAACTATAAGTTTTCCCCCCAGAGAAACGGGTCTGAATTCTGGCCTGTCCTATGGGGAAGAAGAGGTAACTGGCCCCTACTTAGGTAATTATTTATCTCAGGATAGCTGGGATCATCTGGAAGAATGACTTCTAGATGGTATTCACTATCTCTGGGACTTCTGGGGAGGGAAGTCAAAACTTGGACTAAGAGTCCAAGTATGGCCTGCCTTTGAAAAAGGTAGAAGAGAAGCATTCCTAGGCAGTTTTCTACTGCCTCTGTTCAGGGACTTGTTCTGTATCTCTGCGCAATTGAAACTGATTTGGTGGTATTCTGTGGTGTAAATGTGGCGTGCACTGTTGTTTTTTCTTATTTAAAAACCCTTCTAAATCTCTCTTGTGCTTCCATGGTGATTCAAAGTTTTAGTGGGGAATGTTATTTGTCTTTATTGTTTAAAAATGTCTCTTTGGTATATGTTTAAATTATTTAGCTAGTGAAATTTCTGTGTGTGCCTCTTAAAAAAATTAGTGAAATTTGTTTGTGTCTCTTTAAAAAATACAAATGTATTGCTAATCCGAAGAATGTTTATTAATTACTTAGATGTCACCTTCTAATTAAGATTAAGAATTCTAACTAATTAGAAGAAAAGTATGGCTTTGGTGCAACAAAGAAAGCATAGGCATAGAAATGCATTTTGAAGGAGAAAGAAGGTAATTTCTAAAGCTGCTTATTTCTGAAAGGAATTCTAGCTTTAAATTTCCGTAATAATCCAAAACAATTCAAATTTGACTACTTGCATAAAATAGAACTATATGATAATGAGTTTGCCTAAGAAATCTACATATATAAAAGGTTAATATGCAAAGTGCCCCCTCGGGAGTTCGACTGGGAGATAGTCAAGTGCTGGCTATGACATATGCTGACAACAAGGGGGTGGCCCAGAACAAAAAAAGGCTCCAGCTGGCAGCCAGAAAGCCCAATCGACCCTGATTGCTGACCAGGCCTAGGGACCCTACCTGTGTACCAGGCCTCCAGTGATTTAATGTTATCCATGCAGGTGGTTATATAATATACAGGTTCAAAATAACACTTACCCGTATAAATGTCCTAACACAGAAGTTTTCAAAGTGTGATCCCTGGCCAGTAGCTTCAGCATCAGCAGGGAACTTGTTAGAAATGCAAATACCCATGCCCTAACCCAGATCTACTAAGACAAAACCTCTGGAGCTGGGACCAAGAAATGCTATTTTCACAAACCCTTCAAACAACTCTTGGGCTAACTCAAGTTTGAGTAACACTGCTCTAACCTTCTACAAACAATAAAATGAGGCTAAAAGACAAGAACAAAGACTAACTAAAGTGTTTGTATTAAGCAACATGACTTTATCTCATTTAACCATAATGATTTTATAACGTAGGAACTATTATTCTCAAATACACAAAAGCATTTATTACATGACCCTGCCAAGAGAGGTTTCTCTTCTTTTCTGCTGTCATAATACTGAGTTCATCTACTCAATAAGTTACATACGATTTGAGGAAATGAATATTTCTTAAACGTACTTTAGGAAGTAATTTCAGTCTCTGTTACGTGTGCTTCAAAACCCTAATGCTAATCCCTTCCTCAAAAAATTAACAAGATGTTAATATTAGATGGTACTTGGTCCCTCTTTCAGTTCTTCAAATTTTAATTTAACTGTTTCACTGAATAACTTACATAGCTCACCTCAACTTCTTTTTCTTTAAAATCTATTTTTGTTTACTTCAAAGATGAAGGAAGAGGGAGAGATAGAAACATCAATACTGAGAGAGAATCATAGATCAGCTGCCTCCTGCACGGCCCCCACAGGGGATTGAGCCTGCAACCAAGGCAAATGCCCTGACTGGAGAATTGAATCAGAGAACTAACTACTGGTTCATATGTCAATTCTCAATCACTAAGCCATACTAGCCAGGCACCCAGGTTAGGCCATTTATTTGTTTGTTTATTTGTTTGTTTGTTTGTTTATTATTGATTTCACAGAGAAAGGAAAGGGAGAAAGAGATAGAAACATCAATAATGAGAGAGAATCATTGATCAGCTGCCTCCTCACGCCCCCTACTAGGGCATGTGCCCTTGGCTGGAACGGAACTTGGAACACACAGGCCAATAGTCTCTCCACTGAGCCAAATCAGCTAGGTCCACCTCGACTTCTTTGCAACTGGATCCCTGTTCCTGAATCAAAGCAAAGTTTCCACAATAGGTTCGTTCACCTCTAACCAAAATTCCAGCTTTCCAATCTGAAGGGTCTAGATAGGAGAGAGAGAACTTAACTCTATGAATCAAGATTTTAAGGTAGCATCTTCTCAAAGTGGCATTTCCTCATGGAAATGAGAGACATAATGGTCAAATACCACTGATGCTCAAAAGCACTTGTCAGCAAAGATAAACATATGGACAATATGTCAGAAAGAACCTAGCAACATAAACATTAAAAGAAAAAATATTTGTAATAATTCTATTAAAACTTTTAAATACTTTACATTAATCACTGTACATCCATAACATCTAAAACTTATAGTAGTACAACTATTACAATACATAAACAGTCCCAGCAAGTGCTGCAGGTGGTTAGAACATCGGCCCACAATTCCTGGTCAAGTTCACTTACCAGGATTGCAGGTTCACACTCTGGGTCCAGTCAGGGTACATAAGAGGCAACCAATCAATGTGACTTTATCACATCAATATTTCTCTCCCTTCCTCTCTCTCTTTCTCATTCTCAAAATCAATGAGAAAAATCTGACAGGGAGGGAGGGGGATCCCGCAGCCCAGCCTGCCCCCTCTCAAAGTCCAGGAGCCCTCAGGGGATGTCCGCCTGCATTGAGCGTCTGCCTCCTGGTGGTCAGTTTTCATGATAGCAACTGGTCATTCTGCCATTCAGTCAATTTGCATATTAGGGTTTTATTGCATAGGTGTGTGTGCGTGTGTGTATAAATAACCATAGGCATGAAAGAAAATCAAACAATATAAACAAAAATATTAAAAAATTTTATCAAGTATTTAATGCTATTAAAGAATACAGGAATTTTGCTCATCTACAATAGCTAGTGAAACTTTCAAATCCTCATGCAAAATTTATAGGGGACATATTTTCTGCTTTTCATTCCTTTGCTTTTTTTATTCTATATACTACATGCATGTTTGCAATATAAAAAATTATATTTATAATAAAACTAGAGGCCCAGTGCATGAATTCGTGCATGGGTGGGATTCAGCCAACCCGCCAACATTGGGGCCAATCGGGTTGGGCTGGCCAGAGAAAGGGATGCAGGAGTTTGGCGTCTGGTCCACCCCAGTCAAAGTGTTGTGGTGGTGGGGTCTACTGCAGGGTGGGGCCAGCCCAGCAGTGGGACTATGGGGTGGAGAGGACAATTTGCATATAACACTTTTATTATATAGGATAAAATTAGAAATAAACACAATAAATGTTCTATACTTTTAGAAAATAGCAAATTTTCAGATTATTAAAATAATGATAAAAAGTGATTTTAAATTTTGAAATTATCATTTTATGTTAAAATACTATTGAAAAAAACTGAATAAAGTTGATGGATATATTTTGTATAATGAAGAAAAGCAAGTAGTTTATAGACCATAGCAATTACCAACACACATCTTATCAAAAAGTTTCAGGGTTCCATTGGAAATAAATACATAGCTTTCATTTTCACTGGAATTAACTAAGCTGGTTCTTCTCTCCTTTTAAATTGTTTTATACATTTAATGTATACGGGTGGGGAAAAGTAAGTTTACAGTTTTTTATATGTACAACTAGTGACCCAGTGCACAAAATTCATGTACATTAAAAGGGAATTAATTAGAAGAAATAATTTAATATTGCTAGTTGCCCTTTCTCTATAATAGAAGTGTCAGAGATGAAAGAAAATTAATAAAATGCATATGAAAACCTTCCTCCTGTCAGAGTCTGGGCACAACATGGAACCCAGAGTCAAGTCCCCAACCACCTACATGCACCTCAAAATCACGTGAGACCCAGCCCCAGCCCTGCCCCCCACCCATTGGGCTAGATCCAGACCCGGCCAGTCCCAGCCCTGTCAAGCCCTGCCAGGCAAGGGGCATAGTCTCAGGTCCCCTGGCCTGGTTCCAGGATGGGTAGCCCAGACCAGGGCAGGGGGATGCCTTGAGGTCCTCCATCAAGCCCTGCCAGGTGAGGGACACAGCCTGAGATCCCCTGAAAAGCCCCACTGGGTAGGGGGCATGCCCTGAGGTTCCAGGTCAAACCCACCAGGCTGAGGGCTGCAGCCTGAGTTCCCCCAACTCAACACTGAGGGTGCACCTTGGGGCCCCCCATCAAGACCCGCTGGATGAGGGGCATGGCCTGAGATTCCCTGTCAAGCCCAGCCAAGCAGGGGGGTGCAGTCTGAGGTCCCCTGGCCTGGTGCCAGAGTGGGGGGCATAGCCTGAAGTCCCCTGTCAAGCCCTACCTGGTGGGAGGCACAGCCTGAGGTCCCCCAGCCTGGTGCTGGTGAAGGGGAAGCAGCCTGAGGTCTCCTAGCCCAGCACCAGGACAGGAAGCGCACCTTGAGGTCCCCCGTCAAGCCCTGCCAGGAGAGGGTGTGGTCTCAGATCCCCTGGCCTGGCACTGGGGCACGAGGGGTAGCCTGAGGTCCCCTAGCCTGACACCAGGGTAGGGGGCGCATGGCCTGAGGTCCCCTATTAAGACCCATGGGGGCAGGGGAAGGCACAGCCTCAGGTCCCTGCTGATTGCTTGTTAAGGCTCCTTATGGGAACTTGGCTTCAGCTGTGGGTGCAACCATCTTTGTGATGGAGTGATGGTCAATTAGCATATTCTCTCTTTATTAGATAGATAATTCTCTCTCTCTCTCTCTCTATATATATATATATATATATATATATAAAATCTATATCTGTATCTATTATCTATATCTATATCTATATCTATATCTATATCTAATCTATATGGGGTAATATGGAATGGAAATTGTCCGGGATGCCATAATGTCACACCACTCAGGAAGAGACTGTGTGCACAGGTGGGCAGGAGGGGACTGCATGAGTGGTGAGGCAAGCCACAGATGGTACAGGCCCAGAGAGAAGAGGAGCTGTCAGCCACTGCAGCTACAGAAAGGCCTGGAGAGAATAGGCCTGCCGGCTGTGGTGCACCAGCAGTCTCACCACCCCTGCCTGAGCTGCAGGGGAAACACCTTTTCTGACTGTTCATTGGCTAAGCTCCCAGTATGCCACTCACAGTGGTACCTTGGGTAATAAGAATCCAAGAAGGTGATCTAGGGGGAAAAAATGAAGGTCTGCTACTGGAGGGCTAAGTAATGTCATATCCTGCCCTAGCCGGTTTGCTGCAGGGTCTGGGTTTCATTCTGGTCAAGAGCATGTACCTAGGTTGTAGGATCCTCCTTGGCTGGGGCCAGTTCAGGGATCATGCAGGAGGCAACCAATCAAAATGTCCCTCTCACATTGATATTTCTCTCTGTCTCTCTCTCTCTCTCTTCCATGCTTTCTAAAATATCAATGGAAAAATATCCTCAAATGAGGACAGGAAGGAGGGGGGAAAGAAAGGGAGGGAGGGAGGGGACAGAAATTTTCCTCATCTACAACAGCTAATGAAACTTTCAAATCCTCATGCAAATTTATGGGACAGATGACATTAATGAACAGTTGGTCATAAAGTAGGAGGGAAGTTCCTATTGCCAGCCAATGCCAATAGCAGGTCAATTCAATGAACATTAGCAATATATAATAATTTATAATAGGACAATGTACAAACAAGATTACTTGCTCTGCTTCATTTATTTTCACACAGCCATTTAAAAATAAAACAGTGGGGAATATGAAAGCAGATTAAGTAGAAGCTATACTGACATTCTCCCAGGACCAAATTGTAATTACAACGGGGCGGGGGGCGGGGGGGGGTTGGGAGGGAGGGAGAGAAAGAGAGAGAGAGAGAACTCATGAACATGAAAGATCAAATGCTGATTGCTGATTATGGTTTTCTCTTAAAACAAACAAGTAAAAAAATAAAAAAATATTATTTTCATATAAAAATTTATTTGAAAGCAATAACATTTAAACTGGAACTCAAGGTTCTGTAAGTCAAAACTATTTCTATCTTCTTTTCATTTTTCTATCTCACTTCATATAGAAGTTTCTCTACTATTTAAAGTAGTATGAAATTCACTACTCAAATAGCATTGGTTTTACCCTATAGTAAGTAGTCTGAATGTGGCTTATGAAGAACGTTCCTCAACCCTAATCTTCTAAATGGGAAGTGCCAGTCTTCTCACTATTTCCCAGGCCTATGACAAGAACTAAAGAAAGAGAGAGCCACAGAAGAGGCAGCCTGTGATGGGCTTTACTTTTGTAAGTACCTTAAATGTTTGTCACTTCCAAAGAAGTATTCCTTTGGTCTTTATCACATTCCTAATATAATTTCCTATTCATCATTCTCGAAAGTCAGCCTTGTCTCTGGCTGGTTTGGCTCAGTGGATGGAGTGTTGGCCTGCTGACAAAAGGATCCTGGGTTTGATTCCAGTCAGGGGAATATGCCTAGGTTGCAGGCTTATACCCCAGGAGGGGCCGTGTAAGAGGCAGGGAATCAATAAGATAGTACTCTGTTGTCATTGATGTTTCTATCTCCTTCTCCTTTCCTCTCTGAAATCAATAAAAATGTATTTTAAAAAGTCAACCCTGAATTACTCAGAGAGTAATAATCTAGGCATATTCATTCTTATTTCTGTTGTGTCCAACTAATCAAACTATCCAAGCACCTCCAACAACAATAGAAAAGTTCGATCCAATGTATTTTTCTTTAATCCATTGATTGTGGCATCTTTGAAAATCCAATACAGATACGTTGGAAATTGCTTGCAGTATTGCTGTTTCCACATGAGAAACCCTCTGAATTAGGAGCCTTGTTGGGATATGCTATGGGTTTGTATAGCAGCAGAACTCTGATGATTGCCTTTGACCTAGGGCTCTTGATAACCAAGGTCATCTGAAAGCTAAGATTTTATGACAAAGCCCCTTAAGTCAAAAACAAACAAAACATTCTTCTATCTACAGTTCCTGTATTCTCTTTATACAGGTGAGAATTTCTTTAATTTTGAAACCTGACAAAATAATCTACAACCCACAATATTAAGTCAGACGATATGTGATGGCATGAGTGAGTTGTTGATTAAAAGTACAGTGTGGAAGCCCGGCCACTCCTCGCCCCCTTTGTATATTTTTGCTTTTTCAGTAACAAAAACATGTATATCTCCTAAAATGCATTGAATTTACTACTAGTTAAATATGTATTTAGGATCCATTTTTTACTTTTAAAATTATTTTTCTACTATCCTCAAACAGGAATAAATTTCATTGAAACACTGTAGTCAGAAATTTTATTTCAAAAGTAAAATCACTGTGTGTCCCTCTTTTAATGAGGATGCTATTGCACTTTCTCTTTCTAATTGTAAAGTAGGCTGTGGCACTCTGACCTCTCTGTAAAAAGGAGACTGGACCTGCTTCTTTTAAATGACATGCAGTCACCACCCATCATTCAAAAGTACATGCCTGCCAACCAGAATCACACCACCTCAATCAATGTTGTCAATGATCAACTAATAAAGCAAAAAAGTTTTCTAGACGTTCTCACATCTAAGCCAACTTAGTTAAAAAAAAAAAATCCCACAAGTTCTGTGAAATAATTATGGTTCATTTGTTGATTCCTCAAATGAACATTTAGAGCACCTGAATGTCCAATTATGCTGGACACACAGATGCTCGATGAGGAAGACAGAGCCCTGCATGTTATCAGATAACATGCAGATCACTCCCAAACACTACCCCATCTTTCATATATTGAAATCCATACCACAGAGAAATTAAATCCTTCTTTTAAAAAAAACATTACAGTACAACATTAAAAATTTCAAGAAAATCATGTTCACAGGATCAAGAAAAAAAATTATGTCCCTTCTCAGAGCTTGTAAATTTTATAAACACTCTTAATTATCTAAGAGATAATTAGAATTCTCTTCCAATTCAGAAAGAATGAAATATTTGCTGTGCTCTTTAAACTATAGGTTTAAAATAAAATAGCAGGAATAAAATATTAAAAGGTTTCACTTCAAAAACAGAATGTTTTGCCGAGACCGGTTTGGCTCAGTGGATAGAGGATCGGCTTGCAGACTGAAAGGTCCCAGGTTGGATTCCGATCGGGGCATGTACCTTGCTTGCGGGCACATCTCCACTGTGGGGTGTACAGGAGGCAGCTGATCGATGTCTCTCTCTTATCGATGTTTCTGACTTTCTTTCTTTCTTTTTTTAAAATATATTTTATTGATTTTTAACAGAGAGTAAGGGAAAAGGATAGAAAGCCAGAAACATCGATGAGAGAGAGACATTGATCAGCCACCTCCTACACGCCCCCTACTGGGGATGTGCCTGCAACCAAAGTACATGCTCTTGCCGGAATCAAACCTGGGACCTTTCAGTTCCCAGGCCAATGCTATATGCACTGAGTCAGACCGGTTTTGGCGATGTTTCTGACTTTCTATCTCTCTCCCTTCCTCTCTATAAAAAATCAATAAAAATATATTGAAAAAAAAAACACAAAACAGAATGTTTAAATTATTGAAATAATATAATTTTTCACCTATTCATTATTCTTAAGGACACCATGTCTGTACTGTCCCAACCTAAAACATCACAGGAATGACTTACTGTACAACAATGGCCCTTCACTTGAGAACACAAACAAAAGTTCTACTTATACATGTCAAATTAATGCTATGAGTATGACAGAAATTCTCTCCTGTTTATCTAGCTCTCCTGAGCCTGGGCTGTTGAACTTGTTACAATGGAATATCTTCTTCTAAATGTATGTTAAAAAAATAAAAAAAGTTGCTTTTAATCAATTGAAAGTTATAAATGCAAGACCCATGAAAATTATATAACTTATGAAATTTCAATCACAAACACACATCTCAAAGGGGATAAGAAAGAAACATTTCACCTTCTGAGGCCTGGAGTAGCAGGTTTTTCTAAAAGCCTGATGGCATGAAAGAATCATGGCCACCAGCAGGCATAGCCCACCCTTGGAAGTCAATTTTTAAGTGATTCACTAACTTAATCAAATAATTGCAATACCTTAAAGTTACATGCATGATATATAAGTAGTCATTTTTTAAACTACTGAGTACATTCAGTCACTCAAATGTGTATGAGTTACAGGTCATTTCAGGATGGAAGAGCCTAGGAGTTCTTCTGCCCACTGTGATTTTTAACTTCTTTAGCCCTAGGTTTGAGGCATATCAAAAGAGCTCAAAAATTGGCTCCTGATGCATCTTCACACACATTTTAAAGCTAACCATAAAGGAGAAATGCTGGATATGAAGGCCTGATGAAGTGGGAGACCACACCCATTCTGGCTCTGGACTGAGATCCAGAGACCATATAACAAATAATGCACAAGGACAAGATGAACCATACCAGATGAGGAAAGATGGAGGAGAGGAGGTACAGAACATTCCCCAAAATAAGCAAATGTTCTAATGATGGCAGTGAGCAGGCAAAAATGATGGCATCTAAGTGAGGATGGAGGCCAAACCAGGCAGATGGAACTATAACCTCCCAGAAGACCCTAAGAATATCCTATGCATATGAAAAAGACAAAAATCTCTTAATAGTGCAGAAATATAATTTTGTCACCCCTCTCCTTTATTTTTGTTTAAATTCAGGCTACAAAGACCTGAAGCAAAATAAAGACCTCACTGTGTAACCCTATATGTTCAAAATTGTGTATTGAGTAACAGAAACTCTAAAAATACCTGTAATCACATTTTGAAAATAAAATAAATCAAATATTTTTTTAAATCTTCAACTTATCATTTAAACCTAAGTTTAGTTTTCAAACATTTTAATTATTACATCCAACTGATTTTAAATTTTAAGGGAGCTTTAATAAATGGACTAAAAAGCCTTTAAAATGTCAACCTAACTACCATCCTATATAACCCTATCTAATAAAGAGGTATTATGCAAATTGACTGTCACACCCTCACAAGTTGGCTGCCTACAACCAGACCAGCAGGGGGGGTTAGTGAGGGATGATGAAACAACTGAACAAACAGGCTGTGTGGGGCAACCAGGCTGGCAGAGGGATTAGTGAGGGATCACCAAACAACTGAATAGCAGGCTGCATGAGGCAACTAGGACGGCAGAGGAGGGAAGTTAGGGGTGACCAGGCTGGCAGGGGAAGGGGAGGGGAGGCAGTAAGAGGCAATCAGGCCAGCGGGGGTGGGTGGGAGTGCAGTTGGGGTAATTAGGTTAGCAGGGGGGATAGTAAGGGGCAATTAGGCCAGCAGGGGGAAGAAGATAGGTGCAACCAGGCAGACATGCAAGTGATTAGGAGCCAGTGGTCCAGGATTGTGAGAGGGATGTCCAAGGGGTCCCGGATTGGAGAGAGTGCAGGCTGGGCTAAGGGGACTCCCCCTCCTCTGTGCATGAATTTCATGTACCTGGCCTCTAGTTAGAATATAACAGTGAAACCTACTGAAATTTTTCTCAGTGATGACTTGAAGTGACTATGCCCTTAGGTAAAGCAGCACTTCAAATACTAAAAAAAAACAAAAAAATGACTCTACATAATACAATTAAAGAACAATACTATGTGTTGCCAAAACCAGATAGAGCATCGGTCTGTGGACTGAAAGGTCCCAGGTTCAATTCTGGTCAAGGGCATGTATCTTGGTTGTGGGCACATCCTCAGTAGGGGGCGTGCAGGAGGTGGCTGATCGATATCTCTCATAGATGTTTCTAACTCTCTATCCCTCTCCCTTCCTCTCTGTAAAAAAATCAGTAAAATATATTAAAAAAACAAAGAAGAAGAAGAACCATACCATGTGGCCATACTTTAAAACAGACAACATATACTGGATGAGATCCTGGTGATGACTTAGAAGAATATGCAGATCACCATTAATCAACCTTCAGTCTTTCACAGCAGCCATGAAACAAAAAAACGGTGTGAGTTGAAAAAGCTTACATTAATCAAATTTTAGGGTTTTAGAATAAGTTTTTTGTTTTGTTTTGTTTTGTTTTGACCCCACTGGACCACATAAATAGAGAATGATTTGTTTAAAAAAATAAAACAAACAAACAAACAAAAACCATATTAGACCCTCACCATAACATTTACAATACTACCAAAGATGCTATCAAATTTTGTCAGAGCCAACAGACCCAGGGGCTGGCATCCTGAGACTCTGGTGATGTAAATACTAAAACTGCCTACTGCTGTTTTATGTATTTTACTGCTAGACTAGTGATGCATTTAACACACAAATGCCAGCAATTCCAGGCCAGGATACAAAGATTTATTTTGGATGTGCTTTAAGCTAATGTTGATCCCACGAGCTTACCAGCCATCAGTTATTCCAGTGCCAATTAGCACCTTAAAAATAATTTGTAAATATTTGTAAAACATGTTAGCAATTAAAGGGAGGAAATACTCCATATTAAAATAAGGAAGAGACTTTAGGTTAAATGCTACAAGGTTACTGCAATCTCAGAACATCAAGTTTCACAACATAACACAAAATGCTTTATGTACTCTAAACGAAAATTCAACATGTAGATCCTATTTAAAATTCAGTAAGTGCCAATTATTATTTACTGCTTTCAAAGCTAATAGGTCCTCTAGTTGAATATAAGAGGTTTAGAACTTAGTATATCATTAACTTATACTCCATGTTGGTAATGAAGTGTTTATGATTGCTTTCCATGACCTAAGAATGTGAAAAATTCTGAATAAAGGTAGGTTAACTTTCGTTATACTTTTTATTGCTTGCCTTTCTTTATAAAAAAATGGTGTGTTTAGTACATCAAGTTTTATTTTTATGTAATAGAGAAAGGAGAACATAAATTTCTCAGAATTTAAGGACTTTACATTCTAAGCAGTTTAACCCTAGTAGCTTAAAAAATTAAGATAAACTGAAAAAACTTAAAATACCAAGTTACTTAGATATAGTTAAGGCCAATGACAACTCAGTAGGCTTTCATCATGATTTAGAATTTCACAATATTAAGGATATTTTTCAATTATTGAGCTTTAAAACTTTTGATAACAGGAATTGATATATTTTATTAAAAACCTTTCCAACTCTTCACAATGAGAAACATAGCCAAAAGCATTCATTCAGGCAGAAAAAGCTAGAAAACTATTAACAGTATATTGAGAAGTCACTAAGTAAAATATTTGAGATTCTAGTAATTATTGAAAATGAATAGTCTTTTTAAGAACAGTAATTTAAATATTAGCTTGGCTTATGTGGTCCCAATCCATTGAAATAGAATGATTTGGCCACTATCCAACTTAACAAAAATGTTGGAAAGTTTTAGTGCTATTTAAATATTCAATCAGGAGAGAGAAACCAAGATGGCGGTATAGGTAAACACCTGAAATTGCTGTCCCACACAACTACTTCAAAACTACGACTAAAAGACAAAATGGACATTATCCAGAATCACAGAAAGGCTGGCTGAGTGGAAATTCTACAACAAAAAGAAAGAGAAAAGCACACTGAGACTCAGAGGAGGTGCGAAAGTAAAGGTAGAGTTACCGAGGTATGCGCACATGCACGGAAAGGGTTGGGAACTGAGAACATGGTTGTCTTTCTCAATCAGGAGGGAGACACAAGCTCCCGAATGCTCTGAACTTCAGTTCCAGGCCAGACTCTGGGGATCCAGACTCATATGGAGAGAAACTCAGGCAGAACTCGAGGGTGGCTTTCTCTCAGGGGTGCTTGCAGGGATTACCGAGGGACGCTGGAGCCTCTTAAGGCCGGACTAAGGATCAATCATAACTATTTGCTCTGCCATGTTGATTTCCTGAGACCCCCGTCCCACCCAAGCTGTGCACAGAGGCTTTTTCATAAGAATGGCCTGGCCATTTGCAATCTAAAATTACCTAAAAAACTGCAGCTGAGTCAGAGAGACTCAGAACTTCCAAAAGATGGCACAAGGCCCCACAGCAACTGGCATTGCTTCCTCATCTGAGCACCTCCAAACCACAAACAAAGAAAAAGAATCTGCAGATCTTTCCGTAGCTCCTGCTGGGTAGCGTCAAGCTGAGGCTAAATTAGCACTTCCTTGGAGATCCAAGAGCCAGTGTACCCAGTGGTCAGAGTGGGACCATACCAATTACAACTCCTCAGATCCATAAGAGACACACTCAAGGGACAGACTCAGTGAGCACCAAAGCCCCAATGAAGCAAGTCTTGCCATAAGAGTGTCTCCAGCACAAAAGTTCTCCCATAGTAGACACAGCTGATTCTCACAGCCAATAGGCCTGGAGGTAAATTCCTCCCAGTGATACCAGCAACAATCAAGGTTTAACTACAACAAGACTATACACACAGCCCACAAAGGGATGCACCAGGAGTGTCCACATCGGGTAACTGGGGAGGGTGAGCCACTGGGCCCTATAAGACACCGAGCACACAAAGCCACTCTATCAGCACAGGGAAGCAGTCAAAATACAAAGACAAAGAAACAGGTCACAAATGAAAGAAATGGAGGAAAGCTAACTACTGGATATAGAGTTCAAAACC
Organism: Lasiurus cinereus; assembly: GCA_011751065.1. NCBI lineage: Eukaryota > Metazoa > Chordata > Mammalia > Chiroptera > Vespertilionidae > Lasiurus > Lasiurus cinereus. Next base: position 16,861,576 of record JAAGEH010000032.1, read on the forward strand.
ATGGTTATAAGGTTTTTCAAGAATTTTCTAGAAACCGCTATTAAATTTAGTGAGACCCTCGAGGATGTGAAAAAGGACCAACTAGAAATTAAGCATACACTGACTGAAATAAAGAATAATATACAGAGATCCAACAGCAGACTAGAGGACCCTAAGAATCAATTCAAAGATTTGAAATATAAAGAAGCAAAAAACACACAACCGGAAAAGCAAAAAGCAAAAAAATCCAAAAATATGAATACAATGTAAGGAGCCTCTGGGACAACTTCAAGCGTACCAACATCCAAATTATGGGGGGGGGGGGAGGGGGCAGAAGAAGAGAGAGAGCAAGATATTGAAAACCTATTTGAAGAAGTAATGACTGAAAACTTCCCCCACCTGGTGAAAGAAATAGATTTACAAGTCCAGGAACCCCAAACAAGAGGAATCCAAAGAGGATCACACCAAGACACATCATAATTAAAATGCCAAGAGCAAAAGACAAAGAGAGAATTGTGAAACAGCAAGAGAAAAACAGTTACATCTACAAGGGAGTACCCATACAATTGCCGGCTGATTTCTCAGCAGAAACTATGCAGGCCAGAAAGGAGTGGCAAGAAATATTCAAAGTGATGAATAGCAAGTACCTACAACCAAGATTACCATACCCAGCAAATATCATTCAGAATTGAAGGTAAGATTAAGAGCTTCACAGATAAAAGAAAGCTAAAGGAGTTCATCACTGCCAAACCAGTATTATGTGAAATGCTAAAAGTTATTCTTTAAGAAGAGGAAGAAGAAGAAAAAGGTAAAGATAAAAATTATGTACAACAAATAGATATCTATCAAAAAGTGAATCAAAAAATCAAGTGAATAAAAAATCTAATGAACAGAATAAACTGGTGAATATAATAGGATCTGGGGCATAGAAAGGGAGTGAACTAATTGACAAACATCGGTGGAAGGGGTGTGTGGGGGGGGGGGAGCTTGCGGGAAGAGATTGGACAAAAATTGTTCACCTATGGATGAGGACAGTGGGGGTTGGGGGGTAAGGTCAGAGGGTGGGGTGGGAATCAGGCGGAGGGGAGCTATGTGTGTGTTGGGGGGGAGAGGAACAACTGTAATAAGCTAAACAATAAAGTTTTATTAAAAATAAATAAATATTAAATCAGGAGACAAAATCTTGATCTTCTAGGAAAAATTTAATTTGGCAATAATGGAGAAACAAAACAGAGAAAATGGGTAGGATCACAGAATAATGAATACTTTAATTTTTGCTTTAAATGTTAGAAAGCCTTGCCCTGATCGGTTTGGCTCAGTGAATAGAGCGTAGGCCTGCAGACTGAAGGGTCCCGTGTTCGATTCCAAGTCAAGGGCATGTACCTTGGTTGCAGGCACATCCTCAACAGGGGTGTACAGGAGGCAGCTGATCGATGTTTCTCTCTCATCGATGTTTCTAGCTCTCTAGCTCTCTTCTTTCCTCTCTGTAAAAAATCAATAAAATGTATTTTTTTTAAATGTTGGAAAGCTTTGAACCAAGGAGATCAATCATGAATCTTCCACACCTGAATGCTTATCACACATTTTTACTACCCTTATTTTTTCTTATGCTTTCATATGTTTTAGTCTTTGTAATATATGTATCTTGTAAGGCCAATCCATCCAGTTCGGTGCCATCCCTCATTCTCTGAGAAATAGCTCCACTCCATTCACCTTCCTAATTCCCACACATCCAAAGGGGTGAGCCTTAGGTGGAAAAAGGTGTCCTCAATGGTTACTTCATCACCCACAGCCAGTGCCATCATCACTGTTACCAGCCTGCACTAGCCCCCCACTTCCTGCCACAACCAATGAGAACTGGTTTGCACCTCTGATCTAAACTAGACCAACTGAATTATCTCTCCAGAGAACTTACAGTTGAGACTGAGGGACCAAAGAGGCTGGAAGTATCATGAGGAAAATTTAGTGATGTAAGATAGACAAGTATAACATGAAAACAGAGAGGCAAAGAAAGCTAATCTAAAGAAGGAAAAATAAATCAGAATTCTAAGAAGAAAGCAAGAAAACAGGTACTGAGCAGGGATATTTGGGGGAGTCCTAATGTCTTTTTAGGTATTGCTTCCATTAACTTCCTATGCTAGTTAAGGTAAAGAAAAGTCCTTGTAGTATCATTACAGTTTCATTGTTTTCTATTTCAGCTAACTTTATGTGGTTATTGTTATGTGAAACATCATGAAACTCAGCTGAATATATCATAACATCCTATGTGCAACCAAGATTTAATATAAAACTGCTACTTGAAGTGACAGTGTACCAACCACAAGGAACAACATTTCACAGACAAGCTAAGTTGGCATTCAAGAGCAGGACTCTTGGCTTCAAGTTGAAGATGGCAGAGTAGCAAGATCCTGAACTCACCGCCTCTCAGGGACATCAAAACTACAACTACATATGGAATAGCCTGAAGACTGGCAGAACAGATTGGCTATAACTACAGATGGGTAGAAGCAGGAAAGACTCAGTCTAGTCAGGGCCCAACAAGTAGTAGGGATATCATAACTACAGAGGGCCCCCATTGAAGAGTTAGGGCTCCAAATCCCAGCCTAAGGAACCTGCACCAGGAAGATGAGCCTTCATAACACCTGGCTTTGAAAACTAGCAAGGTTTATATCTGGGAGAGTGAAAAGGCTGTAGAAAACTCTGTCCAAGTCTCAGCATAAAAGCAGTAGTTTGAAAAGTACTTGAGTAATATGTAATGACTAATCTTAGGGCATGTGTTGGAGTAAAAGGGATTTATTGAAACTTTTTCCAGAGTCAGAAGTGCTGGAGAGCACCATTTCCCCCTTTTCCTCTCCTTTACCTAGCTGGTGTTTCTGATACTCACCATTCACACTGTTAACACTATTTACCCCAAACTGGCATTCCCTGAGGACCCACCCAATCTGGCTCCCATCGTGCTACTGCCAGTAGGCAGCTTTAGTCAACACTAGCACATAGCAGTGTGTTTACTAGAGTTGAGGATGGGCCTCCCAGCCAGCCACACCAAAGGCCTACCCTGCCTACAAGTGAATGCACAACAGTTAAGCACAGGCCTCAAAGCCAGCCAGGCCAGGGACCAGCCTCCGCTGCCAGTGTGTTATAGCAGTTGTAATCCAACCACAACAAGAGGCCACACTAATCCACACAGTTGAAAAAACCTGATTCTGGTGACAAGGGGGAATCCACCATTGGCTCCACAGAATACCTAAACAAGGCCAACTTTTCAAGAGCAGACTTGGGTATTTACTAAATATATGGGGGGTGGGGGAGTGGAGGGGGAAGAGAAGACACAGACAAAGTAAGGAGAAAAAATACTATGTCCCAAACAAAAAGGTAAGTTAAAACCAAAGAAAAAGTACTAAATGAAACAGAGGTAAGCTGTCTTCCTGATAAAAAGTTCAAAGTAATAGTCATAAAAAAAGTGCATCAAACTCTGCAAACATGTAGATAAATTCAGTGAGAACAACAAAGAGATAGAAAAGGGGAATAAAGTATCAGAACTGAAGAATATAACAACTAACATGAAAAATACACTAGAGAGAATCAAGAACAGCTCAGATGACACAGACAAATGGATTAATAAGCAGAAAGTCAGAATAGTGGCAATCATCCAATTGAAAGATCAAAAAGAAAAAAAAATTAAAAAAAGGAAAACATCAGAAGAGACCTCAGGGACAACCTATAAGAAATTAAAAAGTGCATCATAGAAATCCAAGAAGGAGAAGGGAGAAAGTGATGAAAAAAAATCTATTTGAAGGATTAATGGCTGAAAATTTATCCAAATTAGTAAAGAAAACAGACATCCAAGGCCAGGAAGCACAGAAAGTCCCAAAGAAGATGAACCCAAAGAGGCACACAAGAAAACTCAGCATAATTGAAATGTTAAAAGTTAAGAATAATGAGAGAACCTTAAAAGCAGCAAGAGAAAAGCTAGTTACATACACTGAACTATAAACTGATTTTTCAACAGAAATTTTGCAGGCCAGAAAGGACTGGGACACAATATATTGATGTACATGATAAGTGGAGAAAACTTACATCCAAGAATACTCTATCTAGCAAGGTTATCATTCAGAATAGAAGGAGAAATCAAGAATTTCCCCAGATAGCCCAGTCAGTGTGCCTCAATGGTTGAGCATCGACCAATGAACCAGGAGGTCATGGTTCGATTCCTGCTCAGGACACATGCCGGGTGTGGGCCCAGTCCTTAGTGAGGGGTTGTGAAGAAGGCAGTTAACCAATGATTCTCTCTCATCATTGATTTTTCTATTTCTGTCTCCCTTCTTCCCTGAAATCAATAATACATATATTTTTTAAAAAGAATTTCTCAGACAGACAAAAGCTAAATGAGTTCATTACCACAACACCAGCATTACAAGAAATGTGAAAGATAATTCTTTAAATGGAAAAGAAAAAGTCAAAACTAGAAATGAGAAAACATATGAAAGGGGTGGGAAATATCACTGGTAAAAACAGAGTATAGATAGTAGACCAACCACTTAAAAAACTAGTATAAAAACAATTAATGTGACTATAAGTGTATTCCTATCAATAATCACTTCAAATATAAACAGTTAAGTGCTCCATTCAAAAATTACAATGTGGTTGACTGGATTAAAAAAAAAACAGAGCCTTCTATATGCTACTACATGAAACTCACTTCAGGTTGAAAGACACACACACACAGACTGAAGGTAAACAAATGGAAAAGATATTTCATGAAATGGAAACAAACAACAAAAGCTGGACAGCAATACAGACTTTAAAACAAAAGGCATGGCTCGGCGCGGGGGCCGCGGTGGGGCGCCTCTGCCCGGCGCGCCCGCAAGAGTTGGACTGTTCGGGACCTCGCGGGCGAGCGGTCGCCCCTGCGGTCGCCACCCCACCCCGCCGCCGCCGCCGCCCCGGCTGCCGCAGGTCGCGGGAAGGCGTCTCCGCGGAGCCCCAGAGCCGCCCCGCTGGGACCGCCGCCGCCGCCGCCAGCGCGAGCAACAGTTCCCTGCCCCCGGCGCCAGCGGCCCGCGCTCCGAGGGCTCCATCTTCCCAGGAAGACACGGATTCCCTTGGTTCTTAGCTCCACCAAATCTTCTGGAGTTTCTGTTACCTCTTCCTCCATCATGGCTCAGCACAGAGGTGGTGAATGAGCTGGGACCTGGGTCCCCTTTTCAGGTACCCACGTATGAAGTACTACTACTTGAGCCCTGTCAACTACCCTGAAGATGGAATTATGAATATGGCAACTTTTCTGCGGGGCTTTGAAGACAAGAGGATAAGAAATGACCGGCCTAAGGACCAGTTCAGTAAAGAGAAAAAGAAAATCCTGTTCTCCTTCTGTGAAGTGTGCAACATCCAGCTGAACTCTGCAGCCCAAGCCCAGGTCCATTACAACGGCAAATCCCACCGCAAGCGTGTCAAGCAGCTGAGCGATGGACAGCCTCAGCCCCAGGCTCAGGCTGCGGGGCCGCTGCTGGCCAGCCCCAGCACCACCAGCACGGGCAGTACGTGCCACACTACTACCCTTCCTGCTCTAGTGCGCACACCTACTCTGATGATGCAGCCTTCACTGGATATCAAACCATTTATGTCTTTTCCAGTGGACAGTAGTTCTGCTGTTGGACTCTTTCCAAATTTTAACACAATGGATCCTCTGCAAAAAGCAGTTATTAACCACACATTTGGAGTGTCCATTCCCGCAAAGAAGAAACAAGTTATTTCTTGTACTGTCTGTTCAGCTTCGCTTTAATTCAGATAGCCAGGCCGAGGCCCACTACAAAGGAAGTAAACATGCCAAGAAGGTCAAAGCACTAGAGGCAACGAAAACTAAACCCAAAATGGTTTCTTCCAAGGACAGCGCAAAGGCTAACCCCAGCTGCTCCATCACTCCACTCACAGGCAACAGCTCTGACAAATCAGAAGACAGAGGGAAGCTAAAAGTCAGCAGTTCCAGCCAGCCGTCAAACTCTGAAGGTGGCTCGTTTCTCCTCAAATCAGGCACAACACCCCTGCCACCCCTGCCACTGGGAGCAGACACTTCTCCCTCCAAGAGCACAAATGGAGCTCCTGGTATTGTCTCTGAATCAGAAGAAGAAAAAGCCAAAAAATTGCTTTATTGTTCACTATGCAAAGTGGCTGTGAACTCCCTGTCACAGCTAGAGGCACACAACACAGGATCTAAACACAAGACCATGGTTGAAGCTCGTAATGGGGCTGGTCCAATTAAGTCCTATCCTAGACCTGGGTCAAGATTAAAGATGCAGAATGGTAGTAAGGGGTCAGGACTACAGAACAAGACATTTCATTGTGAAATCTGTGATGTTCATGTTAATTCAGAAATTCAACTCAAACAGCACATTTCTAGTCGAAGGCATAAGGATCGAGTTGCAGGGAAACCACTAAAGCCGAAATACAGCCCCTACAACAAACTCCAGCGGAGCCCAAGCCTCTTAGCAGCAAAACTTGCATTCCAGAAAGACATGATGAAGCCTTTGGCCCCAGCCTTCCTGTCCTCGCCCCTAGTGGCAGCAGCCGCTGTGACCTCGGCGCTGTCCCTGCCACCCGGGCCTTCGGCCTCGCTCTTTCAGGAGCCAGCCATCCCTCCCGCTCTCCTGAGGCCCGGCCACGGGCCCATCCGGGCCACGCCTGCCTCCATCCTCTTTGCTCCCTACTAAGTCTGCAAGCCCCGAGTCAGTTGAGGCCAGTAAGTAGGAACATTGAGAAGAAAAAGCCAAAAGGATTCAGCAATTCAAGCATTTTGCGTTGCAGAGCCCTCACCCAGCCACAAGATGTGAGCCCGACTCCAAAGAATTACCCATCACTAGATTCAAGCGTGCTTTTAGGGCCCGCTCCAGCCATTGAGGAATCCCAGCAGCACAGGCTTTATGTCCCTATTCCCTCCCCCTGCCCTGCCCCATTCGATCTGTATATCTGAGATATTTGGTTTCTTGCTACTCTATTGGTCAGAAAACAAAACAAACAAACAAACAAAAAGTAAGACCTATATCATTCTCTGATTATTTTTCCATGAGTGTGATCTGGCTTAGAAACAATATGGGATATTTTCCTGACAGACTTGAAAAGTAGGGTCTTCCTCACATGTCTGTGAAAAAACTCTGGAATCCAACTGGGCACACACTCTAGTGTGGAACACAAACAGATGCACACAAGTGCTACCTTTTGGACCCCATCCTACCAGTGGATCACAACGTTTTCTTTCTGGTGTACTATTGTTGACAGGGATTGTGTACTGTTTTAGACCCAAGTACTGTTGTATCCTGTGTAGTACTAGATCTGTATCTCTTGTCTGAATTGAACACTTTTTAGTTGCTGTGTAAATGTTAGGAAGCAAAATAGCTTTGGATTTTCTCTCTAAGAGAACAAAAGATAAAGTAATGTATTTTTCTTCATTTTCCATTTTATTGGGTGATATTTAAATGAACTAGAAAGCCATATAACATAGCTATAATTACTACCTGTTTGCTATTTTTGTTTTAACTTATTTTGTAGCTTCCTCACCAGTTTGAGTTGCTAAGCAAAATGTATACAAACAGAAAAGAGCTTCCTAAATTGCACATTGTTGCACCTCTTGTGCATTCTGCAAGAAGACAATGAATCCATGTATTTCTACGTAATTATCTCCTTCGTTTTTAACCTGTTTTCATTTGTAATGATGCTACATAATCTTGTGGCTCCCTAATGCAATAATGTACAGAAGATAAAAAATTTATAATTGAACAATTTGTCTTTCTGTTCACTGATTATGTTGCAGGTCATGCTCCCATGCTCCCTTTCTAAGCTGATATTGACAAAACTGGAATGTTTGTGATGTCAGGGGTAAGAAGTATCAAAACACTACAAAACAGAGTGAACTCTTTTTGAGCATCTGTATCTGCAATCTGTAAATGGTAAAATGTCTGTGTATTTTTTTAAATGTACCTTTTCAATAAAAGTACAAAAAAAAGAAAAAAGCCATAACAAGGAACAAAAACATTATTTACCACTAGAGGCCCAGTGCACAAAATTCATGAACAGTAGGTTCCCTAGGCCTGGCCGGCAATCAAGGCCAATCTGTGGGGCAACCAGCAGGGTGATCAAGGCCCCTTGCTCGCACCTGCCTTGGCTGGCCTACTGTCGCCCACTCACCAGCCCTGCTCCACACCATGACCACCAGTTGCCTCCCTCTATGGGGCAACCTGCAGGGCAATTGGGGTTGGGGTGGGAGGGTGGGGGTTCCCTAGCTCACTTGTGCCTTATTGGCTTGGAGCCTGCAGTCTGGGGGCAACTCCTGCATTGAGCGTCTACCCCCTGGTGGTCATTGTGACTGGTCATTCCATCATTCGGTCAATTTACAAATTAGGCTTTTATTACATAGGACTAGAGTCCCAGTGCAAGAAGATTCATGCAAGAATGGGCCTCCCTTCCCCTGGCTGCCAGCACTGCCTTCACTCCAGCCAGAGACACCTTTTCACTCTGGCCCAGAGCTGCCTTTTCGCCTTCCCACGCTGCTCAGAGGTGCAGAGCAGCTGGTGTGGTGCAGAATGCCTGCATTCTGTCTCACCCCCAGCCGCTTGGCACTTGTATATGAAAAATAATCCGCCATCTTTTGGGTTAATTTGCATACTCACTCCTGATTGCCTGGTGGGTGTCACAAAGGTACAGTCAATTTGCACCTTACTCTTTTATTTGTGTAGACAGCCATGATAGGGAAGCAAACTAGGTGTCCTCTGATAAGTGAATGGAAAAAGAACTGGTATATATGTATGTATGTACATGTATCCATACCCACACAAACACAAGGGAATATTAATAACTAATGTACTAGAATAGAATATTCCTATTTGAGACAACATGGATGGATCAAGAGGGCATTATGCTAAGTGAAATAAGTCAGATAAAGACAAAGACTGTATCCTTTCACTTATATGTGTAATCTAAAAAACTAAACAAATGAACAAACAAAACAAAATCATATATACAGAGATCAAACTAATAGCTGCCACAGGGTTGAGCAGTGGGGGGATGGGCAAAAAGGTGAATGAGATTAAGAGGTACAAACTTTTAGTTATAACAAGTAAGGCACAGGATGTAAAATACAGCATTGGGAATGTAGTCAATAATATCACAGGAACTTCGGTGACAGATTATCATGGTGATCTTTTTGTAAGGTATATACACTGAGTGGCCAGTTTATTATGATCTCTGAACATATAATAATCTGGCCATTCAGTATATATCCTATATAATAAAAGGCTAATATGAAAAATGTCCCCTTGACCAGGAGTTCAACCAACAGGAAGGCTGGCCAACCGCCCATGTCCTCAACCCCTGGCCATATTGGCCAGACCCCACTCATGCACAAATTCACGTACTGGGTCTCTCTTTCTCCTCTCTCTCTCTCTCTCTCTCTCTCTCTCTCTCTCTCTCTCTCTCTC